>JAKWJA010002498.1:51416364-52616364 GCA_027704765.1 Solanum habrochaites
ATGACAAAAATAACAACATCGACAACAACTACAACAACAACAACAATGACAACAACAATCACAATAATGACAACAACAAAAACAATGACAACAACGACTACAACGACAACAACAGTAATAACAAAAATAACAACAAAAAAAACAACAACGACAATAACAACAACGATGAAAGCAACAACAACGACAACAACGACGACATCAACGAATACAAAAACTATAACAACAACGATAACAATGAAAACACCGATAACGACAACATCGACAACGATAACAACGACAAGGACAACAACAATAACGACAACAACAACAACAACAACAAGGACAATAAAAACGACGACTACGACAATGATGACAACAATAACGACAACAACAACAAAGACAAAAACAATAACCACAACAACAACGATAATAATAAAGACGACAACAACAACGATGACTACAACAATAATAACAACAACAACAAAAACAATGATAACAACAACAACAATGACAACGATAACAATGACAACAACGACAAGAACGACAATGACAACAACAACAACAACAATAACAATAAAGACAACAACAACGACAACAACAACAACAACAACGACAACAACAACAACAACAACGACAACGACAACAACAACAACAATAACAACAACAACACCAAAAACAACGACAAAAACAATAATGACAACAACAACAATGACAACATCAACAAGAGCAACGACAAAAATAATAACGACAACAACAATGAAAAAAACAACAACAACGACAACAATAATAACAACAACAACAATAATAAAACCAACAACAACTACAAAAACAACAATGACTACGATAACAACAACCATAAAAACAACATCGATAACAACGACAATAACGACAACGACAACAACAACAATGACTACTACAACACAACAACAACAATGACAATGACAACAACAACAACAACAATAACAACGACAACAACAACGACAATGATAACAATAATAACAACAACAACGACAATAATCATGACAGCAACAACAACAACAGCGACAACAACCACAACAATGACAACGACAACAACGACAACGACAACAACAACAATGAAAACAACAACAACAACAACAACAATAATAACAACAACAACAACAACAATGACAATCACAACAACAACAACAACGACAACAATATCGACAACAACAACAACTACAATAACAGCGACAACAACAACAATGACAATAATAACAAAGACAACAACAACGACAACAACGACAACGACAATAACGACAACAACAATAATAAAAACAAAAATAACAATAACAACAATAATAACAACAACGACAACAACAACAACAACGACAATAACAACGACGACGACAACAACAATGACGATAATAATAACGATGACAACAACAACGAATAGAACGACAATAATGACAAAAACAACAATGACAACGACAACAACGACAACAAGAACAACATCAACAACAACGGTAACTACAACAACAACAACAACAATGACAACAAATACAACAACAGTACAACAACAACGACAATGACAAAAACAACTACAAGAACAACGATGACAATAACAACAACAACAACAACAATGAAGACAACAACAACGAAAACAACAACAACAAAAACAATGACAACAACAACAACGATAACGACGACAATGACAACGACAATGACAACAACAACGACAACAAAAATGACAACAACAACAACAACGACAATGGCAACGACAACAACAACAACAACAACAACGACAACTACAACAACAACAAAAATTACGATGACAACAACAACAATAATGAAAACAACAACAAGAACCTCGACAACAACAACAACAATTACAACAACAACAACAACGACAACAACGATGACAACAACAACAACAACAATGACAACGATAACAATAACAATGACAACAACAACGACGACAATAACAACGATGACAACAATAACGACAACAACAATAACAACAACAATGACGATGATAACAACAATAACGACAACAACAATAACGACAAAAACAACAACAACAACAATAATAACAACAACAACAACAATAAAAACAACAACAACAATAAAAACAACAACACATCAACACATTAACAACAATAACAACAATAGTAGCAACAACAACAACAACAGTAGCAACATCATCATCAACAACAACAACAACAACAACAACAACAACAAAAACAACAACAACAACAATAACAACAACAACAAAAATAACAACAACAACAACAACAATAACGACAACAACAACAACAACAACAAGAATAACAACAACAATGACAACAACAACGACAACAACAACAACGACACCAGTAAAAATAACAACAACAAAAACAAAAACAGCAGCAATAAAAACAACAACAACATGATTAGTCAATTTATCTTCTTCTCATAACTTTTTCCGTAACTCCTCTTATAAATAATGTAATTTATCTTGATAAAGTATTATCCATCATGATAAATAAAGAAAATATATAATTTAAAAGGGTGCAAATCTGCAAATTAGAGAGACACACTTTATTTGTTTTAAATATTCATACTCATAAATCATATCTAATTGCCTATTAAATCTTTAAACTCATGATATCCATTTTAAGATGAAGGAATCATCTGAATGGAGCCCCTTCTGGACTCACACGTTCATTTTACTCTATGAGGGTATGATGCTATTCTTAGTTATATTATATACTTGGACAAGAACTTGCTTTATGTTCTCTTAGCATGCAAATTGTGTTGTATTTTTTTCAAAATGTTTCATCTGTCATCCTAGAAAAATCTTAATTCTCAAGGTAGAGGCCTTCTTAAACGTCAATTCTAGCGAAGAAGTTTGCCTCTTTTACATAACTAGTGAAACTTTTCGCGCTTCGCACGAGTATATAAAACATTTATAAGATAATAACATGAAATATGTAATATTTAGGTTAGTAGCGAATATATCGATAATATTAATATTTTTCCTCGTCACGTCTGCGGTCTCATAGAATTTTTTTAGCATATAAAATATATATATTTATTTTGTATATGTACATATTAGAACAAAATATTCACCATGGTGAAGTAAATGGAAGAAGAGATAATATGTTGAAAGAACAATATATTGTATTAATTTGAAAATATTTTATATGTTTTAATTTTCTCTATCTTTTGTAGGAGTATTAACGTCCTATTCAAACTCCGATTTCGTCAAAATAAAATTAATTTTTTTATTATTATATTTGCTTATTATAATTTTTTAAAAATTAATTAAATATTTACAGCACCTACGAAAATAAAACATATAAAGTTATGAATGATATTTAATATTAAACATTACAAATAAGATTAATAGACATAGTAATAAATAATTCAAATGTATAGTTTTATTAGCCATTAAATGTATTATGAATTATGTATTGATTTTATTTGTAAAATTAATAAATAAAAATAAAGGGTGAAAATACAAAAAATGAACAGAGAAAATATAATAATTTGTGACTATTAAGAAAGAACGATGACACATTGTTACATACACAAAAAATGATATTATGAAAATTATATTTTATTTTTTAATTACTTTTTATAATTATAATAAAATGAAGCTAATAATCATAAATTTTGTTGTTATTTTTAAAATGAAATAACTATATTCATTTTTTTCATAACAAAGAGAAATTAGAATACAAAAGGACCAAATGAATAACATTCACAATATAATACATTTAACTAAATTATTTATATAAGTCAAAATTTAATTATAGCAAAAGTAACTAAGTTGCTAATACAATTCAAAGTGGATTTTTTTTTCTAATTATGCTTATTTTTTTCCTTCTACCATCTTTCTTTGCAAAGAGATCCGCCATCACGTTTTGATCCATATGTCAAACTCTTCATTATATGCAACCAACTGAATTAAAAAAAATCATATACCAATTAGAAAAATAATTATGTCAAAAGAAAGAACAAAACATAAACTATATTTAATATATTTGTATATTATGTTTTCAATCGTACTAACAATACTAAATAATAATTATTTCTTGAAATCGGACAAATATTATAATTAAACTATATTATATTTGAAAAACTTACTATTAGAAAGACCAATTGCATACGGACAATACATTGTTAAGAATTACAGAGATCTTTTTAATCATACTTGATAAATTATAATACAAACATAAAAAAGATATATTAAGAAAGCATGTCTAAGTACATAAAAATAAAAAGAAAGACTTAGAATGAAATATATCTTACCTTCATTTACTTTTTTTGTTACATGTTAGTTAATTCACAAACAAGTATGATGAAAAAGAGAAATTATAACTTTGTATGTGAATCTTCATGAAAATAAATATGAATTTATATAGAAAAAAATAGAGGAAATAAAAAAAAATTGCAATGAAATATATCTTACCTTCGTGTACTTCTTTTCTGTCACAAACCAAACCTATATGATGAAAAAAGAAAGGATAATTGTGAATCTTCACGAAACTATGAATTTATAGGCAAAATAAAGGAATACCATTAGACATCATAAACTTATAAATTTAATTTGGAGGTTATGGACATAAAAATTATGAGAGTTATGAATATTATTAACAGTAAAAATTAAAGAGGGGCAATTCATCGGTAGTAACTCATAGTGAATAAATTCAAAAATAAAAATAAAACTACTTAAAATGTAAAATAAAAAAGTTATTATGATTTCATGATTAGAAGTGAGATAAACAAATAGAAAAAGAAAATAGAGATTATTTCTATAAATGTTCCTACATTACTAAAATATTAATTTATATAAATAAAGAAATATATTTTTACAATAAATTATTTAAATTAAAAAAATTCAAAAATAAATAAATTATGCTTCTTCTTTTATTATATGTGAGAAAAATAAATTAAAAAATATGAAAAGTTTTTGTTATAACTGATTCTCCATTAATAAAATATTAATTTTTAATAAATTTAAGTAATTTTTAAATGATATAATAATTAATTTTTTTTTAAAAAAGGAAAAACTAAATGCAAATGAAGGCCATAGAGAGGTGCCACATCACCTTGTCTGTGGTCATCATATATATATATATATATATATATATATATATATTATATATATATATATATTATATAATATTATATTATTAATTTATTTGAATATGATTCTTGCTTTGTTAGTATCACAACAGTTTTCATGGTATCGAGACGAGATTTGTTTATCATGTACTCTATTTTTAATCATAGCTAAATTGGTAGGTGTGCTACCAAAGGTAGGAGAATATGAACTGATTTTTTGAACTAAATCTGATGGCATCAGATTACCAAATCATTTCATGTAATAATATAATTTCAAAATTAGAAGTTAGAACCTCGTCTTTCCACCTCACTAACTTCAATTGCAAACACAAATATATGTGGTTTTAGGAATGTAAGTCAAGTCAATTTTATAGCGACATAAGCTAAGTATCAGAGCTTGTATTAAATGTAAAAGTGTCATCAAGTAATTAATAGTTTTGGATGGTTTGATGATGATATACTCCACATGTCCCGGAAGCTACCTTATTGTCTTGTCCTGTTGGAAGTTAGAATTCCGAAAGCACTTAATCTTTTCATGAAGGAGCTTGTGTTAAATCTGCTTACTTGGTTTGCCCTACATTTTTTATGCATATTTTGGAAAAAAGTGTGGTACCTTGGATTCAAGTCTGGAAATCTTTCGGATGAAAAGAAGCTTAAGAGGAGAGAGTTGATGGTCTGTATTGTTGTCTGAGAGAGTCAAAGTTCATAGAGTATTTTGTGATGCCCTACACGGATAAGATACCTTATCTGTATGAACCACTCAAGAAAACATTGCTCCTTTGATAGATTTTTTCATATTGCATTCTTAAATGCCAACAGATTTGTTACCATTTCCAATAATTGGAAAAAGAACTTTATACTAATTTAGTTTGTTTTTCTTTTGTTCAATTATTAGTGACCTTAATCTTGATGGAAATTTCCCATATTTATCGAGATGCTTTGTGTTGGTTTATCTTTGTTGCAGTTTAATGTGCAAGGTAAAAAATGGCATAAAAAGAAGATCTCTAGTAAGACTCAATATCTTGTTCTAGACCTTACATATTAATATTTGTTTTATGAATATATGTGTAGTGGATGTCGAAGCTAGTTATAATATATTAACATATGCGTTTAAATAAGAGAAGAAAGCTCATTTGAAGGAGATCCAGGTGAATGGTGCTACAATTGCTCAGAAGGATGAGAGGATTGATATTATTGGTGTCATATAAGGTAAAGGTTATGAAGGTGTTGTAACTCATTCATGGTGTAACATGTGTTACTTGAAAAACTCACGGGGCTATACTTAAGGTTGCATGTATCAGTGCATGCGAGCCTGTTGGAGTTTCATTGATGACTTGTTCTTGTCAAAATGGATAGCATCACCTACTTAGAAGAATAGAGTTTCAACATTTACTTCATTTGGAAGAGAAGAAGTTTTAAATAATTTATTGTTATTGTTATTGTTTATTTTCAAGAAGGTATTTTTGAAGATAATTTTGAACATTTTAATGCTTTCTGTTGTCTTGAAGATTGTAGTTGAGATTTGAGAACACTCTTAATACAAAAGTTTTATTGTTGTCGTTTAAAGAAGATTTAGTTCTTAATGTTATTATGAATGTATGAGTTTAGTGGTTAATTATTATTAAAATTCATATGAGTGGTGGTAAAATTATATAAAAAAAAGTAAAATATTAGATTTGGATTAAAAAGTTGTGAAGAGGTTACAGCCTCCCGAAACGAAAGTGAAAAAAAATTGTAACAAGTAGAAGGGGTTTATAAACGCCACACAGTGAATTATAAAACTGCCACATATTGTTTGCGGCAGTTATTAAAAAAACCCTGAAATCTAATTGTGACAGACCAAACATAGGGAGCTTTCCAACCCCTGCAATTTGTACATTTAACCCCCACTAATTAACAGTTTTTTGGTAGTGTAACTCCTTCATCTCTTTTACAACTTCATTAACTTCTTCTGCAAAGTATTCATCAACTGTGACAGTATTTTCATCGACTATTGCTAATGGAAGGATTTCGTCAACATCAACTGAAGTGCCATCTTCGTCGACTAGTGGTGTTGTATAGTCGTCATCAACTGCTCCGATCAGTGGCTTAGCATTCATAAAAATAAATTAATTTACACAAAAAATATAAATTAGTCTACCTTTGTTTTTCTTGTTCTTTTGATTTCTCCTTAGTATCTCATCTCGTACAAAAGCAACAAATTACATCATTGATTGTTCATGAGATGTAACATGCTCACACATATTATCATGTTTATATTTGCTCGATATATTTTTCCCTCCGCTCGAAACAAAATTTTCACAAGGTTGGTTAGAATTGTTATCACCCAATATTTCATCCTTTTCGTTCTCTACTGTTGAAGTGAGGACAATGACACCTTTCCAATTAGCATGTAAGGCATCAATGACTTTGTCCTTCAGTTATCCGTATATGACTTAACGTTGCCATGCAATTTTATTTTGTTTCACGGACAGTAGGTGTATCTACAAAACATAAATATATCTTCTATATCATATATTATTATAAGCATGAACCTCTTAATCCCAAAATTTATTTACCGTTTTAACCCTACAATATCATTTATATATTAATTTATTAAATATTTTAGTTAAATATAATTATTATAAATTTAATTTGCTGACAACCCTAATTTAATTGTTCAGAAACGCCCGATCGATTGTTGCTGCTCGACTTCTCTTCTGCAACGGTTATGAAGTTTCATTATCCTTCTTCCAAAACCAATTGAAGCTACTTTCATTATCTGTATAAATGTCTCTAATCAAATGTTATTGTCCATTAAATTGTTTCTCTTTTCTGTGCCTGGATGATATACATGTAAATATTTTTGATGCTCTGTTTTTGTTGCATAATAGGTACAGTGAGTTTTTAACAGAAGTGTGATCATGAACAAAGGAGAGGAAAATCAAAGAGTCCATTGTGATCGTAAGGATAATAACGCTTAGATTGGTCCAGTTCCATGTTTTGTTTTCCGTCACCATACTCAACCATCCCAAGGTCCAACATCATCAATAATTTCTTTGTAGTGCTCAAGTAAAAAGTTTTATTCAGGATGAGACGAACAAACCTGTGATGGAAAACATATATTGTAGTTTATGCTGTCTTATGTTCCTTTTATCTTCTCAATTATTTTTTTACTTTTAATCATTCACTTTTGTTAAATGTTGTTTGTGGTTTTTAAACACTACAGGTGTTTAACTTTTCTGTAGGGGACAATAGGCGAGGTCGCTTTGTTAAGGATAATCTACTTTTGCTGACGTTAATGCTTTGGTTTTGCTATGTTTTGCTGTGAATTGGAAATATATGTACACCCTTAGATTCCTAGCACATTTCGAGTTTAATTGATACCTTTTAGATGGTTTTATATGAACTCGCACATTACAATTACTTTTACTTAATAGCTTTTAGTTTTGCATGCCCCACAGTATCAGCAGATCATTAAAGTTGTAAACAATGAAAATATCACAGTTACTTGCAAAAAAAATGCAAAAGGAATGGCACTGACACTAGAATCTCAACCAATAAACGGTAGCTTCATGTGCTGGTGCTTAATTGATGTAGAATTGCCATTGATAGTATAAAATGTACTCAATGCATGTTGAATCCTTTAGTTTGTACTCTCATGATATTTTGGAACAAATTAAGTTTGAATAACTAAATGCAACAACAAATACTTTAGCACAAACTGTTGGAAAGTTGAAACAGAGAAGGTGTACATTTAATTAGGGAACAATAGACAGAGCGATAGACAGTCAAACTGTGCCTAAACACCTGCATAAGTTCCTAAATTTCACATGCGGTTTCACGTCAATTTGTCAGCATAATCAAAACATAATTTTCTCTGAAGGTAAACTATCCTTTTAATATTTGTGGTTGAGTTTGATTGCCTACTTGTAAATTGTAATTAATGTCTCTCTGAAGTAGCTTCTCGCGCGTTAAAAATAATTGATCTTGGTGCTGCAACATATTTGAGAGTAGGAATCAATTGTATTGCGAAGGAGTTTCTTTTAGATCCAAGGTAATTGCCTACTCTGCAACTTAAAAGTAAATAACACGAATTTGCGTAAGATTGTACATGTTTCAGTTACTAAAGAAGTGAAGAATAAAGGAAAATAAAATTTACAATAATAAGCATTAGTCTATGTGAGGGAATTATTTATTGAATTTTGCATAAAAAATAAAGCTATGAGTCACTTATGGGTCATCAAAATAGAATTTTTCTCAATTTTGTGCAGATCTTTTTAAAATATCTTCTTTTAGCTGTCGTTTTAACTACAGTAAACTATGTCATGCTGTCTTATTTTATTTTCAAGATTTGTGTGAACATTTGGTGTTCTTCACTTTTGAGTTGGAAGATTTGCTTTCGGATGTAAGTTACTTTTACAAGTTTGAGTAAAAGTAAGAGAAGGCTTTTAGTGTATAGTAAAACTATTAGTCTTGTTGCAGACATATACAAGTATATTGATGAGGCTTATTACAAACAATACATGTCACCATTATCATTGAAATTCCCATTCTGTAAGAAGTGAGGAGAGGAATTGGTGTAGTTGGATGCCATATTCTCTTAACTCTCAATTTGATTTCTTTTCTTGTTTGATTCATAAACGTAGCAAGTATTCAAATTTATTTACTTAGCTTTGCTATTTTTTTAATGCATGTATTCTATTTTCTAATAATGCTAACTTCAAGGGGCAAGTAACAAACTAAATACTCCTCCAATTTTATATATATGATAAAATTTTGTATATTAGTTCTATAACTTGAAAACTAATAATTTGTATGACAAGTTGTAACCAGGGCGGTCGAGAGGATATCTATTTGCATTTTTTTGATAAAAAACTTAAATCCCAGCAAAGGAAAAAGATATTTAAGTCTGTTACATAGGGCCAATAGTTCTAGATTATATTAGCTTCTCTTATAAGGCAGTTACCTTGTCTTACCTTTTTGTCATCTTGAGGTGTAAAGGAATTCATTGTGATTATGGTGTTAACCGATGGCTAAGGCTGCTGGGTCAACATTGACATTGAGAGTTTTCATTTCTTATCAAATGAATGACAACTTCTTCTGACTTTTCACTCAAATCTTTTGTATTAAGACCAGATTTTATGAATGATTCATTGCCTTTCTCCGACCCAGACCGCCGAAACTGAGAGTGGACAACTAATACATTCAAGTGTTTCTCCATGAATTTCATCACCAGGTATGTGGGATTTCACTAGTGGGTTCCGTTCACCCATTGGGTCCCTAGTTTTAAGTCAGTTCTTGAGTCTCTTATCATGATTAAACCTAGGGTTTCTAGAACTTTCATAGAACTTCATGAATTTATTAGTTATATGTTCCAAATAAGATTATCATGTTATTACTCAGATCATTGCATGAATTTCAGAACCCTAGCTTTGCATTTTCTTTAGTTCATGAAATTACACATGCTAGGTTAGATATTTTAGCTATTCATTTATACATGCCTCAATTTTAATGCATCATTATCAGATTAAATGTTGCATTCTCAGTTTGCATGTTCAGTTTTGAGCTATCCAGTATTTACAAAAATTTAGACATAATCAGTTAACTATATAAATCCATGGGAGTAGCATAATATAGAGTTGGATTAGGGTTTAGCGTACCCAATAAGTCCCAGAACTACTAGCCAAGTAGGTTGTAAGTCTCCTCTGTGGGAAATGAGTTTAGTGATCACGCCAACTTTCCTTTATACCTTTGGCAGGGTATATTGGGTCCTCTTAATGGGGCGTATACATTGGACATCACATTTAGCTCATGTGGTTTTATTATAAGTTATTAGTAGCTCCCACAATGTAGTCATACTCTCTTGCATTGACCATTTATCAGTATACTCAGTATTCAGTTTCAGCATGTTATAAATTGGTCATTGCATTCAGTTAGCTCAAAATTATATATATAATATTCATATTATTATACACGCTTTTGTGCTTGTTCAGTTATATTTTATTTAAGCTTTATTCTATCCTACATGCTCAGTACCTTTCAAGTACTAACGCATACGTGCGCTACAAGTTCTGGTGATGTAGGTACAGGTTCTCAGAACCCAGATCATGCATTGATCAATTTCCGATCTTCAGTTCAGCAGATTCAGTGGTGACTCCTCATTCTCCAAGGACAATAGTCATGAGTTTTTTTTCAATAGTTAGTCTTTTAGTTTCAGTTTTTGCTAGATTTAGCTGGGGCTTGTCCAAGTATTTCTAGTCCAGTTTAGAGGCTATTTTCCGACATAGTTTCAGCTTAGTAGTGAATTAATATTTTACTTGAATAAAACACATCAGTTTTCATATATCTCCAATTTAGCATTGGGTATGCCCCGATCTTTTAATTTTAAGTATGATTTAGCTTCTGCAATAGTTTATTATCTTTAGTATGCTCATGATTATGCCACCACGGTTAACTTGGGATCACTTGTGGTCCTAAGTTCCGTATCCACATCTCGGGGATATTTAAGACTTGACAAAACGTGGTACCATACCATTAGGTTTAAGTGTCTTCGGATGTCTGAAAAGGCGCACTAAATAGAGTCCTTTTCATGGGTGTGAAATGCACCACATCTAATGAGGGGGAGGCTATGAAGTGTTTTAGGAAAAAAATCACTTTCTTTTTACTCTTATCGTGCATGAGATATGATCTTATTCTATTCTAATTTGACGTTCTACATTTCTGATCATCCCTTCTTGTGGAGATAGTGCTAGGAATGCAAACGCCAGGAATGTAAACGCAGCTCTTCTAGTCCCAGATCAAGAAGTCTCTAATGCTGAGTTCAGGAATTCCATATAGATATTGGCTCAGAGTATGACAACCTGGAACAATAAGAAGGTTCGAGTTCCAACTAATAACAATGGTGGATCAGTGACAGCTAGTATTTGACATTTCTTTAGAAAGATTCACCTGAGTTTCAGGGTCCCAAGTTGTGTGAGGACCCACAGAAGTTCATTAATGAGGTCAAGAAAATATTTGGTATGATGCAAGTAACTAGTAGTGATAGGTGAAACTGGCATCCTACTAGCTTAAGGATATGACTCAGATATGGTTTACCAACTGGAAAGACAACAGAGATGACTTTGTATTTTATAACTCAGTATAACATTTAAGTTCAGTGTTAGTCCAGAAACTCTTTCAGAACCTTTCTTTGTCTCTACGCTAGTCGGTGACCCAGTTATAGCTAGACGGGTATATAGAAATTGCCCTGTCACAGTATCTCAGAAAGTCACCTCAGCTGATCTGGTAGAGTTAGAAATGGTAGACTTTGATGTAATTCTAGGCATGGATTGGTTACATTCCTTTTATGCCTCAGTCGATTGTAGACCTAATATTGTTCATTTCCAGTTTCCAGACAAACCAATCCTAAAATGTAAGGGTAGTAGCTTAGCGCTTATGGATCGATTCATTTCTTACCTTAAGGCCAGAAAGATGATCTCTAAGGGTTATCTCTATCATCTAGTTCGGGTTAAGGATTCTATATATGAAACCCCAACTCTTGAGCCAGTTCCAGTAGTCTGTGGGTTTCCAAAATTATTTCAAGAAGATCTTCTGGGAGTCCCTCTTAAAAGGGAAATCGACTTTGGAATTGATCCCCTTCCAAATACCCATCCTATTTCTATTCCTCCTTATAAAATGACTCTATCAGAGCTTAAGGAACTGAAAGAGCAGTTGAAAGACATTCTATATAAGAGCTTCATCAGACCTAGTATTTCTCCATGGAGTGCACCAGTGTTGTTCGTAAGGGAGAAAGATGGTTCACTCAGAATGTGCATTGACTATAGATTATTTCACAAGGTCACAATAAAAATTAAGTATCCCATCCCCAGGATTGATGACTTATATGACAAACTTTAGGGTGCTACTAACTTCTGAATGATAGACCTCTGATCGGGTTATCATCAGCTTAGAGTCAGAGATAGTGACATTCCAAAAACAACCTTAATAACTCGGTATAGTCATTACGAGTTTTTTTTATGTTGTTTGGACTAACCAATGCTCGTGCTACTTTCAAGGAGTTGATGAACAAAGTGTTCCAACAGTACTTGGATTTGTTCGTTATCATCTTAATTGATGATATCCTCATTTACTCTAGGAATGAGGAAGAACATGAGAGTCATTTGAGAATCATTTTAAAGACTCTCAAGAATCGCCAGTTATTTGCTAACATCAACAAATGTGAGTTATGGTTGCAATACGTTTCTTTCCTTGGTCACGTTGTATCTAGTGAAGGGATCCAAGTTGATTCATGAGAGATAAAAGCAGTGAAACAATGGCCCAGACCTACCTCTGCTGCAAATATCATAAGTTTATAAGGTATAGGTGGTTATTATAGAAGGTTCGTGGAGGGATTCTCATCCATAGCCTCATCATTGACTAGGTTGACTCAGAATATGTTCAAGTTCCAATAGTCAGATGATTATGAGAAAAGCTTCGCAGACTTGAAAAGTAGATTAACTACAACTCCTGTCTTGACTCTATCAGAGGGTTCAGATGGTTATGTTATCTATTGTGATGCATCTAGTGTTTTTCTAGGTTGTGTGTCTATGCAGCGAGATAAGGTTATAGCTTATGATCCTAGACAACTTAAGGTGCATAAGAAGAACTATCTAGCTCATGACCTTGAGCTTGCAGCAGTGGTGTTTGAACTTTAGATATGGAGACACTACTTGTATGGTGTTCATGTAGATGTGTTGGCTTACCATAAAAGCTTAGTATGTGTTAACCCAGAAAGAGTTGAATCTTTGCCAGAGGAGATGGCTTGAGTTCCATAAGGATTATGATATTAGTGTGCATTATCATCCTGGTAAGGCAAATTTAGTAGCAATTGATCTTAGTAGATTATCTATGGGTAGTGTAGCCCATGTTGAGGAACAAAGGAAGGAGCTAGTGAAAGATGTTCATAGGCTTTCTCGTTTAGGAGTTTGTCTTATGAGCATATCATATAGTGGTGTAATAGTTCACACTGGGGCAGAATCTTCATTGGTAGTGGAAAATTAAGGAAAAGAAGACAGTGATCCAATTTTGCTTGAGCTTAAGAATGCAGTCCACAATCAGAGAGTGAAGGTTTTCTCACAAGGGAGAGATTGTATACTTCACTACCAGGGTAGATTGTGTGTTCTTGATGTGGGCGAGTTGAGACAACATATTCTAGCAGAAGACCCACTACAGGTATTCTATTCATTCAAGTGTAACTAGGATGTATCGCGATCTGCGGGAAGTCTATAGGTGGAATGACATGAAGATGGATATAGAAGATTTTGTGAGTAAGCGCCCCATTTGCCAGCAAGTCAAGGTAGAACATCAGAAACCAGGAGGTATGACTCAAGAGATCGACATTCCTACTTGGAATTTGGAAGTGATCAATATGGATTTCATCACAGGGTTAACGCGTACTTGTAGTGATCATGACTCCATTTGGGTGATAGTTGATAAGATGACTAAGTATTCTTGCTTTTTTGCGGTCAAACTACAAATTCGAAAGAGGACTATGCCAAGCTTTACATTAACGAGATTGTGAGGTTACATAGGGTTCCTTTGCATATCATCTCAGATAGAGGTCCTCAGTATACCTCTCGTTTCTGGACGTCATTTCAGAAGGGTCTTGGTACTCAATTTAACCTAAGCACATCATTTCATCCGCAGACGGATGAACAGGCAGAGTGTACCATTCAGACGCTAGAGGATATGTTGAGGGATTGTGTGATCGATTTCAAAGGTAGTTAGAATGATCACCTTCCTCCTATTGAGTTATCCTACAACAATAGCTATCATTCAAGCATTCAGATAGCCCCTTATAAGGCTTTTTATGGGCGTAGATGTACCTCTCCTGTTGGTTGGTTTCAAGTAGCTGAATCAACTTTGATAGAGCCAGATTCAATCCTTTATGCTATGGAGAAAGTGCAAATCATTTGAGATAGACTCAAGACAACACAAAGTCGTCAGAAATCCTATGCAAATGTAAGGAGAATGGAACTAAAGTTCCAAGTTGATGAATGAGCATTTCTGAAAGTCTCACCTATGAAAGGGGTGATGAGATTTTGAAAGAAGTGGAAGCTCAGTCCGAGATATGTAGGCCCTCACAAGATCTTGTAAAGGGTTGGCAATGTGGCATATGAGTCAGATTTGCCAGCAGAATTAGCAGCAGTTCATCCGGTCTTCCACATCTAACTCTTGAAGAAATGTGTGGGTGATTCAACCTCTATAGTGCCATTAGAGGGTATGGTGGTGAAATATAATCTTTCTTATGGGGATGTACCAATTGAGATTCTTGACCATCAGGATAGAAGGTTGAGAAATAAAGAAGTCGCTTCAGTCAAGGTTTTGTAGAGGAGTCAGTGCATGGAGGGAGCTACTTGGGAAGCAGAAGTAGCCATGAAGGCCAAGTATCCATACCTATTTCCTTTAGATTCTAATCCAGCTTAAGGTAATAGTTCCTCTTCAGTTTTCTAGTCATTCATGCATGAATTCAGTCTTAGAATCATGTTCCCTTTGTCTGTACTTGCATTTTCAGCGTATTTTCATGTTCTTTGAACTCAATTCAGTCATAAACTCAGTCCTCAATGTTTAGTAGTAGGATTTGGAGTTCTATCCCTCTATTCCAGCTAGTTTAGTCTTCATTCGAGGACGAATGTTCCCCAGGGGGAGATAATGTAACACCTCTTATCCAAAATAGACCAAAAACTAGATTTTTTCAGAAAAATTTGCAGGTGTAACCAACTGGGCCATCGAAAGACCGTAGACTGACCCACGGTCCGTCCTGCACACCTGTCAATGGGGTCGAAAACCCCCAAAATCTCAATCCAGGAAATTTGGTTACCTCATGATCAACGGACGGACCTACGGTCGTAGATCAGACTTCACTCCGTAGTCTGTAACCGTCGATCGACACCCCATTCACCCACTCTCTGACAAGAGCCATGGATAACTAGCACGGTCCATAGGTGAAACCACGGTCCGTTGGTCTGACCGTAGGTGAGAATTAGTAGATAGTTAAGGAGGATATATAGTTTGGTCAACTTCAAATGTTCATAACTCTTAGCACAAAATGAATTAAGTGTCCCATGACATAACACCGATAAATAATTGAATTAGCTTTCCATATCCACCGACCTTTCTAAAATAAGACTTTTGAGTAAAAAATTATGCCCATTTTAGTAAAGACCTTCGAATAGGCCTAACCTACGGACCAAATGACGGACCGTTTATAGAACGACAGACCGTTACTCCTGGTCGTCATTTAAACCGACAACAATTCACCCAGGGGTCTTTTGGTCTTTTTCCACATTGCTTAAACCCTATGATACATCGTTTTGACCCTAAGTCATCATATTTATTCAATTTAAGACTAAAAAAATAACTAAAACTTACCCTAAGTCAAATCATTAATCAAAACATAGAAAATTAGAAGCAAGAAAAGAGAAAAAGGTCAAAACCCTAGTTCAAGAATGCAACAAGGTTTCAGTTGTTCCAGCCTTGAAATCTAAGTATTTCTCTATGAATTTCATCGCCAGGTATATGAGATTTCACTAGTGGGTTCCTTTCACCCATTGGGTTCCTAGTTTTTAGTCAGTTCTTGATTTTCTTATCATGATTAAATTTGGGGTTTCTAGAACTTCGATAGAACTTCATGAATTTATTAGTTATATGTTCTAAATGAGATTATTATGTTATTACTAAGATTATTGCATGAATTTCAGAACCCTACCTTTATATTTCTTTAGTTCTTGAATTACACATACTAAGTCAGATATTTCGGCTAATCAGTTATACATGCCTTAGTTTTTAATGCATCATTATCATATTAAATGTTGCATTCTCAGTTTGCATGTTCAATTTTGAGTTATGCAGTATTTACAAAAAATTCAGACATAATCAGTTAACTGTATAAATCCATGGGAGTACCATAATAACGAGTTGGACTAGGGTTCAGCTTACCTAATTAGTCCCAGAACTACTAGCCAAGTAGGTTGTAAGTCTCCTCTGTGGGCAATCAGTTTAGTGATCACGCCATCATGTCTTTATACTTTAGGAAGGGTATATTGGGTCCTCTAGATAGAGCGTATACATCGGACTTCACATTTAGCCCATATGGTTTTATTATCAGTTATTAGTAGCTCCTACAGTTCATCCAGAATCTCTTGCATTGACCATTTATCGGTATACTCAGTATTTAGTTTCAGCATGTTATAAATTGGTCATTGCATTCAGTTAGCTCAGAATTCTATATATCATATACAGATTATTATACATGCTTTTATGCTTGTTCAGTTATCTTTTATTTCAGCTTTATTCTATCCTACATGCCCAATACCTTTCAAGTACTGACGCATACGTGCGCTACATCTTCTCATGATGTAGGTTTAGGTTCTCAGCACCCAGATCATGCATAGATCAATTTTTGATCTTAAGTTCGGCAGATTTAGTGGTGAGTCCTCATTCTCCAAGGACAATAGTCATGAGTTTCTTTCAGGATTTAGCCTTTTAGTTTCAGTTTTGGCTAGAATTAGTTGGGGTTTGTCCTACTATTTCAAGTCCATTTTAGAGGCTATTTTAAGAAATATTTAGTTTTAGCTTAGTAATGAGTTAATATTTTCTTTATATTAAACTCATCAGTTTCATATATCTCAGATTTAACATATGGGTATTTACCCATCTTTTAATTTTAAGTTTGATTTAGCTTCCGCAACAGTTTATTATATTTAGTATGCTCATGCCATGCCAGCAGGGTTAACTTGGGATTACTTGTGGTCCTAGGTTCCGTGTACGCATCTCGGGGGTAGCTCGGGGCGTTACATCATTACTCTTCAACATGTGCCTAGTGATCTTCAAATAGCTGATGCATTTACAAAATTATGGCACGACAATGCCATCAGTTTCTAGTAGGCAAATTGATGTTTCTTGATATACCGACATCAATTTGAGGGGGGATGTTAGCATAATCAAAATAAAAATAATTGTATATATTAAAGTAATTAGATAGTGATGTAAATTAGCATGATCATACAGATTTGTTGTAGAATCAAAAGAATAAATACTGTGATAGAATAGCGGATTCGGAGGGATTGATAGCAGATTTGTAGAGATAGAATAGCTGATCTTTATGGATAGGAATGACGGATCTTTAGGGATTTGTAATATTTATTTTCTCTATATAATGGAAATACTTTTACTTTGAGAGGCATTCAACAAAACTGACTTGAACAACAAACAGATTCATAAATATGTTTTGACGAGCCATTCTAAAACATTAAAAGAGTGGTTTGGACGTAAACCATACAACACGTACAAAGTCTTAAGAATAAAAAATGAGAGAAATAAAATATCTTTATAGTTTTTCCCTTGGAGTATGAGGAATCACCAATCAAATCAAGAATAGAAATCCAAATTTAGACGCAAGAGAGAACATGATTGTTGGACCTTATATTTGCATAAAATATAGGCACAACTATGCATTAATACATGAAATGTAATAAGTATGATTAAATATGTATAAACATAGATATGATATCATGATAGTCTTAAAAACAAGTAATGCATGATGTTGCTCCCAATTGCATACGCAAGTGTACGTGATCATACAAGCAAGAGAATGGCTCTTAAAAGAACCATATTATCAATCCAAAGAACTTGTCAATTAACTATTTTTACTAAATTATACTGTTCTAATTATTTAATTAAGAGAGCCAAAAGAAAAAAATGGAGGAAAAAACTAATAATGGTTAGAAAATTACAGCGTGCTACAATAAGCAAGGGATCTCATGTATCGTATTTTAGGTAAAGAACTCATTTTAGTAGTCAAGTTATTGGTTTACAGGGTTAATTGTATAAGTCAGGTTTACAACTCTGGTGGCCTACTCCAGTAAACTATCTAACGCATCATTGAGCAGGGATAAATAGACTAACCGACGAACATTTATATTTGATTTTATTTCGTAACCAAACAAATTGTTCATCCGAGCGTCACTCCTAAACACAAATCACCTCAGTTAAATGGATCGATCGAGATCTCTAAATTCTCTAGTTTATCTAACCGCTTCTCTCTCGATTTTAAGATTAGAAAATAGATTTATCTTGTGGTGACAAAGCACAAAACACTAAAACATGAATATAGAAGTAACTTACGATGAAAACCAAGAATCTATTCATAAACCACAAATAATCAACATTGAATCCGTAGCTACAACCCTACAACAAGAGTTTTTAGCTATTAATGTCTAAGAAATTAATAAGAAAAGTACCCTAAAAGGTGTTTGACAACTTCATACTTTGTTGTCCTCTAACTGATCTTCCCCTCTGTTGATCTCCCAAAATAATTAACTTTATGTTCTATTTAAAGATGTATAATACCCTAAATAAAATAACTAAGTCAAAAAAAGTTAGGAATTCAAAACCAAGAGAAATAAGAATTCCTCTATAATTGAAACACCGTAGCCGCCGCCACTTGCACTCTTGTTTTCCTTTGTTTCCACGTGGCAATATTTCCTTTTGCATTTTGCAATAAACACCTTATTATTTATAT
Organism: Solanum habrochaites; assembly: GCA_027704765.1. Lineage (NCBI taxonomy): Eukaryota > Viridiplantae > Streptophyta > Magnoliopsida > Solanales > Solanaceae > Solanum > Solanum habrochaites. The sequence continues at coordinate 51,435,956 of JAKWJA010002498.1, forward strand.
ATTATTTATCCAATTTAATCCACTAAGTTTCCTGCTTGATTCCGTTATTCAACCGTCTATCTTGAACTCGTTTTAGCTCCAAACATTTTCAACTTTACACCAATTTACTCAAACTAATAAAATACACTATTTTGCGTAATCCATAAAATTAATGTTCAAAAAGAAAAAATATAAGTAGGAAATGGGAGTCAAATAATACTTAAAAATATAAATAATAATAATAATAAAAAATATAAAAAAAATCTCCTCAAATCAACACCCCAGACTTAAACTTTTGCTCGTCCTCGAGAAAGATCTCTTCTCAAAAAACCATACAAGGTATGTCATCACTTTGTTTAATAAAAAAAATTAGGCAATATCTAATTTTTAAGAACATCAAGTAGACTACTCAATAATTATGCGAGACATTCTAATAAACACCAAACCACTAACCTCCTAACCTCAAGGAAAGACTTTGAACTCATCAAATTAAAGCTTGCTCCTCTATTCTCAACAAAGAACGCTAATAAAATCACCTATCTATCATGAAACAAGTTCCCTCATAAAAACAAATAAATTAAGGACTTAGCATCAAATAAAAACTCTCACATTCACAATAAAATTCATATGTATGCACAAAGAACCACTGTTGCCCATTTTAAACATCTCCACTAATTAAACATGTGCTTGAATAGAATCAAGTAGGACTTTAATAGGTTTTAATGTAGGCTAGGGGACAAGTAGGAAAATTATATAATAGTGACTTACACTTTCTTAAGCACTTGCACTTTAAGACTTTTTCACCTATTCGCTTCTTCTCTTTATTTTCAACCCTCTGTTTCAACAATTATTTGACAAGTAATTCTCATCATCTCAAGAATATTTCAATATGCTTTTTCTCTATTTTTTAAGCTTTCCATCATAATAGCAGCCCTTAACTTTAGTATTTTACATGCATTAAGGTGCACAATGTTATTGGAAGGACCACGATCATTATCAAGATAACTTCTTTTGTTCATCTCTTTATGTTTCTATGTCGCATTGTTTCAAAAAGGGATTTTTCAAAACTTTGTAGCAGTCATTGATCAAACTTTTCCACTCAACCATCAATTATCTTCTGATTTAAAGATTAGAATAAGTCTATGCTACAGTGTTCAAGGAAGTAGGGTGCAAAGACTAGGGATACAACAAAAAGTAAAGGCAAAAATACGGCTTCCAATAAAAAGCTACAGGCTCAAAAGGGCTACTAATTATACATGATAAGGATAGCAAAGTGTGGCTAAGTCACAGGATTAGCAAGAGAATAGACACGTCTACCAAGACGGTATGTAATCAAAAGAGGTTAAGAGAAACCGCTTAGAAAGAGGTCTTAGTACCTAATTATAGAGTTAAGTATCCATGAGATAATCTTCTCCCAAGTGTTTGTGTAAAATAAGATGTAGGCCATTTAGAGATGATGGAATAAGTCCATAGTTTTCAAGTGGCAGCTTTAGACCTAAGGGGGAGATGGCGTGATAAGCAATCAAGTCATGTTTTGAGATTGAGATAGTAATTATTAGTTCCAAACAGTTTGAGCGATATATTTTTAGAGGTTCTTTTTAGTAATGGAGTTGCTAAAACACTAAGCTTGAATGTGGTGGGAAGGAGTAATAGTCTTGGGATGAGTTTCCCTATAGAGAGGTATATAGTATGAACTTAAGGATTTGAGTTAAGCCTAGATATAGTAAGAGCACACCATTAGACTCGTACCTTAGCAAGAGTCTCCTCACTCTATATCCAATCCAGTCGTCATTCGAGGAGTTATGATCCCAAGGGAGAGATATTAATGTAACACTTTTGAAAAATTTTCAAACTAAGACTCGAACAATCCTTCGTAGTGAGTGATATTTTTGCAAGGAATTTAACCTTTATTGAGTGTTAAGGTCACCAGATGTACCATGTCGAGTTCTCAAAGATTAAATTGGAAATGACAAAAATCTGAAATTTAGAGAGTTACGTTAGGCATGAGTTTTTGGTTAACTTCAGACGATCATAACTCCTAGAACAAGATGAGTTAGGTGTGATACAAGATACAATAAGAAAGATCGAGGGTCCCTATCAGTTACAATACTGCGAGGAGGTCCATCAAAAAAAAATGAGTCACAAAAACTTCTGCGATAGTATTAGCGGTAAAAGTTGACGCCAATGGAATGACATGGACGTACTTAAATAAACGAGCCACAACTGTCATAATTGTGGATCTTCCTTTAGAACTACGCAAGCAAGTGAAGAAATCCATGGCGATGCCCTCAAATACCAATTAAGGAATGGGGAGGGGCTCTATGAGACTAGCAGGAAGCTGGTGAGAGCTCTTCATTTGCTGGCAAACATGGCAAGAAGCTACATAACTCTAAACATCCCGTCACATGTGTTTTCAAAAAAATTTGATGCCAAACGGTGGTAGGTACGAGCTGTCCTAGCATATGCACCTACAGCAGTGGAGTGAAACTCATATAGCAGGCGTTGGCGTAAAGGAGAGTTATCCATGATAATCAATCTGCCACGGCAAAAGAAAAGACCTTCACAAAAAACATATCCAGCTGACTCACAGGACTGTGAAGTGAGAGATCGTTGAATGGTTAAGAGGTCTGGATATAATTGATTCAAAGACGTTAGCTCATGTTTCAAGGCAAACGTTTGAACACATAGAGCCAAAAAATTGGCATCTGGCTGGCGAGATAAAGCATTAGCCGCCTCATTTCGCTTTCCCGGTTTATATAATATGCGAAAATCATACCCTACCAGCTTGGTTAGAAATTTTTGCTGCTCCTGTGTTTGGATGTTCTAGGTGATCAAATTCTTGAGTGACTGCTGATCGGTGAGTATGGTGAATCCTCACCCCAAAAAGTACTGCCTCCATTTGTTCACTAAATAATAACAAACATTTCCCGATCATAAGTTGACACTCTCTACATTCTAAAGCTCAACTTTTGACTAAATTACGCAATGGGATGACCCCATTGGGACATAAAAGCCTCTATGCCTTACCCTGAAGCATTTGTTTCCACCTGAAACTCTTGAGTGAAATCCGGAAGAGTCAAGACGGGTGTACGACTCATTTTCTTCTTAAGTGTCTCAAAAGCTTCCTGAGTTAATTCTATCCAGTGAAATAACTCCTTTCATTGAAAATCAATCAAAGGTCCCTCTACACTAGCGTAGTGATGGATGAAATGCCGATAATAACCACTGACCCCTATTTTATTATTAATCCGTTTTATCTTGGGAGATATAATCCATAACCTTGGGTACAGTGATGAGATTAAATTTCTTAAGGAGACACACTAGTTTCTGTGGACTCGGATTATTTGTTTTATGTCTACTTTATCTTATTTCTGTTTATGTTTTTCTTACCTTATAAGTACAGGTTGATAACAAACCGGGCATTACCGATATGTAAGTATATCTTACTTTAAAAGTTACATGTAACAAGTCTAGTTCTTATTTTCGCTTGCAAAATATCAACATCTAAGACAGAATATGCACTTTTTACAAAAATACGCACTCTATAAAAAATACGAATCTTCATCAGGCGCATACAACAGATAACAAAATAGAGTCACTATTAGAAACTCAACCCAATAAGTGATTCACTGATTGTACATTAGAAAACAGGTCAGATTAAGAATTTTTTAACCTATCTAATGTTAGAAAAGAGGAATAACAAGAAGAATATTGACTTAAATAAAACAATAAAAATCCATTAATATAGTTTATGAAATTTGAAACAATAGAAACATGATGAGAAGAAGAAGCAACTACATGTACGATCTGTTTCACAAGCAGCTGAGCAACAACCTGTACGATCTGTTTCAAGAGCAGCTGAGCAGCAACTATACGATGAACAAGACAAAGATGCGATTGAAAGTATTTTGGTGTTAAGTTTGACCCCAATCGGACGATGTATATAGTTAACAAGAAGAAAGATCGATCGTTCGGAGCTATTGGAAGCTGCCACCAGCAGCTAAAGGTTTTTTTTCCTTTTTGTGTTCTTACTTTTAGAAAACAGAGGGTTTTACCTTTTTGGCTAAAAAAATTGGAGCCTAAATTTTGTTAAAAAAACAAAAGTTTTTTTAATACTTTACTACAAATTTTTTTCTGGATGTGGCGCTTTACTTTTCAATTAGAACTCAGGACCAGTTAATATGTTATTTAGACCAGATTAAGTAGCTTCGCAAAAGAATATGCAAATAAGGACTGGAATATAATCTCGTCCCAATACATATATCTGTTTGATGTCAGTATGCTGGACCAAATACTCTGTTTGGTCTCCAATCTCGCAAAGTCGATTGACTTTGTAGGTTGTCTTCTAGACCTGTCGTTAAAAGACTATTCATTGAGTCACAATCACTCGTGTAAAGCACAATAAAATCAGTCAAATGAGTAGGGAAGTTACTCGATATTCAATAACACTAATTAAAGAACAAATAAATAAAAATAATGTTGGATATATTTGTGTTCTTAAAAAGAACTTAGTAGCTGAATGATGTATAATATGTTCAAGTGATTGACACTGACATAATGTATATTACCTATTTAATTTTGGAAGTTAAAGTTCATTAAATTTGGAGAATTCAATAACTTGTATTAGTTTTTATTTGCTTTTCTTTCCCTTTATATTCTCAAGTTCATACGAACATACAAAAAAAGTTCAAAGGTATCGACAATATATAATACTCCCTCCTTTAAAAAAGGATGACCTACTTTGACCTGCAACGGAGTTTAAGAAAAGAAACAAGACTTTTTAATCTTGTGGTTCAAAAATAAAGTTATGTCAAATATACCAAAATGTCCTTTAATCTTGTGGTTTTAAACATGCCACGTCGAAAGTTAAAGTTAAAGTATTGTTTAAAAAAAAAAGAGGACATTGTTTTTGAAACAGACTAAAAAGGAAACAGGGACATTCTTTTTTAAACGGAGGTGGAGTGTGCCTATATTCTTTCTATGCCAAAATAAAACAAGTCCAATTCAATTGGAATTTGATACACTACCTAGTCTAGCTATTTGTGTTCCTCCGCCCACAAAAGTGATGTAATCAGAGAAGACAACATCACATTCTTTTTTTGGTCTCCAGAACTATGTTGCCAATAAAAGAAGATGCACAACTATCCATAAAAACCCAACACATGCTTTCTAGCGGAGCCGCAGAATAGAAGTTAAAAGACTACTTTAGTTTGTTGGAGTTTTTAAGGCTGAACTTCAACTCTAAAACATAAATAAATCAAGATGAAAAAAAGAAATATATGATGCCAGAAAGATAATCCTTCATTGAACTGAAATGGTGTTTATATTTACAAGAAAAATGCAACAGTTGTAGCATATATTTCAGCAACTACTTTGCACATCTTTCCATGTTAAATAAACTACTTAAATTAACTTCTAACTCCTAAAAAAACAAAATAAAACTAGTAAAGATATCTAAAAGAATGGAGAAAGTCCAACAACTTCTGTTTGAGTAGTTACTACATTAACTAAGGCAATTAACGAACACTCCTTCTTGCTTCAGTTGCTGAAAATTCCAACTCATTCTATTAGAGTTCTACTCTTCTCCTTGACAAGGGTTGGGTAAAAGTATCTGTCAATTGAAGATTACTCTAGCAATACTTTAACCCAACAAATCCTTCTTTTTGCGCATCTCTAAGAAATAATATTTTGATATTGAAATGCTTGGATTTCCCTTAAAAATAGGATTATTTGTGAGAGAAGTAGTTTCTAATTATCTACAAACAATGCTATGCACTTTCCTTACTTTTAATTCATATCGAATAGCACTTTTTAAAGCCATAACACTTGATTTAAAGAAGCTGTTGCTGCAATGAATTCAATTTGAGCCGTAGAGCGTGCAAAATCTCTTGCCTTTTAGCTGTTTAATTTGACACGATTGAAAAATTGATTAATGAGAAGATATGGTAGTTAGGAGGATAATTATTCATTGGTAGAAAAGTCAAGATAGCACCATTTGTAGGTGAAATTTAGGTGAACAATAAATTGATTTCACAAGTTAAATCTTGATATTTTGACATATTGTCATGTCATGGATGCCATTAATAGGAAGAATTCACTCCTATAAATAGGTAGCTCCTAATTCATTTGTAACACACCTCTCACATGCCTTCTCATCTCCTAAGGCATTTGTTCTTCTTTCTCTCTTATAGTATTTCACTTGTACTCTTTTGGAGTAAAATAAATATTGGTTGGTTGTGTTCGAGGAGTAGGCAAAAGAAAATAAAAGTTTGCCGAACCTCGTTAATCCCTGGTGTTCTTTTTATTGTTGTCTCATTTACTATTTATTAGTTACCTTTAGATATAGTAGTTGTGATTCCATTACTCTCTAAATATTCGGCTTCCGCAACAATCGGTATCAGAGCCAAGGTATTATCTGAGTATGCTTTGTGGTTGCAACATATTCTGAACTTCCACATCAGAATAAGATTTATTTTGATCACTGCATTGTTAGCTAATAAATGGTGTTTGTCGTAAAATGGGAAACAAAAAAAATGATGAGTGCACATCGAGTGTCAATAATACGTCATTATTGACATCTTCTCTTATGACAAGAATTATGTCAAATGCAAAATTTGCAGTCGAAATTTTTGACGGGTTAGGACATATTGGAATGTGGCAAGGAGAGGTCCTTGATGTTCTTTTTCAAAAAGAACTAGATATTGCAATTGAAGAAAGGAAAGCAGACGGTGTAGGAGAAGAAGATTAAAAGACTATCAACCGTGTTGCTTGCGGTACCGTTCGATCACAAGAGAACAAAAATATCCATACACGAAGGAAACATCTGCACATGAATTATGGAATTCATTGGAGGAAAACTTCTTGAAGAAAAACAATCAAAATGAATTTTACATAAAAAGAAGACTGTTATACTTCACTTACATTCCTGGTAGCACAATGAATTATCATATCACCAGCTTTAATAAGTTGGCGACAGATTTACGAAATATGGACGTAAATTTTACGGATGGAGATATGGCCTTACTGTTGTTAAGTTCACTTCCCGATGAGTTTGAGCATCTTGAAACGACTCTACTACATGGGAATGATGAAGTATCTCCCAAAGAAGTTTGTTCTGCCTTATATAGTTATGAACAAAGAACGAGAGAAAAACAAAAAAGTGAAGAAGCAAAAGCATTGATTGCGAGAGGTAGTTTGCAAAATCATATGACAACGAAGAAAGGGAGATCCAAGTCAAGATCCAGACTCAGCAAAGATGAATATGCCTTTTTTTGAGAAAAAGGGAACTGGAAGAAAGACTAGCAAAAGTTGAATAGCAAATCCAAACCAAATAATCGAAAGGCTGTCATGTATTCAAATGTGGTTGATTGTGATGACTCCGATTACTCACTAATTACGACAGATGCATCTAAATCATCTAATGTATGGTTGATGGACTCAGCTTGTATCTATTATGTGTGTCCCAATCGGGACTGACTTTTTGATTTACAAGAAGGAGAATGTAGTGTTATTCACACTGCAAACAATAATCCTCTTACCGCATATGGTGTTCGTTCAATCCGATTAAAGAACCATGATGGATTAAGCAGAACATTAACAGATGTTCAATATATACCAGATTTGAAGAAAAACCCCATTCTTGTTGGAGCCCTAGAGCAAAGGGGTTCAAAGTCATTGCCGATAATGGCGTGATGAGAATATGATCTGGTGCACTGGTGGTAATGAAGGCAATTCGAAGAAATAATAACATGTACCACTATCAAGGTAGTACATTTATTGGGATAGTGACAACAACATCCAATGACGAGAAGGAGGTAAAAATGACCAAGTTGTGGCATATGCGCTTGGGACATGCTGGAGAAAAATCCTTGAAAATTTTATCAAATCAAGGATTGCTAAAAGGAGTGAAAACTTGCAACTTGGAGTTTTGCGAGCATTGTGTCAAGGGAAAGCAAACAAGGGTTAAATTTGGAACATCTATTCATAATTCTAAAGGTATTTTGGATTATGTTAATTCAGATATTTGGGGTGCTTACAAATCATTGGGTGGGAAACACTATTTTTAACCTTTGTTGATGACTTTTCTCGAAGATTTTGGGTGTATACAATGAAAACAATAGATGAAGTATTGGAAGATTTTGGGTGTATACGATGAAACAAAAGATGAAGTATTGGGAATTTTTCTCAAATGGAAGGCGAAGATAGAAACTCAAAGTGGCAGAAATATCAAGTATCTTCGCACAGACAATGGTGGAGAATACAAGAATGATCTTTTTCAGAAAATTTTTGAGGAAAATGACATTGTCAGACATTTCACTGTCAAAAATACACCACAACAGAATGGAGTGGCAGAATGCATGAACCGAACTTTGCTGGAGAAGATGTGTTATCCAATGCTGGCGTTGGCAAAGAATTTTTGGCTGAGGCACTAACATATGCATGCCACCTCATCAATCGTCTACCATCTACTTCTATTGGTGGGAAGACACCATTTGAAAAATGCTATGGAAAACGTGCTGAAGATTATGGTTCTTTATATGTATTTGGCTCAATTGCATATTATCATATAAGAGAATCAACTTTGAACCCAAGAGCAAAGAAAACTTTATTTATGGGAATTACTTTTGGAGTCAAAGGATACCATTTATTGTGTCAAGAGACAAGAAAAGTTATTTTCTGCAGGGATGTTACCTTTTATGAATCTGCCTTGAAAAATAAGGTAACAATTGAAGAAGTCAAACAAATTGATGGTGCTTCAAAGCAGGTGGAGTTTGAGGGAAAGATAATTTTCCCAACTTAGGGAACAAACGAGGAAACAACAAAATATTTTTATCTTGAAGGAGAGCCAGTCAAAGAGGAGGTTCCATCTCAAGAACCTCAACCACAACTTGAATCAATAGAAATGAGCAAGCCAAAAAGGGCAATAAGAAAACCTGCTTGACTCACAAATAGGGTGGCTTGTGCTAACTCAATTGCAGCCGATGACATTCCTACCACTTATAAAGACGCAATCCAAAGTTTCCAAGAATATAAGTGGAGGAACGCCATGGATGAAGAAATGCAGTCCCTTCATCAAAATCATACATAGATATTGTCCAATCTCCCGGAGGGCAAGAAAGAAATTTGGTGCAAATGAGTATTTGCAAAGAAAGAATGATTTCCTAACCAAGAAGATGTTTGCTACAAAGTAAGATTGGTGGCCAAAGTATATGCTCAAAAGGAGGGAATTGATTATAATGAGGTGTTCTCTCCAGTTCTGAAATGCTCCTCCATTAGAGTTTTGTTTGCTTTTGTATCACAATTAAATTTTGAAATAGTTCAGTTGGATGTAAAAACTGCATTTTTACATGGACACTTGGAAGAGGAAATCTACATGACTCAGCCACAAGGATTCAAAGTTGATGGAAAAGAAAATATGGTGTGCAAACTGAAAAAATCATTGTACAGATTGAAACAATCTTCTAGACAATGGTACAAACAATTTGACAATTTTATGTTGCAGCAAAGGTACATATGAATCAAATATGATCACTGTGTGTATTTGCGCAAGATTGAAGATAATTCCTTTATATATCTTCTCCTATATGTTGATGATATGTTGATAGCTTCTAAAAGTCAAGAGGAAATTGAGAAGATAAAGATTCAACTAAAAAAGGAGTTTGAGATGAAGGATTTGTCTGAGGCAAAGAAGATTCTTGACATGGAGATAAAAAGAAATAGACATTCAAAGAAACTCTATTTATCTCAGAAAGAATACTTGAAGAGGGTACTAAACCGATTCGGTATGAATGAGAAAACGAAGTCGGTTAGCACTCTGCTTGCTCCAAATTTTAAGCTTAGTGATGCTATGTCACCTAAGAATGAAATGGAACGAGAATATATGTCAAGAGTACCACACGCGAATATTATTGGTTGCTTGATGTATGCAATAGTTTGCACAAGGCCAAATATTTTACACGCTATTGGAGTTGTAAGCAGGTGCATGCACAATCCTAGAAATGATCATTGGAAGGCTGTAAAATGGATTCTACAGTATATTCATAACACTGTAGAGGATAATTCTTTATTGGTAGAAAAGTCAAAGATAGAACCTTTGTAGGTGAAATTTAGGTGAACAATAAATTTGTTTCACAAGGTAAATCTTGACATTTTGACATATTGTGATGTCATGGATTACATCAATAGGAAGAATTCACTCCTATAAATAGGTAGCTCCTAATTCATTTGTAACACATTTCTCACTTGCCTTCTCATCTCATAAGGCATTTGTTCTTCTTTCTCTCTTGTAGTATTTCACTTGTACTTTTTTGGAGTGAAATAAATATTGGTTGATTGTGTCCGGGAGTGGGCAAAAGAAAACAAAAATTTGCCGAACCTCGTTAATTCCTGGTGTTCTTTTTATTGTTGTCTCATTTACTATTTATTAGCTACCTTTAGATATAGTAGTTGTGATTCCATCACTCTCTATATATTCGGCTTCCTCAACATTAGCTTTATCTTTTTTCTCAAATTCTTCTTTTGACACTTTTGAGTAGTTGTCTCTTTGCAAATTTTTCCTTTTGAACTTTTCAAAATGTCCTTTGCATACTTTTTTTCACAGATGAACGCTTCCATTTTTACTTGTTTGATTTCATTCCCAGGAAAAATACCATTCTCCCAAATCCATCATCTCAAAAGTCTATTGCATATCTTCTTTAAATTTCTTAGCAAGTTCATCATTGCTTCTGGTAACAAGCAGATCATTTGAATAAACTGAAATAACAATAAAATTAATATCATCACCTTTTCTGTATAAATTAGCTTCACTAGGGCATTTTCTAAAACCTACCTGCACCAAATGCTCATCAATCCTGTTGTTCCAATTTCCAGCCATTTTTTAGTCCATACAAAAACAGGTCCCTGAATGATTTTGAGACGACAAAAAACACTGGTCGCATAATACTTTTAAAGACTGCATATCTAGTCTCAGAGGGACCATTGATACCTTGATATTCAGGTCGTTAAACATCTTTTGCGACCTGACGCAACCTCGTCCTAGTAACTATTAAGAGACGAGTGTGTTCGGTCCTAGAACACCGTTATTGACATTTAAAGATCTACTCGCAAAATTAGCTCTAGCGACCATATCAAACTGGTCTTAGAGTAGTTTTGGGTAACTACAAGAACATGGTCCTAAAATTGCTCTAAAGACCAGCTGTAATTCTAGTCAATTTATGATTTAGTGACGAGCAACAATATTTATCCTAGATTGACCTTTAGAGACCGTCAATAATTATGGTCTCTAACTAATCACCATTGATTATCACAAGAAACCAACAAATATCAAATTAATTATAACTATAAATCTGGATACAAAAGATGATATAGAAAGAGTTTCAAAGTGATAGAAATAATAAAGAGTGCGATTGATTACAATAAATTTGTGAGCATCACTTGATGTAAGATTCAGTATTTGCTTGATCAACAAAAAAAATTATAACATCCAAGGTTTTTCATAACATTCATAGCAAAGTAAGACTGAGTTAGCTAGTCTATCTTCTAAGCTTGTATCCTCAACAATCTCTATAATAGGTAGAGATGGATCTGCTTGAACCATTTCTTCGAGTTGAGCAAACATATAAAAGAACATTTTCTATCATAACAAATCAATTTCAAGTAATTAATATATTAAATTTACTATACACACATATTTTTCAATTGTTTCATGTTCTACAAGCTTTTTATCTTTCTTAAGAGTCTCAAAGAAAATAGTCGCCAGATCTGGTGGATTGGCATCTTTCCCTCCCTTTACATGAAAGTCAAACATGTCAAATAATACTCCTTATAAGAATCTATTTCGAAAAAAATAATTTTATGATATTACCTTTTTATAGATAATCTCTCTAATAGGCTTGCTACCAATATGATGAAGCATCTTTAACTTAGCTCAATTTGTTGCATTCCTGCAGCTTCTTGCCTATATTTGTTCAACAATAAGTTTCTTGCCTATATTTTTTCAACAAATAATTTCATTCTAGCAGGATAAAGATAGAAAACGGGTGTGGTTTCCTAAAATGTTCAGCACACGAGCAAAGTAGGGAACGCAAACTACAAAAAGGAGGAAATAGCAAAGTAGACTATTAGTTCAGTAGGCAGACCTGAAAACTTTCAGAAGAAAAATGCTCCTTTACTAACCATTCCAATTCTTTTTTATCTACTCCCGTTTTGACATTCCTAAGAGACTGTTGGATTGGATTGTCCTTCACATATTTTGCATGCAAGTGTCCCATCCATTTATTCCGTAACTCATTCATCCATCCCAATATATGATCACGATGATCGTTCATATCAACACTCTCAAATGTATGCTACAACAATTGAAACATGAGTTAGAGTTATTATCTCCAAGCTTGATCTCAGCTTATGAAGATTTTTTCCCCAAATTATAGAAACACTCTAAGCTACTTGATTATAGATTCTTAATCTATTATCGATACTAGTTATTGTAGATAGACTTCTAAAATAAGAAACATTATCTATATGGAAAATCACACATGATATCAGGTAGCACTAAATAATATGAATCGTGTGTATATTTATTACCTCAATGGCTGCCCACATATGATTCAACTTTTCTTGCTTAATATCAGGCCACGATGATACTCCTAAGGGACAAATATTACAATCACAAACAGTTTTTTCCAAATGCCTCGAAAATAGATTGCTATTTTTTCCAACCGTTTGATTATTGTAAAAGGTTACTTTCAACTTTTGTCCAATTTCAAGTGAAGCAACTTCTTTGAACTTGTTGCTTCCTCGAACTTACCTTTGTTGGATTAGATGAATCTAGATTGCATAATTAGTAAAAACTATAGAAATTAAAATTAATTCTGAAATGTAATATACATGAATTTAAGATATCATACCTTTTTAATTGTTTGAGATGCTTCATAACTTGATCAATAGATGTGAAACATTGGTCTGCATATCGTCTTTATCAAGAACAATTCTTTTCATTTGTTGCAATTCTTGACTAGAGGAGAAGGTAGAACTCGACTTTGTTCTTTTAGAAGGAGTTTGCATATGTTGATTAGCACAAACATCACTCTTGTTATAAGATCCCACCTCAGATTCAGAAAATCCTAAAGATGAGCTTAATGATCCAGATCTTTTTTCAAGTCCCTTTCTTTTAGCTGCTGGACTCACTGAAAGGAAAATAAGAGTTTTTCAAAAAATTGAAAACATAACAGATGTGCAAAACATACATAATTGAAAAAATCTTACTTTTTTCAACTCCTTGGGTTCATGTCTTATCTTGAATAGCAGATGCAGAAAATGGTTTTAGTGGTAATGATGCTACGAGTCGTATGTTTTTTCTTCTGATGCGTTTCAGAAGACCTCTAGTACTACCGGTAATGACTTAGTATTAAATAGAAAATTTGTGAAATAAATTAACCTTATTATTTCTTGAATAATCTCCCCACCAGCCACCCTAAAAAGATAAAGGTGGAAAACTAGAATGAGTGTAGAAATTTCTCTCAGCAAATATAGTTGAAACGTACACTTGGAAAAGTTTATAAACTCAAATATATTGGTATTCTATATAGGAAACTGCAGCAGGCAATGTAACTACTATCGTAATACGTAAAAAACCTTATAGATACAATACATTTGTTTCCGAGTCTCGTATCCTCTACTTAACCATGTTGGTTTTAGCAAAGTGTGAACGGGAAAAGAAAACAGAGTATGAAAACTGAGAGAACCAATTTGGAGGGAAAATGAAAAGTCATTTGCAAAGTGCAAATGAAAGGTCATTATCCCATATTATCGGCAAAAGAAGGGAAAATTTTTGTCCAGATATTGGCAAACACTTCTGTTACTTCTTAAAGTGCTAAGAAGAAGGTGCGCCCTCGCGTCGTCGTCGTCGCTCGCTCGGCCTTGACTTTTGATTTGGATTTGGCAAATGATGTGATTGATTGAAAAAAATTTTAGAAAAAAATTATTTATTAATCTTACCTCTTATAAATTAATTCAGGACGTTAGTTAATTAGTTAATAAAAAGAATTAATTCGCGTATAACGGTAATATTTTGAAAAGTCATTATTCTTTTTGATAAGTCGTTACTTTACCCACATACACATTTTTCGAAAAGTTATTATTTTTCCAAAAGACACAACTTTCTGGATAAAATTGATCTTAAAAGATTTTTCTAAACAGGCACATTTATTGCTAAAAATGACTATAAAAGAAAGTCATTTTTCGTTTTTTCAAATACTGAATTTTTTTTCTTTGCATATATTTTCTCTCAAAATCAAAGGGTTGATCGATTGAGTCTGTGTTACTTGTTGTTGTTCTTAAGTTCGCTAAAGTTTAACAAATTTGAGGTACCGCTATTTCTTTAATAGGATTAATCCATTTTATCTTGGGAGAAATTAATCCATAACATCGGGTACAATAAGGGCATTAAATTTCATAAGGAGACACAATTGTTTCTATGGACTCGGATTATTTTGTTTTCTATCTACTTCATCTTATTTTTGTTTCTTTTTTTCTAACCTTATAAGTACAGGTTGGTAGCAAGCTTAAGAAATTTAATAAGTTTCTGTATTTGAGGTTTCTGGAGATTAGAATCTTTATGGTCTTTTCCTCTATTTGAATTTTTAAAATTCATTTGATTAATGGTTAAAAGAACATAAAAACTTTATCGTCAAATCAGAAACAATCAGTGTAAAGATTTTTTCTTTACCGTTAGAATTTCAAGTACTAAAATTGTCTGCCATTTGTGATAGGAAAAAAAAGACTAATTTAAGTCAAGTGAATGTTGCAACAGTAAGTGCTGCAACAACATCGTTTCTCGGAATAGTTCGATTGCTGCCTTAGCACCGGCTGAGAAACCTGCAAAGTTTTCTGGAGTCGACTTCAAGAGTTTGCAGCAAAAGTGTTCTTCTATCTCACTACGGTGAGTCTGCAGATGTTCATTAATGAGAATGTTCCTGCTATTTCGGATGATACTCCGCCTGAATAACGATTCTTGGTAACAGAAGCATGGACACACTCAGATTTTTTGTGTAAAAATTATATTCTTAGTGGACTCTAAAATGATCTGTACAATGTGTACAACAATGTCAAAAACCTCAAAAGAACTATGGGATCCTTTAGAAAAGAAGTACAAAACAGAGGAAGCCGGAATGGATAAGTTTATTGTGGCAAAGTTTCTGGACTGACTATAAGATGATAGACAGTAAGACCGTCTTCACCCAAGTTCAAGAACTGCAGGTCATAATCCATGACCTCCTTGTTGAAGGTATAACTTTATTTAATGAATATGTTAGAAATATTATGTATTTCCTTAATACTCACATAATCTTTAATGTAGGATTGATTGTGAATGATGTCTTTCAAGTGGCTGCTATTATTGAGAAGTTACCTCCGTGGTGGAAGGACTTCAAAAACTACTTGAAACATAAACAGAAGGAGATAACTGTAGAAGATCTCATAGGTAAGGTTGAGAATTGAAGAGGATAATAAGGCTGCAGAAAAGAGGTCACGTGGTAATTTAGCAATATTTGGAGCAAATATTGTTGAAGAAGATCCCACAAAATTAAAGAAAAGAAAGAAAGCATTTGGTCCAAAAAGCAATTCTCCTAAGAAGAAATTCAATGGAAGCTGCTTCAATTGTGGTAAACCTGGTCATAGGGCTACTGAATGTCGGGGTCCTAAGAAGGACAAGAAAATGAAGGATCAAAAAAACTTGGCTGAATCCAAAGGAGAAATGAGCTATCTCAGTGCAATGCTTTGGAAATGTAACTTTATTGGAAATCCAAGAGAATAGTGGATAGATTCTTGTGTCTCATTCCATGTTTGTGTCAAAAAAGAATTATTTTTATCATGTACTCTAGCACCTACAGATGAGAAGTTATTTATGGCAAACTCCGGTTTTGCAAAGGTGGAAGGAACTAACAAGGTCCTATTCAAGATGACATCATGCAAGGTGGTTACTTTGAACAAGGTCTTGTATGTTCAAGAATTCAGAAAGAATTTAGTTTCAATTCAAGATCAGACTAAGAATGAATTCAAATGTGTATTTGTTTCTAATAAAGTGGTAGTAAGTAAGAATGATATGTATGTAGGAAAAAGCTACCTTAGTGATGGCCTTTTCAAACTCAATGTAATTGTAGTTGATATGAATAAAGACTCAGCTTCTTCTTACTTGCTTGAGTCTAAATGTTTATGGAATGAATGTTTAGGACATGTTAATAACAAAATCTTGCGCAAACTGATTAACTTAAATGTGTTGCCAAAATTTGAGCGCAATAAATCAAAATGTCAAATTTTCGTTGAATCTAAGTATGCTAAGCATCCTTATAAATTTGTTGAAAGGAATTCAAATCCTTTAGAACTGATCCACACAAATATTTGTTACATGAAGTCAACACCATCACGTGGTGGGAAAATGTATTTCATAACTTTTATTGACGATTCCACTAGATATTGTTATTTATATATGCTAAATGGTAAGGATGAAGCAATAGATGCATTTAGCCAATATAAAACTGAAATTGAAAATCAGTTGGATAAAAAGACCAAAATGATTAGAAGTGATAGGGGCAGAGAATATGAATCTCCATTTGCAGAAATATGTTTAGAAAATGGAATAATCCATCAAACTACTGCTCCGTACACTCCTCAATCTAATGGGGTTGAAGAAAGGAAAAACTGAACTTTAAAAGAAATGTGGAATGCATTACTTATAAGTTTAGGTTTTCCACAGAACTTGTGAGGGGAAGCGATCCTTAAAGCAAATCGAATATTCAATAGAGTACCTCACTCAAAGACACATGTTATTCCATATGATAAATGGAAAGGTAGAAATCCAACTTGAAATATTTCAAAGTGTGGGGTGTCTGGCCTAAGAAAGTGAATTGTGTAATCATTGGATATGCCATAAACAGTAAGACATGTAAATTTCTTGTTTATAAGTCCGAACATTTGGATATTCATCACAATATAGTAATTGAATCACATATTGCTAAATTTTTTGAACATATCTATCCGTATAAAACTAGACTTGAGTCATATAGCGGGGGGCCTAAACAACCCCGAGAAGAACCAAAAAAGAATGAAACTAATGAATAGATTCCAAGGCGTAGTAAACGTCAAAGGACAAATAATTCATTTGGATTTGATTTTTTAACATTCCTTCTTAAAAGCGAGCTTCAAACATCCAAGGAAGAAATGTTGTCTTGCGACTCAATTTATTGGAATGAGGCTGGCAATAGTGAAATTGAATCAATCCTAAGCAATCATATTTGGGAGTTGGTTGATCTTCCTCCAGGAAACAAACCCTTGGTTTCAAAATGGATCTTTAAAAGGAAGATGAAAGATGATGGAACTATTGACAAATATAAAGCAAGACTTCTTGTCAAAGGCTTTAGAAAAAAAGGTCTTGATTATTTTGACACATACTCGCCAATGACTAGGATTACATCAATTCGAATGTTAATTTCCCTATATGTAGTATACGATCTTGAAATCCATCAAATAGATGTGAAAATCGCCTTCTTAAATAAAAAGCTGGAAGAAGAAATTCACATGGAACAGCCTATTGGAAGAAGAAATTCACATGGAAAATCGCCTTCACAGGAAGTCATTGTATGTCTATATGTGGATGACATGTTGATAATGAGCAAGGAAATTGCCAATATAAAAGCTACTAAGCGTATGCTCGCTAATAAGTTTGATATGAAAGATCTAGGAGTTTTGATGTGATATTGGGAATTAATATTCTCAAAACTCCTAATGGTCTAGCATTGTCTCAAACCCATTATATTCAAAAGGTACTTGAAAAATTAAAATATTTAAATTTCAAAAGGGAAAAGACTCCAATTGATGTGAACCTTCATCTTGCAAAGAATAAAGGTGAAAGTCAGACTCAAAATTACTATGCCAACGTATTGGAAAATTTGATGTATGCCATGAATTGTACATGAACAGACATAGCTTGCGCGATTAGTAAACTAAGTTGATACACAAGTAATCCCAATCAAAATCATTGGTTGGCAATGAAGAGAATTTTGAGATACTTAGATGACATGAGATACTTAGATGACACTCAAAACTATGCTTTGCATTACAACAACTATCCAGCAGTTCTTGAAGGATATAGTGATGCAAATTGGATTACTGGCTCAACTGAAACAAAATCCACAAGTGGGTACGTTTTAACTATTGGTGGATGAGCAATATCTTGGAAGTCATCCAAACGAACAAGTGTAGCTCGCTCTACAATGGAGTCTGAAATCATCACCTTAGACAAGACAGGTGAAGACGGTGAATGACTCTGAAAGTTCTTAGAAGATATTCCATTTTGGCCCAAATCAGTGGCCCATATATGCATAAATTGTGATAGTGAAGCTGCAACAGTAAGGGATGAAAGCGTTCTGTATAACAGCAAGTCTCGTCACATAAGACGAAGACATAACTCTGTGAGACGACTACTCTCTAGTGGAACTATGAAAATTGACTATGTGAAGTCAAAATATAGTGTGCCGGGTTAACTTACAAAAGGTCTAACTAAAGAGGGAGTTGAGAAATCATCGACGGAAATGGAACTATCACCGAGAACAAGTCATTGTGGCGGGAACTCTACCTAGAAGACTGGAGGTCCCAAGATCATGGTTCAAGGAGAAACAAAATCATTGATGAAGGTTCAATATTGTAAAAATTTATTTTATGGTCCATTCTCATGATGGGAGAATGTTCAGTAACTAGGATAAAGACATAAGGACTTTTTAATGGTTTCTAAGTTTTATATAGGGTATATCAAATAGTGTATCTACAAGATAAAACATTTAGAAATCACTTATGTGAGTGTGAAGTGTAAGCTGCTTCAAGGAGAATCTGGTAAGGCCAATTCTCTAAGCACTTACGATTCGAGATGTGTTCATGGCTGAAACGAGCAAACCAATGAGAACTAAGAATAGTTCAAGATGGTTGATTGTGTGAATTATGTTGTCTAGGTATACACAAAATCTCTACAGTTCAAAGATATCAAATCTACCGACTGACCGAGTATATCCGATATATGTTCACTACGGAAAGTTTAAGGGAAACCTACTTATCCAAAGGCATAATACATATATTGGACCCTAAACCTGACTTCAAATTTTAACTTTGACCTCCAACTTTTATAATGCACAAACAAACACTTTAACGATCTAACTTTTAAATAAATAAACACATGAGTCCTATATGGCACAATACATGTAGGACAACACGTAGGACAAAAAATGACATGTAGGATGACATGTAGGACATATGTGTCTATTTGTTCAACTTTATACAAGTTTAAGTGTCTATTGTGCACATCCAAAGTTGAAGGGCATAAATGTGATTTGAAGCCAAGTTAAATGACACGTTTATGTATTATTCCTTATCCAAATGTGATTAACCCTTACTTACAAGACACACTAGTTTTTCATGCATTTATTTTATCAATAGTCATTCCCCATTCATGTGTGGGATTGTTGGGTTTAGCAAAGTGTGAATGGGAAAAGAAAAGAGAGAATGTGAAGAGTGAGGGAACTAATTTGGAGGGAAAATGAAAAGTCATTTACAAAGTGCAAATCAAAAAGGCATTTCTCCCATTTCGGCAAAAGAAAGAGAAATTGTTATCCTTATATTGACAAACACTTACTTTACTTCTTAAATATCGAAGAAGAAGGTTCCCCCTCGCACTGTCGTCATTGCTCGCTCGGCTTCGACTTCGGATTTGGATTTGGATTTGGATTTTGCAAAAGATGTGATTGATTGATAAATTTTTTGGATAAAATTTATTTAAATTGATTCTTGTAAATCAAATAAATCTTGTTAATCTTATCTCTTATTAATTAATTCAAGACGTTACCTAATTAGTTAGTTAATATAATTAATTTGCGTGTAACGGTAACGTTCTGAAAAGTCGTTATTCTTTTAGAAAAGTCATGAGTTTTCGAAAAGACGTTACTTTCCCAATAGACACATTTTCCGAAAAGTTGTTATTTTTTTCCAAAAGATAACTTTCTGGATAAAACGGGTATGAACAGATTTCTCTTAACAGACATGTATATCTGGCCATTATTTTTATTTATTTGTTCTTTAATTAGTGTTATTGAATATCGAGTAACTTCCCTACTCATTTGACTGATTTTATTGTGCTTTACATGAGTGATTGTGACTCAATGAATAGTCTTTTAAGGACAGGTCTAGAAGACAACCGACAAAGTCAATCGACCTTGTAAGATTGGAGACCGAACAGACTATTTAGTCCACCATACTGACATCAAATAAAGTAGTTGGTCCAGCATACTGACATCAAACTCTGTTGTATTTGGTCTAGCATACTCTGTTAGCATTCACCTCAGACTGAACAGAGTATTCGGTCCAGCATATTGACATCAGACTTGTTGGTGTTGCCTAATTAGTCTCAAGCATGAGCTCCTTAAAGTTCATCAACATCTCCTGAATTCAAAAGTAAGTATAACATCCATTTGCCTAATGAAATATATCAAGCCAAATCTATGATTAGGAAAAAGAGTAATAACCTATCAGTAGTCAATTAAATTGAACTGATGACGTGAAAATCTTTTACATTGTCAGTGTATTAAACCTAATAGTTAATGTGGTTACCTGTAAGAGTGAAATTCAATCGCTTTGTTAGAGAAATGTCAATAATCTTCTCGTTATGTACTAGCAGCATAGTATCTACTAAGTTAACTTGCTATATAAGCCTATCTCGAAACGGTTTAATATTTGTAATTCTTTGTGCCTTTATTATATAATAGTACTCCCAAGCAAAATGTGCAGAAATTTTATGTTAGATAGGCTCCACAAGCTTCTGTATGTGCCTCGTAGCAGAATCTGGAATCACATGATGATCATTCTGTTTTACATGGAACCCTTTAGTTTGTACTTTTGGGATTTTGACTCCTGTTAGAATTTTTGTTATGCCAGCTTTTTGTAAGTGAACAAAATATATATTTAGTAGTCTTTTAAGGACAAATCTAGCAGACAATTAATAAAGAAGATCCTTGAAAAATTGAAGAACTTTGTCATATTATTCTTACTCAAAAAGCAATCCATCTAAGATGATTAGAAGATCATTTGATCGTCATCAAGAGGCTTACATGGTGTAAAAACAGGAGGATTCTATACTGAGAATAATAATGTCTTATAAGTATTTGTTTGAAACCATTGTTCCTTTAAATTACTAATACACCCAAATTACACTTGAGATTGTAGTTTTGGGATTTTTACATCTCGTTAGAGTTGTTGATATGCCAGCTTTTTGTAAGTTGAACAAAACATATATTTACGACATACTGGGAATCTTGCCTCATAGCCACAGAATTTGAATTAATCATATAAGGTTCTTGGATGCTTGTAGAAGCACATCTGCCTGATGATCACTATTTTCGCCATTCTCAACTTCCGTTTTACTTGTGCAACAATGTATCAAAACATAAATGAACAAAGAAATAAGACAAGGACGAGTATAATAGAAAGTAACAATTTTTTTGGAGTGAAATTTGTAAATGGTTTTCTAGGAGTTGATTTAAAGAGATAAAAATCTAAGTAAATAGGGAGAAGGAGAATAGGGAATCCACAATATTGGACCCAAGTAGAAACCCAACGACCATCACCTTTGTGATTAAAATAAAATTTTGATAGTAGAGATGATGAAATTGAACCATTAAAAAGTAACATATAGTTAATTACTAGAAGAAACACGTAACATTTATTTGTTAATGTTTTTACTAGCACAACTATATTTTTCTTCTATTTTATGAATTTGGATCATCAAATCACTTGATATTTCACTTTGATATTGAAAACCATGTCCTATAAACTCCATGGAATTAAGAAAACAAAAGAAAGAACATGATCCTGACCTACAAACTCCATGGAATTAAGAAAACAAAAGAAAGAACATGAAACTTTGGTGGATGAATATAATGGGGGGTTTTGTGTGTGTATTTATAGTGGCTTGTCTATGAAAAAGTTGAAAATTTTAAAACCAAAGTCAAACCAAAACAAAATAGATATTAGGTTAGATGTATTAGTAATCATGTTTATTAATGGTTATGTATGACTAAATAGAAATTTTATTTAATGATGCATATCATGATTACCGAGGAGGCCGGGGGGGGGGGGGGGTAATCAAATGATCGGTTTGAATATTTTGAAATTGAATAATTATATTTTTCTCTATTTTAAATAATTCTACTCTTCAAATCACACATTTCAATGAAAATGAAAAATCGTAAATGATCAAAACATTAATGAATTGTGCAAAAAATAGCAGAAATAAGAAGTTAAAAAAAAGAACTTTAGTTCAACCAAAGTGAAATTATCGAGCGGGAATTTTTAATCATGGAATTTATAAAATAATAATTTAAATATATTATTTATTAAAACTAAGATACTATATAATCTTACTGACAAGATTGCATAGTAACGAACATTAATAGTTTTATAATTTATCCTTTTGCTTCTAAGAAGTGTTACTATAAGATATTTGGGGGAATGAAATAAACATCAACCTAATATATTAAATTTTCTAATAAATAAATAATCGTTGGTAAAGGGATAAAAAAAATTTAAAAGGTTGAATAAAGTAATCAAATATTCTAATTGAATGCTTAGAAAGTACAACCCTACCTTTGGTTTATATATATCATTTTAAAATTCCCTATTTAAAAGTTTCATAAGAAAATTCAAAGAAAAAATTATCATATTGAATAATAATTCAATTATCATATATACTTGAAAGAGAAAAATATTACACAAAATTATTTAGTTTGTTTGGGTGCTTTTTAAAAATCTGCATACCAGAGTGATGGAGTTTAATTTGAGACTGCACTTCTATTAAAATTGCTTGGTCGAAAAACATGTGTTTTTTCGCAGACACAGAAACAAAAATTTTAAATCATGTATTAAAAAATAATAATAACATTGACATTAATTAATGATTGTAACAAAATATATCAGGATAGATACCACAGAATGAAATTTACATGAAAAAATTGAGTCCACTGAATGCACAGTATCCTCTTAAAGAAATTATTCCCCTTTAGTAATCGAGATTTAAAGGAATAAATCATCTCCAGAGAGAAAAATTTTATTCACCAGTATCTTCATACAAAACTAATGTTGTCATTGAGCTACTCTACAGGAGCAACATATAGAACTATTTAATTTTGCATAAGATGAATTTTAAAATTTTCGTTGTTTTAAATGAGAGGAAATACCTATACTTATTCATAACAAAGAGTAGTGTGAAAATTGCCCCAATGCCCTACAGACAGATATTTTCCTATGGGGATATGGGATACACATCGCACAGGGCCCTATGGACAGGCTTTTCAACTTTTCTCTTCCGTTTATCATCTCTAAACCCTCTAAACTTCCATGGTTATTTACCCAAAAACTTAGGATCATTAGTACCCTCAATACCCAATAGATTTCACTCTAAAAAAACCCTGAAAATACGAATCAAATCAACAGTAGGCATGAAACAACTCAACCAACAAGAATTCAATAATGTTCTTCATGAACTTCACTTTTTATCATTCAACCTACTCAAAATAGCTGAATTAAAACAAGTTGGTGTGTGGGTGAACTAACCCAACATCAAAACATCTCACATACCTTGATAGGGATCACCCCGACAAATTCCACTCTCAACCGTTAAAACTAAATAGGAAATTAGTTGGTAAAAATATTAGTTTGCCCTTCCTTAAATTTTGATAAGAACTTTCTTTACTTCGACAATCCAACTTCCGATAGGCATATCTTCCTCATACGATATCAAAAATGCGCAAACTCGGTGGCGTTGGAAAGATCTCTCCAAGGTATTTCCAACCATGTCATTAACTGACTTTAACTCATCTTGAGGTAGAAGTTATGACCATTTTGAAAATGACCAAAACTCACGTTCTTAACTTAGGCAATTTTCTAGATTTTTCCTTTTCTTTCCAAAACGAATATTTTTAGTTTCTTAACTTATTCCTAGCTATTTATAATTGTGAGATTTTACAAAATCTCCCCCTTAGGGACATTCATCGTCAAATGAGATTTCTTTCGTTAAGTTAAGGATAGTATTTTCAAGTTTAACACTTCAACAAATAAAAGCAAGTAACCACATGCTTACTCATAGTTTATGAAGTACCAAGAAGAGAAGTAGTACCTTGATCTGCATTCTGTCTGGATTCAAAGAGATGTTGATATCTATTCCTCTTATCCTCTTCAGCTTCCAAAATCGCTTCTTCAACAAATTGATGCAACCTCCTTTGTTCCAACTTGCGAACGTGGCGATCTAAAATCTGAATCAGAATATCCTCATAGGATAAACTACACATAATCCCAACATTTTCAGTTGGTACTATCAATGAATGATCACCCATGCACTACTTTGATATGGGTATATGAAATACCGGATGAACCGCTGCTAATTCTTGTGGTAGCTCTAACCATAAGCTACATTGACAATTATTTTGGCTATGTGAACGGTCCAATATATCAGGGACTAAGTTTCCCCTTCTTACCAGACCTCATAACTTCCTTCATGGCTAAAACCTTCAAGTATACCCAATCATCCGATTCAAACTCCAACGACCTTCTCCTAACATCTGTATAGGACTTTTAACGACTCTGTACCATTTTCAACCTCTGTTGAATCAATTCCACCTTCTCTGTGGTTTGGTGAACTAGATCTGGACTTATCAAGCCTACTTCACCAACTTCAAACCACCCAATAGGAGATCTACATCTTCTCCCATAAAGACATTCATGTGCAGCCATTTGGATGCTCGAGTGGTAGTTGTTGTTGTAAAAGAACTTAATGAGAGGTAGGTGATCATCCCAATTCCCCTTGAAATCAATCACACAGGCCCTCAACATAAGTCTGGATAGTACGCTCCGCTTTCCCATCTACCTAAGGATGAAAAGCAGTGCTTAATTTCACCTTTGAACCCAAACCTTTATGAAAAGACCTCAAGAATTGGGCAGTAAATTGTACACCTCTATCTAAAATGATTGAAACTAGGACTCCATGAAGTTTCACCACCTTCTTAATGTATAACATTGCATAATCCTCTATCGAATTAGTGGTCTTAATCGGAAAAAAGTGAGCTAATTTTGTCATTCTATCGACAATCACCCAAATTTAATCATGTTGCCTGCGAAACCTTGGCAAGCATGTGATGAAGATCATATCAATCATCTCCCACTTCCATTCCAGAAGTTCTCTATTCTGAGCCAAAACTCTAGGCCTTTGGTGTTCTACATTCGCTTGCTGACAATACGGACTCTTGGCAACAAACTCAACAATGTCATTCTTCATACCTTCCCACCAACATACCTCTCTCAAATCGTGGTACGTCTTTTTAGAACCCGGATGAATGGAATATCTAGAGCTATGAGCTTCCTCCATGATCCTTTCTTGGATTCATCCATCCTAGGTACACATAATCTACCTTGGTACTTCAGCACACCATCTCCCCCTTGTTAAAAAGCTAATACTTTTTGCTTATGAACATTCACCTTTAAATCAAGCAAAATGTGGTCTTGGTCTTGTTTTTTCACCTCTGACACTAGTGATGAATCAGCCCCTTTTGTCAGCACTATACCTCCTTCTGTAGAATACATAAGTGTGACTCCAAGGCTTACAAGTTTGTGTACATCTTTGGCTAACTCCATCTTTTCTTCCTCAACATGACAGTACTCACCATGGATAACCTGCATAAAGCATCAAAAACCACATTAGCCTTACTTGGGTGTTAAAGAATACTCATGTCATAATCCTTGAGTAATTATAACCACCTCTTCAGTCTGAGATTGAGGTCTTTATTGGTGAACACTATTGTAGGATCTTCTGATCAGTGAATATATCAACATGAACACCATACAAGTAGTGACGCCATATCTTCAAAGATAATACTACAACAGTCAACTCTAAGTCATGGGTTGGGTAGTTCTTCTCATGAGGCTTCAACTATCTAGAGGCATAAGCTATAACTTTGTCATTCTACATTAAGACATATCCCAACCCAACTCTAGATGCATTACAATACACCACAAAACCTTGAGTACCCTATATTAAGGTCAAGACTAGGATAGTAGTCAACCTCTTCTTTAACTCCTGCAAGATTTTCTCACAAGCTTCAGACTATTGAAACTTAATCGTCTTCTGAGTCAACTTGGTCAATGGAGACGAAATAGAGGAAAACCCCTCAACAAACCTTTTATAATAGCCAGCCAAACCCAAGAAACTCCTAATGTTAGTTGGATATGTGGGTCTAGGCCAAATCTGAACTGCTTCTTTCTTTTGGGTATCAAATCCAATCCCATCACAAGAAACTATGTGTTCCAAGAATGTCAGAGACGTAAGACAAAACTCAAACTTTGAGAACTTTGCCTATAATTCTTTATCTTTCAAATTCTGAAGGACTATGCTTATGTGACTAACATGATCTCCTTCATTCCTTGAATAGATTAGTATATCATCAATGAAGAAGATAACAAACATATCCAAGGTTTGAAGCCTCAATTTATAAAGTTCATGAACGTTGTTGGTTCATTAGTTAAACCAAATGACATGACCAAAAACGCATAATCCCAATATCTGGTTCTAAAAGTTGTTTTCAAAATATCGTGTTTCTTAACTTTCAACTGATGTTAGCCAGATCTGAGATCAAATTTTGAGAAATAGGTGGCACCCTGAAGCTGGTCGAAGTGATCATCAATACTTGGAACAGGATATTTACTTTTGATGGTAAACTTGTTTAATTGGTTTTAATCTATACACATCCTAATGGAACCATATTTCTTCCTTACAAACAAGACTGGAGCGCCTAAGTTGAGACATTGGTCAAATGAAACCCTCATCTAATAGATCTTTCAACTATTCTTTCAACTCTGTTAACTCTGTTAGTGCCATTCTATATTGTGGAATAAATATAGGATGAGTATCTGGAATGATGTATATGCCTAAGTCTATTTCTCTTCAGAGGGACTCCGAGTAGATAATCTGGAAAAACTTTTGGAAACTCTTTTACCATAAAAACTGATTGAAGGTAAGGTACCTCAACACTTGAGTCATTAACTAGGGCTAAGTTATAGATACATCCCTTTGAAACTAACTTTTTCGCCTTAAAGTACAAAATGCAACAACCCTTAGACACTACTGAACTACTACTCCACTTTATAATTGGATCATTAGGAATCTCAAACTTTACAACTCAAATGATACAGTCGATTGATGTATAACATGCATAAAAGCCAATACATATCTAGAACTACATCATACTCTACCATGTCTAACTCCAGTAGGTCAGCCATGGTTTTCTTGTGATTGACATAAATAGAACAATCACGATAGACTCTTTCCGCTAGAATAGACTCCCCAATAGGTGTAGAAACACATAAGGGTTCACAAAGTTTCTCATGAAGATTTTAAAACTTATTTGCAACATAAGGAGTTACAAAATGCAGACTTGCTCCTGGGTCTAGTGAAGCATAAACATCAAAAGTAAAGACTTTGATCATACCAGTGAAAACATCTGGAGAGTTCTCTTACTCTTGGCGGGTAGTCCTTGCATATAGGCGGTTTTACCTCCCACCAAAACCAGAAATGGCTCCTCTAGGTTCAACCCTTTTTGGTGGAGCAATTGATGAAGATTGGGCTTGGATTTACACTACTCTTTCGTTATTAGGTCACTCTCTCATGAAGTCACCCTCTTGACCACACTTCAAGTAACTTGTCTGTACATCAAGACATTTACTTGGGTGGGTTCTATCACACTTAGCACATGCAGGAGCCCAATTACCTCTCTATGCAACACTTCCTTCAGACTGTGTTAGTCTAGCTTTGAAGTTCTGCGAATTCTGTCCATGATGTTTACCTTTGTGTACAGGATCACTAGAAGATGATGGTGCTGACCCTTTTTTTTTCCTGAAATTCTGGATGATCCATACCATCTTTTTGCTGCCCAGATTCATTCCCAATCTTAGCTTACTTACTTCTATACTTTTCTCTATCCCTCGGCTTCTTCTCTTTGTACTGATGCACATAAGCCATCAACCTCGATATGTCCATGTCGCCTATCAGCATTGAATCCCTTCCCTCTTTGCTTGATGCACGACCCAAGCCATCGACAAACAAGCTCATTTTGTTTCTCATATCCTTAACTATTTAATGAGCATAGCGGGACAGATAGGTGAACTCCAACACATACTTATGCACACTCAAAGAGTCCTATTTCAGTGTGAGGAATTCTCGTACCTTAGCCTCTTTCAATTCTCGGGGAAAGAAACATCCCAATAAAGCCTCTTCAAAACAAGCCCAGCTCGAATGTGATGCCTTCTCATCTCTTCCCTCCTTTAACTAATCAATCCATGTCCTAGCCACATTTTTTAGTTAGCGTGCAACAATCTCAACTCTTCAATATTAATGACATGCATGACATAAAAAACCATCTAGAACTCCTCAACGAAATTCTTCGGATCCTCAATAGTGCTCGAACCGATGTAACTACGAGGATTCATTCTCAAGAATTCACAAATACTCGAAGTTGAAGCCTCTCATATTTGAGCTCCTCGTTGTTGACCGACTTGTTTAGTCACTGCTAGGCTTAACATCGCAATAGCCTGACGGAACACAGGTTGGTAACTTCCCTTTGTGGTTTCACTTGAGGTGCATTGGCAACTCTGGTTCCTCTACATTCAACCTAGCTCGACGACCTCTTACTTCTCTTTGTGGAGGCATGATTATCTGAAACACACGCAAGAATGAATTAGAGATAAAATCTAATGCATAAAAAGGAATATGAAATAAGTAAGGAATTCCTGAATGTTGCGGCATCCTAATTATAGATCTTGTGCATTTCACATCGATAACTAGGACTATATAAACACAACTTCATAGACTTCCAAGGACTCTTGAACTTTGTGATCTCATACCAAGTTTGTCATGCCCTGAGCCTACACCCTAGATGTGGCCGACACTCAATGATCATTGTTGGCCTTGAGCAGACCCTTGGCCTGGAAGACTTAACTCAGTGGAAGACTTAGCTAAATATAAGAAAACATTCTCATAAATAACTGTAATTAAATAACTTGTCAAAAATAGTACTTAAGTCTCATAGCAAAACATTTGTAATACAAAGAAGAAACTCAAAACTAAATTGTTTGACTGTCTATGAAGACTCAATAATACTAACATGGAAGTTGGGAAAAAACCCACAACATCCTATAAAATAAAAACTGAAAGCAATAAATATGTGTCCTCGAGAATGTTAGGAGACTCAACACTGACTTTGAATGCTCAGCTGGATAAACAAAGAGATGGATTGTGTTGATCCTAGTTACCTTCGTCTGCATCATGATACGATGCATACCAACTGGCATTAGTACATTAAATGTACGAGTATGCGAGTTGGAATGCTAACAACAACTTACGCTTGAAAAAGAGTAATAAAGGGCACTTACCTTGGCTTTTCTCAACTCATTAATAACTTGACTTAATAAAGCAACAATACATATGCAATATATAAAAGCTTGTAAAACAATATAAACACTTAGTTCGTTAGTGAAAATGCAATAACAAACTCAACTTTACTTATATATGAAGTAATATAGTTTCTGTGGGAGATTTTCTAACCGACAACCACCACTTTGGCCTAAGTGGTGATACAATGTATTTCCCATACTACCAGAATTATCCTATACTTTGTCATCTCATAGAACTACTTAACTTAGTGGATCCACTAGCTTAACTTACTAGATCATCTAAAAAGTATGACTAGTTAATACCCATGATAGCTACATGGTTTTCATGAAGACTTGAGTTAGTATGAACTCTCATCCTCACATCAATGCTCAATAATACTCCCAAAAATATACTTACCTCATGCTTTTTTTAAAACAACTTTCTTTGGCTCCCAAAAATATACTTAACTTTAGAAATCTCTCTTGGAGTCAATGTTCACTTTTCTTACTCAAAACTCTTTTAGAAATCTTAATTTCCTCTTATCTTAAATGTGATAACATTTATAACTTCTTTGGGAATACTTAACTCGCTAATAACTTTTTGAGAAGAGAACTCAACTCTTTACTTTTTGCTTAACTTGAAACTTGAGTCTTAAATCAACTCTTAGAAAATATTTAGTTCCCTTATATTTGTTTGAAGGAAGAACTTCAACTCTTTACTCTTTACTATTTACTGAACTTAACTTAAAGTTAAAACGTTTATTAAAGACTCTTGAAACTTTAAGAAATTTTTCTTTGACTTACTTCTTAACCTTAGAACTTAACTCTTAACTTCTTTGACTTTGATCTTAACTTTCCTTGAATTATATATTGGATTCAAGGTTCAAATTTTCATGTTTATGGATAATTTGATGTTGTTTAGATGTATCTTAGAGTGTTGGAATATACTAAGAAAATTGGTGTATCACATAGGAACTAGTACAAAAAGTTGGGGAATGATTGGGGTCAATTGGCATACTTGGCACTTTGAGAAGCGTGGGGCACTAGGCCCCAAACATCAGTGGCCAAGCTGGGGCGCTCTGGATGGCGTCGTGCCCAAAGTCTCTATAGACAGAGATTTTCCTATGGGGGCTATGGGAGGCGAGGCGTCCCAAGGCCCTACACACAGGCGTTTCAACTTTTCTCCTCCATTTTGCATCTCTATACCTTCTAAGACTCCATAGTTCTTTCACCAAACACTTAGGATCATTATTACTCTCAATACCAAATAGATTTTACTCGAAAAACAATCCAGAAACACGAATCAAATCAACACTAGGCATGCAACAACTCAACCAACAAGGATTCAACAATGTTCTTCAAGAACTTCACTTTTTAGCATTCAACCAACTCAAAATAACTGAACTAAATGAAGTTGGTGTGTGGATGAACTAACCCAACACTAAAATATCTCACATACCTTGATAGGTTTCACCTCCGATGAATTCCACTCACAAACCTTGGCATTCTTGCCGAATTCTTGACTTTTCTCCCTTTCCATCTTCTTTTATTTCTTCATCAAACCCTAAGCGTAAAGTTTAATTTTTCAATATGAACTAAAACTGTTTTTTACCCCCAATAAACCCCTAAAACGAAATAGGAAATTAATTGGTGAAAATTCTACTTTGCCCTTTTTCAAAATCCGGATTGAGACTTTCTTACTTCAACAGCCCAACTTCTTGTAGGCATATCTCTCTCACACGATATCGAAAATGCGCAAACCCGACGACATTGAAAAGATCTCTCCATGGGATTTCCAACCATGTCAAAAACTTACTCTAACTTATCCTTAGATAGAATCCGTTTGAAAATGAGAAGAACTTACTTTCTTAACTTAGGCAATTTTCTAGATTTTTTCTTTTCTTTCCAAAAAGAATATTTTTCGTTCCTTATCTTATTCCTATTTATGTATAATTTTGAGATATTACATTTGTAGTCTACAAAAATGGAGATTCAATAAGAAATTATATTGATCGGAAGAAAGGTAGGAGGCACCCCCGAGTCCCATGGATCTAACAAGGTCGCTTAATTAACTTATATTTGGGTAAAAATAATTTTTTGGTTTAAAAAAAGTAAATTTATATTATTTAATATTTTTAAAAGAATTAAAAAAATTTATTGACCTAGGAGTGTAACCGCACACAAGACCCTTTTAGAAAAAAGTACACACCAAAGATCGTATCCAAACGCATGTTTGTATTTAAAATTTAATTTTTTAAAAAAAATGATAACTAATCACTCAATTTTTTAATAATGATAAAAGAAATTAATAAACAAATATGTTGCAACATATAGACAAGAAAATGTTTTGTTTTTTTTTTTTGAAAATTGCATGTTAACATTTTTTTATGAAAAGAAACAAATTGGCATTTAAGCATTACTACTTGACAATAACAACAAAAGAAAAAGAAGATATTTGTTTTTTTTACCGACTACTGATTAAGACTCCTTTTAAAACAAATTGATACAATAGTTTTATACAAAATGACCAGATTGTTCTCTTTGAAAGAAGATTGCAAAAATAGCTATTTTTATCGATTAGTTAGATTACTAAGCCAAATTAGTCAATTTTGTATTTTATTTTAATAACCATTTCATATATTTACTTAAGAGAATTTTTTTTGAAATACCATATTTACACTTTTTTTTTTTTTGGCAAAATGACCAGATTTTACATTGTTTGCAAAAATGACTAGATTTATATTTTTTTTAGGAAATGATCAGATTTACATTTTTATTTTTGCAGAAAATAGCTTCTTATTTTTTTCTTAAAGTGAGTAGAAACTAAAGATACATTTTTTTGAGATTGTTATTATTTTTATTTTAGCAAAGCATGAATTTACTTATCAATTCTAAAATGAGATAAGATTAAATCAACACATAAGTAATAAATATATATGTACATAATAATAAACATAATCACAATATACTAAACTAAATTAAACAAATTTAATACAAACAACTTAATCAAAATCATAAAAAAGAACATAAACAATAATTCAAGATTACATTGTGAAATGTAGGAGAGATTCCTGAAGTTGATGACAAGCCAATACTGGAAGCAAGTTTGATTAAATTCGAAAGACCACCAAAGATAAAATATATATTTTAGAAGAAGACTTTTTTTTTCTTATGATTTTTGTTCTTCCAATATTTATTGTTTTTTTTTCTCTTCTGTTCCTAATTTATTTCACATTGATCACATGTTCTCTCTCATATATTATTTTTATAGCAAATTATATACCTATAATTATCCTCCTAAAATACATTATATTGTCACTCATCATCAATTTCATTTTCTCTCTATTCATTAATTTTAGGGAAAATGGTCTGATATACCCCTCAACTTTGTTATTTAGAGCAGATAACTCTTCGTTATTAAAGTGGCTCATATATGCCCTTACCGTTATACAAACGGCAAACATGTACCCCTGTCGTTACAAAATAACCTCACATATATTCTTCATTTAAAGGAAGTTAAAAAAAATAGTTTTAAATTTATATTTTTTTTACTTTTATTTTTATTAAATTATTCAGGGGTATATATGATTCTTTCATCAAAGTTCAAGGTATAGTTTAATTTTCTTGATATATAAATTATTTTTTGACTTCTTTTATAATAGTTGTTTGAGTTTCTTATTCTTATTCTTATTTTATTTTCTTTTTTCATTCCTTAGTTTAAAGAAGAAAAAAAATTAAACTATTTTTTTGTCTATATTATAATTTGATTTTTGTATTCGAAGGAAAAAAATTGGTCATCTACAATAAGTTTTACAAGAATATTAGTGAAACATAAATAAATTTAATTATCAAAATAATAATTCTAAATTAGTCATTGAAACAAATAAAAAGAGTAAAAAAAATATGTTTGACGTGGATTAAAAGGGATATATATGAGTCATTTTCATAACAAGGGGTATACCATCTCTAAATGACAAAGTTGAGGGGTATATTAGACTCTTTTCCCTTAATTGTATTCATTTTCTTGTTCTTTCTGATTCTTACTTATTTTTTTTTTAAAATTAAAATGGAAAAATATCAAATAAAATATTTGCATCATATTCTCATTTGACTGGATAACTTTCTTGTGTGTGTGTGTGTGTGTGTGCGTGCGTGCGTGTGCGTGCGTGCGTGCGTGCGTGCGCGTGTGCGTGTGCGTGTGCGTTTGCGTGTGCGTGTGCGTGTGCGTGTGTGTGTGTGTGGGTGTGTGTGTGTGTGTGTATGTGTGTGTGTGTGTGTTGTGTGTGTGTGTGTGTGTGTGTGTGTGTGTGCGTGTGTGTGTGTGCGTGTGTGTGTGTGTGTGTGTGGATACATAAACATGAGAAGTTAATTCGTTCTTGTTTAGAAAAAATTAACGAATCTGAGAAGTTCCCAATAACTAATAATTTTCTCAAGTGCAGTTGCAGATCCAAAGATATGTTTTATATATATATATCCATCCTTTTGAGCATTATATGTTATTATTCGGGATCACAAGTGATGTATAAAATGCTCTACAACATCTTTAGAATCATTACGCCTGAAAAACTGAAAAGGAGGACATATGTCGCGCGTTGAACCATATTGTAGTTGATAAAATTCAAGTTTAATTGCTTGATGTTGTACACATTGCAGTGTTACATGAGTTTTGGTACTCTAACAACTAAAACAAAGTACTGGAGAAATCAGTTTGCATCAGTCAAAGTTCCATGGAGAAATCAGTTTGCAGAGAAGCTAAAGAGGATATGAAGAAGAGATACCTACATCTCTTCGAATCCGGAGAATTTCCGATTTAAGGTATTAATCCTTTTCTTGGCATTTTATTTATGAGTTAGCATGTTGTAACTACATTGCTTGTTGTGTCTTTGAGATGAATGTTGCATGTTACACGCTTAGCCTAGTAAGAGTAATCTCATTCGAGGACTCAAAGTAAAGATACTGTAACATCTCACAATTTGAAATAACTAGGAACAATCGAATAATTGGAAATAGCCAATTTTGGAAAGTATATGAAAGTCTAGAAAAATTGTGAAGTACGTTAGTTGGGTTTTTGGTCGAATTCAAATGGACACAACTCCTAGATTAGGATGATTTAGGTGTACTTCCAGGTATGCTGGAAATATATTTCAATAAGCTTTCAAACACCACCAAGTTTGCACGATTCTGAGTTCGTATGAGTGAGAGATGCCCTTTGGAAGTTGGGTCGTTCTAATACGAAAATGTCCAATGCGGATTTTTAAAGGGTTTTTTGTTGTTTTCCATACCCTATTATTTTAATTCATTTTCTTGAATCAATTACGGGTCAAAACTGAATTGGTCAAGTTTAAGCAATTGGATATTTACGCTAGGGTTTTTTAAGAAAGAATGCAAGAGGAAAAAAAAAGAAAGAACAAAGTTCGTCGATCTTGAAGGTTTAGCTTGTGTATTTCGACACGAGTTGATCCCTAAAGAGGTCTGTGATTATTTCATAGCGTTGGATTCGTCCATCCATGCGACATTCATGTTTATATCACTAAAAAATTTTCTGGAATGTTGAAAAGTGATAAATACTGAATGGTGTTCATGAAATTTGCCTTAGTTCTTTAGTTTGGTTTAGATTGAGATGTTCCTTAAGGTTAAAATTTTCTTTCCTTGAGTTTTTTGAGTTTGGTTCTTGTGTATACATACTGGTTATCTAAATGTAAAGGTAATTTGAGATTAAAAAAACCGAGTTCAGGTGGGGGTTAGAAAATGAAAATGGAAAAGTTTGGCAAAAACTGGGTACATGTTACTCACAAGTATAATTTTCCCTTTGCGCCGCAGCGAGGTCACGGACCTCTCTACCTCAAAAGTTATTTTTGCGACAAAAAATTAAATATAGATGCCCGTCATGGACTACTTTCCAGCAGTGATTTCTTGATCATTTGTCATGTTTAGCTAACTAAAATTGTTCCTAAACATCATAAGATATTTCCTATCACAAATCACAATCCTTGAATTCATAATTCAATTCAACGAAAATTAAGAGTCAAGTCAAGATAGATTAAGATTGAAGTCAAGAAAGTTAAGATTCAAGTCAATAGAAGTGAAGAGTTTTATGTTCAGAGAAGTTCATTAAGTTTTCCAAAGTTATTTTACAAGTGTTTTTACTTTTTTTTAAGGCTTGAGTTTTGAGATGAGTAAAGATTAAAGTTTGAAGTGCATTTCTTCAAAAGAATATAACAGGACTTGTATTCGCAAAGAGTAAATGTTTTCACATTAAAGAAAATAAAACTGAGATTTCCAAAAGATCCTTTGAGATAGTTTTCAGTAAAGAGTAAGAGTAAAGTTCCCTCCTCAAAGATTATAGAGGGACCAAGTATTCCCAAAGAGTTAAAATGTTTTCACATTTGAGCAAGAAAGGAAACTGAGATTGCCAAGAGACCTTTTGAGCTAAGTTTTTGAGTAATTATCCTAATTTTATGTTCTGTTTTTACAAACATATGAGCTAATGCATATTTTGAGAGTAGTATTGAGCACCGATATGGGGACGATCTTGAGTTCAGATCAGTCACATCTCCATAATCCATGTATTCATCATGGGTAATAAAGGATCATACTTTTTAGATGACTCCTAAGATATTTTTAGCATAGACTAGTGGAACCACTAAGTTAACAGTTCTATGTGATGGCAAAGTATAGGAAAGTTCTAGCAGCGTGGGCAAGACGTCGTATCACCACTTAGGCTTCTAGTGGTGGTTGTCGGTTAAAGAAACTTCTACATAAACTATATAACTTTATTTTATGAGTAAAAATGAGTTTCTTATTGCATTTTATTTAATGAACTAATGTTGTTTTAATGTTTTATAAAGCATACCATATATTGAATGCCATATATTAGTTTATTTTAAGTTAAATTATTCATGAATTGAGAAGAGTCAAGGTAAGTGTTTCTTTCCAAAAAAATCAAGCTTGTGGTATGTGTAGCATTTCAACTTGCATACTCGTACATTAAATGTACTAATGCTAGTTGACCTAAATCGTATAATGATGTAGATGCAGGTAACAAGGATCAACATTCAGCGCATTGTTGATCATGTTGAGCACTCAGAGTTAGTTGGTGAGCCTCTTTGCTTTCTGCGGAGATCCTTTTTCATTTACTTCAGTAGTTCTTAGTTGTTAGGATGATCGAGGTTCTTTTTTCGACATCCATCTTAGTTATTAGGGGTTTCATAGATAGACAATTGACATTCATTTGTCTTTACATTTTTATTTATTATGTTTTAAGACTTGAGTTGTCATTTCGGCTAAGTTGAATGTTTTATCTTTAACAATTTTCTAACTTATCTTTTAAATACTTGAGTAAGTGAATTTTAAATCCTTGTATCAATGTTTTAAGTCTTCCACTGAGTAAGTAATTCAAATCAATGGCTCACTTGGGACCAATAATGGTCTTCGAGTGCCTGTCCCACCCATGGTGTAGGCTCAGGGCGTGACAATTATCATTTAAATTAAGTTAGCAAATCAAATAGAAAAATCTTGACTTAATAAGATTGTACCTGAAAACTAGAAGACATTTTTGTACCCACTTAAAAATGGAAGCTTATGCTGAATGACTAATATTGAGTATTTTTAGATAGTGTAGTCTTGAAAATATGTTGGTAAAAACTCTTTAAAATTCGTCAATTGCTTATTCTGTTTCCTTTCAACTTCTCATAATTACCAAAATATGTTTCGACTTCTATATTAATTGAAACTTTATTAGTGTTCATCCATTACCATCAAAAGAAAGAAAACACTTGATGATAATTTTAAAAATAATATAATATTTCGTTGTTTCACACATAGTAGTTGAGTAGGACTATTGAACTTCTCATTTTACTCCTCTATTATATAATTAGAATATTACCCATTTACTTAGATATTTAATTTACATTTAGATTAATTATTTTATTACATATTAATTTGGTATACGGGAAAATAGTAATCTAGCTTTGCACTATTAAGTTTCCTATTTTTAATAATACTAGTTTCTGAGTACGTGCATTGCACGTGTTCCTATTGAGAATGTTGTGATCAAAGATAACTTGTCTTATGAGTTATGTTCTGATTTAGATTCT
Source organism: Solanum habrochaites (assembly GCA_027704765.1). NCBI lineage: Eukaryota > Viridiplantae > Streptophyta > Magnoliopsida > Solanales > Solanaceae > Solanum > Solanum habrochaites. The sequence continues at coordinate 51,473,536 of JAKWJA010002498.1, forward strand.
AGATCTTCATGTTCGCAAGTTGAGAATAAACAATTTAGCCTCGGTCAAAGTCCTTTAGAGGAACCAATTTGTTGAAGAAGCTACTTGGGAAGCTGAGGTAGACATGAAGTAGAGATATCCGCATATCTTTGAATTCGGTAAAAGTGCAGACCATGGTATAGTACTCTTTAAATCTTGAGTATACATATTATTTGGTTGAATTATCTTATGGGTTATATGACTGGGAATGAGTTTGGACAGTAGAAATGTGGTATGAATCGCCCGCAATTTCATATACAAAAGGGGTCTGCACCATCATCTTCTAGTGCGAATGCACCTAGAAACAAAGTGAGCATCATGTCCAGAATCCACAGATCTTCAGAGCTAGACCATCACAGTATCAATGAAGTGTGTCACAGGAGGTAGTTGGGCTCATGCATGTGCTAAGTGTGATAGAACTCACCCAAGTAAATGTCGTGATGGCCAGAAAGGTTTCTTTAAGTGTGGGAAAGAGGATCACTTCATGATGGGGTTCTCTAAGAACAGGAAAGTTAGTGAAAATTGGGTAATAGAGCACAATCTTCATCAGCTGCACCACCAGACAAGACTGCACCTAAAAGTGCTACTTTCGATATTGGCAAAAGGCCAAACCGCTTCTATGTGATCATTAGTAGCCAAGAGTGAGAGAACTCTCCAAATTTCATCCTTTGTATGATCAAAGTCTTTACTTTTGATTTTTATGCTTTGCTAGACCCAAGAGAAATTTTGACTTTTGTAACTCTTTATGTTTTAAATAAGTTTTAAATTCTCTGTGAGAAACTTTGTGAACCATTTTGTGTTTATAAATCTGTTTGGGATTCCACTCTAGCGGAACGAGTCTATCGTGATTGTCTTGTATCAATCAATCACAAAAATACCATGTCTGACCTAGTGGAGTTAAATTACTCAAGGATTATGAAATGAGTATTCTTTACAACCCACGTAAGGATAATGTGGTTGCCAATGCTTTAAGCATGTTATCTATGTAGAGTGTCTTCCATGTTGAGTAAGAAAAAAGAGAGTTATCCAAAGATGTGCATAGATTTGCACGCCTTGGAGTCAAACTTATGGATTCCACAGAAAGAGGGATAGTGGTGACAAATGGGGTTGTATCATCACTAGTGTCAAAGGTAAAATAAAAACAAGACCAAGACCCCATTTTTCTTGAATTGAAGGCGAATGTTCATAAGCAAAGAGTATTCTCTTTTAAACAGAGGGGAGATGGTGTGCTGAAGTATCAAGGTAGATTGTGTGTACCTACAGTGGATGGACTCTAAGAGAGGATCATGGAGGAACCTCATAGATCTAGATATTCCATTTGTTTAGGTTATACAAAGATGTACCGTGATTTCATAGAGGTATATTGCTGAGAAGGTATGAAGAAAGGCATTGCTAAGTTTGTTGCCAAGTGCAAAAATTGCCAACAAATTAAAGTAGATAACCAAAGGCCAGGAGGGTTGGGTCAAAATATTGAACTTAGGAAATGAAAGTGGGAGATGATTAATATGGACTTCACCATAGGGTTACCAACATCTCGCAAGCAGCGTGATTCAATTTAGATGATTTTTAGTAGAATGACAATATCAACCCACTTTTTTTCTGGTAAAGACCACTCATTCGGCAAAGGATTATGCAAAGTTATACATTCAGGGGGTGGTGAGACTTCATGGAGTCTCAGTTTTGATCATTTCAGATAGAGGTGCACAATATACTTCACATTTGTAGAAATATTTCCAAAAAGTTTTGGGTTCCAAGATGAACTTAAGGACTACTTTTCATCCTCAGACGTATGGGCAAGCGGAGCGTACTGTATAGACCTTAGAAGATATGTTGAGAGCTTGCTTGATTGATTTTAAGGGGAATTGGGATGATCACCTACCTCTCATTGAGCTCGGTTACAACAACAATCATCATTCGATCATCCAAATTGCCCCATATGAAGATCATTATGGGAGAAGATGCAAATATCATATTTGGTGATTCAAAGTTGGTGAAGAGGGTTGATAGGGACAGATCTAGTTCACCAAGATATGGAGAAGGTGAAGGCGATTCAAGAGAGATTTAAAACTACATAGAGTCGTCAAAAATCCTACATAGATGTTAGGAGAAAGCCATTGGAGTTTAGGTGGATGATTGGGTATATTTGAAGGTTTCACCCAAGCAAGGTGTTATGAGGTTTGGTAAGAATGGGAGACTTATTCCCCGATATATTGGACCTTATCGCATAGCCAAAAGGATTGACAATGTAGCTTATGAGTTACAGTTTCCACAAGAGTTACCAACAGTTCATCTTGTGTTTCACGTCTCTATGTTGAAGAAATGCATGGTCACTCCTTCATTGATTGTACCAACTGAAAATGTTGGGATCAAGGATATATTATCCTGTGAGGAGATTTCAGTTCAGATTTTAGATCGCCGAGTTTGCAAGTTTAGAATTAAAGAGGTTGCATCAGTCAAGGTCTTTTGGAGAAACCAATTTGTTCAACAGGCTACTTGGGAAGCTGAAGATTATATGAAAAGAAGATATACACATCTTTTTCAATCCGTAGAAGATGCAGATCAAGGTACCAATTCTCTTCTTAGTACTTTATAGACTATAAGTAAGCATGGTTTTACTTGCTTTTGTTGTTTAGTGTTGAACTTGATGTTACTATCCTTAGCTTAGTGAAAGAAATCTCATTTGAGGGTGAATGTTCCCAATGGGGAGATATTGTAACATCTAACAAATTTAAATAGCTAAGAAACTAAAAACATTTATTTTTGGAAAGAAAGGGGAACATCTGGAAAATTTGTCTAAGTTAAGAATGTGAGTTTTGATCATTTTCAGACCGTCTAACTTCTAGATCGAGATGACTTAGATGTTGTTCTTGATATGGTTTGAAAGATCTTGGAGATATCTTTCCTAAGCCGCCAAGTTCGTGCATTTACAATATCGTACGAGGAAGATATGCCTATATGAAGTTGGGTTGTTAAATTGATGAAGGTCCGAATCTGAATTTATGGAAGGGCAAATTAGTCTTTTCACTAATTAATTCATATTCCATTTTTTTGTTATTTATTGGGGTAAAAACTAAGTTTACGTCAGTTTGAAAAATTAGAATTTACGCTTAGGGCTTGGAGAAGAGAGAAAAGAAGAGAGAAAGGGAGAGAAGTCAAGGAATTCACCATGAACGTCAAGATTTTGAGTGGAATTCGTCGGGGGTGATCCCTATCAAGGTATGTGAGATATTTTATGTTGTTCTAGTTCAGCCACACTCCAAACTTGTTTAAATTCAATGATTTTACAGTTTTTTACATATCAAGAAGTAAGTTCTTGAAGATCCTTGTCAAATTTCTATTGGTTGAGTTTTTGCATGCCTATTGTTGTTTTTATTTGTGGTTTCGGGTGGATTTTCAAGTTAAAGATATTGTATATTCAGGGTAATAATTATCCTAATAGTTTTGGAAAATAACTATGAAGGTTTAGCAGGTCTAGCGTTGAAAAACAAGAGGACAAAGTCGTAAGACGCACTTGGGCAAAGCCAGCCTCAGCGTGCCCTATCTATGCCAGAAGGCCTGGGGCGGCAGACCTGCAGTATGCAAGAATGAGGCCTCTGAAATTGACCCTGCCGCGGCACTCCTCGGATGCGCCCGAATCGGCGTTTTTTCCCAATTTTCATACTTCAGCCTATATAAATCCTCCTAAAGTGTATTAACACTTTCCAATGAGTCTTACTACATCAAATGATTTCTAAACACCTAGGAATTACCAAAAACGCAAATCATAACCTTGAATTCATAATTTCATTCAAGAAAAGCTAAGATCAAAGTCGAAGGAGTTAAGAGTCAAGTCTAAAAGTTAACAATCAAGTCAAGGCAAAGTTCTTAAAGGTTTTCAAGAGACCTTAGCAATGTTTAACTTTGTTTTTAAGATTCAAGTTACAAGTTATGTAAAGAGTAAAGAGTTAATTACTTTCTCAAAAGTTATAAAGGAACTAAGCATTCCCTAAAAGTTTATAATTGTTTTCACATTTAAGATAAGAGGAAAGTAAGATTTCCAAAAGAGTTTTGAGCAAAAAAAGGGAACATCGATTCCGAGAGAGCTTTTAAAGCTATTTGTTGAGCAATAATCTCAACCAAAAGAAAGAAGTTGTTTTAAAAACACATGAGCTAAGTATATTTTTGAGATTAGTATTGATCATCGATATGACGATGTGAGTTTGTAATAACTTAAGTCTCCATAAACCATGTAGCCATTATGGGTATTAATGGGTCATACTTTTTAGATGATCACATAAGTAAATCTAGTGGGTCCACAAAGTTAAGTAGTTCTATGCGACCATAAAGTATAGGACAGTTCTAGAAGCATGGGCAAGACGTTGTATCACCACTTAGGCTCATAGTGGTGGTTGTCGGTTAGAGAATCTCCCACATAAACTATATTATTTCATATATAAGTAAAGTAAGTTTGCTAGTGCATTTCTTCGACGAACTAAGTGTTTTCATTGTTTTACAAGCTTTTATATATTGCATGTGTCTTATTGCTTTATATTAAGTCAAGTTATTCATGAGTTGAGCAGGCCAAGGTAAGTGTTCCTTCTTACTATTTTTCAAGATTAAGTTGGTGTTAGAAATCCAACTCACGTACTCGTACATTCAATATATTGCATGTGTTGCTTTCTTTTAACTTAGTAGTTATAATCATATAAAAGGGAAGTAGGATTTTTTTATTTTTAAAGAAAGTTGAGCCATAAAATAAACTTTTTGTCTCTCAAACTCTTTCGGTTTCCTCTTCATTCAACAAAAACCACTATTCTGGAGATTTGTTGTTCCTAGCATCTCTGATTGTTGGACAGTTCTGGCAGTGTGGTCAAGACCCGTATCACCACTTAGGCTCATAGTGGTGGTTATCGGCTAGAGAATCTCCCATAGAATCTCCTACATTGAAAAAACTAAAGATAATTCCAAAATTGAATAAAAATGAAATTATGGGACCCGCGTTGGAAATCCGAAAGTTGATTACGTCAATTGGTTCAATTTTACTCAAGAACTTTTGCCTAGAAAGTGAGCTCAAGACGAGCACAAAAAAATAGCAAAATCAGATCATGCAACAATCTCATATATAAATCACCATTAAAGAGGTAACCAAGGTCTCTCGGGACAAGAAATTTATTATGCACTCCCCGCACCTTCTCTATGATCCCACCATGTAGTCTAGCAAATTTTCTTGAGTTCTTGATATCCTGAGTTCTATAACTCAAGATATCAACTTCAAAACAATAAAAATGCGCTAAAAAGGGGACTAGTCTTAATTAATAGACCAGTTAAATGACTTCCACAATTGCGGGACACAGTTGGTGAAGACGGGAGTTCATCCCTCCTTATATATGTGAATGCGGCATCGAACATGAAAACATAAAGGATCAGCTTCCTTGAACATTGTGCACATAGCATAAGGCCTACGACACCATGACCAAGACCTTTGGTCTCCATGAACGCGGAACTAAGATCGTGAACAATACTCTCAAAAAGTGCTAATATCCGTTCAGAACTCTGTGCATCAAAACAAAATATGTTACCCCACAAAAGTCATTATTCTGGACTCAACAAGGATGTTAAACTTTTAGTTAACGTCGTTTCGACAAAACATGGATCTCACACCCTTTGTTTGAATCCAAAATCTACGATGTTGCTTGGAATGAGCCTAAAAGCTTAAGATTTTGTATCAAGGGTCCTTCTAGACAAAAATCGACGTTATAGAGCTAATTGAACCGCAAAAATAAAATTCCAAGACTTTCTACCAGATGTTTTGACTAACCAAATTGTTGTTCCCAACAAGTCATAAATGGTTTGGCATGGCTATAGGAAAGCTTCAAACTATTAATTTTCCAAATATAATGAACTTTCAATACAATTAATTAATTTTTCACAATAATGAACTAGGAATACAAACTATAAATAGAAGTATGATGTCAATCAATGTCTAAATATTAAAATAACTTTTTCTCCACATTGACTCTTTCATAGCTTTGTCCAATGACTAAGGCTGATGCCGCTGTCTCTTCCATCTCACTGACAATTGTTACTAGCGATGACTTTTGTAATGATGGTATACCTTCAGACAGGGGCGGAGCTATAGCTAACAAAGGGTGCGCAAGTGAACACCCTTCGTCGGAAAGTTATACCGTACCTACGAGACACATTTATGATATGTATAATATATATTTAGGTTTGCACACACTTGAGTAATTATAGGAGAGGGCTCAATGGTAAAATGGGTGTTGGAAGTGCGAAGCGGAAGGTTGAGGGTTCGATTCTTGGTCCGTTCAAGTGTTTTAAAACATTTTTATTACTCAAAATTCACATCAAGGAGTACTTTTTAAAATTATGCACAATCTTTATAAAATGGCTGGCTCCACCACTGCGGCTTCAAACCCATTGTTGCCGCTAGGAAGCTACATTGATGTTGATCAGGATGTTAGAGTAACACCACCAAACCAAACAGTAGCGATGTACATAATGAAGAAAATGTGTATGATATAACTCGGATTAAGTTAAAGATTAATATAAAGATTACACCTATGTGTCAAGTGAATCCATATAGGTCGAAATGGTTGCCAAATAATTGGACCTTAAGTCCATACCGGTGGAGCTAGTGCAGGACAAAAGGATAGATATTATTTTTAACCAGTGTCTGGGAGTAAATTCAGGTCAAAGCCTGAGGTTAATGATTTCATAAAAACATGTCTCAAGAGGGAAAAACTTTACCCTAACTGTTATGCTGCTACACCATCTAAGGGCAAACAACAGAAGAAGAGTGGATCGAAAAAGGAAAAGAAGAATGTTGATTAATTTCCTCAATTAGTGCAGTAACTAGTGAAAGAATTTGTTTTACTTTCTCCAGCATTTTATCCATCTTTCACAGTTTTACTTTGTTTCTATTTCATAGGAGTTAGTTGTTACTCAAATTAGTTTATTCAACATGGAAACATGTGCACGTAGTTGCTGAAATAAATGCTATAGTTGTTGCATTTTTCTTGTATTTTAGCACCATTTCTATTCAATGAAAGATTATTTTTTGAGCAGAAAATATTTCTTTTCTTTGTCTTTCCTTTATTTATGTTTTTGGAGTTGAAGTCTCCACCTTTAAAACTCAAACCAAAAGTGGTATGAGAGAATTTTCTTGAGGGATCAATAATTGGGGAAACTAATTTTTCTTATTCCCTTTTTTCATATGTGTGTTCATAAATTCCTCGCATTGCACTAGCACCACCTATCTTCAACAGTAAAGGTTTTCATGTGTGGGCATCAAGATCGGAGGCACATATGGAGGCAAATGATCCGTTGGAAGCTGTTTATGAGGACTACAAAGTTCCTCCCTTGTGTAAAAATAAAACTATGGCGTAGATAAGGGACCACAAGGAGAAGAAAACAAGAAAATTAAAGTCTAGAAAGATCTTATTTGTTGTTGTCTAATATAAAATCTTTGTCAGGATTATGAAAATTTAAATAAATCAACATTTGAGATCTGAAATTTCCAAAAGAAAGAATAAAAAGGAGATGAAAGGATCAATGTTAAGTGTATTCTCAACCAGATGGGAGAATTTGAACTTCAAAAGACGAAAAATTCATAGTTTGTTGTGTGTTGGCCAGATTCTTGAGATTGGTTTCAAGCATCTCTTTGAAATCAACTATTGTCAAATCAAGTATGAAGATGGAAATAATTTATTTAAAATAATGGTGAAGGTGGTTCACACTCACCTAGAGAGAAGGAAGAACCTTTTAACTATTATGGTAAAAAGCCTCTAAGATGCTATTGTTGCGGCGAAGTAGGGCAGATAAAGAAATATTGCCGAGTCAAGAAGAGTAATATGGCTCAAAAATTTGCCGAAAAAGAAGAAGAGTGGGGAAAATGTTTATTAGTTGACGCTTGAGCAATAGATTCCATGATTTCCATTAATCTTGAGCATTTAGAATATAATATAGACGATCACTAGGTGAAGCAAGAAACTGATGTTGTTGACATTAAGTAAGAAATTTTTGAGGATGTTCCAAGTGGTTATATGATAGCTTCTATTGAAGAAATAGAACGAAAAGATCCCAAACAGACAATATCTGAAATTACATGTGCTAGTGGCGACCTTTATAGAGAAAGCATTGATGGAGATGTATTAGAAGTGGAAGTATTTCGTCAATCATCAAAAATATCAACGCCAATTAATGGGTTGGAGCAATTTTTGAAATCAAATGGAGAAAGTAGAGACCAAATAGAGGAAGAAGTTGATATTAAAGTCATTGAGTCAAAAGATATGCTCTTTAAAAGTGGATGGAGAAAGTAGAGACCAAATAGAGGAAAAAGTTGATATTAAAGTCTTTGAGTCAAAATATATGATCTTTAAAAGTTTGAAACTGCCAAGAAATATATCAAGGACATTATAAGAATATATGACAGTTTATTCTATGTTGGTGTTGAGACTTCACAGGAAATTGATAATGCTTCTCTCGATAATATAATTGTTGAGAAATTTAGAGAAAGGGGAGTTTGATAACTCAACTAGGAGATAATCAACATGGATCAGAAGGAAGAGGAGTCCGAAAGAAAATGTAAGAGATTTTCACGAAGACATGGCTCAAAGCTTTGTTTGAGTTCTTCCACAACATGCGCGGGGTAGTTTCCAAAAATCACTGTAAGGGGGAGTGTAAAAAATGATAAAGTTAATTTTTGGAATATCATAGATTTTTCTAATATAGTTTCTAGAATGGTCTAGTGTAGTACTTGGAATAATTATTGTGAAGATATATTTATATATTCTAGAGAAAGTGCTAGAAGATAAGTTCACTAGAACTTTCTTGAAGATTTTTTTGTAGTAAATGATATAATAGTCTAGAACTTGTAGTATCTAGAACAATATATAGGCTAGAATAAATATGGGATGATATTGTACATTTGTAATGAACCCAAGTAAACCAAGAACAACCTAATAAAAGAGTATCCTTCCATAAATAAGTTCTCATTTCTAGTTTTCCCTTCATTAGTTGAATCTTCCGATCTTAGTTAACGATGTTGGGCTAGCAGAAGGTTTCCTAGTTATATTTTTCTTCTATCCTCTACAGGATTAGTTACAGAAATTTGATCCCCAAATCTCACATTTATTTTATAATATAGAGACCCGTGTACCTTTAAGGACATCCAAGATATTGTAATGATTCAGGATATACTAGGACACTGCTTATATTCAAAAAATTGAATGAAAACACAAAGGCAGCCAGCAATATCATTAGATACACAATCAACTTAACAGAAAAGTGTATGGGAAAAGCAGTTAACCATTTATCGAACTGCTAGAAATTAATATTATTCATTAAAACATCAGCAGAGAATATTAGTAAGTCTACTACTATTGCAGAGTGAAGAAAGTACTATACAAGATATTTTTCTTGCACGAATCAAGTGAATGCTAGTATATCCTTTTTTTTACCAACAAATAGTCCTTATTAACTAGTAGATCATAGCTATGATGTCCTTTGTTACCAGTTGAGTACCTTTTTTCTACTCTTAACTCTGAACTATGAACTATGAACTCTGCTACTTGTTTTTATTAGTAATTGGTAATATGAAGTGAAAGTTTAAAAAGGAAATGTGTTGGAGAATTTGGTGCGAAAATGAAAGCTGAAAGAGCAGCGATATGTAGATTTTGATATGTAAATGAAAGATGCAATGGAGAATTTGTGCATTTAGGCTTAAGAATGAGAAGAGTGGGGTCAAAATGATAGCATTTTAAAGTCTTAAAGTAGTGAAGTTGTCACGAATCAAAATGAGTCGTGAGTGGCACCCACACTTACCCCCCTAGGTGGGCGAACCAAGGAATCTAAATCCCCAACATATATCAATAATGTATCGGTGAATACTAGTAAAATGCGGAAGCTCAAAACTTATGAAGTAACCAATTAAATAAGCTTCTAAAGTTTAACACTTATTATCCCCAAAATCTGAAAGTCATCACATCAAGGACATCTATTTTCGAGTTACCAAGTCTAAGAGTGTTTAAGAAACCAAAATAAGCAAAAAGATGGCCCATGTCCGAAACTGAAAGACATCAAGACGTGAGTGAGAGAATCCCACATGAGATAGAAATAATAGCTCACCCTGAACTCTCCCAAGTGGACTCTTCAACTTGTCGATTCTTCCACTGAACCTTGATAGATGCAATCTCCTTTGATCTCAACTTGCGGACCTCCCAATCTAGAATAGCAACATGATCCTCCTCATAAGATAGATTCTCATCAAGAAGGACTGAATCCCAACGAATAATGTAGTTTCCATCACCGTGGTGATTTTTCATCATAGACACATGAAATACCGGGTGCACTCCTGACAGCGAGGCAAGGCCAATTCATAGGACACCTCCCCCACGCTCTTAAAAACTTCGAATGGTCCAATAAACCTCAGACTAAGCTTACCTAGCCTACCAAACCGCATCACACCTTTCATGGGTGAAACCTTCAGCAAGACTTGTTCACCCTCCATAAAATCCAAGTCCCTAACCTTCCGATCTGCAAATTCCTTATGCCTACTCTGAGCTTCTAAAAGCTTTTCTTGAATAAATTTCACTTTGTCTAATGATTCCCTCAGAAGATCAGTACCCCAAGGCCTAACCTCAAATGCATCAAACCAACCAATGGGAGACCTACATCTCTACCCATACAATGCCTCAAATGGGGCCATATCAATACTTGAGTGCAGTGGCGGATCTAAGAATTTAAGGTTGTGGGTGCTCTAAAGTGAAAATATAAAAAATATGTGTTAACAGTGAGATTCGAACCTTGGTATAACAACACTAAAAAAGTCTTAATTACCCATCCAGGAGCCATTGGGCCTACTAAATCATATATTCATTGGGTGCTCTATGTTAATTTTATACGAATACCTATCAATTTCTACATAGATATATATATTCTGTAACGAAGTTAATGGGTGCTCGAGCACCCGGCGGACACCATGTGGGTCCTCCTCTGCTTGAGTGATAACTATTGTTGTACGGAAACTCTGCTAAGGGTAAGAATTTATCCCAATAACCACCAAAATCTACCACACACGCACGAATCATATCCTCCAACACTTGAATTGTTCGCTCAGATTGCCCATCGGTCTGAGGGTGAAATGCAGTACTAAGATCCAATCTAGTACCTAATTCAACATGTAGGGTCCTCCAAAACGTAGAACTAAATTACGTACCTCTATCTGATATGATGGAAAGTGGAACTTCATGCAATCGAACAATCTCCGAGATATAGAGTTTGGCTAACTTCTCTGCATTGTAAGTCATCTTGTCCAAAATGAAGTGAGCAGACTTAGTTAACCTGTTAACAATTACCCAAATAGAATAAAACTTACCCAATGTCTTTGGAAGACCAACTACAAAATCCATTGCAATTCTTCCCCACTTCCATTCAAGAATGGGTATTCTCTGAAGTGTCCCTCCAGGCCTCTGGTGTTTATACTTTACCTACTAACAATTCAGTCATTCGGAAACAAAATCAAAAATGTCACACTTAATTCTACTTCACCAATAATGTTGCCTTAAATCACGATTCATCTTCGTTGCACCAAGATTTATAGAATACCTCGAACTATGAGCCTCTGCAAGAATAGTGTGAGTCAAATCATCAATACGGGGCACACATATCCTTCCCTTAATTCTCAAAATGCCTTCCTCATCAATTACTGCCTTTTTAGCCTCCCCTTGCACTACCATATCTCGAATTCATCTCAACTTCTCATCATCAAACTGCCTTCCCTTAATCTTGTCAAAAAAAAGAAGATCTTGCCTCCACACAGGCCAAAAATCCTCCTTTCTCTAGTACTTCCAGTCTCATAAAGTCATTAGCCAGAGTCTGAACCTCTCTAGCCAATGGGCATCTAGAGACTTGTAAGTGGGCTAAACTACCCATGCTCCCTGCTTTTCTACTTAAAGCACCTGTCACAACATTAGCTTTTATTAGTAATATCATAGTATTTCAATAGTTCTATCCACCTCCTCTTCCTCAAATTTCAATCTTTCTGAGTAAATACATATTGTAAACTACGATGATCTGTATAAACTTCACATTTGACCCCATATAGATAATGTCTCCATTTCTTTAATGCAAATACAACTACAGCCAACTCCAAATCATGGGTCAGATAGTTACGTTCATGCATTTTCAATTGCCTCGAAGCATAAGCAATTACGTTCCTCTCCTGCATTAGCACTACACCCAAACCAGAATAGGATGCATCACAATAAACAATAAAATTCTTACTTTCCACTGGCAAGGTAAGAATTGGTGCGGTAGTCAACAAGGTCTTGAGTTTTCGGAAGCGTTCTTCACATTCGTACGACCATACAAATGGAACATTTTTCTTAGTCAAATTTGTCAGCTAGGAAGTAATACAAGAAAATACCTTGATAAATCGATGGTAGTAGCTAGATAAACCAACAAAGCTCCTTACCTCCGAAACATTAGTAGGTCTTACCCAACTCTTCACTTCTTCAATCTTAGAAGAATCCACCATCACTCCATTCTTAGAAACCACGTTCCCCAATAAGGACACTGAATCGCGCCGAAATTCACACTTGGAGAATTTGGCATAAAGCCTTTTCTCCCTTAACAACTCCAATACAATTCTCAAATGCTCCTCATGTTATTTCCTACTCTTTGAGTATATCAATATATCATCAATAAATACAATAACAAAGAGGTCCAAATATGGCTTAAAATCCCATTCATCAGGCTCATGAAAGCAGCAGGGGCATTCGTAAACCCAAAAGACATTACTAAGAATTCATAATATTCATACCTCGTTCGAAAAATAGTGTTTGGAATATCTGTTGCCCGTATTTTCAATTGATGATAACCGGATATCAAATCAATTTTAGAGAACACACAAGCACCTTGTAACTGATCGAACAAATCATCAATGCGAGGAGTGGGATACTTGTTCTTGATAGTTACCTTATTCAGTTGCCTGTATTCTATGCACATTCGGAAACTTTCATCTTTCTTTTTCACAAATAAAATAGGAGCACCCCAAGGGGATGCACTCGGTCTAATAAAATCTTTACCTAACAACTCCTGAAGTTGGGCCTTTAACTCCCTTAACTCAACAGGAGTCGTTCTATAAGGGGGAAATGGAAATGGGGTGAGTACTCGGCTCCAGGTCAATACAAAAATCCATATACCTATCCGGTGGCATACCCGGAAGGTCTGTAGGAAACGCATTAGGTTAAAACTTATTTTATAATATGATAATGAAGTAAAATAATAATGGTAAACCTAGTTGATTAGCAACCCATGACGTACTGCATAACATGGCCAGATTAACAACTTTCTGATTAATTCCTAAAACTATTGCAATACTCAACATAATGATCAGCCATAATAAGGCATAAGAACCAATAAGAATCGTTGCTCTTAAATTTAGAACATCATCACACTTTGACAAATTGAGACCTTTAACATTACAATTCTACTTTCATTCTTCTTTCTCAATTATAATAACACCTTAATAGTATTATAGGATTACTAATCATCCCATCTTTGTTAGCTAATCATAATTAAATTAATGGCTATTAATGTTTTTTCCACTTTCACTTTATCAACCCCACGCCCCCAACATTAATTCAAATGAAAATCACTTTTCCCGACTAACATACAATATTAGTTTTTAACACTTACATTTTGTATCAAATTTCGCAAAAACAAAGTCAGGAGAGATTGTACCTGATGGATTTTACACGCCGTTTGATTGTCACCGCCCTATTCTCTCTTTTCTTTTACAGATTCTCTATTACCCTAATATTATATAACCAATTATAAAAGTGGTAAAGGTGACCCACTATTTATTTAATTAGTATTTTCTTTAACCTCTAACTAAATAAATTATAAAAATTATCCCACTAATTTCATAATTATAATTATGAATAGTTCAATACACCCATTTAGATCTATCAGGAAAGTATTTTCTTACATAAAAAGTTTTAGTTCTCAAAACGACCAAAAATGGTCGTTACAGAAGCTCTCATAATTCCATATATTATTATTCTTCTTTGACAGTGTAAAAAGAAAAAAGTAATTGTTGCTTATGTTTTTTCTTCAAATTTTTCATCTTTCCTATGAATGTATGAAGCAAATTCTAAATTTCTCACACAATTTAAATTTTATGAGAAATTGATCTTGCTCATTTCCATATTTATCGGGGATTTTGATTTATTTGTATATTTTCTGATAGAAATTTCGATCAACACATCTCAAATTTTCAATCATATGCTAAAATCTTGAGAATTGGAAGTCACATTCATACAAATTTTGGGTTGAAGAGGAAATTTTTTGAGTTTTAATGTCTTCGAATTTGTATGCAGATCATTATAATACATTATAATACAAAAATTGATTATGTTTTTAAGATTTTTATAATTCGAGATTCCGTAGTTGGTAAATTCTCAATTATGGGCTAGATTTGCAAGAAATGAATTTAGTTTAGATTCAAAGCCTACAATTCGAGTTGAGCTTCAAAAAAAAACTTTGCTTGTTGATAACAAAACCATAAAGTCACAAACTTGGGATGATGCGGGACAAGAAATGTCAGTTTACTTTTTCAATTTTTCTATGTTTGGTATTTTTCTCGAATTTTGTCTTTCTTTTTAATTTTATCGTGCAATCCATGAAAATTTAGTTAAAATTTTATGTAGGTTATATTAATTAGTTTGGAATTATGTGTTAGGCATGTCAGTACATTTACTTTAGGTCCTATGTTTTGCTGGAAGTCGTTTGGTTACAAAAAGATAGAGAATTTTAAGTACTTTCTATTTTTGTGTAATATTGGTTTGACATGAGCCTAAATGTAACGACCTGGTTAGTGAAGATTTCGATATCCGACCCTAACTTGCTTGGAATTGAGGCGTTTTGGGAGTTAGTACGTTTACTATTTCTTGGAATCGTTTAGTTTTGTCAGAGGTATAAAAACATATAGAGAAATCCTAGTGCTTTTTATATTTTATTTTTTGGAGTATTGGTCTGAGATGAGCCTAAATGGAGCGACTTGGTTATTAGTTAGAATTCATATTGCTGATATGACTTGTTTGAGATATTTGAGAAAACGGTCTTGTTTTTGTGATAAATCTTCTTATAGAGTGGTTTATATCGTGAATTAGACTTTAATATGTATGTTTCTTCTTGATTTACAATTCATCTCTTTTGAGTCGAGGATCCGTTGGAAACAACCTCTCTAACCCACAAAGGTAAGGGTAAGGTCTACATACATATTACATTCCCAAGATCCCATTTTTGTTTGTAAACAATTTCCTTTTGTCAAGCTATGTTGGTCGGAATCTTGACAGAATTGTTGCCGATATCTTTCAAAATGCTCTACATCTGAAGGATCCGCTTTTGAATCATCTCTCATTCTCTCAAGTATAGAGCAGTAACAAGTGCGTATTATCGAGGTGCAGTTGGCGCAATGCTAGTCTATGACTTAACAAAACGCCAATAATTCGATCATATGGCTAGATGGCTAGAGGAACTAAGAGGTCATGTGGACAAGAACATAGTTATATTGCCAACAAATGTGATCTAGGAAGTCTTCGAGTTGTACTAGTTGAAGATGGTTAAGAATTCGCAGAAAGGGAGAATCTTTTCTTTATGGAAACATCAGCACTTCAATCCACAAATGTCGAGGGTGCATTCATGACAGTTTTAACAGAAATTTATAAAATCATTAGCAAGAATATGCTCATTGCAGATCCAGGAGCTAATTATGGGAAGTCACAATCTTTTAAGGGAACCAGGATCACAATTCCTGGCCAGGACTCGGATTCCGGTGGGAATAGTGGTGGTTGTTGCAAGTCGTCATGATTTTTTATTGAGTTATGAAGTTCTTTTTATTTATCCGAAATCATAATATTACTACGAATGTTTTATGTTTTATGTTTTATGTAGAATAGGGAATTGTTGTTGATGATGAAGTTGATTTAGTTAGTTTGTTTAGCTATTTGTGTATACACTTCATTAAATTGTTCACTTGGGCATCATCCTACAACCCGGTCTACAAGTTTTGTCATGTATTTTTGTTCAAAAATTCAATTAATGCGTATAAACAATTTATCCAGAATCTACTATGCTAGCTTTTCTAGAATACAACACTGATAAACTCAAAATCCTAACTTCGTTAAAGTTACAAACACACGAGTACCTTAAACAGCATTGATAAAAAGAGCTTGTAAGAGATATTATACCCCATGGTCTAGGTCTAGGGAGCCAAGCACATCTACGGTTGATAATAAAATTACATGGGCCCGCGATTGTACGCCTGGAAGAAAGCAACATTGAAGGTTACAAGGTAAAAATCTATAAAATTATGCCTAACCAACAGAAATTAAAGTCAACAAGGTTTTCATTTCATGATTAAACACAATGAACACGTTTTACAAACTTCAATCTTGTTTAACAGTGAATGTAAGTATAGTCAACTAGGATAAGGATTCCAGATCCCTCGAGGTGGAGTAACTACAATATATTACTCCCACGAACATGTGTATCAAGTGATGTTTGAGGTTTTACTTGGATTATTACATTGAGTGCTTACTGACTTCTGGCATGACTAGCTTCTTGTTCCTGCAGGAAACAGAGAATGTTAAAGAAGAAAGAGATGACTAGCTTATTAAGTGAAACAAAGTTGATGAAGTATCTAAAACGAAAAGAAAACAGTAGAACCCAATTGGAATATGTAGCTAGCAGAATGAGACATACCTTGTAATTGAAACTCTGTTGTATCCGTTTATTCACATCATCTACATTCACCTCATAATCAATGTTCACACTTTAGAGACAGGGTGTACTCACAGATACTACATGTTGGACAAACGTCTTCATTTCGGGGCACTTAACAATCGTCATTTCACTGAGAAATGGAAATGTAAAAGCCCCAGCTTAGGAAGACGGATAAGATCCAGCTTTTCCAATCAGGGAAATAAGGTTATGATTCCTTCTCCTTTTGTGATCACTTCTTTCATTGATTCACAAGCAGTTATATATAGTTTCTTGAGTTTTAAAAGACCTTTATGATTCCTTCTCCTTTTGTGATCACTTCTTTCATTGATTCACAAGCAGTTATATATAGTTTCTTGAGTTTTAAAAGACCTCTGGCCACTGATGGACACATAAGGTTTCTCAATTTTCCACAAAACCATACTTCCAATGTTTGAAGTTTGTTGAAGTAGGCAGTTGAAAGTTGGTGACAACATAGAGCACTTATTCCTTCGAGTTTCCAGAGGTGTAGGTATTTGAGGTTGGGACAAGTGAGCTTTCAAGTATCAAACTTTGTTGCAGATACATTTGGAGTTATTGAGTGGAGAAGCCAAAAGTGCTTACACACATTTATTTAAAAAAGTTTTTTAGTATCTCAAATACATTAGTATTTCACTTTTTTTTTTCATTTAGGCTGGGTCTAGAGGGGTAAAAAAAAGTGTGAGAGTTCATGAAGGCCACATGACATTTTTGAAAATAAAAATTCACTATCATATATATTTAATTAAGTAAATATAAATTTATTAACGAAAAAGAAAACTATACACAATATATTAGACGGTAGAGGTATATATGCATCAGTTTTATTAACAAGAGGTATATTTGCTCAAAATCACAAAGTTGAGCAGTATATTCGTCTCTTTTCCCTTGATTCAGTGAATAATTTAGGTTTCACTCATCTTCTTGTAAAGTTTATTATAAATGGCCTAATTTTCTGGAAATATAAAAAATAAACAAAAAATGGTCTAAAATGCCTTCATTGTTACTTAATAAAGCAAAAATGAAAATTTTCAAATAAATATAATTATTTATTTTCTTTCTTAACACATTCTTTTCCTGGTGATATTTTTTTATTAGAAAATTTTTATCCTACTTCAATTGAAAAATAAATAACAATAATTATATTTCTTATTTTTATTATAAATATCAAAATTCAAATTAATGATTGATTTACTATGATCTTATATATATGACATATACTATCTGATTAAAGGGTACATTTTTAGTATTTAAAGTAATTTTAAAATAAAGAAAACAAGAATAGAGTATTTAATAGTAATATCTTTTAATAAGAATAGAATTTGTTTAAAAAGAAAAGAAATAATGAAAAAAAATATTTTTGATTCAGTAATTGTAGGAATATTTCCTGAACAAACTACTAACGTAAAGAATATTTTTGGACAAAAATATTGAGGACAAGGACATCTTTGAAGTAAACTATAAATTGAGGTCATTTTTTTAATCATTTCACGTAATTTAAGGCATTATCGACCCTTTTTTTGAAAAAATAAATTAGAATATAGCTGGCAAGAAAAATAGCCTTAAATTTTGTTCTTACTTTTTTTTTTCTTTTCCATATCTATTTATTTTCACACTAAAGAAATGAAATAAGAATATGAGACTCAAATAATGACAAGCTAATAGATCCACAAGGGAGATATTTAAAATTTAAAATAAGCGTTGAATAAAAAATTCACATCAAATATTGCCCTATATCGATTTTTTAAATAACAAATTAATTTAAAATTAATTTTTCACTAGTTAGACAAAAAGGATATATCTGAGCAATAGACTTTGTTTAAGTAAATATCTTTAATGCCCAAGCAGAAGGTAACATTTTGGTGATAAGAAGCTAAACTTTTCATCAAAAAGATGATTTGAGTTGTTGGTTGTAGGCCTGAAATTCTGGAACTCAGGTAGTTTAAAGAAGAACATTGTTTGTAACAGAGGGAACTCAATGCGCTCAACATTGTCACTACAAATGTGAGTCAGGCATCCCAAATGTTGAAGCTCCAAGTAATATAAATTGGGGAACTTGATTACTTCATGTGTTCTCTTCGATAAATATGTCACTAAATCACAATCAAAGAGGCAGAGAAATTTAACATTATGAAATTCATTCAGCTGCAACTTAGTCAACACATTATTATAGCCATTTCTGCTTGAACTTACAAATTTGCTCTCCTTCAACAGGTGGCATATCCAATTACCCAATGGGGCAGTCTCCATGACAACTAAATCAATACTCTTGTCGTATTCATCAATGCTTGACACAACCTATTTCTTGCATCTTCTAAATTTTCAATTCCCAAAAATATGCCAAGCCCCATTCCATATTTAAGCAATTCTTCAACCCAAATATCACTATCTTTCTCGAACAAAGAACAAAGCAAAAAGAGGTACTTACTTCATTTTCTCCCAAGTGATCATAGCTTCGCCGCAGAGATTTGTAAACCTTTTCGTACACTCCATGGATATTTCTTGCTTCTGCACGACGTAATTTTCTAAGTGAATCCTCCCACGAAGGCTTGGTTTTACGCTTATGTGCTCCTGCAACTATAATAATTGCAAGTGGCAGCCCCTTGAATTCTTTGGAAACATCTTTTGTTGTGCCATGAATAGAAGGAACGTCGACTGAATCACCAGCTTTATCCTTGAAAAGGCACCATGCTGCCATGGCTTCTTCTTCTTTCAATTTTCTGGAGTCAAATACCTCACCATTGTTACTAGGTATATCCTCACTTTGAATTGGACGATCGAAGGAGATTACATCAGGATTGTTTCTTTCAGTTTGAAGTTCAATCAACTCAACTGTAATTTTATTAGCTCTCGTGCTTATCGAGTAACGTGACTTCAGGTTTTGACACCAGCCATAAAAGCAACCGCTATCAACTTCAATTCTATCTCGTCGCATTACAGCGACCACATATGCAGTAGTGGTATTAACATTCCTTAACCAAGCCTTACCATTGGATGGAATTTTTAGTAAGTTTCTCCGGGCATCTGTCCCTCTTTCCTCCACCTAACTTTTTATATTCTTCAGCTTTTCAGATTCTTTATCCATACATCTGATGTTTCTCTTGTTATTATAAAAATACCCAATCCATCGCGCAACTGGCTGCATCAAGAAACCTGTGACTTTTTCCACAAAGAAATATAAGAACTCCATAGCTAGTAATAAGCCTTTTTTCAACTATCAAGTTTGAACTCTACTATTACTTTTTTCGCTTTCTAACTCTCACTTTTGACTGGTTTTCTAGTTACTAAGAAATAAAGGTGTGAAAATGCTGGAAATGGAGAATTTTGTATGAAAATGAAAGACCAGAGAGAGGAAATGGAGAATTTGGTATGTAAATGAAATATGAGAGAGTGGAATTGGAGAAATTGGTTTGAAAAATGAAAGGAAGAAGAGCAGTTTTGTACAATTTGGTGTGAAAATGAAATATGAGAGCAAAAATGCAGAATTTGGTATGAAAATCAAAGAGTAGCAATGTTGGAGAATTTGGTATGAAAATCAAAAAGTAGCAATGTTGGAGAATTATGTATGAAAAAGAATTTCTAAGAGAGTCAATGGAGAACTTGATTGTGTTATTCGAAGCAAAAAATTCACAGAGATTTATAAGCTATCAAAATAGTATCTTTACAATGAGAGTATTGATAAGCTAACATGTTAAAGTAGTGAGCATCTAATTCCATATCTTCCTTCACTCATATTCTTGTTACGACTCGAGTATTGATTACGTAACATATTGAAGTAGTGAGCATCTGATTCTATATCTTTCTTCACTCAAATTCCTATTAAAATTCAAGTATTGATTACCTAACCTATTAAAGTAATGAGCATCTAACTCCATATCTTCCTTCTCTCAAACTCATGTTACGACATCCCCAATAATATGTGCTTTCTTGCAATGGCAGACACTATAAAGAAGAAAAAATGTAAAAGTATATGCTTTTTTTGGGAATTTTCATCTTGCTTGCCAAGTGCTCAAAGATCAGACTTTGTGATGGTTATAACATTTGTTTATGACAGGGAAACTTACAGCCGCTACCCTTGACATCCTTTCAACTCAACTTTTACTCTCCTTGCATCAAGGAAAGAAAAACAATTTAAAAACTCAGCAAATCAAACCATATAAAGGAAGTCATGACAAGGTAAAAAAATAAAAAAAATCCTAATGTGGATTATTGTGCACCAAAATTACAAGTTCTCAAACTTCCATCACTCAGCAAAGGATAGAAACTGAAATCTCAAGCAGCCAGCCACCTTCTCTATCTAACTATATAAGAAAAAGGAAACTCAATTCAATTTGCAAATGGATTGTACTCTTCAAATTTGAAGATAAGTTCCTCATCGCACCATATTTTAGATAAAAAGGACCGTGTGTGGAATATAAAAGAGAGAAAAACTTCATCATTTTAAAAAATTAATAATTGACTTTTTTCTCCACATTGAATCTTTCAAAGTTTCCTCGGATGACTTAGCCGATGTCGCTGTCTCTTCCCTTCCGCCGACAATTGTTACCAGTGAAGACCTCTACAATGATGGTATATACCTTCAAGCCCATTGTTGCATCTAGGAACCTACATTAATGTTGATTTAGATTATAGGTTAGAAACCACCACAACAAACAATGGTGATGTACCTAATGAAGGGAAAGTGGTTTATGTAACTCGGAGTAAGTTGCAGATTAAGAGGAAGATTATGTTGGGCTATTGACCATGTTCCAGCCAAAGGCTAATGGCCTAATCCTACTTAGAAAAGGATTGAAATTATTCTCTTTATTTGGTTTTCAATTCTATTAGGAAAAGGATTGGAATTGTAATCCTATTTGTAGTTGGTTTTGACTTTGTAAGGAAAAGCACAACTCGATAAATAGAGGATGTTCTTGAGAGAATAATTAATTGCTCATTGATATTGTCTTTGAAATACATTAGAACATAAGAGAGGTTTTTTGAGAGAGCTTTCAACAAGAGAAAAAAGAGAAGGAAAAGGGTTCTTTTGCTGCAACTCTTTTCTCCGACCAGCAATATTCAAATCGTGTTTCCCGATTAACTAACCATTGGAGATGGTTAAAATTTTAACTGAGTGTTCCTGTCATCTTGGTGGTTGATTGGAACGGTGGAGATCAGATTCAAAGGTCAGCAAGATCCTGTTTGAGGTCTCGAACAGAAGTTGGGTTTGGGTGGTGTTTTTTTCTATTTATATTTTGTTGGTGTAGCTATTTTTTGTTCTTTTTTGGAAGTTGTTGTGTAGAAATTAGAAGAATATTTGTAACCCTCTTATTGGTATTGTGAATCAATTTGGATCTTGTCAATCCCGTGGTGGTTACCTTCGGTTTGAAGGGTTTTTCCATTATAAACTTGGTGTTCTTTATATATATGGAGGGGAATATAATAAATATGGTATGTCTAAACGGAAAAAACTACAACATATGGAAAAGAAAGATGAAAGATCTATTGTTCGTGAAGAAGATGCATCTTCCGATTTTTTCTGCTCATAAACCCGAGATTGTGACCGATGAAAATTTGGAATTCGAGAACCAACAAGTATGTGGATCTATAAGACAACGGATTGAAGATAATGTTCACAACCATATTCTGAATGAGACACATGCTAGAACATTGTGGGAAAAGTTGGAGACGTTTTACTCTTCAAAAACTGGCCATAACAAGTTGTTCTTGTTAAAGCAATTGATGACCTTTAAATACAAGGAGGGCAGTCCTATTCTTGATCATATAAATAATTTTCAGGGTATTCTTGATCAACTATAAGGAATGGGTATTAATTTTGATGATGAAATACAAGGACTTTGGCTTCTTAATACTCTACCGGATTCTTGGGAACCTCTTCGTGTTTCTTTAACAAATTCTGCCACTAGTGGAAAGGTGACTATGGAATATGCAAAGAGTGGTGGGTTAAATGAAGAGGTTAGAAGAAAATTTCAAGAAACATCTTCACATTCAGATGTTCTATATACAGAAGATCGAGGGAGACATAAGACAAAAGATCTGAGGAGTAGAGGTAAAAGCACCAGCAAGTCAAAATTCAAGAATTCAAATATTATATGTTATCATTGTGGAAAGAAAGGACACATTAAAAGATTTTGTAAACAATTGAAGCAAGATCTTAAAGAAGGGAAGAAGGAAGAAAACAATGAAAATAAGTTTGTTGTTGTCCAAGATGACCTTCTCTTCGCTTGTGATAAAGACGTCATCAATTTTGTATCTCAAGATACAGGTTGGATAGTAGATATAGAGCTACATCACATGTCACACCAAGAAAAGACTTCTTTTCATCTTATACTTCTGTTAACTCTGAGGTGTTAAAGATGGGTAATTTTGGTGAGGTTAAGGTGTTTGGTGTTGTCACTGTTTGTTTGAAAACCAATACCGGTTCAACGTTGGTCCTTCATAATGTCAATCATGCTCCAGACATTCTCTTAAATTTGATCTCTGTAGGACAACTAGATGATGATGGCTATCATAATGACTTGTGCAATGGCCAATGGAAGCTCACCAAACGCTCACTGATTTTAGCTCGAGGAAGAAAATATTCAAATTTATAAGTGACACAAGGATTGATTCTTGGTGACTCTATAAATTTGGTGGAGAGCGAGACTTTATCAGAATTGTGGCACAAGATGTTGTCATATGAGCGAGAGGGGGATCACATGTTTGGCTAAGAAGAATTTGCTTGCTGGTATTAAACAAACAAAGGTGAAAAGATGTGTTCATTGTTTAGCAGGGAAACTAAAAAGAGTTTTTTCTCACAGTCATCCTCCTTCAATAAAGTCTGAGCTATTGGAGCTAGTACACTCAGATTTGTGTGGTCCTTTGAAAGTGAAGTCAAAAGGTGGTGCACTTTACTTTGCTACTTTCATTGATAATCATTCTCGCAAGATTTGGGTATATCCTTCAAAATCCAAAGATCAAGTTCTTGATGTGTTTAAACAGTTTCAGTATCTAAGAGACAAATGGGAAAGACATTAATATGTATTCGCACTGATAATGGTGGTGATTATATTGGTCCCTTTGATAACTACTGCAAATCGCAAAGAATCATTCATCAGAAGACTCCTCCAAAGACTCCTTAATTAAATGGTTTGGCATAGAGGATGAACAGAACTTTAGTTAAGAGAGTTAGATGTGTGTTTTCAGAGGCTAAACTTCCAAATTCTTTTTGGGCTGAAGCACTTAACACTGTTACTTATGTTATCAACTTGTCTCCTATTGTTTCTTTGGATAGTGATGTTCCAAACAGAGTTTGGTTTGATAAGGATGTTTCTTATGATCACTTGAAAGTGTTTGGGTGTAAACCTTGTGTGCATGTTCCAAAAGATGAGAGGTCGAAATTGAATGTTAAAATTAAGCAATGCATCTTTATTGGTTATGGTCAAGATGAGTTTGGATATCCCTTTTATGATCCAATTTATAAGAAACTCATTAGAAGTCGTGATGTTGTGTTCTTTGAAGATCAAACTAACATATTGACAAGACTGAGAAACTAGATTCTCATACTGATGAGAGCTTAGTTGATGTTGATACAATTCCTATTTTTGATACATCTTCTGCACATGAGGGAACCCAAGGTAATGATCCAGATAATGATCCGAGTGTAGAACATATAAATGTTCCTACTTATGATGTTGTGGTTGATAATCAACAAACTCATGGTGAGATAACCACTTCGAATGATCCAGAAACCTCTTGTAGAAGATCTACCATAGAAAAGCAAAGCTCAACACGTTATTCTTCTAATAAGTATATCCTCTTGACTGACATGGGAGAACCTGAAGATTATGATGAAGTCATGCTAGATACTCATAGAGATAGGTGGGTTGAAGCCATGGAAGACGAGATGAAGTCACTTCACGAGAATGGCACATATGAGCTAGTGGAGTTACCGAAAACTAAGAAAGCTTTAACAAATAAATGGATATTTAGTCGTCAAAGGTTTTGGTCAAAGAAAGGGGATTGACTTTGATGAAATTTTCTCTGCTATTGTGAAAATTTCCTCTATTCGTATGGTTCTAGCCTTAGCCGCAAGTCTAGATTTAGAGGTTGAGCAGATGGATGTCAAGACTGCCTTTCTTCATGGTGATTGAGAAGAGGAGATCGACATGGAGCAACCTGAAGGTTTTGTAGTTAATGGGGAAAAAAACATGTTTGCAAATTGAGAAAGAGTTTGTATGGCTTGAAACAATCTCCAAAGCATTGGTACTTAAAGTTTGAATCTGTCATTGAAAATCAGGGATACAAGAAAACGTCTTCAGATCATTGTGTATTCTTTCAGAAGTTCTCTGATGATGATTTTATTATCTTACTACTTTATGTGGATGATATGCTGATTGTTGGCAAAAATAAATCTAGAATTGCAGTCCTTAAGAAAGAGTTAAGCAATTCGTTTGCGATGAAGGACTTGGGGCCAGCAAAGATCTTAGGCATACAAATCCATCAAGATAGACACAAGAAGAAGTTATCTCTATCCCAAAGGAGTATATTGAGAAAGTATTCAAGAGGTTCAACATGACAGAGACAAAAGTGGTTAGTACACCTCTTTCTAAAAACATTAAGTTGAGTACGACTCAAAGTCCATCGACTAATGAAGAGAAGAATGAGATGTCGAGTATTCCATATTCTTCTGCGGTTGGTAGTTTGATGTATGCTATGATTTGCACTAGACCATATATTGCACATGTTGTTGGTATCGTTAGAAGATTTCTTTCCAATCTTTTAAAAGAACATTGGGATGCATTGAAATGGATACTACGATATTTGAGGGGTACGTCCGATATAGAGTTGTGCTTTGGTAGTGGCAAGTCTGAACTAGTATGCTACACGGACTCTGATACCACTTATTAGGACCGAAGATAAGCAGGTGTAAACGCAGATCTAGCAAAGCAAACCTCAAAAGACCAAGAGTAAGAAGACAAAGGAAAAATATACTAAAAGACACAAAGATTTAACGTGGTTCGGTCAGTCGACCTACGTCCACAGAGGAGATGAGCAATCCACTATAAATATGAGAGTACAAAATATAGAAAGAAACAATCTCTACCAATTCACTCAGAATACATGGGAGGTTCACACAAGTGATACGGTATCAAACTTGTGACCCACAATTTCTCCCCTTCACCAAAAACTCTCAAAGCCTTTAAGACTACATTGTGAATGTTGATTAAGTTAGAAGGAACATGTCTCTATTTATAGAGTTCTAAACCTTTTTCCTACCAGAAAAAGGATTAATTAATCCAAAACCTTTTACTAAAAGGAAAACCTATTTATGGTAAGAAATCAGGACAAATAAAACTCAACAAATCTACCCCTTGGCCTGAATTTCTGACAAAATAAATTTGTCCACCTTCTTCACTTAATCTTCAACAATTTGCTTTTCCTCTCCATAATCTCCTTTGAAAAATTTATGTCTCAACATAGATAACCTCTCTGAAACAATTTCTCCAACAAAATCTTTATTACTGTCAAA
Source organism: Solanum habrochaites (assembly GCA_027704765.1). Taxonomy (NCBI): domain Eukaryota; kingdom Viridiplantae; phylum Streptophyta; class Magnoliopsida; order Solanales; family Solanaceae; genus Solanum; species Solanum habrochaites. Next base: position 51,499,865 of record JAKWJA010002498.1, read on the forward strand.
AAAAGGTTGCGGCTAGAACTAGACCTGTCAAGATGAACACCTCCTTCTCACCTGGTTCAATTATCGATTATCGAACCACTAAACCTGACTCCATTATTAAATCTGGTTGTGATACCACTTGTTAGGAATGGAAATAAGCAGGTGTAAACACGGAAGCTAGCAAATCAAACCTCAAAAGACCACGAGTAAGAAGACAACAAGAAATATACCAAAAGACATAAAGATTTAACGTGATTCGGTCAAACGACCTACGCCCACAAAGGAGATGAACAATTCACTATAAATACGAGACTACAAAATACAGAGAGAAACAGTCTCAACCAATTCACTCATAATACATGGAGATTCACACAAGTGATAGCGTATCAAGCTTGTGACCCATAAATTATCTCCCTAACTAAAACTCTCAAACTTTGCACCGCTAGAAAAAGAGATAGATACTATTTTAAACCGGTGTTCGGGAGTAAATTCAGTTCAAAGGATGAGATGGGTCATTTCCTGAAAACTGGTCGCAAGCGCAAGATGGAAAAATTTAACTTCAACCATGATGCTGCTACACCATGTGAGGGCAAAAAAACAGAAGAAGAATGACTCGAAATAGGAAAAAAGAATGTCGATTAATTTCCTCAGTTAGTGCATTAACTAGTCAAAAGAAGTTGATTTACTTTCTCCAGAATTTTAGCCATCTTTAGTAGTTTAACTTAGGTTCAATTTGTAAGAGTTAGCTAGTACCTTAAGTAGTGTATTCAACATAGGAAGATGTGCAAGTAGTTGCTGAACTGTGTGATATAGTTGTTGCATTTTACTTGTATTTAAACACCATTTTAATTTAATGAAAGATTATCTTTCCTATCGTAAATATTCTTTTATGCGTCTTCCCTTTATTTAGCTTTTAGAGTTGAAGTGCAACTTTAAAGCGCCAATAAAAGTGCTATCAGAGTTCTCTTCACTACAAAAAAAAAATGCCAATTGCAGGGGTTGAGAACCCCCTGCAAACAGTTGTTATGGGGGTTCCCAAAACTCCCGTTGATATGTCTGTCACACTTAAATTTTGGATTTTTTTATAACGTCTACAACCAATTTGTGGCAGGGTTTATAAACCCCCACTACTTGTTACCAATTTGTGGCTTGGGTTATAAACCCCACTACTTGTTTACTATTATTTTATTATTTTTATATTATTAGATTATAACTAATATGAATTTTAATATAATCAACCACTAAACTTGTACATTCATAATAACAATAACAACTAAAGTTTGTTCTCAGTAGAATGACAAAAACACAAACTTTGAACCACAACAACAAAAATTTTGCATGAGATATGTTAATAATTAATGATTAGTTCAGTCTAAAATTTAAAGAAGCATATCATTCAAATGTAACACCATCAACATTTTATGACTTCCCTTGTACAGAATATAGAACAAAATGGCTCTCAAAAAAATATGAGAATCCAAGCATAAGAGTATTGACCTTCTTACTACTCTTCAATTGCTCATCACTGCACTTTGAGAAAGTATCAGACTTCATAGCTGCATCAATACTCCCCAACATTTTTTTGCAGTTCTCTTAGTTTGCTCGGCCAGATGCTTCAGTTTAGCGTCATTCTCCATTTGTCTTTGATATTCCAAAGTTCCTTCAAGCTTTCTTTCCTCAGCTTCGAGTTCAATAGTACGTCTATTCTCCTGTTCATTCAAGGAATCACCATTTCCAGCAGTTTCATCACCTTGATTGTCTCCATTATGAGTAACTGCAAATGAGCTGCAACAGCAAAGTTATAGCTTTGCTGATATTAAAGATAATCATGACTTCTACATAACATGTAGTTTCAAGCTTATGGAGAAAGCATTTGTTTGGGAAAATACATAGACATCTTCCATAGTCCAAATAGGAAAGCAAATGCAGTTTATTGCCACTAGTAGGCTGCAAATAAGAGTCAACTGATTACTTCCCAACTCAAACACACTAACATTTGCATTAGAAAACGTCTTAACCTTTGAACCGTTGGCTTTCCGGTACTCTTTGAGAGTGCAGAAATTCTCACCTCCTTACTTGGCACCTGAGGTGGAACAACACAAGCCCCAAATTCTTGAGAATGGAGCCAACAAGGAGATGAAATATGATCAAAACTTCAAGATCAATATCAAGTTGGATGAAGTTGTAGATCAGACTGACATTAAGGTTACAATGTATGCACCACCTTTAACAACACATGGCTACCTCCTAGTAACAATATCAAATGGTGGAGTTTCACAACATTGTTGATTGCCAGTCGAGAAAGAACAAGAAAAAGAAAACTTACTGGTCACATAGCTTGTCCTGGTGACAAATGAAAAGCCCTCATCTTTTTCTTCTTGCTACTTCAGTTCTGATGAACAAATGAACCAAAAAATAGTAACTTTAGAATAAGCAGACTTTTGGATATCCCTAATATTAAATCTTAAGAAAGATAACACAGAGACCAAGAACAAGAGAGACAACAACCACTTCAAGTTTAGAATAAGACAATACTAATATATGCCAAAGATAGAGAAGAAAAAGAAAAACACTCATTTTTAGCACAACTAAGTATCGAATTTGAATAGAGTAAAGTGTAAAGTACCCCCTTATTTTGGTTCTGACCTTCAGCTTTTAACCTGCTGGTCTGTCAGAATGGCAGGAGGTTCATCCGAACCCCCTTCGTCAGAAAAATTATGTTGTATATAGGATAAATTTTTTGATTTACAGGCATATATTTAGTGATGAACCCCCTGAACACAAGCAAAGGACTTGGCTCAGTGGTTAGGGGGTTTAGGATTTCACAATATTATCGCTTACTTTGCGAGTTTGAACCTGGGTATTTGCATCCTTTTTTAATATAATAATTTCAACTTTGAGCTGTTCTTATTTTTGATTTCTAAATGTGCGTGAGTTTGAATCCCGGTAACAACATTATTTTTCTATAGTTTCAGGTGTTTTTTCTTTTCTATTTTTATAAAATCAAGTAAAACGTATAAAAAATTTAAGTTTTCATAATTTAAATTTGAAAAACGCTCTCTCATACTAATTTTAAGTCAAATAATTCATTTATATTTTACTAAAGAATTATATAATTATAAGTACTATTAAATAAATAGGTGTAATCATTTAAAAATTTATAAATAATTATAGATTTTTCGCGATATTATTCCATCTTGATTATTATTTTTCAACGTGAATTTTATTGTCTTGATTGAATTTGGAAATATATATATATATATATATATATATATATATATATATATATATATATATATATATATATATATATATATGTATATATATATGTATGTATGTATACTTCTTTGATTTTTATTGTTTGTGTTGAGGTAGAGTTGAATTTTATGTAGTTGCTTAAATTAAATTTGACCCGTTTATATTTGACTTGTCCACCCCGCTTTTATTTGATCCGATCCTCTTATTTGTGTATATTATTAGTGTGCTTATTTATTTTTTGAACCCCCTCGATAAAAATTTTGCCTCCGCCACTGTCTGTCAGGTCCTTTGGACTCTGCTAATTGTCATAAGAAAGGTAATGAATTGAATGTTTGAATCAGGTTAAAAAGGAACAAGTATACTTGACAGAAGAACAAGCACTACCAAGAAAGATTCAATTTATGGAGTTATTTTGTCAATTTATGGTGATTAGGGGCTCCACAAATTAAATTGTGACGGCTTTTAAAAGCACTTCAATTACGGTTGCCACAAGCATATCTGTAGCAATTTAGTAAACCTCCACGACGTCCCCGACAAAATGACATCTAAATTTGTGGAGGTTTTTTAGTGTCAATCTGTGACTGTTTAGAATCTTTACAATATGATCTCATAATTTTAAAAGTTATAGTTGCGTGGGTTTAAAAGTGTCATAACATAATATTAATATTTACATAATTTGATTTGTGGAGTTCAAAAAAATTATTATTTTTATTTAATAATTAATGTGTGATCTGATATACATCAAGCCTTCAAAATAATAAATAATTTTGCTAAATGGCACATTTAAAGAAAATCAAATTTCATTAAATATTTATATTAATAAGATCAACAAATTTAAATTCATGTCAAATAAAAGTAATATAAACTTGTGTATAATAACTTTAACATTATAATTGTAAATCCTTTAAAATCTACATCAATAAACATTAAAAATAAAAACATCTATAGCATTTGCTTGGTGATGTAAGTTGTTTTCATCCAATCTTTTTATGCAAAGTGAAATAAGTTCAATCTTCGCATCAGGCTGAAACAATGAAAACAATATACATAATTGAATAAATATATATTAATACATATCTTTCTACTTCTTGATTTAAAAATTAAAATTCAATTCATTTCAAAAGAAAATTCATATAAAGCTTTGGTTTGAAAAAAATTATAAGATACGAAAAAAAATTTACTTTAGTATTCTCTCATACACACTAATAACATGAATAATAACAACTTAATGATTATTCCTACATAAGAACAAGTCAGATTAAAGTTTTCCAAAATCATATATTTATGTTCATTCTATTTAACACGGTGGTTCTACCATTTCTCACCTTTTTTAACTTATATGTCAAGACTTCCTCTTGACCTTATTTTTTCCTTGTATTAACCAAAAAAATAAATTAACTTCAACTATTTACCATATTGAATAAGAATATATGATTTTAAATTATATTGATATCAATCTCAATTTAGTATGAAAAAATCTTCTTTAATTTGTAATAGTCAAATCCAATAAAGAATAAAATGATTAATACGATCCTTAACTAAAAAAAAATTGATCCTTATCAAAAATCAAACAAAGATTGGGTAATGAATTAAATAAATTTTTGGAGGTCAATAATTGCCACAAACAATATAAAGTTGTGGCGATTTTTTCTAACTTCCTTAGTAAAACCACCACAAAAAAATTTTTATTGTAGAAGTTATAATAAAACGTCACAAAATGATTTATTAGTGGGATTTCTAAAAACTCCCATAAATTGAGCTTTGTTTTTGTAGTGAAGAGTGTCAGGATCGAATCCTCGCACACACACTTGATGAATGAAGAACACAAGAACTTTCAAGAGAAAGAGATGAGAGATCTAGAGAGAGAAAGAGAGAAACCAATATTTCGTGGTAACACCCTCTGAGTAAACATCCACGGCGGTGGGGTATATTTATATTAATAAATCAGAGTATTTTTAATTACAGATAATAAATAGTACAACTTAAAATTTAGGTCGGGGCGCTGCCCCGAACCACTCCTTCGGATCGGGGGCTCCCGCGCCCCATAACTCTCTGGCAACCTCACCGCGGAAGTTAAACCGCGTAAACAGTTATATATATTAATCAAGCTCGACAACCTAACATGTTTTAGAATTGCTCTGGATAGAACAAGCGCACAAGTTTGAATTACGAAATCAAGAAATCACAAGTATATTACTGTTATAGAAAGATATCAAGATTATGATCATAAAAGCAAATAATTTTTATATGCAAACTTCAAGGCCTGAAGTCTAAACACCCTAAGCAATAAAATTTCCTTGATGAGGTAGAGAACTAAATCCCTTTCATTTATATACATACATATATATATACCTACCAATCCTTTTATAGGTAGGGTCCCGAAAGACAGCTTTTTTTTAAAAAAGAACTCGACATAATAGATGCAAACAGTACTAATTACTTGATTAAAGGAAAATTCAGTCCGTATTTCATGTATTACTTAGGGCCCAAAATTAAATAAATGTTTGGGGATCAATAATTGCCACAAACAATATTGAATATTGGCGATTTTCTAACTAGTAAAACCACCACAAAAAAATTTATATTGTAGGAGTTACAATAAAACGTCACAAAATGAATTATTAGTGGGATTCTAAAACGCCCATAAATTATACGCCACAAATTGAGTTTTTTTTTTTGTAGTGAAGAGCACAGTACATGTTTTAAAATTGCTCTAAATTGAACAAGAGCACAATTTGAATTACGCACTCAAGAAGTCACAAGTATATTAGTGTTATATATATATATCAAGATTATAATCATAAAAGCAACTAAGTTTTATAAGCAATCTTCAAGACCAAAAGTCTAAACACCTTGAGCAATAAAATTTCCTTGATGAGGTAAAGAACTAAATACCTTTTATTTCACTCTAAAAAAAAAAAACTAGGGTCAAAGAAGACAGTTTTTAAACGAACTAAAAAAAGAAAGCAAGACAAACAAATCGAAAAATGGGAGAATTTATGCACAAGATCCTCTTTATGTATTTGATAACATAGCTAATAAGTGTACCCTAGTTTGTAGTGTCTTCCCATTCAAAATCAACAAATTTGCAAATGGGGTCCAATAGTGTGACCTAAGGCTGGCAATTGGACAGGACCGGATCAACATAATCGATTTTATCGGATCACTCAACGTTATCGGATTATCTTATCGGAACCAGGTTTACCAAAAAAATCCAAAGGTTCCGCCCAGTCCCTTAGTAACCGGATAGGAATCGGGTTGGACTGGACCGGAATCGGATCTTACCGGTTCAACCGATACCAGTAATCTTTTTTATTAACTTTAATTATTATATAGTATTATATTATTGAATAATAATATTATATTATTAAAAAACTTCAATCTAAAACTTTATACTTTAAAGTAAATTTTGAAGTTTAAAGTTTAAAGCTTATATTGAATTCAAATTTTATACTGAATCTAAAGTTTGAAATTGACTTTAAAGTTTAAACTTTAATGTTTAAACTTGAAACCTTAAAATTCAATTTAATATTAATGTTTAAAATTTAAACAAATGTTAAAATAATTAACAATTAAATTTGTAAAATGACTTGAATTAAATAGAAGAGACTATTTTAAAAGAAAATCAAGGCGAATAGCCGTATATTTATTCAAATAATTAAATTGTACAATACAAATATTAGAAATAGATAAAGAGTACATAATCTAGGTATTTAATATTAATTATTGTACTAATAATTGCATTTCTTTTTAAGTCTTTTCGTAAATTTTGTATCATTTCAAAAGAAAGATTTTTTGGAGTTTCTATTTGTCTTCCATTGCTTCCATGCCATCATCACTATTCTCACCAAAGATTTCATCCATTTGGTCTTCTATTTGGCTACTTAATAGTGGTAGTCCGGTATTTATTCTTTCTACATTGACCCAATCTCGAAACAATTCCGATATTTCCAAACTATCCTTTGCTAATGAATATCGATGATCTTCAATCATAAATCTCGCGGCATGAAATACTTGCTCCAATGCGACAGATGATGCTTGAATCGCTAGTACATCTCGAAGAATCCTAGCAAGGGTCGAAAATTAATTTTTACTATTCTTCCACCATAATTGGAGGTTGAAGTTGTCCTTCTTCATGCCTAATTTTTTCCCGTGCCTAATTGAAATATAAATCAAAATAGTCATTAGTAGAGGATTAAACCTCAAGATGATCCATCCAATCATTGGTATCATCACTTTAAAGCTTACAACATCGAGGTTCAACTATTGGAATATATATTTCCATAACTTTATATGCATAAGATAAATCTCTGACTCTTGTATAAATGCTACTTTTACATTCTTCAACACTACGAGTTTCATCATATTTAATCCTAAATTTGCATAAATCTTTTCAACCATTCTTTCAACACCTCTTAATTTTTAATTTGGGTCAAAAGTAGTAGCAGTCAAATAGATTTGAGGAATAGAGAAAAAATATTTTTGAATTTTTCAATCATAAAAGCAAGTGAATCTTTAAATTGATCTTTACCTTTATATTTTGCAAATTCAGATGAAATAGCACAAATACTTACTAAATAGAAGAAATAGTAAGATAATATTGACCATAGCATGCATTTGTTGCTTTATAAAAACACTTAAAAATTCAATAAGTTCATTTGCACTATCCCAATCTTCAAAGTCAATTCTTAAATTGGGTCCCCATTAGGAGCACTAAAAAATAATTGAACTGGTTGTTGATAAATATAAGCAACTTCAAGAATTTCAAATAAAGAATTTCATCTAGTGCATATTTTTTTGGAATTTTTTAATATGCAAGTCCACATTCTTTACAACGATTTTTAAATTTTGTAATTCTAGCTTTTACTTTTGCTTTAAAAATTCAACTACTAGCAAGTCTAATTTTTTCACAAGAAACTCCAAATTGAGAAATAAACATTTTTTTACTGTAAAATTATCACATGTGTGGCACACTTAATATGAAAAGAATCATTATCAATTGGACAAAGTCTACATTTTAAATAATCAACTGCTTTTAATTATTAGAAGCATTATCTAAAGTGACACTCATTATTTTATCATATATTTAAAGACATAATGAACATATTGGACACTAAACTCGGCTTCAAATTTTAACTTTGACCTCCAACTTTCATAATGCACAAACAGACACTTTAACAATCCAACTTTTAAATAAATAAACACGTGAATCATACATGGCACAATGCACGTGGGATACCACGTAGGACAAAAAAATGACATGTAGGACATGTGTGCCTATTTGTTAAACTTTATACAAGTTTCAGTGTCTACTTGTGCATATCCAAAGTTGAAGGGCATAAATATGATTTGAAGCCAAGTTAAAGGGCACATTTATGTATTATGCCTATTGTAAAATAAAGCTAACTTTTGTTGCTATATAAGAACGATTTTAGTTTCTTCAACATATTTATACGCTAATATTCGATTTTGCATGTTCTATTCATGGCCAATCCTATGAACATTAGTTTAAAATAATCATTACCATTGGGACTATATCCCATATCAGAAGTAATAGATAATCTACCATCATAATAAGCAAATAAACAACAAAGAAAATGACAATATTCTTTTTTATATTTGAAAAGATCATTTTTAATTGTATTTCATGGAATACTTTCATAATTTGGGTTATATAATTCCCGAACATAATGAACAAAATCGGGATGTGAAGGTGATGAAAAAGGCAAACCACAAACAACGACCATTTTAGCTAATTCTCTACGATCTTTTTTTTTTTACTATATGTGCGGTGTGTGCTTCGACTAGCCTGGTTAGACATATTTAATAAACCTTGAACCATATTATAACCTCCAACTCCCATAGAATTTTCGGGTATAGGTCTTCCATTTCTATTAGTGCTTTCTATATCATATAGGTGAGCAAATTCTTTACTACACTTTCTTATATGTGTTCTCAGTCATCTCGTTCCCTTTGTGTACCCATAGTTACATGTTTCATAATCAATTTAAATGTAGTGCAAGTAACAGTAGTTTTTTCCTTATTTTGTACCAAAATTTCCATACTAAAGATCTTTTAACACATACGGCGACAACATTTGAAAAAGTAGATAAAGGAGGGACTTCATCTTGTTCTGGTAATTTGGTAATCGGACTAGTAGGGGTAGGGGTCTCTTCATCTTCCTCATTTATTTCTACTTCCTCATCGAATTCTTCCTCAAAATTAGTAAAATATATATTTAAAGTCTCATGATCTACTTCATTTTTCGAAATTAAATTAAATAGGTCCTAGTAACATAAAATAAGTTTCGTTAACATGAGTAATATTAACTCTAAATCTAGGTGGCAAATTTTTAGAACTAGAACTACTTACTCCTCCCCTATTATTTTTTCTTTCCGACATTGCTTTTTTATCACTATTTCTTTCCGAATTCATATTCAAGTTTAAAATAATTAAATATTATGAAAAATAAGATAATAAAAAATAAAATAACTTAATTAATAAACAAATAAAAATTAAAGTTGGAACCAATGTACCGAACGTCTACGTAAAAGTAGACGTATAACTAAAGCCGCAATTGAGAGATGCCAATTGAAGCTTCCGGTTTACTTCAAATAAATCTCCGAAATCCAAACTCCAAATCAATATCACAAAATTATAATTATGAATTTAGAAGAGATTTAATATTGAGAGATTGTATAAGATGTTAATGAAATAGTTCGTGAATTTGTGATTTAAATGAAAGAAAATGACATATTTATAGTGTAAAGGGGTTAGAGAGAGGTGGAGGATTTTTTGAGCCGTTTTTGGGCACAACTCAATGGCTACAGGGACCCAATGGTTTGATTCAAACGGTAACATTTAAATAAGAATAAAATCAAAAAACCCGTTGAACTGGTTCACACAGGTTAGGACCGAAAATGTTTCTTACCGAACCGAATCAACCGTGTTTGAGGGGTATTTCGATAGTGACTAAGGTGGCTCTTCTGATGACATGAAGAGCACTTCTGGCCATTGTTCTAATCTTAGTCCAGGGGTATTTTCTTGGTGTTCAAAAAAGCAAGATTTGTTGCACAATATACGGTCAAAGCTGAATTAATTTCAGCAACAACAATTGCTGCAAAACAAGCCTTGTGGCTATGAAAAGTGCTACTTGACATGAATTTAAAACAACGAAGCGCACAGAGATCTTGTTTTTCTATGGGAAAACCAAACATTTCAATATCAAATTAATATTTTTTTGAGATGCGCTGAAAGAAGGATTTGTTGGGTTAAATTAATTGCAAGGATTTGCAGTTTATATTATGTTGGTGATTAAAATTCCTGCCTTACCCGTATTTTGGGTAGATTTTCGAGGAATCAAATTTCCTATTTAGTTGCATTGGTTGTTTCGTGCCTTGTCTTATCTGTTTTGTTGCTTATATTGTGTTAGTATCTTGTTCTTGGCCATAGCCTAGGTGTAGGTTAGTGACTAACTTAGACTCATATTTTAGAGCCAATAGGCCCTAGCCCTGTAAGTCCGCACCTATGTAGAGTAGATAATTCAATACGTGTAGAACAAACACCTTTTGAACCTATTGGCTAACATTCACATGATAACCCGTCCACAAGGCTCCTTATGAAAGTAATACCTTTATCACTTAACCATGATTCTTATCATCTGAAATCACACTAATACCTACGTCTCTCCCAATAAAAGGGACCTAACTCCTGCAAGTAACACCATTATCACTAACATAAAGAAACACTCGTTCTTTATTTTCTCTTTTCCCTACTTATTCCTTGTACTTGGCTAACCTTCTAATGACGAAGAGGCTTTGTACTGTTTACCCATTTAATACCCTTTCTCTGATCCTCTATGATTTTAACATCTGCAAAATCCACTCCAAGTGGAAGAGATTGACTTCGAGAATTCTCAACTTTATTGGGAGATGAGAGCGATTTATTATGCTTTAAAATTCACTCATGCAAAGACCATGTACTAGTTGTTCTATTTGTGAATGTCGCTCTAGTAAAAGTAAGCCCATACCTATTTGTTGTGTAATTGACATCCTTTATTTCTTATTTCGATTGTGACTTGATAGATAGCAGTAAAACCATGTATTGTTAATAAACATCAGTACGATCTCAATATTCATTTTTATTAGTACCTGCAACGAAGTTCACATAATCCCATGGATAGACAAGCTAAAGGAATCTATTACAGTTTAAGTTCCTCTAGGAAATTTTGCGTTCACATAACTTAATGTATTCTTTTCTCCATGAAAAGTATCACAAATGTCTTTAAATGATCACTGGAAGAGGGTATAAACTCCTAAGACTACATCATCGTGGTTGAGACCTTCGACTGGAATAATATCCAAATGCATATATAAACAAGAAACCTATTCACATCTCTTTATCAAAAGGGTTTTCAATCTTACAGGTAGCCACATGAAATTTGAGGTTTTATACATTGACAATGATACATCAATTCAATTTAGAATTCAAAAGATGATGACGAAATTTAAGGAGCTCATTCTGGGACTAATGGCAATAGATAAGAAATCAACACCAACAAGTTTGATGTCTGTATTCTGGACCAAATACTCTACTCCGTCTGAGGTGAATGCTTCTTAGCTAGATTTGTAAGTGGGGTGTATTAGTAATTTAGTTTGATCGATGATTTCAACCAAGACTTAAAAGAAATTATTAGTCTAAGCATAATACTCCTCTGTTTCAACCATGTAAACCTCTTGGTGATGATCGAAAGATATTTTGTTCATCTTAGAGGTATCTCTTGTTGAGTGAGAATAATATGAAAATTTCTCCAATTTTATAAGAATTGACTAGTTCGATATAGTATCAATCAACAATTCATGTAGTGCCACTTTGGCCTATCTAGATTCACACGAACGCATAGGCACATTTTTTCTCTGAATCTTCAACTTACTCGAAGTTACATTAGACACCTTTTTTTCATAAAATACATCACCTTTGTTTAGTGTAGTTCTCTCTAATCTAACATCCAACTCAGTATCAATGAAGGTTCCTAACGCCAAAAATAGGTCTAAATGTATACCATCATTAAAAAAATCTTCGCTAGAAAGAATTATCAAAGGCATGGAAGAGACAACGAAATCGGCCTTAGTCACTAAAGAAAGTTTTGGAAGAGTCAATGTGGATAAAAAATTGATTATCTTGAAAGATTAATAACGGAATTTCACTCCACGTACTCTTTCAAAGCTTCTTCCGATGACTAAGGTCGACACTGATGTCTCTTCCATGCCACTGATAATTGTTACCAATAATGACTTATGCAATGATGATACACCTTCAGACTCGTTGTTGCCACCATAAATCTACATTGATGTTTTGTTAAATGTTAGGGTAGAGAACACCACACCAAACAAAGGTGATGTACCAAATGAAGGGAAAGTGTACGATATCACTCTTAGTAAATTGCAAGGAAGATTACACATATGTGTCTTGTGAATCTAGATAGTTCAAAGTGTTCCAGAGAATTGCAGGTTTGGAATAACAGTTCATACCATAGTAGCCACTAAAGAAGTTGTTCATAGATACTATATCAAGTCGATTCCCAGGGTAAATTTAGGTTAAAAATTAAGGTAAATAATATCCTAAAAATATATGGCAAGCGCAAGAAGGGAAAACAAATATTAACGGTGATGTTGATACACCATCTGAGGGGAAAACATAAGAAAAGCGGCTTAGAAAAGGAAAAAAAATAAATGTAGTTCTTTTGAATTCTACTTTTGATATAATAACGAACTTATGAACCAAATATAATTAGGCTTCTACCTTTGATATAATAATATGTGTTGCTACAAAAGTGCTTCTTGTGTTTTCCACCTGTTTGCAAGAAAATATCCACTTCATTCTTTAGCCCCGAATTTACCCCCGAACACTGGCTCAATATAGTACATATCAACAACTCCTACAGTGGCTCAAGTGATACGAAGTTTCATTCCAAAGCTCTAATTCTCAGGCAATCACTTCAGCCTATCTAGATTCACCCGACACATAGGCATAAGTTTTCTCTAAATCTACAACTTACTCGGAGTTACATCAAACACCGTTCCTCCATTAAATATATCACCTTTGTTTAGTGTTTTTTTTATCTACCCTAACATCCAACTCAATGTCAATGCAGGTTCCTGACGGTAATAAATAGGTTCAGAGGTAAACCATCACTACAAAAGTCGTCACTGGTAACAATTATCAAAACCATGGAAGAGACTACAACATTGTCCTTAGTCATCAGAGGGATCTTTGAAATATGGAGAAAAAGTTCATTATTTAGAAAAATTAAAAATGGACTTTTTGTCCACATTAACTCTTTCAAAGCTTCCTCGATGACTAAGGTCGATGTCATTGTGTCTTCTATTCCCTGATAATTGCTACTAGCGAGGACTTATACCTTCGGACCCGCTGTTGCCGTCGGAAACTGTGGGGTTCCAGCCTCATATTAATTGTCAAAGTCTTAATTTGGTACAACAATGTACCAACTAAATATAACAAGATAACTACTTAAGTTGCAAAGTTTGAAACTTAAGTATTTTCACGATGTCATTGGTGACATCATTAGTTGTAAATTTCTTCTATAAATAGAGCATTCGAGATCATTTGTAGAACACACCAAGTTTGATATAAACCATTTTGAGAGCAAAGTGAGATATTTCATAGACTATAGAAGAAAAATAGTCTGTGAAGAAAAATAGAGTGTGAGCGATATTTTAGTAAAGTGAAAACCAAAAGAGTGTTATTCCTTTTGAGTGTGTAGTAGTCACTTTGAGTATTGTGTTCGTGACTACACAGTGTAAACTTCCTTACTATAATAATATCAGTTTCTACTCTTGGCCCGTGGTTTTATCCCTTATTCAAAAAGGTTTCCATGTAAAATTCTTGATGTCGTTATTTTCCCATTTTATTTCCATTACTTTTGCCGTATATATTGTTGTGTTTATCCGCGTTTTTCCAACAAATTGGTATCAGAGCCAAGGTTTTTATCTGAGTATGCTCTATGATTGCAACATAGTCTGAACTTTTATATGAGAAAAGAATTACTTTGATTTGCGATAACTATATTTTTTGGGGAAAAACAATGGAAGCCAACACAAGTAGAATGATTACTTTGAATGGTGTTAATTATGTCATTTGGAAGGGAAAAATGGAAGATCTACTTTATGTTAAGAATTTTTACAAACCAGTATTTACCACTGTAAAGCCTGATAATAAAACTGACGAAGAGTGGAATCAGTTGCACAGACAGGTTTGTAGATTCATTAGGCAATGGGTTGACAATAATGTGTTGAACCATATTATGGAAAGACACATGCTCGAACCCTATGGGAGCATCTTGAAAGTTTGTATGCTTGGAAGACTAGAAACAACAAAATGTTCTTAATAAAGAAGATGTAGAGTTTAAAGTATCATGATGGTTCTCCGATGACAGACCATCTAAATAATTTTCAGGGGATCATCAACCAATTATCTGCTATGGGCATCAAATTTGATGAAGAAGTTGAAGTCTTGCTTGTACTTGGTTCCCTACAAGACTGTTGGAAAACATTTAGAACTTCATTGTCAAATTTTGCTCTGGATGGAGTGATCTCTATGGATTCTGCCAAGAGTAGTTTCTTGAACAAAGAGATGAGAAAAAAAATTCAAGGTTCTTCTTCGTCGGATGTCCTGATAACTGGCCCTAGGGGGACAAACAAAACTCGTGGTTCTCAGTATAGAGAACAAAATAGGAGAAAATCCAGAGGCATACTTAAGGATATTGAGTGTTATCATTGTGGTATGAAAGGGCATACAAATAAGTTCTGCAGGAAGTTAAAGAGGGAGAACAAAAACAAAGAGGAAACTAAAGAAGATGGCAATGAAAATTGCCTAGCCACCGTTACAACCGAAGATCTTGTTACTATCCTTGATGCGAATATGACAAATATTGCTTGTGATGAGTCAATTTGGGTTGTGGACACTGGTGCCGCATCTCATGTGACATCGAGGAAGGATTTTTTCTCTTCCTATACTCTTGGTGATTTTTGAACCTTGAGTATGGGTAATGAGACAGTTCCTAGGGTAGTTAGTACTGGTATAATTTGTTTGGAAACTAGTATTGGAACTAAACTAGTTTTGAACAATGTGAACATGCTCCTGATATTCGTCTTCACCTAATTTCTGTTGTTATTTTAGATGATGAAGGATAAGTTAGTACCAACGGTGATGGAAAATGGAAGCTCATTAAGGGTTCTTTAGTTGTGGCTCGTGGTAACAAACGTCGTGGTCTACATTGGACTACGACATATACTTGTGTTGATATGATGAATGCGTTTGAGAGCGATAAATCCTCAACGTTATGGCACAATAGACTTAGCCACATCAGCGAGAACGAACTTAATGTTCTAGCCAAGAAGAAATTGTTGTCAAATTTCCAAAGTGCTAAATTAGAAAAGTGTGAGCACTGCTTAGCTGGTAAACAAAATAGGTTTCTTTTAAGTCCTACCCTCCTTCGAGAAAGACAGATTTGCTTGAGTTGGTGCACTTTGATTTATGTGGTTAAATGAATAAAAAGAGATTAGGTGGTGCACTCTACTTTGTCACTTTCATTGATGATTGCTCGAGAAATCTTTGTGTCTATGTATTGAAAACTAAAAACCAAGTGTTAGGTGTCTTCAAGTAGTTCCAGGCTTCAGTTGAAAGAGAAACTGGAAAGAAACTTAAATGTATTCGTACAGATAATGGTGGTGAATATTGTGGACTATTTGACGAATATAGCAAGCATCAAGGTATTAGACACCAGAACACTCCTCTCAAGACTCCTTAGCTTAATGGTTTGGCTGAGAGAATAAACAGGACCTTGATGAAAAGAGTTAGATGTTTGCTTCCTGAAGCAAATTTGCTGAACTCATTTTGGGATGAGGCTTTATTGATCGCTGCACATGTTATTAATCAATCTCTGGCTGTTTCCTTGCAAAGTAATGTACCAAATAGTGTTTGGTACAGAAAGGATGTTTCCTATGACCATTTGAGAGTATTTGGTTGCAAAGCTTTTGTACATGTACCAAAATATGAGAGGTCAAAGTTAGATGCCATGCATCTCTATTGGATATGGCCTAGATTAATTTTGTTACAGGCTATATGATCCAATTGAAAAGAAACTTGTGAGAAGCCGTGATATTATTTTCATTGAGGATAAAACATTTGAAGATATTGACAAAGCGGAGAAGGTAGAATCTTCAAGTTTTGTTGGTATAGTTCATCATAATGAAGTTCCTCACACAAGTGTACATGATGTTGTTGGGCTTGATAATCATGGTGACGCCCAAAATCATGTATTGAATCAACATGTTGATGTTGATAATAAAAATGATATTGTTATTGATGATCATGTTGCTCATGAAGTTGTAGACAAATCAAATATTCAACTTCGGAGGTCCACAAGACAACGATTTCCTTCCTCCCGTTATTCACCCAATGAGTATGTGTTACTCACTAACGATGGAGAACAAGAATGTTATGAGGAGGCCATGGAAGATGAGCACAAGGATAAATGGATTGAATCCATGCGAGATGTGATGAAGTCTCTGCATGAGAACCACACTTATGAGTTGGTTAAATTGTCTAAGGGCATGAGAGCTTTGAAGAACAAATGAGTGTTCAAAGTTAAAGTTGAAGAACACAAATTGAAGCCCAGGTACAAACATAGATTGGTTGTTATGGGATTTGGTCAAAGGAAGGGTAGTGAGTTTAATGAAATATTTTCTCTTGTTGTGCAAATGTCCTCGATTCGCACAGCTCTAGGTTTGGCTGCTAGTCTTAATTTAGAGATTGAGCAGATGGATGTGAAGACAACTTTCCTTCATGGTGATCTAGAATAAGAGATTTACATGGAACAACCTAAGGGCTTCAAAGTAGATGATAAAGAAAATTTTGTTTGCAAACTCAGAAAGAGTTTATATGGCCTAAAGCACGCTCCTAGACAGTGGTACAATAAGCTTAAATCTGTTGTGGAGGATCAAGGCTATAAGAAGACTTCTTCAGATCATTGTGTATTTGTACAAAAAATTTCTGACAATGATTTTATCATCCTTTTGTTGTATGTGGATGATATGTTGATTGTGGGCAAGAATACTTCCAAGATTGACGAGCTGAAGAAAGGGTTGTGTAAGTCTTTTTCTATGAAAGACTTGGGCCATGCCAAGAAAATTTTGGGCATGAGAATTACTTGTCTCAGAGATAAAAGAAAGATTTATTTGTCCCAGAAGAAGTACATCGAACGTGTACTAGAGTGCTTCAATATGAAGAATGTTAAGCCTGTTAGTACACCTCTTGCTGGTCATATGATGTTGAGCAAGAAGATGTGCCCTACAATTAGGGAGGAAAAAGAGAACATGACCAAAGTTTCATATTCCTCCATCATCGAAAGTCTAATGTATGCAATGGTATGACCTGATATTGCTCACGCAGTTGGTGTTGTCAGCAGATTTCTCGACAATCCGGGAAAGGAGCATTGGAAAGTTGTTAAGTGGATACTCAGGTATCTTAGAGGAAGCTCAAATGAATGCTTGTGTTTTGGAGAATCAAATCCAATCTTAAAAGTCTATATAGATGCTGATATCGCAGGTGACCTTCATAAATAAAAATCCACTACTGTATATTTGTTTACTTTTTTAGAGGGATCTATATCATGACAGTCGAAGTTGCAGAAGTGTGTTGAACTATCTACAACTGAAGCTGAATATATTGCGGCTACTGAAGCCGGCAACGAGATGATATGGCTAAAGTAATTTCTTCAAGAGCTTGGTTTGAATTAGATGGAGTAGATTATCTATTGTGACAGCCAGAGTGCAATAGACTTGAGTAAAAACTCCATGTACCATGCAAGAGCAAAACACATTGACGTCAAATATCATTGGATTCGTGAGGAAGTGGAGAGTGAATCATTTCACGTCTGAAAATCCTGCAGATATGTTGACCAAGACGATACCGAAAGACAAGTTCGAGTTATGCAAAGAACTTTTGGGTATGAGCTCTCTCTAAAAAGGATGAAGATGCCTCTTTCTAGTGAATGGGACTGGAGGGGATGATTTGTGGGGTTCCATCCCCATATTAATTGTCAAAGTCTTAGTTTGGTACAACAACATACTAACTAAATCTAACAAGATAACTACTTAAGTTGCAAAGTTTGAAACTTAAGTATTTTCATGATGTCATTGGTGACATCATTAGTTGTAAATTTCTTCTATAAATAGAGCATTCTTTCTCATTTGTAGAACACACCAAATTAGAGAAAAACCATTTTGAGAGCAAAATGAGGTATTCCATAGACTATAGAAGAAAAATAGTTCGTGAAGAAAAATAGAGTGTGAGCGATATTTTAGTATGGTGGAAATCAAAACAGTGTTATTCCTTTTGAGTGTCTAGTAGTCATTTTGAGTATTGAATTCGTGACTGCACAGTGTAAACTTCCTTACTATAGTAATATCAGTTTTTTCTCTTGGCCCGTGGTTTTTTTCCTTATTCAAAAGGGTTTTTACGTAACTTGATGTTGTTATTTTCCCATTTTATTTCCATTACTTTTACCATATATATTGTTGTGGTTATCCGCATTTTTCCCAACAGAAACATGCATTGATATTGTGTTGGATGTTAGGGTAGAGAAAACCACACTAAACATAGGTGATGTACCTAATGAACGAAAGGTGTCCGATGTATTTCTAAGTAAGTTGCAGATTCAGAGGACGATTAGTCAAATGCGTACAGTGAATCTAGATAGGACAAAGTAGTAGCCAAAGAATTGGAGATTTGAAACAAAAGTTCGTACCACTAACGCCACTTCAGGAATTATTGCCAGAAACTATATTGAGTCGATGCTCGGGGGTAAATTTAGATAAAGAAATGAGGTATTTCCTGAAAACAAATGGCAAGCGCAAGAAAGAAAAACTATTATTAATGGTGATGTTGATACACCACCTAAGGGGAAAAAATAGAAAAAGAGTGGCTTGGAGAAGAAAAAAAAATTAGATCTTTTGACTTTGATTATGAGACTCTTCCTAGAATATGTGTTGGGTTTTATGGATAGTTGTGCATATACTTGAGAACCTGCTTGTAATGGTAACATAGCTCCTGGAGACCAAAACAAGAATAGGGATATTGTCTTCTCAGAGTACATCACCATTGTGGGTGAGAAACACAAATAGCTGGACTAGATAGTTTGTCAAGTTCCAATTGAATTGGACTCATTTTATTTTGGTATAGAAACAAAATAGGAAACAAAATAGGAAAAAAAATTCTCCATCTAAATTATGTTCATGATATAATATTATATATTGTCAATGCCTTTGAACGTTTATTTTATGTTTCAAGTAGTGATTTCAAATGGACGGGTTGAAAATGGGTAAACATAAAATGGGTAATTATTCAACCCGCCCATATTTGATATGTGTAAAAATGAGTTGGGTAATAAATGGGTTGGGTAAAATACTAGTTTACCCATATTTTATCCATATTTCATTTATAAATAGTTCTTTACTTAAGAATTCAATATGGAGAAAATATTTTAGTCTTTTTTTTTATAAAATCTATTAAAAATGCTTTATTTAGTTTTATTTTGTTATAAAAATAAAAAATAAACTTTAAAATAAATTGGGGATTTGGGGGAGGGGGGAGGGGGTTGATAGGGGGCTAGCGGGAAAAGGGGGGTCCAGGGTAGGGTGAAAAAAAATTGAAGTAAAAATATTTTTAAACAAACTTAATATTTTTTAAGGGTGGAGGTTGGTTGAGGTAGGGGGAGGGGTGGAGGGACGATGGCTGGGGTAGGGTGAGTCCAGGGTAGGGTGAAAAAATAAATATTTGAAGTTGAAAATATTTTTAAAACGAACATAATTTTTTTGGGTGGGGGGGGGGGTAATGGGGGTATGATGGTAGGGATGAAAAAATGAAAATTTGATGTTGAAAATATTTTTTTTAAAATAAACTTAATTTTTTATTTTTGTGGGGTGGGGGTGAGGGGGCTAGTGTGGGCGTGGGTTTAGTGGGGGTGAGGGGCTGGTGTGGGGGTGGGTTAAGGGTAGGGGTGAAAAAAAATGAAATTTTGGAGTTCAAAATATTTTTTAAAAAATAAACTTTATTTTTTTGGGAAGCATGGGGTGGAGGTCGAGAGTTGAAATATTAACAGGGACTCATATATGAAAATTTTTAAAAATTGATTCTATAACTTGGTAACAAAAGGTTTTTTGAAAATTTGGAGAAAACTTGCAATACCCATATTTGACCAGTAGTTTACCCATAATATACCGATATTTGAATGGGTAAAATTAGAGTATAGTCCTAAATATTACCCATATTTAAAATCACTCTTTCAGCCCATATTTAATGGGCTATTTGGGCGGGTCAATGAAAAATGGGCTTAATTACCAGCACTAGTTTGAAGTATCAACCAATGAATTTAAAAGCAAAAAAATAAAGAAATAAGTGTCAAAGTCACACCTAAACCATACATTTTGTTTGAGTTTCATACCTAAAATATTGAAAGTTTGAGTTTCATACCTAAACTGACACTTTTTAGTTTGAGAAACACACATCTCTTCTTTATACCTTTCTCATCATGGTATGTGTAATACACTCTCCCTATTATTTTAAAGAATTTCCGCATCACACTCCACATGGACAAAATATTCAACCTTGACAAAAAATAAATAAATTATTAGTATTAGTTAAAATTTAAAATTAAAAAATTATTATAAAAAATAATATTTCTTTATAAAATAAAATGTAAAATATTTTTCTTACCCCACACCATTTTTTAAAGTTTTTTATTTTGTTTAAATTTCTTTTATAAAAGTATTTCATTTTTAATTCATCTCCTTCCGCTCATCAAATACTAATTTAGATATTATTTTATTTTCTTAAAAATATAATTCTACCCATTCCACTTAACTCTCCGCTTTCAATTTTTTTCCCAATTTGTAGATATACATATCGAAAATACTTTTATTTGCCGTCACAAGACTTTTTATATTTTTAGTTGTTTATGTCATGTTTGGTACACTAGTAGAATTTTTTTTCTAAAAATATATGTACGTGCATATCTAACACAAAATAAGAAAAACGTCAAAAAATAAAAATTAGGAGCGAAAAATTAAATAGGATGGGGTAAACTTTTTAAAATAAAATAATATCAATTTAGTATGGGGGGGGGGGGGGGGGGGGGGGAGGACGAAATATGAAATTTTTAAAAATATTTTATAAATGATGGGTTGTCGCGGGGGATGGGGGTACGTGGAGGAGGTGTTGGAGTGAGATAAGAAAAATAATTTAATTTTTTATATGGATAAATCTATAATTTTAATTAATATTAATTTTTTATTATTTAATTTTTATCTAGATAAAATATTTCATCTATGTGGAATGTCATGTGTCAAAGTTTTTTCATATAAAAGAGAGAGTGCACTACACACACCACTAAGGTGTGTTTCTCAAACTAAAAAATGATAGTTTAGGTAGGAAGCTCACACTTTCAATAGTTTAGGCATGAAACTCAAAAAATTGAATAATTTATGCGTGTTTTTGACACTTATATCAAAAATAAAATCAAAAGTTATACAATTTATTAAACTCCCCAAATATAATGAAATATAACTTCCCATATGAAATAGGAAATATACATTAAGTTTCAAACACTCGAACTTATTATACATTAATTTTGTTTACTAATTGTGTAATTTTCAAGAACTCTAAATATATCCAATATTTCTTTTATTTATTTGTTCTTTAATTAGTGTTATTGAACATTGAATAACTTGCCTATTCATTTTACTAGTTTTATTGTGCTTAATGTGAGTGTGAATAGTCTTTGAAGAACAAATCTTGCAGACAATCAACGAAGCCGATCCTTGTAAAATTGGAGAAATCCCTCATATTATTCTCACTCAACAAGAGAACCGTCTAAAGATGATTAGATGATCTTTCATTCGTCATCAAGAGGCTTACATGGTCGGAAAAGAGGAGAACTATATACTTTTTAGAATAATAATAATGTCTTATAAATATTGATTGAAACCATAGATCAATTGAATTGCTAATGCGCTCAAATTACACCTCCGGTTAAGAAGTATAACACGGTCGCTATCAAACATAAATTCCAATTAGGTTGATTTAGTCACACTTGATCTATTTACAAGCTTTGGTACAAATACAAATATACCACCTTTTTATACATTATCCTTTCCATGTATGCTAGTTCTTGTGTTAGTGATAGCTTCTTTGAACATGTCTTATTTCTAGTAGATTCTCTTTTTTTTACTTTTATAAGGGAAGATCTCTCTTTTTATGATTCTCTAGATACTTTGTATTTGAGAGAAGTCCTATCTTTTTAGGTGTCTTGTAATTCTAGGTTCCTTTTCTAGTATCGATGATGAGTTGACCGTCCTTGGTAAAATACCCAACTTATGAACCAAGTACAATTAGGCTTCTACTTTTAATTAGGGGTGGGCATTCGGTATTTCGGTTCGGTTTCGGTTTTTTTTTCGGTTTTTTCAGTTTTCAATTTTTGTAAATTGTGTATCGAATACCGAACCGAAATATTTCGATTCGGTTCGATTTTTGTTAATTCGGTTCGATTTTTTATTTCGGTTTTTTAATGGGCCTGCTGGCTGTCGCAGCTGGCTGCTGCTGTCGCGGTTGGCGGCTGGCTGCTGCAGTGCTGCTGTCGCGGCTGGCTGCTGCAGTGTTGCTGTCGCGACTGGTGGCTGCTGCTGGTGGACGGCAGCTGGCGGCTGCTGCTGCTTCCCTGGTGGACGGCGGCGCTGCTGAAGAGTGGCTGGAGCCTGGAGTAGAAGAGGAAGAGGAGAAAAGAAGAGGAAGAAGAGCTGAAGAGGAGTGAGGAAGATGAAAGGAAAAAATCTGTAGAAAGAGAAAGAGTCAAAGAGAATAAGAGATAGGGTTTCTTACTTTTTTTAAAAAATTATTTAATATTAATAATTATTAATTAATATAATATAATTTATAAATTATTAAATTATAGTATTTCGGTTTAAACCGAAATATCGAATTCCAAAGTAATATGTAACGAAAATCGAACCGAAATATCAAAAAATACAAAAAATTAAACCGAATACTGAATCAAAAACCGAAATACCGAAAAATTTCGGTTTAGGTTCGGTGTTTCGGTTTTTCGGTGTTTATGCCCACCCCTACTTTTAATATAACGATAAGTGTTGGAACTGGAGTCCTTATCTTATTTCTTTTTGCACTTAATTTTTGATACACTATTACTCAAATTTAAAACAAAAGCTGAGAATGGCAAATAGTACTCATCAGGCAGGAAGTACTTGTACAAGCATCCAAGAGAAGTTCATAGCACTTGAAGGTATTCTCGACCAATCAAACGACTAAGCAAGTTACTTCCCAACAGAATATTATGAAAACTAAAACCTTAATTCAAATTCAGTGGCCAAGAGGCAATATTCCCAAAAATATATATATTTTGTTCAACATACAAAAAGTGGCCATATCAACAATTCTAACAGGAAGTAAGAATCACAAAAGAACAATCTGAACTGTTCCATGTAAAGCCGGTGGAGCCTATCAGACAAGAAAATTCTGTACATTTCGCTTGGGAATACTCCTACTTAGTACAGGCACAAAACATAAGCTTTGTTTGAATAGTTTCCAGATTCTACAAATACTAAACAATTTCAGCATAGCAATCACTGACAGGTCATGGAGAAGTCCTGAAGAGATATGATACCACACTAATAAATGAAAACTCAGCAAGTACTTGTTTGTGCACAATCCTTGTCCAGGCATTTAAGAACATAGCATCAATGCGATCGTGGAGGATAGACTCCAGGGTATTGACCTGGCAAGACAACAAAAATATATAGTTAACCGTAATTGGCATACCAGGGGAGAGTAGGAAATTCACATCTTACAAGATTTACCTGGAGGATAAGAGTAACCCTGTGGTGGATAAGGCTGAGGCGGATACGCAGATGATGAGTAAGGTGAAGGATAAGCAGCCGATTGAGGGGGATAAAGAGATGTTGAATGATATGCTGCTGGAGGGGGTGGGACTGTGGAATAAGGAGAAGCTGGATAAAATGCTGAAGGAGGCGAGGCTGTGGAATAAGGAGATGGTGCTGGATAGCCAGAAGGTGTTGGGTGAGAAGCTACATGTGGTGGAGCTACTGAATATGGATATGATCCAGGAGTTGGTGTAACATATGGAGGGCCTGATTGAGCATGGCTTGTTGCTGGCTTCTGGAAGTAAAAGAGAAATTCATGTTAAAGACATTAAAAGATTTTTGGGGTGGGAAGCAAGAAGGAAATTCTAAGAAAAGACGGCGGCACTTACATTGGTATTTGCATAGTGCATTATTAGTCGAACTTCTCCTGCATGCCTGTAAAAGAAATATACTTCTGTTACACAAAGTGATTTCATTAGGAATACGCAAGTGTTGAAAAAGCTGCTCTCTTCATTCGTCTCCAATGACCTCACAAATACTATCAAGAAAAAATCTTTATAGCCCCCATGAATCCACCAGTATCAGTACTTCGTGTGCTGACTAAATACCTTTTATGTGAGAAAACAAATTACACCTCCTGTTGACTCAACTTATATCCTGCAAGGTAATCAATAATTCCTCGCCTCATATCTAGTATATTGAACCTCAACTACCCCTAATTCTTCACCCAACTTGAAGCCAACATGTGACCCAATTGTGTCTAGTATGCCTAAAGGTCTATAAGGCCCTTTGTAGAAAGAGCTGATCCATGACCCCTTTGACTACCAGAAGTAGACAATTAATAGGGAGAAAGTTGAACAAAAAAAAATTCAACACTTTTACAGAATACAAATAGCTTATGAAAGCTTAAATTCCACCTGCATCACTGTCCGGAAGTAAGTTGATGGCTAGTTATAGACAGGTCTATGTTAATCAATAATGATGAAATGAAGAACTTCAGTAATGAATGAAAAGAATCACATCATACCCATACATGCCAGACCTTGGTGTCGCAAATTGTCATATTAATGTCACATGAAAGAGTGGAATCACAATGTAGAAGATTTTGTCAAAGAAAACAAACAAAAAAAGACACAAATTCAAACTTAGAAGGACTATAAACACAATTATCGCCGTAAAAGAAAGACCATAGCAAATTCATCTAGAAATAGCAGTTGTTTCTATCAATATACCTGCCGTTCTTCCTCTGAAGTGGCCAAGCAGTATCATCAAATCCCTGTGAGAGAACCTTCTGTAGTTGAACCCTAGAATTAAATTAAATAATTTAATCATTAACACTCAACTAACAAACTCAATAGATCATTCAATCAACTCAACAACAAATCCAAATCAGTCAAGAGAAAACAAATTGAGACTTACTTTCCACTCCCTATAAAATCATCTGAATTAACAGTATTGCTATTCCACACAACAACATTGATCTCTCGCAACCCTTCAATTAGCTTAAACACAAATTTCTCTTGAAACGTAGGGTTTTTACCGCCATCTACATACAAACAAAAGCATGAATCTCATCAAAATTCACCAAAAATGATAGTTAACAGATATAAATCCATTCAATTTGTACCTGTACATGTACGAGTACGGAATTTAGAACTGCCGTATTCAAGGCAAACATACGGATCTTGCCTTGAAATCCATTCAGTATCCTTCAGTTTATTACAAGCAACAACTACAAAAAACGAAAATTCAAAGTAAATAATGAAAAGTAATTCATAAAATCTCAGTATTTTTGCTGTAATTGAATGAAGTTCGTACCAGTTACTTCAAGGAGTTGGCCTTGGATGCCATATGCTATCGACATGGAAAGTAGAAGAAGAAAGAAGACAACGATGAGGAGGAATTTGGGTTTAAAATTAGCTAAGGAAAAAAAATGAGGGCTTTTATTTATTTTATAAAGAGAACAAATCAACCAATAGGAGGTTTCGTGTTCATTTCTTTGACTTATATTAAAAGTATTTCGTTGACTAGAAACAGAGAATGCGCGTTACAAAATCATAGCGTCAATGACTAAAACATTTATGTAATGGATTATTTCAAATAATACTCCCTCTTATCCATTTTACACGATATCTTTAAATTTCAAAATTCAAAGAAAGTCTATTTTCAAAGAGAAGACTTTCATAAATATTTTTAATGATTAATTATTGTGACTTATATTATTTAGTTTACAAATTTGTAATTTTATTTTAAAAAAAAAAAAGATTTTATATGCAAATTTTTTGTCTAACTTAAACTATTTGACTCTAAAAAAATGAAAAATGTCAAATAAGACAAACCTAATATTAGAGTTTTAGGTGTAATAAAGTATGTCTTTCTCATAATTCTAAAAATCTAAAATAGACAATTTTATCTCTTATAAGTCAAGAAATTAATAAGGAAGAAAAAGAAAAAATTGTACATAATAGCAAACATTTAAATTAAAATAAATCCTATAACTACTGTTTGAAATATTTGTACTCCGTAGCAAATTTGCACAAATTTTGCCATTTGGTTCGGACCCGCTCATCAAGCGGAAGATTTATTTTTATTCAAATTCATTCCCTATCTTTTCTCTCCCATTTTCTTTAGTTATCCCTAAAATTTCTTCCAAATCAATTATTTTTAATTGGTTGTGGCCCACCCTCTATCTTAATACAAATCTGTTAGCTATTTTTACTCTTCCAATTTCTTTCAATTTTTCCTAAAATCTCTCTCCAAATTCGATTTTTCTTAAATAATTATATATCCTTATACAAACACAAATGTATAAAATGCGTTTGTGTTTGTATAAAGCGAGAGAAAATTGTATAAATACATATATTTTTTGTTAGCTTTTGCCTTTCTCTCTTTCTTGTTTTATACAAATTTAAATTGTATATAGTTTCTCTCTTTTTCGTTTTATACAATTCGATTCAATTGTATATTTCCTGTCCAAATCTCTTTTGTCTTTCTCTCTTCCTCATTTTATACAAATTCAAATTGCATATAATCGTTATATACACTTATAATTTACACATACAGTTCATCTTATACACTTCGTTTTATACAATTCTCTGTCCAAATCTATTTCTCTTTCTCGTTTTATACACTTCATTTTATACAATTCGCTTTAATTGTATATGTATAGCGAATTATACATTTATATGTTTGCTATGGAGTGCAATTATGCAAACTTTGTTATAACATACAAATATGAATTTTATATTTGCTATATGTGAAAGTTGCCCGAAGAAAAACTATATGAAGTATAGTGGTGGATTTAGAATCTGAATCTTATAAATTTAACCTCTTAATATTTTGGCTTTGAACCTGTTATAGTTAAAAATATGTATTCGTATTTATTATCTATCATAATTTTTAATAAAGTTGATATAAATTTATGATCTAACGCCAAAAAATTATGAATTGAATTCACACAAATAATAATATATTCACCCTTGACAAAGAGTATATAGATAAAATAGAACAACTATGCAAAGGTCATCGTGAGTTTACTTTTACAACATTCTTAGCAATTTGGTGAAATTGTTATTGAATATTCCTAGCAATTTGGTGAAATTGTTATTGAACAAGTATTCAAATGACTGTGTTTGAGGCATTCTATATATGAAAGATGATGTCATTCATTCATATATATATATATATATATATATATATATATATATATATATAGATATATATATATATATATATATATATATATATATATATAGGTTTGAAATTAGTGAAACACTATTTAATTAATTGAAAATATTTTATGATATTTTGAAGAAATTTTTTCTAGAATGATTCACAATGGCGCAAAACTATCAGAAATTATATTTAGAAGTAAAGTCGAAAGAAGTTGTCTTTGTTTATTCAAAGAGTCACCAATAAAGGCATCGTATATTTGGATAAAAGGAAAAATTAGCCTCAACCCTCAAGTATATTGGTTTCGATCCAATTCTTAAAAGAGTTTGACTTGTAGCATGTCGACTTCATTATAATATATTAATGTTGAATCAACTTTTTTATGACCCAAGTCATGTTATTAACACACAAAATAAAAGTATATGACACCTTATCCTACAAGGAAGACCTTGCTCATAGTAAGCTTCAAATTAAGGAGATTACATCAATAAAGATTGTGTGAAGAAAACATTTAATCAACGATGTTACTTGAGAGTTAAAACCAAAACAATCAAAAAGAGATTGTTAATGCCAAATGCCAAAAAAAAGAAGAAGAGAGAATCAGTGGTAATGTTCCTATCACATATTTTTGTGAATTTGTCAAAAAATAGAAGTAGATAGAAAAACAAGAGTTGAATATGACGACCTAGAAATTGAGTGTTGCAAGTTGCAACAACTTTAATTTAGTCATTGAAAACTCTTTTATATATACTAGATACAAAAGCCCGGATAAGCCCGGGCCCAATGTATATTACTTTATTTTTTTAATTACATGATTTTGTTGTTAATTATTTTTATAATATCTTAAATGTATTTTTCAAATAATATACGAAAAAGGGTCAAAGTTACCCCTGAATTATGTGAAATAGATCACTTAGAGTCTTCGTTACATTTTAGATTAAAAAAAATACTCATGTTGTTGTTATCCTAAGAAATCATATATACCCTCAAGCGTTAACACCCCATATTTTCATTGACTTGGCAAGCCACGTGGGACTAATCTTTCACCTAATTATTGCCAACTAGGATACATTACAAAAGAACTAGACCTTTCGTGGCGACAACAATCGCCAGAAAAGCTCAAAAAATCGTCACTAAAAGTTTTTACTATTAAATTCTAATTTTGTATTTTTTTCTTCATTATTTTTTAAAAAAAACAAAAATGATATCGATTAAGTAGGAGTTTTAAGACACTGTATGTTTTATGTTTATGTTATAAGTAAATGTATAAAATGTACAATTATACATTATATAGTAGGAGATGTGAATCGAGAAGTAATTTTCATGATTTTTTGTAATAATATTGGGTGTTTTTATATTGACATTGCAAGTTATTTATTTTAGAAAATTAGGTTGCAATCGAAAATTAATTACCATACTTTTTTTGAAAAAATAGGTTTAACTATTAGTCGTCACTAAAAATCACTCGCAACCTTTAGTGGCAATATTTGAGATTTTGTGGCAACTTTATCGCTACTAAAGATCAAGTTCTTTTGTAGTGAATCTTAGTTGGCAACACTTAGGTGGAGGGATTAGTTCCATGTGACATGTCAAGTCACTAAAAATTGAGTGTTAACTCTTGAGGGTATTGTGGTCTCCTAGGATAACAGCAGGGGTATTTTTGATCCCAAAATATAATGGAGGGTATAAGTGGTCTATTTCGCATACTTCAGTGGCAATTTTGACCCTTTTCCGAATAATATATGTGGCACGTGTGATATTTTGAAAGTTCATCAATTTAAGTACATAATTTTAAAATAATATATAGCTCTTATTCAATTTACATGTGACACTTGTGAAATACGGAGAGTAAATCAATTTTTGATATTTTTTTTTCAGACTGTAAGTAATGATTTATAATATTCATAAATTAATTTTTAAATAATATATGTTACTTTTATTATCTCAATTTTTATGGCACGTGTGAAATATGGAGAGTTAATCACATTTTAATAGTATGTTTTTAGAGACTTGTTTTAGAATACAAATTTAAAATTCGCCTTCTGTTTTTCAAACTCTTGTATCTAGTCACATAATGTTTCTAAAATTGGAATGAACATAGTATTAAATGTAAAAATTATATTTCTCATTAATAAGATCAATTATTTATATATCTCGGTAATCATAGTTTATAATAATTTACATTTCTCATTAATTAATAATAAGTTGGAATAAATAGTAGCAAACAAAGATAATGAATGAAGAAAGAAAGACTTTAAGCATCTTTAGAAGGCACAAAAATGTAGCTTTATTTACATAAAAGTACGAAACAACTGAAGTAATAAATACAATATTAAGGGCAAAATATAAATTAGAAAAGTACCGCAAAGCATCCCAAAATATGGCTTTATTAGTAGGATAAGTGAAATAATAACATAGAATGTGAAGGGCAAAATATAAATCTACTTATATAAATATGGAAACCACGCAACTGATACAGACTTGTCGACTGTGAAGTGTGTGATTATTACGGCTTATATATTAGTAGTATATGAATCGATTAACCGATCATATGCTTTGTCTTTTTAAAATTTAAGTTTTTTTTTGTATCATTGTGTATTTCATGGTGAAATTGAATTTTTTATTGAGAAGATTCAAAATATTAAAAAATAAACGTAATAGAGAATTCAAAAGTAATATTAATCTTATGTATGTAATACTAATTTTTCACCAACAAGATTTAAATAAACCTCTTTGCTCTCAAACTACCGCCCTACGACCAACTATCTTATGACTTCTTCATTTAACAAAAAAATTAAAAACTGTTAGAGTCAATTGTAAAGCTTGACTAATTAACATGTAGCTTCTAGAAGCAACTAAAAGAAAAGTAGTTAGTTAGTTAGGTGTTGTCAGATTAGTCATTAGCAAATTGTATAAATACATTAGAGTTACTAGTTTTTGTAACAGTATTTTACTCGATTGATACAATATTTTTATTGTATATTCAATTGTGTGTGGGAAATTAACATGATATCAGAGCTTTGAAGATCATTCATGGTGTTTTTCCCAATTTTTGTTCTAGCTCTTCGTCTCTTCTTGTTTTTCATCTTTGTTTCGAAGTTTTCCGCTAGCTCTTCATTTCTTCACGATTTTTCATCTATGTTTCAAATTATTTTTCTCTTTTTCACACATGGCGATTGATTCAACTGATGAAGTTTCTGGATCCACACCTCCCAACATTCAATAAATTGATTGCAATGATTCACTCTATGTTCATCCATCTGATACACCAAGAGTGTCTATGGTTCCTCAGGTGCTAATTGGAGCAAAAAACTACTTTGAATGGAGTAGATCTATGAAAATTGCACTACTCATTAAGTGTTGGGTTTTATTTGCCCTGATTTCTTACCATAAATAAGTTTTCCTTTTAGGAAAAGGTTTCGGATTGACTAATCATTTCCTTGTAGGAAAAGGTTTAGGACTCTATAAATAGAAGAATGTTCCTTCTAACTTAATCAGCATTCACAATGTAGTCTTAAGAGATTTGAGAGTTTTGGTTAGAGGGAGAATTTGTGGGTCACAAGCTTGATACGTTATCACTTGTGTGAACCTCCCATGTATTCCGGGTGAATTGGTTGAGGTTGTTTCTCTCTGTATTTTGTACTCTCATATTTTATAGTGGATTGCTCATCTCCTTTGTGGACGTAGGTCGATTGACCGAACCACGTTAAATCTTTGTGTCTTTTGGTATATTTCTCGTTGTCTTCTTGCTCGTGGTCTTTCGATGTTTGCATTGCTAGCTTCCGCGTTTACACCTGCTTATTTCCAATCCTAACAAGTGGTATTAGAACCAGGTTCAATGATGAAGTCAGGTTTTATGGTTCGATAAACGATGATTGAAACAGGTTAGAAAGAGGTGTTCATGTTGACGGATGTAGTTCTAGCCGCAACCTTTTTTACAGTAATGAAGATTTTTGTTGGAGAAATTGTTTCAGAGAGGTTCTCTGTGTTGACACATAAATTTTGCAAAGGAGATTATGGAGAGGAGAAGCAAGTTTTTGAGATTAAGTAAAGAAGGTGGACAAATTTATTTTGTCAGAAATTCAGGTCAAGGGGGAGATTTGTTGGGTTTTATTTGCCCTGATTTCTTACCATAAATAAGTTTTCCTTTTAGGAAAATGTTTTGGATTGACTAATCCTTTCCTTGTAGGAAAAGGTTTAGGACTCTATAAATAGAGGAATGTTCCTTCTAACTTAATCAACATTCACAATGTAGTCTTAAGGGCTTTGAGAGTTTTGGTTAGAGGGAGAATTTGTGGGTCACAAGCTTGATATGTTATCATTTGTGTGAACCTCCCATGTATTCCGAGTGAATTGGTTGAGGTTGTTTCTCTCTGTATTTTGTACTCTCATATTTATAGTGGATTGCTCATCTCCTTTGTGGACGTAGGTAGATTGACCGAACCACGTTAAATCTTTGTGTCCTTTGGTATATTTCTCGTTGTCTTCTTACTTGTGGTCTTTTGATGTTTGCTTTGCTAGCTTCCGCATTTACACCTGCTTATTTTCGGTCCTAACATGAAGAATAAGTTAGGTTTTATTGATGGTTCCTACAATAGAGAATAGTACGTAGGAGATACATACAAGCTACATCAATGGGATCCTGCAACGCTATTGTACAGGCATGGATAATGTCATCTGTTTCGAAGGAATTTCAAAGAGGCATTGTGTCACATCTGGGGAGCACTCCCTAGATGTAACCAGTGTCGTCGTCCTCTTTGAGGACTAAGACTAGACTCTTAGCTTACATCATTACATTCATAGGTTAAAAATCGAAAACTTTAAAAACAACTACATAGAGGTTTACATAGACCTCTATATACACATAATATTTATATCGAGTATACATAGACCCTTCGTATAAGAAGATTACTTAGTCTTCTACTTTTATTGCACATAGATATATAAAATATAACACAGTCTCAAATAGTCGTCTCATCTCATAACCATCTAACAAGAGTACAATAATTTGGGCTAGCCCATACATAAATGAAATAAGACTACATATAGGTCATACAATGTTTCGTACTCAATTAAAAAGGAAAGAACATAAGAGTCTCAAAACTAAAACAACTTCATAAGCTTGATAGTGGCATTGCCCTTGAAAAGTGAGGACCTACCCAACTTGGATGATTGAGAATTCTAAGTCTTCTTCAAAGTCGTCTCAAAATCCTTCAACGACCGAAACCTTAAATGTTGGGGAAAAGGAAGAAATGGGGTTAGTACACCACTTTTAGTATGTATGAGGTCATATGCACACATATCATGAAATCATGCTAAAAAGAGAAATTTCAGTGTAATATGTTATTTTGCATGTAGAAAGCCTTATGCACATTCAAGAAGACAATACCAATCAATAAGACATATTCATTAATTCATAAGCATGTACATCACAAGACCAACAATAAAAAGTCTAGTCAAGTCAACATGCATATCATATAATTGAACACATAGTCAAAGTAACTCTATCATCAAGTTATAATAGCAAAAGCATGAATAAGAGTACATTTCAACATAACCAAAGCAAGGCCATTACTCATGACCCTCTTTAAGTCCACTTGTGCAATGACTAAGCAAAACCGCATAACTTTACTTAATCAAGTAAACCTAGCAATAACCATAACCAATGTCCGACTTCACATAACATAACATTAAGATTCATAATAACATACTTTAGCAATAGAGACCAAGTACATTTTCATAAGAGTAATCAAAATCACATATTTTGTTTTACATGTAAGATCATCATATGCATATCATTTACTTTTATAAGCATACACATACATAAGAACATCCTCCTAAGACTCCCCTTAAGGCTAACTAGTGCAATGTATAGGTAGAGTCCCATACCCCTACCTAGACTAAGCTAAAACACCTTATGTCATCTTAGTTAGAGTTCATTCCTTTAGTTCATTTTACCTTTTGGGAGCATCTTGCCTTTACCTATATAAACCACATGAGCTAATATGGGAAACGGTATCATGAAACCCCACACCGAAAGAAGGTGGAGTACCTGTCAAGGTAGTACCAAAAATGAACATAGCAACTACGTGGATCCACTAGATAGTATTCCTATGGGGGCAACATAGTTCAAGAACTAGGAGATATAGTTGGGACCTTCCTTATTCTACATGCATTAGAGTCTCCAATATTAATAGTATATTAGTGATCCTACCTTCCCTAAAGGGACACTCCTCACTCTAGTTCACTCGGTGCTAAGCTAGAGTCCCTTTTTGAAATATCTTTAATGCTTTTATTAATCATCATAGCTTAATGTAGGTCATAGGTTCTATACCTTGTATCAACATCATCATCATAGCTTAATAAGAATTGCATGAGTATTTTCCTTTCATTACAATCCATATAAGTGAGGTTAGCACATTAACATATTCACATCATTTTTATGAACATTGGTAAATCATTACCATCCTTATAACATTTACATATTAGCTAATACCTCACAATCCATAGTCAAGACATTTCAATTCAACATCATACCAACCCTATCAATCCTAATACAAGACATACTCCAATACAACATCATGACTTAATCACAATTAACCATACTTGAAGTAAAGAATAGGGATCACAAGACTTACCAAGTCTCCTTCATAATCCATCATCAAGGTCTTAAAACCAACCCTTAATACAACCCCATAAGGGTGTAATAGTATCACACAAAAATAACCAACATGATAACAAGGCTAATTGAATCACTACATCACAATCCATCACTAGTTCATAACTTAAGATAAGAGACTTAGGTCAAAGTCATAATCTAGACCAATTACTCAAGAAGTAGCATGATAGGAATATAATTTACCATAATATGTTCATAATGATACAATATCATCATCTAATAGTTATTCAACCAATAACCAATTCAATTGAACCAACATTACACAATTCATATCAAAATCATAACCTAGGGTTAAGAGGAATAGGTCATCTTCTACAAACTAGAACAATCCATAAAGAAATAACATAACTGAGTTAAAATACATGTTAATATATTCATAATATCTAAAATAAATCATAAAAAAAGTAATTCAGAACATCAATTTTGTATTGGATGAAAACCCACTTGAAAACCCAACTTTTGAAATCAATTTGATGGAACCTTTTGAGGAAAGAGGTATCAAAGGTGAAATGAATCCCATACCTTGTTGTTTAATGAATATTGATGGAGAAATCTTGGTAATTTCATCCCTAAAACCCACCTTGACCTTGTATTCTATGGAGTTCTTCAACTAGAGAGAGAAATAAGAGAAAAGAAGAGAATTTGGATTTATGAATTATGAGATCTTAGGTTAGTCTAATTACTTAGGGTCTTTATATAGGTTGTTAACTAACGTAATTATACCTCCCCTAACCCCTTATTAACCTCCTAACTAATCCAAATAATTAATTGACTTAAATAAAAACGTGCAGCAAAACAGACCCCTCACAGACGACACTACGATCAACGAATATTGTGTCCATCGATGGACACTATTCACCTCTGTGCTGCACATCCGTCGATGAGTTCAAAGACTTGTAAAAATAATCCTTGTACAAAAGTTCTAAGTGTCCATCGATTGGACCACGAGTCGTCTGTGGCACTTCGTTGGTGACACTGTCTATTGACAACTTTTAGTCACTTTTGCAAGTGTCCTCCTCAGGGGTCGTGCTCGGACGTTTCAACTATGAACTAACTCTAATACGTGTTAGTCACCCTTCCACCAATTTTCATCATTTTTGACTCCTAAAAGCAAGTCAAATAGGCTAAGGCACGCTAATACCTCTTTGAACTAGTTTTCAGACGTCATGGACGTTCTTTGATGTTTTGATTCCTAGACTTCCTAAATGACTTTATACATTAAATTGACCTTAAAAAAGTGTCTAAACCTCTTGAAACTTATGTTAGGCTCTAGAACGTGTCTTAGATTTTCGAAGTGTTACACATTGTCTATTCATCATCTGCGCATAAGGTTTGGGAAACTTTCAAAGAAAAGTTTGATAAGATCAATATGACAAGGATCTATCACACGAATAAGGAAATTGGGGATTTATCTCAAGGTACTACAAGTGTGTCCGCTTATTTTTCACATCTAACTGATTTATAGGATGAATTTGAATCGATCATTCCCATTCCTGGTGGTGATTGTCCTCGATCCAGACCTTTTATGGAGTATTTAGGTCTGCAAAAAACCATGAAATTTCTTATGGGGCTTAATGATGCATACTCTCCACAGAAGAGTCAAATCCTCATAATGGATCCAACTCCTAGTCTCAATCAAGTTTATTCCATGAGATTTCATGAGGAGAGTCAACGTCTAACTGTTCTTCGGGAGCTTTGAGTAGTGTATCCATGGAAGGTTTAATCACAACCAATGTTTCACGTTATAGATCTAATTCACTGAACATGTTAGTAATTTTTCCATAGACTCATTGATTATCCACCAAACTTTCAATTCACCAACAATCGCTAGTCACAAGGTAATCCTAATAGCAACACTAGTTTTGGCAATTCATCCAATGCTGGGAATTCATTCAAGGGAGAGAATTATGGAAACAACAACCTTACAAGAAGGGGGATCACTCACAACAATGAAAACAACAACACTACAAGCCAAGGGATAAATCACAACAATGGACAACCTTACAATAATGCAGGAAGCAAAGGAAAAAATCCAGTTTATGGAGGTAATGTTAATGCAGGTGGACCATCAGCCTACAATGCCAATTTTTTCAGTGGTGCTGCAACACAATCATCATCGCCATCCATTCCAGTAGTACAAACTTTCACTCCTGAACAATATCAACAGGTTCTGCACATGCTTGACAAATACAAGGAACCAACTGACTCAACTAACATGGCAGGTAAGCCTCTCATCAACCAGGATTATTGGATTGTGGATTCAGGTGCCACTAATCACATGACTTCATCGTACACTGCACCAATATTTGATCTTCTATCACCAATATTTGATTCTACATTTTCACTTTGGCAAAATCAAATGGGACAAGCTCCTTATTCAGTTTTGCAGAATATCACTTCATTAAAGAAGCATGTAGTTCATCTTTGTGATTGTTTTGTATGTCCATTAGCCAAGCATCATAGATTACCTTTTCCTAAAAGTATTAGTATGTGTAAGAATCCTTTTTTTGATCTTGTTCACATTGACATTTGGGGTCTTTATCGAGTTTGTACTTTTAATGGTTTCAGACATTTTCTTACTCCTGTTGATGATTATACTCAAATGACATGGACCTATCTCTTGCGTTTGAAAAGTGATTCATTTGTTATCATACAATATTTCATTCAAACGGTGTATACTCAGTACTCAACTTCCATCAAACACATTAGGTCAGATAATGGTTCTGAATTTTTCAACCAGCGTTGTTCTTCACTTTTTGTATCTAAAGGAATTATTCACCAAAGCAGTTGCGTCCACACACCACAAAAAAATGGTTTAGTTGAACGCAAACACAGACGTCTCCTTGAGGTTGCAAGGGACCTTAAGTTCCAAGGTCAAATTCCCTTAAAATACTGTGGAGATTGCCTTCTTACTTCTACATACCTCATCAACAGACTCCCTACTCAAGTGTTGTCTAGCAAAAGCCCTTTTGAATGCTTTCATGGACATAGTCCTTCTCTTGATCATATTCGAACCATGGTTGCCTATGTTATGACATTACACCTGATTACTCCAACAAATTTTCCTCCAAATCCATCCCCGCAATCTTTATGGGATACTCTCACACTCAGAACTGCTACAAGCTTATTAATCTGGAAATTGGCACCTTCCTTGTCAATAGAGATTT
Source organism: Solanum habrochaites (assembly GCA_027704765.1). NCBI lineage: Eukaryota > Viridiplantae > Streptophyta > Magnoliopsida > Solanales > Solanaceae > Solanum > Solanum habrochaites. Next base: position 51,537,592 of record JAKWJA010002498.1, read on the forward strand.
AATTTTCAAAGAGCATATCTCCCCATTCAAATATCCTAAGTTCATATTTCTCAATCATTTATCAACATTATTGTCTGATAACAGTGATGTTCCTTCTCTTCTTACTTTTCCTTCCCCCATACCCTCTAATATTCATTCTCCCATTAGTGTTGCACTCCCTTTACCTCCTAGTGTTACACTTCCAACTTTCTTATTCCTGATTTACCTATTACTCCTCCTATGAAATCTCCTAATTATTCTACCACTCCTGCATCACCATACCCTCGTGCTTTAGCTCCTTTACTTCAAAGGAAATCCACTAGATCTTCTTAGCCTTCCATTTGGCTAACTGATTATGTTCATCCTCCTCTTCCTTATTCTCATTCTTCTTTGTATCCAATTGACCACTTTGTCTCGTAGCACTACTAGAAATTAGGCCTACGACAACAGATTTTTAGCAACACTTAAGCCACTGTTACTATAGAGGGTCTATTGCAACGATTTGAGCCGTTGTCAAAAGATTTGGATATTATTGCTATGACTAAGTAATAAATCCATTGTCATTGTGTGAAAACCGTTGCAATGGACCCTCTATATTGCAATAGTTACTTTTATCATTGCCATAACGTAATCTATGACAACATTTACTGTGAATATTACTCTATTGGAGCAATTATATATTAAACCTCTCCATAATTTACCTCTATTATTTTCGATGACCCCACCAAAACTTCTCATTTTATTTTATAATTAATTAATTTTTTTAAGAAAAATTATTTTTCTCTTTATCGATATAAAGAGCCAAACATTTGTTCATTTCCTTTCTCTTCCACAAGCATAATATAGGCATATTCATTTCCATCCCTCTTCTCTTTAACCTAATTTTTTTTATCTAGTTGTGGAGATTAGCAAAAGAAGAACGATGGAAAATAGAAGTTGTAGAGCTTAGCATAAGCGGAACAATGGAAGATGGTAAGTTCTTCATGTGTATGATTTTAGGCAAACATAAACCCATTTTTTTCTGAGTCTGAACTCGTTTCTCTCTTCAAACCTCCTGTGAAATCCAATGACATGGAGGGTTGTATGTTTTCTTTTAAAATCTAAGGAAATGGAGGATTTATTCTTCAACTGTTGGAGGTTCTCTTCTTCAATCTTTGAGGTTATAGCTGAAGAAACTACAAGTTTGAACTTTTGAGGTTTTCTTCTTGTATATCTTCTTTTTTCTTTAATATGTGGGTGTGGTTAGTGTATGTGATGTATTTCTCTATTTGTGGGTTCTTTTTCATTGAGTTGTAGCTATTGTGGGTTTAATGTTTTGTTGGATTTATGGTGAAATTGACTGCTCTAGACCTATTTAACTTGAAATTGATGTTGTATTTCTTTTCCATAAGTTATTCAATCGGGCTTGAATACCCTTGTATTGATGACATCTTCATTGATTTCACCTCTCACTTAGATTATTGTTTATGATTTAAGTTAGAGCAGCAAGAAACAAAAGATAAATTAATATGAAAATCTAATAATCTAAAATTTGTTACTGGTTGGTACTGAATGTGTTACTGGTTCCAAATGTGCAAGGATTTGAATATTATGGTAAGTCTTCTTGTCTGTAATTTTAAGTTGAACTTTGGGCCTCTAATTTATTGAATTTCAAGTTGTAATTTTATGAGCAGTGCTACTGTTTCTGTTATGTTTTAATCTGATTTGAATAATGAACCAGTGATATAACAGGGAAGTATTGGTAACAGTTCTCAAAAATGACTTCTTTGTGTGTATCTTTCTCTTCTCTGTATACATATGTTGCTTCACTGGTATTTGATTCACTTATTAGAATTTGATAATTATAGAGACAGACACTGAGTTTTGCTACTATTCTCTCTAGAAATTATTGTGAAATCGAAGGAAATAGAGGGCTGAAGGTTTGCTTGTGAAATCTGAGAAATCTTGATGTTTTTTCTTCAACAACTGAAGATCTGTTCTGACATTTTTGAGGGTATAGCTGAAGAAACTTCAAATTTGAACTTTTGAGGTTCTGTTGTTGAATCTCTTCTTTGTCTTTAATATTTGGGTGTGGTTAGTGTATTTGATGTGTTTCTCTATTTATGGGTTCTCTTTCATTAAGTTGTAGCTGTTGTGGGTTTATTGTTTTGTTGTATTTACAATTAAATTGACTGCGCTAGGACTATTGAACTTGAAATCGATGTTGTATTTCTTGTCTATGTGTTACTCAATTGGGTTTAAATATCCTTGTATTGATGACGTCTTCATTGATTTCACCTCTCACTTATTGTTGAAGTAAGTTAGAGCGACAGGAAATAAGAGATAAATTAACATGAGAATGGAATAATTTAAAATTTGCTACTGTTGGGTACTAAAATGTGCTACTGTTTCCAAATATGCTGGGAATTGAATATAATAGTAAGTTCTTCTTGTCTGTAATTTCAAGTTGAACTTTGGGCCTCTAATTTATTGGATTTCAAGTTAAAATTTTCTAAGCAGGGCTATTGTCTCTGTTGTGTTTTAATCTGATTTGAATAATAAATCAGTGATTTAACAAGACAAATTGGTAAATGTTCTAAAAAATGACTTCTTTGTGTGTATCTTTCTTTTCTCTGTTTACATATGTTGTTTCATGGGTATTCGATTCAATTATCAGAATTGGAAAATTATAGAGATAGACACAGAGTTTGGCTACTATTCTCTCTAGAAATTGTTGTGAAATCGAAGGAACTGGAGGGCTGAAGGTTTGCTTGTGAAATATAAGAAATCTTGATATTTTTTTCTTCAAGTTCTGAAATCTTTGAGGTTATAGATGAAGAAACTTCAAGTTTGAGCTGTTGAGGTTTCCTTCTTTAATATCTTTTTTTCCCTTTAATCGTTGTGGTATAGTTAGTGTATTTGATGTATTTCTCTATTTGTGGGTTCTTTTTCATTATGTTTTAGCTATTGTGAGTTTAAATTTTTATTGGTAGTAATGGTGAAATTGATTACTGTAGACATATTTCTCTTGATATTGATGTTGAATTTGTTATTCCATGAGTCATTCAATCGGTTTTGATTATCCTTGCATTGATGATGTCTTCTTTTATTTCACCCTCGCTTGAGTAGCTATTTGAGAAATTTCGGTTTCATTAATGTTAAAGAGTTACATAGAGCAACAGAAAACAAGAGATACATTAGCATGAAAATGAGAAAAAATGATTTTCACTGTTGGTATTAGACAATTTGACATGAAAATCTGAAACATCCTAAAATTCTAGATCAATATTATTTGCGTTAAACTGAATTGTGATTACTATATATTTTAAGCTACGTAATCTCCATGCACATTTTGAGATATGTTTGTTTCTGTGTAAAACATTGTTGTTGTTTTTTATTTCATAGTTTATCATAAATTTGATTCTTTTTATCTTTTTTTGTCGCTAGATATCAATAGATAATTTAGATAGAAGTTGGATGAATATGAGACGATGCAGTGATAAAAATATTAGTGGAGTAAATGATTTTCTTGATAAGACATTTCAACGAGCTTCAAAAGGAAATAAAATACTATGCACTTGCAAAAATTGCATCAATCGTTATTCGCATTACAGAAATGTGGTGGAGGATCACTTGATTGTAAATGGATTTATGGATGGATAGAACAAATGGATTTTTCACGGGAAGAGAGTTTTCTCACGAAATACACAAATTAATTATATCGAAAATTATTTTTCATTCCTAAACGTGATAGAGAAAGATATTCAAAGAGTTGGTACAAGAGTGATGAATAAAGAAAGTTTATCAATGGTTAATCATCTTAAAATCAATTGTAAGAAAAAATCAAGAGGACCTAAACTAGTTTACCTTATCATATATTATTTTTGATTAATTTAGTGAGTTAACAATTTTATTTGAATAGTAATATTCATTCGAAGGTGATCGAAAATAAAGATGAAACATCAATTAACTTTTTTTAATGTTAATATTCAAACATCTACTTTAATTATTGCTCTTGCAAATTAAGTTACTTGATTAATTTTTTTAAAAGAATATTTAAAAGAAATAGAAAATAAAAAATAAAAAAATGGAGATTATTTAGTCTTCTTTGAAAATTTAAATTTGGAAAGAAGATGACTTGAAGGGGTGGGGGGTGGGGGTGCTCTTTTTATTTGGATTAAGAATTATTATTTTTAAAAATATTAAAAATTATTTTAATTTATATAGATGTTAAGTGTCAATTAAAATAGAAAAAGTGTAAGTTTTTTTTGGAAAAAATAAAAATAAAACAGTATTTGAAAAACGCATAATACATAAATGTTCCCTTAACTTGACTTCAAATCACATTTATTCCCTTCAACTTTGGATGTGCACAAATAGACATTTAAGCTTGTATAAAGTTGAACAAATAGACACACATGCCCTACATGTCATTTTATTAATCCTACGTGGTGCCCTAAGTGTATTGTGCCATGTAGGACTCATTTGTTTATTTATTTAAAAGTTGGATAGTTAAAGTGTCTTTTTGTGCATTATGAAAGTCGGAGGTCAAAGTTAAATTTTGAAGTTAAGTTTAAGGTCCAATATATGTATTATGCCTTTAAAAAACCTTCACGGGCCCTTAGGAAGTGAAAGAAACTTCATCTTCCATATCAGCATTTTGTGTTTAGTAGATAATTATTTGAACAATTTAAATGTTCAACAAGTAATAATCCTAGTTAAGGCATCTAAACGAAATATACGGACAACCTTAAGGGGCCGTGGATGACATAAGCCTATTTTAAATGTATTTTTCAAATAATATATGTGGCAAGTGTGTTATCTTGAGAGTTAATCAACTTAAGTACATAATTTTAAAATAACATATATTATTTCTTATTCCAATTTACACGTGACACTTGAGAAATTCAGAGAATAAATCAATTTTTGAATGTTATACGGTAAGTTGTGATTTATAATATTCATAAAGTAATTTTTTAAATAATATATATTACTTCCATTATCTCAATTTATATGGAACGCGTGAAATATGGAGAGTTAATCACATTTTAATAGTTTGTTTTTAAAAACTTGTTTTAGAATACAAATTTGAAATTCGTCTTTTATTTTTCAAACTCTTATATCTAGTCAAATAATGTTTCTAAAATTGGAATGAACATAGTATTAAATGTAAAATTTAGATTTCTCATTAATTAGATCAATTTTTTATATTTCTCAATAATCGTAATTATAATAATTTACATTTCTCATTAATTATCAAGTATAAGATGTTGAAATAAATAGTAGCGAAGTAAGATAATGAAGGAAGAAAGGATGCCTTTAAGTATCTTAAAAGGCTCAAATATATAGCTTTATTTACATAGAAGTACAAAACAACTAAAGTAATAAAATACAACATTAAGGGCAAAATATAAATTGGAAAAGTACCGCTAAACATTTCAAAAATCACCAAAATATGGCTTTATTATAAGACAAGTGAAATAATAACTATTTATATAAGTATGGAAACCACACAACTGATACAAACGTGTCGACTGTGAAAGTGTGTGGTTTTATATTGTTAACTATCACAATGCGTTAATGAGTGACATATCCCAATGAAAGAGTGACGATTTTCATTAATGGTATCCAATATTCAACAAAGGAAGAAACCAAAAAATTCAACATCTTAAAGAAGCAATCAAGAGATAAGAAGTGTGCTATCTATCTAAAAACTTAAGCTTGTAAACAAGGTGACCACCCAATTTGATATTGCACAACGACAAATAAAGGCCTTGGAATCAAGTCTCACTGGCCAACGTCTGTGAGCAAATATATTTTTTATGTGCTTGACGCATAAAAAGGATTCAAGTTTGCATGTGATCGACATGTTTGTGTTAAAGGCATAATTTAGTAATTAGACAAGTGTTTTCTTGAATGACTTGTACTTATAGATGAGATAATACGAATTTAGGTCCAAAGTTTGCAACATAGCCTCACTACATGAACCTGGAAAGATCAAGCAAAACCCAAATCTCCGTATTTTGTCAAAATCGTTCATTATTACAACTTAAAAATTAAAAACAAATTCAACTAAAAAGCGGAGCCTCTAGAGGCTAATGAAAACATCTCTTCTGTGATTCACACTTTCACAATGTTCTTCATGCAACAACATGCATATGAAGTTTTATCTACAAACTATCGCTACAAATGTCAGGACAATCACTCGAAATAATGGTCTCTATTATGTAAAGGAATTAAAGCCCTGCACACACACCTCTATTGAGAGCCTTACACACCAGGGCATCACAAAGACATGGCATTAACAAACTTCTCTAACTTCAGTTCCAAATCAACATTTCCTTCTACTTCAGTATGAAAGCCACTTCCATGAGTTCTTTCTCGATCAACCTGCACCTTTGTAGATTGGATGAATCCAAGGATGGGTTGTTGAAGTGATATGCTTAGACCTGAATGACGCGTATGCTCTACAGCAGCTACCTGTGAATTAAACACGTTTATAAGATAGTGAAACTGAGATCAAAAGGTTGAGTACATGAACAAGAGTATAAATACTAAAGTCCTTTAGTCTCACCCGAAAGGGAACATAGTCGACCAGTTCAAGGCATTGTGGGGATGAATCATTTAAAGAACATCGATTTACTTCTCCGAAATGTGGCAAAGTTGTTGCTGGAGGAGCTAATATCATAAAATCTCCATTGAGAGCTTTTGACTTTGAGATAACTTCTCTATAAAAATGCCAAATGATTAGATATTGTTAGTCTCTCTAGTATTAGAACTAAGTGATTTCAAATAGAACCTTTTAAGCACATTTCCCTCTTCTACATTGACTGAGCACTTGTTGCTGTAAGAAGTGAATTTGTTTGGTCTGGATATAGGAGCAACACAACACTTTTTGCATCGAAATGATGGGATAGGCGGGGATCCTGGAGAGAACGGATATGTCCTTTTCACGCCAGCCATCTATATTACTTCACCAACAAACCAAAATATATCTATTCAGAAAAATAGACATCAAATTTATGATCATACACATAATACCATTTTTTTAAAATCTAGCTACATAAGGTACTCAATCTGCCTATTATCTTGAAACCAGGGGATCAAGCATATAAATAGTACTCTATGTTTCAATTTGTTTGTTTGCTTCTGACTTGAGACGAGTCGAAGGATATGCAGAATGTAACAAAATGGCCTTTAATTTTATAGTCTTAAATATAAGTCAAGTGTGAAAAGGTTAAATGAAAGAGTTGACGAATTTTCTTTTTTTTTCGAAACGAACAAAAAAGGAAAGTAAGACAAATAAATCAAAATAGGGGGACTATTAGTATATGGAGCAAAGAATATTTATTCATTTTTATCAAACAAACTCATAGAATTACCTTAGCTACTTCAGGCAAATGAGGTGAACATTTATAGCCATAATAAATTTGGTTTGAAGGGGGCTCCATCTGAAAACTTTGTAGAGGTGATGAGATATTCAACTACAATTTCCACCAAAGCAATTCAACACAAGAAAAAAATAAAAACTTCCTAGTATATATATAACAACAATAAAATATCAAGTATAATCACATAAGTGGGATTAGGGGAGGGCGACTGTACATAGCTTATTCCATTCTTGTGAAAGTAGAGAGACCATTTCTGATAGACCCTCAGATTGAGTAACCATATCAAAAATCATGTATAACAAATACAATAGCAATGAAGACATGTAGCAACTAAAAAAACATAAACAACCAATAACACCCAAATTCGCGACAGACTTACATTGGTAGGTTAAACGCTCCCTTACAAGGTTGGCTTCATACCCAAGACTCTAACCCGAGAAAACTTATTAACTATACATGAAGGGTAGTCTAGTTCATTAAACTTCCGCTATCCAGAACCTGGAAAAGGACCTAACTACAAAGGTTCATTCTACACAACTTTACCTTGCATTTTTGGAAGCGGCCCTATGACAACAACTTTACGTTACGCCAAGGCTCCCCATCTAGTCAAGTACAAAGGAATACTAAAAGTTTAAGAAGCTGACTTACAATTGGTGTAGAACTTACAAAGCAAAAACCAGATATTCATTTTTATGAAAATTTCTCTCCAGTTGCTCGTCTTGAGACAATTAGAACTGTAATTGGTGTTGCTGCACAAAAGAAATGGAAGATATTTCAACTTGATGTTAAATCAGCATTTCTGAATGGAAAACTTGATGAAGAGATTTATGTTGAGCAATCTCAATGATTTTTTGTTCAAGGGGGAGAAGAAAAGGTGTATAGACTTAAAAAAGCTTTTTACGGGCTGAAGCAAACTCCAAGAGCCTGGTACAATGAAATTGATACATACTTTCTAAAAAATAATTTTCAAAGAAGTAAAAGTGAAGCCACTTTGTATGTGAAGAAGGAACATGGAAGCATTATCATTGTTTGTCTCTATGTGGATGATTTTCTCTTTACAGGAAATGATGTAAACATGATGCAAAATTTCAAACAAGATATGATGCAAGCTTATGGAATGAGTGATCTTGGATTGCTAAATTATTTCTTGGGCATCGAAGTTTCTCAAGTGAAAGAAGGAATTTTCATTTCTCAAAAGAAGTATACTAAAAGGATTTTTCAAAAATTCAAAATGATGGATTGCAGGTCTGTGGCCATACCATTAGCAGCAAATGAGAAGCTTAGAAAAGATGATGGAGAAAAGAAAGTTAATAGCTTTTTAGGAGTTTGATTGGAAGTTTCCTATATCTTACTTCAACAAGGCCAGATATTATGTTTGTTGCTAGTTTATTATCCAGATTCATGCAAGAACCAAGCCAAGTGCATTTTGGAGCTGCAAAACGTGTTCTACGCTACTTGCAAGGAACAATGGATTATGGGATAATGTACAAATTTGGTGGAAATTTGAACTTAATTGGTTATTCTGATAGTATTGGGCTGGAAGTATAGATGACATGAAGAGTACTTCTGGTTATGCTTTCTTATTTGGATCAAGCATTTTTTCTTGGTTGTCAAAAAAACAAAGTGTTGTTGCTCAATCCACTGCCGAAGCAGAATATGTTTCAGCACCCAAGGCTACTTCTCAAGCTATTTGGCTTAGGAGAATATTTGAAGACATTGGTATAAAACAAAAAAAAAGGACTGTTCTGTATTGTGATAACAAATTAGAAATTGCAATTGCCAAGAATCCAGTCAGCCATGAAATATCAAAGCATAATTCCATCAAGTATTATTTTATCCGAGAAGCACAAGAGAAATGCGAAATTCAGTTGCATTATTGTCAGCCAGGAGAACAACTTGCTGACATCTTCACCAAAGCACTTCCTAGAGAAAAATTTTGCTATCTTCGAGAACGCATTGGAGTTATCAAGCAAATGCATTAAGGGGGAGTGTTGGAATTAATGCATCAATGTTTAGTCTTCCAAAATTGTCTCTTAGTTTTTCAAGAAGTCCTTTTAGAATTTTGTAGTACATGTATCTAATAAATTGTGATACATGTATTTAGTTATTTGTGCAAGACTTTTTGTTTTCTATTTTGAGTAGTATAAATAGTGATGTAGTTGATGATTGTAATCATATCAAGTGGCCTTAAGTAGCCTATAATAAACTTGAGCATTTTCTAAAGATAATATTTTTTCTTTCATATTTCCTACTATTTAGTCATTTTTTGTAGTCTATTTCCATTTTGGTTATTTAAAGATTCTTCTTTTTTTATTATATCAAATCTTTCAGGTCATGAAATCAAGATTGGATATTTAAAGATTCATCTTTTTATGCTCCAATATCAACCATTTTAGGTTCTTGACAACTAAATGTTGAGCAAATTTATAGTAAAACTAAAAGGGTAGCTTTATATGGAAAGAAAATCCATTCAGCACAAAGTCTATGATTCTTCAAAATACAGAAGAATCATTTTTTTTGAAAAAACCCCAAAAGGAATATCTCAGATGAATATGAGAAAATTTAAGGTTTTAGGGGGGGGGGGGGGGTGATTGAATGGGGATTGAATTTTAGTCAATTGATTACTTCAAAGTCAAGATTGGCTATTTAAATATTTATCTTTTTTTTTGAATCTCTAATATTAACCATTTTAGGATCTTGGCCATCAAATGATGAGAAATTTATAATCCTTCCAGTTCAATTTATTTGTTTTACGTTTCTTTTTAGTACGTGTCAATAAAATATATGTCTTTCCTTATTTGATAAGTTTTAGTTTTCTACATGACATATTTAAGATAATAAGATTGAATAATGTTTAGTACATTATTTTGTTCTTAAATCAGAGTAATATTTCACTGTGGATTTTATATACCTTTTTGGGTAAGAAATTCTTTACTACTCACAGATTCTTCAGCATTGGCTCAAAAAGAAAAGGGAAGAACACAAAATAATGAAGTTATTCTATCAGATATTTTTCAACATGTCGAAAACACTATTGTAGGAACTTTATACACAAAAGATGGGGAACCAAATATTTCTGCTATTAGAAAGTGAGTAAATGCTATTAGTGATTGTCTATGCTACTCGGACTCTTTAAAAATGTCGTCAATGCATATCGGATCCTCTAAAAGTTGTGGAGTTTGACAAAAAGCCGACACGGATGGATGTTAAGTTTGCTGAACAACATAGATTATCGGTAGGCTGAGCAAATGACATATTAAGACTATAATTGCTAAGAGTAATTCTAATTGTTGTGTTACAGGTTATTCAAAAGCATTGATCATAACAAAGATAATGTAATTTCACGTATGGAATTGAAACAAGTATGCAATATGTAATTTGGTCCTGCACCTTCGGATGCTGATGAAATGGTCTAAAGAATCATGAAACAATTTGATGATCAGTGTGGATGAATTTGTTACTGGATTCTCGCAATGTCTACACAATGTAGGACATCACTCTCATCTTTCACCGGAATCCAAAGATGATATCACCAAGTAACAAAAAAGGTAAATGCATGTTGTTTAAGCGTCTTTCATCCATGAATATGTACAATAATGTATGAATAGCCAGTGTAAGAACTTATACAGGTAAACCTCTCTGTAACAGAGTCGTTTCTTTGGATATCTTTTGGCTGCTATAACGATATGATGTTATGGAAACCTATGATAATGTAAGGCATAAATATATATACAAACACTCAAACTTGACTCAGACGGAAATTAAATTATTGAAAGTTATAGAAGAAGTTAGTTAGAATCTTGTTATGTAACTAACTATGTGCCGGCATTAGTTTGTTAGAATGAAGTTTGTTAGAATATGCACATGGTGTGCATTGTGTGATCTATATAGGATTGAGCTCCTTCTCATTTCACTACTAGAAATTTGATCTACTGTCACGGTTCACCTATCGTTGCAATTGACGTTACTACCGTAACCATAGGTCTAAGGCTACGGTTACAACAATCGCTACAACAGATCACATATCAATAGAGATATTGCTACGGTTCTGTGCGACAGTTCACATAACCGTAACCATACGTTGAGCTATTGCCACGGTTCTCATTTGAATTAATTGCCAACGGTTATGGACGTATTGATACCATTTTTAACCGTCGTAATAGAGGTTTATGCATCAGTTCTGTTAAGGCTATGGCTACAATTTTTTTTCGATTCAACACACCGTTTTCACTCTATTGCGACGGTTGTTATAGGGTATTGCAACACTTTCAAACAATTGTAGAACTGTGGCTTAATGCCTATTGCAACGGTTATTACCTGCTATTTGCAACAATTCTAATGCAATATTAGTAAGCTATATATACCTGCTATATATATACTAAATCATTCATGAGAATCAATTTTATAACATAAAAATACACATAAATCATTAACGAGAATAAATGTTCATTACCTTAATTAGAATTCAAGATCCGTGATTCTAATATCAATTAAAGCAAAATATACAAATCTTTTTATAGCATTCAAAAAAGGAGAAACACATGCCATAGAATTTTCAATCTTCAAAAATATATGATTTCTAGAACATAAATAAAGTTTACATCAATATATACTTCAGCTCCTATGTCAAGTCCTCACTACTGCTTTCATCGCCTTCTTCGATTTCATCACCTACATATAATCAGAAAAAAATATAAATAATTTAGCAAACCTCAAATCTTGGAAATTAACAAGTATACATGTAGTTACAACCATGCATTAGATTTTAGAATTGTTCAACCCTAAAACTTGGAAAACAAGTACATGCCTATAACATTCAACTGCTAGCTGCATTCAAACTTCTACAAGCAGCAGCAGAAACAAGAGACCAGACTACTCTATACATGCCAATAACATTCAACTGCTAGCTGCATTCAAACTTCTACAAGCAGCAGCAGAAACAAGAGACCAGACTACTATACATGCCAATAACATTCAGCTGCTAGCTGCATTCAAACTTCTACAAGCAGCAGCAGAAACAAGAGAAAAGACTACTATACATGCCAATAACATTCAACTGCTAGCTACATTCAAACTTCTACAAGCAGAAACAAGAGACCAGACTACTATACATGCAGTAATTAGCTACTATGTTGGCTCGACTGAACATAATCGTGAAGCTAGGATTCAACACTATAATGCTACAAGAAACCAGAAGAAGAAACAAGAGACCAGCAGCAAAAACAAGAGTCCAAACTACAAGCAGTAGAAACAACACTATCATGCTATAAGAGACATGTTTAATTAACATAAAGAAGAAACCACAAGAAACCAGACTACAAGCAGCAAGTATAAAAAAAAAATCATGAATCTAACAACTGGTCCTTTACTAGGCTACAAGCAGCACCAGAAAACTCATGAACCAGACTACAAGCAGCAACTCAGACATTAAACTATCAGAGAACAAGCAGCAACTCAGACATTAAACTCACGAATCAGGCATTTACTGATCTTTGCCTAACTTTTCCCCAACTTCGTTAGATCAATAGCATACTATTCCATTCTAATCCTATAGCAAGTAGCAACAACAAATACCAATCAAAACATAGAATTAGCGACAGCAACCTTGTTTAGCCCCTTGAACAGAAGTAGATTCTCTTGGTGAAGGAGTCGAAAATGTTGTCAATATGTTAGGATCAATTAATCCTGCATGCTTAAGTTGTGCAATAACATCTGCAATAAATTCTTGTCGCACAATTTTCTTTTGTTCCTCTATTTGTTTCTCCATTTTCTGCATCCTCTCTTGCATTTGCTGCATTCCATCAGTTGTTGAACTTAAAATTGATTCCGAATTGCCAACTTTTTTTCAAAGTAGTCTTTGTAACTCCTGCGCCATATAGTCTTAGACGTCCCGTATGTTTAGGACCCATGACGCTTGAAAATGCATCAACATACTCACCATTTATGCTTATTTGTTTTTCAATTTCCTCTATTTCAGCCTACCAAAGCATATCTAACAAACACAATCTTATGAAATAAATAATTGATCTCAATAAAAAAAAATAGACAGGCACATACAATTTTACTAGTAGTATCTTCATTTGAGGCCTTGTACAAACGACCAGGTTTTCTTGTTCTTGTAACCACAAAGAGATCCTTAGATGATACTGTCTCCTTATCTTTCTCCTAGTCAAATTGAAATATATATAAAAAATAAACTCACACTGGAAGAGATCCAAAAGAAAATTTCATTAAAAAATAATATATAAGAGAACTCACTAGCTTATTACGAATTAAAGCGAAACTCTTTTTGCCAGCAGTGTGTGGATTCATCAGTTTTTTTTTGATTCTTTGCATTTGTTTCAGACATTTTCTGCAAAGTAATGAATCAGTAATTTTAATCGAAGGTATATTAGTGTTATATAGTGTACTAGACAAGGTCAATATTAGTTTGTCTTTCCTTTATAACAGTCTATTTTTCCTTTATAACAATCTGTCAATATCAGTCATTATATAGTGTTAAGGTGTCTTGTAAAATGCATGTGACTATCATAATAAATGAAGAAAGAAGCTGCAAAATATTACAATAGAGAAGAGAGTAGAAAAAAAAATAAAGCAGAATATATACTATTATCACACTACTTTAGACACTAAAGTACCAACCAAGCCTCAGGTAAAGCAGAATCAATACTATTATGTCAGCAACACCGATATCACACTATGGACAATTATGTCACAGCAGACAGTGTTGGCAATTTATCCAGATGCTTTAGTACCTATACTATTCAGATGGTTACTATATGTTTTGATTTACTTCTGTAGCAGTCAAAGAGAAGGTTATGCAGAATTGTACAATTTTTTCTAACAGCTTTGAAGTGTTGGGGGTTACTAGGTGGGAAGAAGCTGGGAAGGGAGAAAAAATCAGGAGCTATAATACAAATGCTACTTATTCAAAAAATTGAGATTTTGAACTACATTTTTACCTTGAATTTTATTTGAGGAGCTCTCTGAATTGACATTCTGGAATATGACCAGGCTTTTTTACCATTCGAACTGCATCATTGTCATATGGATCGTAATAATTAAGCTTCAAATCACTTCTATGTCTTCTCCAAGCATCTCGAATTGTTAGCATAGCCCAATGGTACGCAACTTCAGGAATAATATATTTCCCCTATAATTTTTTGTCATTCAATTAGCCAATAGAAGTAAAAATTTTTACAAATAATTTATTATTGTAAACTACAAACCTTGGTATAATCCCATAAATCCTTTTTAGTGTCCATGCTCCTCCAATCCAATATATCAAATTGGCAAAGAGTCGCATTTCTAGCCAATGTTCCTAGGAAGCTACTTAGCTCTATGACAACATCATCCGTAGGACCAACGGGTTGATTTTGACTATTCAGTATGATCAACTTACATTCTTTTCGGGCATGAACATCATGCATTTGCGTTCTACCTCTTTTATTTGTAGTGGAAACATCTTCATCTATAAGAAAATACAAGAAATATAATTAAAAATTATGAATACATTTAATAGGTTTGTAATCTTATATGTTACCTTGTTCTTCAGGTTGATCATTTGTTCGAGGAGTGACAGAATTCATTTGCACTTGATCCTCGAAAGGAAAATCTTTTCCATGCTGCTCAAGAGGCAGCTCCTCGACAGGCTGCACAAGAGGCAGCTCCTCGACAGGCTGCACAACAGGCAGCTCCTCGACAGGCTGATTTTCAAAAGGCAACTCCTCGACAGATTGTCTTTTTGCTTCAGATTGTGGTGCTACTGATTGTTCTGCTCCAATTAATTTGAGCAGATGTCCTTTCTCGCACTCTATTTCTTTAATAATTTCATTTGTTGTCAATAACCGTCGTTTCTTATTTGCCAAGAATGATAACGATCCCGGTTTAGCAAATGTCTTCTTTTTGGCTTTTTTGGTTCTTTTTGAAGTTTCTTGTTGACTCATAGCTATGACTATTCAAACCTGTGTGAAAATAGAAATTAAAAAGTTAAAATGTATGGCAGTGTACACCTGCAATACTTAAACAAATAAATCACCAAGATATTACAAAGAGCTGAAAATAAAATGTACCCTTAAGGGACATTCTAATAATATTTTCTGCACTCAATCACATTCGGTAGGTCTATTACTGTTCACAATCACACACAAGATTTAGAGTGTTTTTAGGTGCCAATTGGTGAAATTATAAGAGAGCAACAAGTCTGTTACTGTCCACATTCACACACAGTAGGTTTGTTACTGTCCACAATAATATTTTCTGCACTCAATCACATTCATAGAATGTACATTACGTACTCAAAGAGAGAACGAACCTGGAGTGTTGGACCTTAATAAAGAGATAAGAACCTAGGGATTTGCTGGTCCACTAATATATTGAAATTGCTCAGAGAAACTGCAAAAAGAAGAAGAATTAAAATGATCAATAAGAGAGAAAAAGGACTTACCAAAACTAATAATCCAAAAGTTGTAGTAATTTAACGATAACATGAAGAAAAAAAACATAGAAACAAAAAGAAGAGATAGCAAATACAGTTCACTCAACATTCGTAATCTATATGATGCAACTCAAATGATATTCATTACTTACTATAAGAAAAAAAAAGATAATGTATTTGAACAAGTCCACAAGATCCTTTGTCAATCATCAACTTCCATCCAATCCCAATCAGTATCATCAAAGTCATCCTCCTCTTCCGATGTTTCCATAGCTTCATCTTGTGAATGTTGTGCAATGGAAGGAGCATCGATGATATCAACAGGAAGATCTTCTCTAGACCATCTAACATCTACATCAACTAATCTTTCTGATGAACCAATATCATCATTAGGCTCTCTCCAAAATGTTTCTTCAATATTAGGACAATTCTCTTCCTCCAAATCATACAAATCCACAGGGACTTTGTTTCTTGCATAATAAACATTTTTCTCAACTGGATCTTCCACATAAAAAACTTGATGCACTTGAGATGCTAGTACAAAAGGATCATTTGTACTACATTTTTTGTTGAAATATACCCGAGTCAATCCATAATCATCGACTTCATTATGAAACCAATCACAATTAAAAAGTACAACACTAAAGCAACCCCAATAATCAATCTCAATGATATCCTGAATAATTCCGTAATAGAGAACCATTCCATCAACAGGATTTTGGTCCCTAGCACTAGCAAAACTATCTGTTGTGGCTCACAAAGTCACTCCACTATTCTGAGTTTTACAAGGGGCATCCCGTGTCTTCGTATGAAATCGATATCCATTAATGAAATATCCAGTATATCTTTTTACCACAAAGTTAGGCCCTTTAGCTAGCCATTTTAAATGATTGGACACTTCAATATTTTTAATTTTTTCACTAACCAATCACCAAATTCTCTACTATGGACCTGTGCTTTTACCCATGCATTGCCTCTAGTACGATTATCAGTTAAGCTCTTATGTTCCCTGTAAGCATGTAATGTAATTTAATCAATGTGTATTTACAAATGAAATGAAATTTGAAATACATTATCATAACATTTAAATGAAGTTTCAAAACAAACGAGTATTTTATCTTACTTGATAAATGCCTCTACTTGTTCATCTCCTATATTGAACAAAGTATATCGATGTGCTTCAAACAACTCATGCTGCTCCATGTTAAAAATCTTGCCTTTCCTTATATTCTCACTTCCAATTGGATGACCTGTCTTAGGAAATAAATGTGAAACACCACCTTTCTCTGTTTGAATGTACTCATCATCCTCTATTTTACACCTACTTAATTTTATCTTCACCGTATTAGGTAGGTATATGGAAATAAAGTTCAAACAATCTACAGCTGAAAAACCTTCTACTGTTGATCCTTCAGGATTTTTTCGATTACGAACAAGCCCCTTGAAGTCACACATAGTTTTGTCTGTAGAATACATCCAACGCAAATGAGTTGGGCCTCCAAGCTTAATTTCATCTACTAGATGGATAGGTAAATGTGTCATTATATCAAAAAAAGATGGAGGAAAAATCTTTTCAAGCTCACATTCAATATCTATGATTTCTGCTTTCATCTTATCAAGATCGCTTCTTCTTATAACCTTGCTACATGTGGCTCTAAAATAATTCCCCAATCTAATCAAGACCATAGCTACATTCTTGGGTAACACTTTTCTGACTGCAACCTGGAGCAACTAATGCATTATGAAATGAGCATCGTGACTTTTGTATCCTGATACTTTCATCTCTTCAATTTGCACACGACTTGATATATTAGAAGCACACCCTTTTGGTAATTTTGCATCTTTTAATAAGGTGCAAAATAAATTTTTCTCATCTGGTGTCATAGAGAAACAAGCTTTAGCTAGATGGATATTTCCTGTATCACAATCTTTTAGAGGTTGAAGATCTTTACGTATCCCCATTTCATACAAGTCATAGCGAGAACTTATATGATCTTTGGACTTTCCAAGTATATCCAATAAAGTCCCAAGCACACTGTCACAAATATTCTTCTCTATGTGCATCACATCAAGATTGTGCGTCAATTTGTTTGTTGCCCAATACGGTAACTCAAAAAATGTGGATTTTTTTTTCCATGGACCATCATTCTTTCGTTTTCTTTTCTTTTTGTTCTTTCCAAATACATTATTGAATTCACGAAGCTCTTCAAGAATTTGTGCACCTGATAATGGAGTAGGTGCAACTTTATGCTCCTCTTTACCGTTAAATGATCTTTTATCTCTTCTGAATGGATAATCAGGAGGTAAAAATGTCTGATGACCCAAGTAACACATCTTGCGACTATGTTTGAGATATTGGGAACAAGTATTATGGTTACAAGTGGGGCATGCCCATCTCCCCTTGGTGCTCCATCCAGAAAGCATTGCTAGAGCTGGAAAATCACTAATTGTCCACAATAGAGCTGCATGCATTAGAAATGTTTGATTAGTTACAGCATCATATGTTTCAACTCCCACTTCCTATAGTTCCTTCAACTCCGCAATCAGTGGTTGCAAGTATACATCTATATCATTTCCGGGAGACGATGGACCTGGAATAATCATTGACAACATAATATTCTCCGACTTCATGCAAGTCCATGGAGATAAATTATAGTTCATCAACATAACTGGACATGTGCTATAGGAAATTCTTATAGTTCTGAATGGATTGAAACCATCACTTGAAAGACCCAATCTAACATTACGAGCATCACTAGCAAACTCAGGATGCAATTAATCAAAATCCTTCCAAACTTCACCATCTGCAGGATGTCTTAAATTTCCATCTTTAAGTCGTTCAGTATCATGCCATCTCATAACTACAGATGTTTCAGAACACATGAATATCCTCTGAAGCCTAGGTTTTATAGGAAAGTACCTTAAAACCTTCACTGGTATTTTCGTAACCTTATTATTTAAGTCATTACGAACATTCTTCCATCTTGAAGCTCCACACACAGAGCAATTATCTAACTTTGCATTGTCATTCCAAAATAATATGCAATCATTAGTGCAAGCATGTATTTTCTCATAATGAAGACCCAAATCTTTTATGACCTTTTTTGCCTTGTAAAACGAGTCGGGTATCTGAGCAAATGGAAATGCCTCTCTTATCAAGTCCAACAAATCTGAAAAGGCCACATCAGTCAACTTGTGAATGCATTTAAACAAGTATAGCCGGATGGTAAAACTCAACTTAGAAAAATTCTTACACCCTGGATACAACTCTTCTTTCCCTTCCTCCACTAATTTAAAAAATCTCTTTGCATCTTCATGTGGACCCTCCCTCACTCCTTCATGTCTCTGATTATCTACTATATTTCTAAAAGTATCATGAAGTAATATATCAATGTCGTCATGCATGTTAGAAGATTATTCTTCATCGGTTGGATGTGGCGTATTTCTTGAGGAAAATCTTTCACCATAAAAAACCCATTTGGTGTATCCATGAACAAATCCATGGCAAATCAAATGATCCTCTACCATATTTCGGCAAAGCCAATTACGATTAAATCACTTCTTACAAGGATACAATATTTCATTTCCTTGGGAAGCTCGTTCAAATGCTTTATCAAGAAAATCATTAACTCCATGAATATATTCATTGGTGGATCTTCGGAGATTCATCCAACTTTTATCTCCAAAATCCATTGAATATTTATCCTACATGACATGTGCAAAACATTAAAGCCAATAAATTCATGCGTACAAATAATATCGGCAGAACTTAACAACTCGAACTTTTAGATTAATCGAATCTCAAACCTTCACATCAATTCAACAACAAACAATTACAACACTAATAGTAGAACCAAAAAATATTGACAAGTTAAGTTATTAGCAGCTTCCACCATTTAATAAACTTTATACAAATGAATGACTAAAGGCACATGCAAGCACATTTCAAAGCAATAAGAGAAGACCTAGATTAGAGTAAATAACATACATTATAGCAATAGACTGCAACAAGTAAACAAAATAACTATCAATACATTAGTTTTGATTCTAGCAAAACAGTTCATGTATTCGTAAAACAATAACAAAGTTGATTGTTCACATGGAAAAAGTAGTTCGGACAAACCATAACAACTCATATTCTCTTTATAAAAAAAACACAAGCGAGTTAGCTGGTCAATCTAACAACTAGCTACCATATAGCAGAAATTTTTTATTACTTTCAATTTCTTACCAATCAGCCTTCTCGGGTTCCCAACGAACTACTTCAAAAATCATGAAGTGTTACCTTTGGGTCTGTATCATCCAAGCCTATAAATAACATAATCACACAATATTATTAGGAAACCAAGCCAAAGAGATGAAAAAATATAAGAGATATAAGTCCAAGATAAGTAGCTTATCTTAGAAAACTCCATCAAAAAATTCCTTTTTTTAAATCACACGTACAAAAAAAACACTGGCACAATGACTCTATTGTTACTAAAATCAAGAAAATGTATTTATTTGAAACCCAAGATTGGATTTTTATCTTCTGTTTATCATCATCATACAAATATCACCAAATATAAGAACCCCATTTCGAATTCTTGGTTTAAATCAACCCCATTTTTCTTATTTTCTTTTTGACTCAACCAAAGCTCAAACACTGTTATAGTCACACTTCAAACAATCGATACAATATTTTATGAAGCACAAAGACAAGGACTATATTTTCATGCCAAGAGCAGTATCACCTGATTGAATTATTTCTTTGTTTAATGAGACTGAGGAATCTTTTGCAGATGACTACAGCAATTGCAATTGAGGATGTAAGGAGAGAAGTCAAAATATTGCACGCTTTAACAGGACATAGGAATCTGGTTCAATTCTATGATGCCTATGAGGACGAGGAAAATGTTTATATAGTCATGGAGTAAGTTGAAATTGTCAACCTTAATGTTGTTTTTAGTTGTGTTTCAGGGTAACTTGTCATTCTTCAGCATTCTGACATAAAAGAATTTGTCTTATTTGGTTTACGTCCTTTCAAATTTTGCATGGCTTGTCGTATTATCATAAGAGAAATCTATTTAGTTTATCATTTTTTTCTTTTATGTTTTCTGCATTTGTTTGTACTTATCTTTGTGAGATCTTCTTCAGGTTATGGAAAGGAGGAGAATTGCTGGACCGGATACTTGCAAGGTGGGTACTTAAAATATTTTCAGCTTAGCATGCTTGGTATTCTCCTATGTGAATTTCCTGACTCCAGTTTATTTTGAAGGGGTGGGAAATACTCGGAAGACGATGCCAAAGTTGTCATGGTACAACTTCTAAGCATGGTCTCGTATTGTCATCTTTAACGGGTTGTTCATCGCGACCTAAAGCCTGAGGTAATGGAGTTATTTTTAATCTACATATAACACTCAAATATACATTTACAATGAACACTCTACTTATGTTTAGAACTTCTGAATGAACCTAAGGAATAGAGTCAAGTTTACTAGTTTGCTCAAATTTTGTTGATGGACATTAAGAGCATGAATGCAAGAACAATAGCATGCTGCATGGTTAATACCTCAAGTATCAAAAGAAAACACTCAAGGCATTGTCATCATAGTAGTTATATGACTCTCAACTTAATAACTGATATGATTTAAAAAAAAAACTTAATAACTGATATATAAATCCTGTGCAACAAGTTCACAGTAGACGGAGTGAGTATTCCTGGATTTCCATTTTATAGGTGCAATTTCATTATGGATACCTAGGATCCTGCCCAACTAATTTGGTGATTAAAAGATCATTCATGAGTTATTTGGTAACATAATATCACATGATGAATTCTGACAAACCAATTACAATTTTGCATAAGCCCCTGTAAAGTATTGAGAGAGTTAAATCAGCTCAACCAAATGAAAATGCTTACGGAAGTTTGTGTCTCGGACAGACCACTGAAGAAATTAGTTATGATCTGCATGTTTTCTTACGGTATCTAATAGAAATTTCCAGGGTTTCTTCTAATCCCACAATATATGTGAACAAATGTAGTGTCATTTCTTTCCTACGTCACTCTATGTTTCGTATGCTTGGTTTCCAAGCTCATTATATTGACAATTGTTCTTCTGTTCTATTCAGAATTTTCTTTTCGTTTCTAAGGATGAGAACTCTCCTTTAAAAGATATTGACTTCGGTCTCTCTGATTATGTAAAACCAGGTAAATGTTAATGCATACAACATTTATCATTTCTTATTTTGTGCTTGTAGCATGCCATAGTTTGACTAACGAAAATATTTGCAGATGAAAGTCTTAATGATATTGTCGGAAGTGCATTATGTGTCACAGTTTATGCTGGCAGTGACTCATAAGGGAAGATAACATTCAATCGAACAAGCAAAAGACATAGACAATATCAGAATCCGAATGTATTTCAAAGTAAAACGACAGTGATACTCAAGTTTAAACATCTCTTAATAATCAAAAACAAAATTAAGGATAATTAAGCCTTAATCCGAAACAAGTTGAGATCATCAATATGAATACCAAAAAACAGAGGAGAGAACATAGGGTCACACAACTACAATATTAACATCAAGGTTTGTAATCAGTCAAAGGACAAGAGAGTTTTTCAAAAACGAACTAGCTTAAGCTATATCAGTCAACAAAAAGTGAAACAAATACCAGTAGGAAGTAATTTGGGAGTAATTTTTGTCCAGATTCACATCAAATGGGAATATTAAGGAAGAATTCAGCTGGAACAAAAAAAATGCAGAGAGAAATACTTACAGATCCACAAACTTGGAGCACTAGATTTCGACTCTCTTATATATCACAGAATCAAACAGGGGAAGTTTATACACTAACTATATTGGAGCAAATAACATAGATTTAAGACTAACCCATATATTATTCTTTAAGATTTTTCAAAATTAATTCAATGGAGACTTAGAAATCATGAACTAGCATAGAAAACTTAAACATTATTAACCTTTAAGATGAATTCGTAGTCGAACCTCAAAAACATCACCAAAAAGAACGAGCTGGTTGTTTTCCTCGACGAGCTTCAGCAATAGCTTCACCAACGAGCTTCAGCAACAGATTCACCTACAAGCTTCACCAACAACTTCACCAACAGCTCTTCACCAACGAGCTTCACCAACAGCTTCACCAACAATTTTCGTTTTTCTCACCAAAATCTTCAGAAATTCCTTTCACAGCTTCACCCACAAAAAGGCTCTCTCACATTGTTTCTGAAAAATAAGGGTTTCTGAAAACAATTTCATTCTTTTTCTTTTACATTTTTTAAAAATTTAATATATCAGAATTATTTTTTTAGGAGGGACTAATGTATCTTTGCCAAATTATATTGGAGGGAAATATATTTTTTTAGGAGGGAAAATTATTTAGGGCTAAAAAATCAGAATTATTTTTCTAAAAAACTGTTGCCATAGAGTTATCTATAGCGACGGTTTTAAAACTTGTTGTTATACATTCTCTATAGGAACGGTTATAGGGATTATACAACAGTTTATTTTAAGAATTTTTCTATTAGATTCAAGTATATTTGTCCACGGTTATAACCGTTGTAATAGGTGAGCTATTGCTACGATGGTATAACCGTTGCTAAATAAGCGTTGCAGTAAGTCAAATTTCTAGTAGTGTTTGTAATACAACTTTTTCAGATAATAAAATTCCCTCCCTCTTCTCTTCTATTTTTGAGTTCAAGCTTACATTCACATCCATGGAAGATTAGCTTCCTTGGATTCTATTAAATAACCGTAAAGTTTTCATGGTATCAGAGCAGCGACATAGGGATTATCTCACAAGCTGTGTATTTTCAATCAAATAACAAAGCAAAGAACCTGATTCTATAATGGCAGAATTAACGGTGGCTACTCTAGAATAACAACCATCCTCTTTATCTTCATCTGTCGGATACACCAGGTGAAGCATTGATTGCGACTAAGCTTACAGGTACATTAGACTATGGATTATGGAGCAAATCATTACGACTTATATTATTGGTGAAGAATAAAACTGGTTTCATAGATGGATCCAGTTAGAAAAGTTCATACAAAAGAGATTTGGCAGTTCAATGCGAGAGGTGCAATGTTGTGGTGCTTTCATGGATCAGCAGCACAATGGCTTAGAATTGCTAACTACGATTGTTTATGCTTCATATTCTAGACGTGTTTTGGATGACTTCAAGGAGAGGTTTGACAAATCCAATCTTACCAGAGTGTATCATCTATGGTCAGAGGTTTCTTCATTAAAACAAGGTACTGACTCTGTTACTGCTTTTTATTCGAAATTGAGACACTTATGCGATGAACTAAATGTGTTAATACAAACTCGCTGATGCAATTGTGAGGAAGCTATGCCCTATATTCAATATCTTAGCCAGCAACGATTACTAATGTTTCTTATGCGGCTAAACGGGTCTTATAGTCATGTGAGAAGTGACATATTACTTAAGACTACAATTCCTATTGTTAATTAGGCATATGCCACAGTTATACAAGAGGAGAGTCAACGGTATTAGGAGTTATGGATCTTAACAAGGAACCTTTCACAATGATGGTGAATAGTAGGCCAAGTTTCAAAGGAAAAAATACTAGACACTGCCTGTGACCATTGCGGTTATAAAAATCATCTATCTAAAGACTGTTAAAGGATCATAGGATATCTGACTGATTTTAGGAGCAAGAGGAAACAAGGACAAAGTGACAATGTATGAAATATGGCTCTGAGAATGGTCGGAAAGGTATGGCTTATGGCACTGAGAATGGTCACAGATCTAACAACAACTTTCCTCACAATTATCATGTTGATTCTAGTTTCAAATCACATGAAAATTTTGCTGCAACAGAGGAACATGTACATGTGCTTACTCTTACTGAGGATGAGTACAACCACGTGAAGATCTCATACACAACAATAACAGTCAAAACACTAGAGATGGTACTGAATGCAAAGCAAACTTGGCAGGTAATGTGTCTATGACACCTAATGTTTATGAGTGAAGGTGGATTATTGATTGAGGTGCTACAAACCACATTACATTCTCTAATGATCTTCTAGATGAATTGAATTACCTAGATGATTAGAGGCCAAATATTGTTCAGTTACCAATAAGAAATAAAGCTCACATCAGAAACAGAAGAAATTCAATCATTTTGGGAAATTATGAAGTGAAGGATGTGCTACATGCACTTGACTTCAATTTCAACTTGTTGTCAGTTAAAAGGTTAACTAAAGATCTATCTTGTAGTGTTAGCTTCTTTCGTGACTTTTCCGTGATGCAGGCACTCTCAAATGGCAATGTGATTGGGATTGTTAGAGTATATGATGGTTTGTACTTCTTAAAATACACAATAAAGCCAGTGGTTCATGCAGTTATCAAGGATAACGGTCAAACATCGTTGTGGCACCAAAGACTTGGACATCCTTCTCTACTATTATGCAACCCATCACAGCCATCAAAACCATCAAAGATTGTGTATCTTATCAATCTTGCTATCACATTTGCCCTCAAGCAAAGCAAACTAAACCAGCTTTTCCTAAAAGTTCACATACTTCTAATACTAGTTTTCAGCAATTACATTGTGGATGTATGGTGGCCTTATAAGAATCCAACTTATGATAGAAAACAATACTTTGTTACAATTGTATATGACTATATCATGTTCCTGGGCTTGCTTAATTCATTCAAAGGTTTAAGTTTACTTTGTAATAAAAGATTTTCTCTTAGTGATAAACACTCAGTTTGGCATGAAGGTGAAAGTGTTTGAGGTCTAATAATGGGACAGAGTTTATGAATTCAAAATGTAAGGAATCATTTGCTTCTCTTGGCATTGTGCATTAAAGTTCATGTGCATACACACCCCAACAAAATGGGGTGGTTGAGAGAAAGCACAACCACATATTAAGCATTTCTAAGGCCCTAAGGTTTCAGGATGCCATTCCGATTCACTATTGGGGTAATTGTATCAAGGCTGCAGTCTACTTGATCAATAAACTCCCCACACTTGTGTTGCAAGGCAAATCCCCACATGAGTTGTTGTATGGCACTCCACCACACCTACATCACTTCAAAGTATTCAGTTGCCTTTGTTTGTATTTGTCCTTCCAAAGTCCAATAAGTTTGCTCTTACGGCCAAGAATTGTGTCTTTATGGGATATGAAAAAACACATAAGGGCTATAGAATACTAGATTTCAAGTCTTATTATTTCCATATCACTAGGGATGTCCTTTTTATGGAAGATACATTTCCTTTTATGACAAGCTCATCATTTGCAGACTCTCAACATATTGACAGTTGGTCCCAATATTTTGATGTACTTCCTCATGATTCCCCTAGTGAAGCTACCAATTCACAAGAAGAAGAGGAAGATTGTGTTGAAAGCTCAGCTGCCAGCCAAACTCCAGAAGAATGCAGTGCAGGTTTTGAGCTTGAGCATGGTATGGTTGTTCCTAAACAAGTTACTGCTGAGCAACTTGTAACCACAACACTAAATAGGTATCTCAAGACCCCTATTTGGCAAAATGATTATCATGTGTCCACAGCCTCAAAACAAGCTCATAATGCTTGCCTTTATTCTATTGCCAAATATGTCACTTACTCACAGATAAGCCTCGCTTACAGTTTTTTTTTAGCTACACTATCTATAGTGTATGAGCCTGCCACTTTCAAGGAGGTTTCCAACTGCAAGGAATGCATTGCAGCAATGCAGGATGAAGTCACTGTATTCAAACAAAATGCCACTTGGACTATAGTAGACCTTATGCCGGGAAAGAAGGCTATTGGTTCTAAATGGGTATCTAAGGTTAAAATTCAAGCAAATGGACATGTTGAAAGGTACAAGGCCATCTTGGTTGCCAAGGGTTATAGCCAACAAGAAGACCTAGACTATATTGAGACTTTTTTACCTGTGGCTAAGATGTTCACAATTAGGACCACCATTAGTGTGGCAGTTTCTCACAATTGGCCTTCCTACCAAATGGATGTTCATAATGTTTTTTTGCAAGGTGACCTTATTGAAAATGTTTATATGGTAATGCCACAAGGCTTTCAAAAGCAGGGGGAATACAAGGTATGTAAGTTGCTTAAGTCTCTATATGGCCTAAAACAAGCTTCCCGGCAATGGAACTTGAAATTCACTAAGGTACTCACTGATACTGGTTTTGTGCAAAGTCCACATGATCATTCACCTTTTACCAAAAGATATGGGCAAGACATAGCAGTTATTCTTATCTACGTGGATGATGTGCTCATAACAGGAAATAGTAGTAAGTTGATACAAGAGTTAAAAACTTCTCTTCACAACAGGTTTTAAATAAATGATCTTGGTGAT
This sequence comes from Solanum habrochaites, assembly GCA_027704765.1. NCBI lineage: Eukaryota > Viridiplantae > Streptophyta > Magnoliopsida > Solanales > Solanaceae > Solanum > Solanum habrochaites. The sequence continues at coordinate 51,564,707 of JAKWJA010002498.1, forward strand.
CTTAATTTTTTTTTCTAGGTATTAGAATCACGAGATCTGAATTTGTTATTCTCCTTAACCAAAGGAAATATGCCCTGGAATTGATCTCAGGCACTGGTCTTAGTGGTGCAAAGCCAGTGAATACACCTTTGGAGGCAACTTTGAAACTAATTAAAGAAGAGTATGATGAGATGACTAGGGTTATTAATGATCCTATACACCAGGATGTCACAGGCTATCAAATTCTGGGTGGAAGATTATTGTATCTTACCATCACCAGGCCTGATATTAGCTTCAAAGTTCAACTGTTATCACAATTTGTGCATTAACCTAAAAGGTCACATTGGAAGCAGTTATGAGGCTTGTTAGGTACATCAAAATCAGTCCTAGTCAAGGCATACTGTTCAGCAGCAAGACAAGTCTAGAACTTGAAGCATTTTGTGACTCAGACTAGGCAGCTTGTCCCAATACAAGAAGGTGTATCACATGATACATGGTTAAATTGTTAGCTATCTTGAATATGATATCTTGATGTAAGTGGAAAGTAAAGATGCAGAGAAGAAGAAAAGAAGAGAGGAAGAGAGGAATTAATAAATTTATGAACTGATTACATTGATACGCATAAGTTCTGTACATATGTATATATATATATACAGAAGTGAAGTATATGGTTATAACTACTCTAACTACCTTCTTGATATCTAATCCTTTAATTTTTAATATTTACACAATGATCCTATATTCTCTTATGTAATACCTTCTTGAATACTCTCCCTCAAGTTTGTAGGTATGAATAGGTTCAATACTCCAAACTTGGATAGCAAGTACTCATGTTGAGATTTTCCCAAGCCTTTAGTTAACATGTCAACCTCTTGTTCTTTGGTATTCAAGTATTTAGTCTGAACTAGCCCATTCTGGATCTTCTCCCTTATAAAATGATAATCCAACTCTATGTGCTTTGTTCTCTCATGTAGCACAGGGTTGGTAGCTATTTGAATAGCTGACTTACTGTCACTATATATGTTTACTGGAGTGGAGACTTCAACTCCAAGTTCTTTGAACAGTTTTACTAACCGCACAACCTCAGCTACTGCAGTTGCCATACTTCTGTACTCAGCTTCAGTTTAACTTCTAGAAATAGCTGCTTGCTTCTTGTATTTCCATGATATTAGTGAACCTCCCAACTTTACCATGAAACCTGTGACTGATCTCCTTGTATCTAAGCAAGTACCCAATCTGAATCACAGTAGACTTGCAGCTCTTTGTTGTTTGTACTGGACTATAACACACCTAGTTCAGCTTGACTTTTGATATATCTCACCACTTTGAGAGCAAAATTTAGATGATATTTCTTAGGTTGATGTAGAAATTGACTTAGAGTCTGTGTAGAAAAAGAAATATCTGGTCTAGTGACATTTAGATATAGTAATTTTCTAACTAATCTTCTGTACACTGTTGGATCTGTTAGCAATATATCATCCTTTTTTGTTCCATTTAGTTCATCATATTCTCTAGTTGTTAACTGCACATAGGGATCCAGTGGAGTAGCAGCTGGTTTAGCAGCACTAAGACCTGCCTCAGTTATGATCTTAGTGTATATTTCCTCTAATGCATCACAATTCCATCTTGTGATCTAGCAAACTCAATCCCAAGGAAATACCTGAGGTTTCTTAGATCCTTCATCTTGAAGTTTCCCTGCAAAGTTCTTTTAATCTATTGAATGAGGCTGAGATCATTGCCTGTGATCATCAAGTCATCTATATATACTAAAAGTATTACCAGAGATGTACTAGTTTTCTTGATGAATAAAGAGTAATCAAGATGACTTTGTACAAAACCCAACTTGATAAGAACTTCAGTGAGTTTCACATTCCATTGTCTAGGTGCCTGTTTTAATCCATAAAGGGATTTAGTGAGCCAGCACAGTAGTTTCTCCGCCTACACACTAAAACCCTTTGGAGGCTGAAAGCCAAAAGGAACCAAGAAGGGGACATGCACCATGAACACTTGGGAGCAATTCCGTGAAGAGTTCAAGAAGGCATTCTACCCCAACAACGCCATCTATGAGGCAAAGCGCAAGTTTAGGGAGTTGAAGCAAAAGGGCAGCATACGCGCGTATGTGCAGAAGTTCACCACCCTTACATTTCAGATTCCCAACCTCACGGATGACGACATGTTGTTCCACTTCATGGATGGACTGCAAAATTGGGCCAAAATGGAGTTGGAGCGGCGACAAGTCGGGACTATTGATGAAGCCATTACGCAGGCCGAAGCCTTGACAGACTTCAGGTAGGAGAAGTCTCTTAGTGCCGAGGAGGACGACGAGGGAGGTAGTCATGATGATAGTGGGGAAGATTGTGGCGAAGGCGAGGAGCAACGGCCACAACCCATTAGGCGAGGCAAGGAGCCACGGCCTCACAAGCATGACACCTACAGGTCCAACGGCAAGAAATCAGGAGATCGTGGCTACACGGTGACGAAACAGGATTCCAAGGATGGTTGCTTCTTATGCAGCGGGCCGCATGGTTATAAAAAGTGCCCTGAACTGAAAAGTCTTGGTGCTATCCTCCGAGAGAAGAAGGATAAAGAAGCCCAAGATAAAGATAAAGTCTAGGATACTAAGCAGTTAGGCATGATAAGCCTATGTGGAGCTGTCATCAAGCAACCATCGACGATGCCAAGGCAAGAGAAGCCAAGTCAAGCGGAGCCGAAGCATGCGGAACAGGGGCTTGCGAAGTCTATGGCATGCGCTCAATATGTCGACATCACAATCAATGGAAAAAGTGCTCGTGTGTTGGTCGACACAGGTGCAGAGGTCAATATCATGACCAAGACGGCAGCAACGAGGTTGGGGTTGCGTTATAGTCCAAGCAACGCCCAAATCAAGACGATCAATGCACCACCGACTCCAGTAGTTGGAGTTGCGCACGGGGTGAACATCACGGTAGGCGATTAGCAAGGGAAAACCAAATTCATCGTCGCACGAATAGATCTCTTTGATATTATTCTTGGGCAGAAGTTCTTCCAGCAGTGCCATGCAGTGATCGATCCTCATCTCCAAAAATTGACACTCATGGTGAAAGGAGGAGAATGTACGGTTCCCATGGTAAAGGCAAAAGCAACGGAGGGACAGGCTCGTCTAACAGCCATGAAGCTCGAGTGGGTCGACGTGAGGAAGAGGTTAACATCGGCAGCAACCATTGCAAAATCGAGAGAAGACAATGGTGCTGGAAAATCCTTGTCAATGCGCATGAAGAGGGTTCCAAGTAGGAACACTGACGTGATGAAAAAGAAGCCGCTGAGGCACTTGCCTCCTATGAAGGAGGAAGTTCAAAAGATCGGGTCGAGAAAAGCCATGCAATCGATGAGGAGGCTACTCGAAGGGATTGATCGAGTACGTGAGTTTATGATCGCACGGCAACACTCGACACCGATACAGTCGCAATGCGACGTGGTCATCGCGTCATTAGGTGGGGGATATTGTGACGTCCTGTCACCTATCCAGGCAGATCGCCACCTATCCAGACAGATTACAGCATGCGAAAGGGGACAGGCGGCCCAAAAGTCCAGCGTACGAAGGGGCAGGCGGTCCAAGTGTGCAGCAGACGGAGGGGCAGGCGGCCTTGAGCCTTGGAGGGGCTGGTGCAAGCCTTCTAGAATCTTGGGGCAAACTAGCGAAATCTAAGAGTCCTTTTGGAAGAGTTAGAGACATTCTAGGAATGTAGACATGTCTTGAGTGCATGTACTTAGGGACTTGTATAGCAGCATTTATTTACTCTTAGTCATTAGAGTAGTATAAATAGGAGGTTCATTGTATTTGTAAATCATCCATCAATTGACTAATAAGATACAAGTCCTCTCTTCCAAATTTTGTCTTTTGTCTTTCTTCTTATTTCTCTTAGCGTTCCAAGTAGTAAAAGGCTTACTTGAGTTTACGATATCGTGAAAAAATCGTGAGTAAACCGTCAAGTGCCGCACGGAGTCTTGTCAGAATCTTTAGGTCCGTGAAGTAAGGCATTAGACACATCCATTTGGTGGACATGCCAATGTTCTTCAGTAGCTAGAGACAATACACTCCGAACAGTCACCCTTTTAACAACTAGAGAGAAGGTTTCCTGGTAGTCCAGACCCTCCCTCTGATTAAATTGTTTTGCTACAAGTCGTGCCTTAAATCTGTCAATCTCACCAGAGGCATGATACTTAATTTTAAAAATCCACTTGCAACCAATATCTTTCTTGTGAGGAGGTAAGGAAACCACCTGCCATGTTTTATTGGACTCCAAAGCTGATATTTCAGCTTGCATAGCTTCAATTCACCTAGGTTCTTTACAGGCGTCCTCAAAAGATGTAGGTTCAACCTCAGTACCAAAAGAAGAAAGAAATGCTCTATAAGAAGGAGACAATCTTTCATAACCAATGTATTTATCAATAGAATACAGAGGCTTACTGGGTTGAAGATGAGCAGAGGCAACATAATCGTGTAGCCATAAGAGAGCTTTGGTATTTCTTTGTGATCTTCTTATAGAAGGGGTGACTGGAAATGGAACTGCCTCAGTAGGCTCAGAATGTACAACTGTGGCAGGAGAACTAGGCTGAAACAGAGATGTAGTCTCTAAGGTGCATCAAGATGCAAAAACTTGCCATGCAGTAGATGAAGGAGAAGCAAAGGGAAATATGGTTTCTTTAAACAGTACATCTGTTCTAATGAAGAAACTTTTATCATTGATGTTGTATAAAATATACCCCTTTGTATGAGTGCTATAGCCCATGTGTGTAGCAATCACACTCCTGGGATGAAATTTATCATTAATATGCATATTCTTGGCAAAATATAGGCAACATAGAACCCTTATGTTTTGTAGGGAAGGTTTTCATTTGTGGAACATTTCATATGGAGATTTACCATGTAGAACAGGTGTAGGCAACCTGTTAATAATATAAGTAGTATTGAGAATGAAATGCCCCCAAAATCTGATAGGAATGTGACCTTGGAACCTGATGGCTCTGGCCACCTCAAGTATGTGCCTGTGTTTTCGTTCAGCGATACAATTCTGCTGAGGAGTATGAATGCAGGTTCTTTGATGAATAATGCCCATGCTCGTATACAAATGTTTACACTCAGTGTTAACTAATTCAGAACCATTATCAGTACGAATGATTTTAACTAATAAATTGAACTGAGTTTTGACTAGAGTGAAGAAATTTTTCACCACAAACAGCCACAACATTCTAGAACAATCATCAACTATGGTGACAAAAAATCTATTTCCATCATATGTAGGAGTATGAAATGGACCCCAAACATCTATATGAATCAAATGAAATGGACTAGAAGATATCGTAGTGCTATTTTCAAAAGGAAGATTGGGTTGTTTAGCAAGAGGACATATAGTGCAGTTGTGAACCTCATTTAAAAATTGTGTAACAGGAAGATTGAGAGCTCTGTCTAGAACATTGGAGGAAGTATGACCAATTTTTTGGTGACATAGGATAGTTTGTGACTCTGATGAAGGAAAACCATTATGAACTAGATGAGAGTATGTTTGGGAGATAGTATCTGTAGAAGATGAGGGATGAGGAATAAGATAAAGTCCAGCATGTTCTCTACCAATCACCTTCACCTGCCCACTGGAGGGATCCTGAATAGTCACAAAGTCAGGAAAAAAACATACTGCACACTGGAGATCCTTAGTAATTTTTGAAACTGACAATAGAATGAACTTAAAGTCAGGAATAAGAAGAACATTATTGATAATGTCTTGTGAGGTAATATTACTAGAGCATGTATGAGTGATTAATGCATTGTCTCCATTTGGTAGTGTTACACTTCTAGGTGCATCAGTAGGCAAAGGATGTTTATTAATTGATAAATTCGAGTGAGAAGTCATATGATTTGTTGCTCCAAAGTCTATAATCCATCATGTATATGCTATACTAATTGAAAGAGCAGTGATATTACCTGAGGAGGGGTAGTTGTCTTGAGCTAGATTTGCACTAGAATGTGAAGTTGAATCTCTTTCAGTGTTTCCCTGCATATTGGATTGACCAAGCATATGCAAGATTTGATTGTATTGTTCATGCAGTACATTCATTCCTTAGTGATAATTAATAGGATCAGTTTGTGTAGCACCTCTGCCATAACCTTGATTTCATTGATTCACAACCCTCTTATAGTAAGAATGATCAGTTTCACTAACCGCATTATGAGCAGATGGATAGAACCGCCTATCATTGTTTGATCTTCCTCTTCCCTGAAAGTTGCAAGCAGGACCTTTCTTCTTTCTTTCATACCCAGGTGGATAACGATGAAGTTTATAGCATACTGCCTGCATGTGTCCTGTTCTTTTGCAGTAGTCACAAAATGCATTTGGATCATAACTTGAGTTAGTACGAGATATTGGTTTAGGAACTAACGGTTGAGCAGTGAAAAAAGCATTGAGTTTAGATGAACTAGAACTCTGAGACGTCTGTGACATGACACGTTGACTTTCTCTCTCACTTAGTAGTGAGTATGCTTATTCAGCGTAGGCAAAGGTACCATCATTAGAATTTGACTTCTAGCTTGTTCATATGAATCATTTAATCCCATGAGAAATTGCAGCAATTTCTGATTGTGCATGAACAATACAAATTCTCTTGAATTCACACATTCACAGCCAGGAACCGGTGCCAAACTATCATATTCTATCCACAATTCACGCAACTTAGAAAAATAGCTTGAGATCGAATTGGTACATTGACTGATTGTAGCAATTTCTTTGTGTAATTGAAAAATATGTGATCCATCAATCTTGTCATATCTTTCACATAGATCCTTCCATAGAACAGCTACATTGGTGGAATAAACAATGACTCTAAGTAATTTCTTCGAGACACAATTCATGATCCATGAAAACACTATGGCATTGCGACCTAGAATGGCAATTTCAATGGCTCGACTCCATACTGAGAAGTTATCAGCTCCAGTCAGTTGAATCGAACTAAGTAGCACACCATAGTTATCAATTGAATGCAAAAACAGAGAATGATTGTGGCTCAGCTTCTCGGGCAACTCATTGTCGATAGTCGCCATGGTTTAGCTGAGATCTTCAAGCTCTACAGTAGTTACTGGAGCTCTGATACCATGCTAGCTATCTTGAATATGATAGCTTGATGTAAATGGCAAGTATAGATGCAGAGAAGAAGAGAAGAAGAGAGGAAGGGAGGAAGAGAGGAATTAACAAATTTATGAACTGCTTACATTGATACTCATAAGTTCTGTACATATGTATATATATATACACAGAAGTGAAGTATATGGTTATAACTACTCTAACTACCTTCTTGATATCTAATCCTTTAATTTTTAATATTTACACAATGACCCTATATTCTCTTATGTAATACCTTCTTTAATATAAATTAGGAGATTCTCTCATATATTGGAAGTCCAAGAAGCACACACAATCAGCAGAAGCTCTGCAGAGGCTGAGTATAGGAGCATGGTCAGTGTAGTTGCAGAGATAATTCGGATGGTTAGTCTGTTACAGGAACTTAATGTTAATGTCACAATTCCTATCAGGTTGCACTTTGACAGGAAGGCAACAATGCAACTAGCTACTAATCCTATCTTCCATGAAAAGTTCAAGCACATAAAAGTTGATCTTCATTTTGTAAGTGAAAAATCAGAAGTGGACTGATACTGCCTACTTATGTGAACACCAAACAACAACCAGCAGACATACTAACAAAAGGCCTAGGATCAGCTTCTCATCAAATGTTATTAGCCAAGCTTGGAGTCTTCAATGTATATTCAGACTAAAGCTTGAGGGGGAATATCGAAAGTTCTAGAAGAAGTTAGTTAGAATCTTGTTATGTAACTAACTATGAGCTGACATTAGTTAGTTAGAATAAAGTTTGTTAAAATATGCACATGGTGTGCATTGTGTGATCTATATAAAAATGCTCCTTATTTGTAGTACAACTTTTTCAGATAATAAAAATCTCTCCCTCTTCTCTTCTGTTTTTGAGTTGAAGCTTTACATTCACATACATAGAAGATTAGCTTTCATGGATTCTATTGAGTAACTATAAAGTTTTCATAAACAGTCCAACCTCAAATATGCTCATGTAGACATCACAACGACTTTTCTCACACTATGTCAGTTGAACACTCCAACTTACAAAATGATCATCTAACCACCTCCAAATTTGAGCTCCACTTCAGCATCAAGTGTCTAGTATTACACAAGGCGGACTTGTTAGAGTGTTTAGTTGTCAATTGAGACCAAGTTGAGGTGTTTAGAAGAGCAGTACTCTCAAACTTTGAGAATGCTTACTTGCCATCTGAGGGCAATTTTGAGTGTATGTTTATGTATTATGCCATAAACATGACCATTGTAATGAAATGTTGTTATAGAACGGTTTGACTTTTTAATGAAATGATTTGTGATTTGCAGAAGAAGGAGACTAATAGATCTGCAATTGCATGGATAAGGGACATACTTTTCTGGTTATTGGAATAGTAATATTAGGACTACTAGTTGAAAACCTCATCAAGAGCGTAGGGAGTTTCTTCGGAGCGATATATGTACCTTCATTTTTCATCTTGTTTATCTTAGTTCCTTTAGCTAGAAATGCAAGACTAGCAATCTTAGTCATCAAAGAAACAAGTCGAAGAAAAACAAAGAACTAATTCATCGACATTATCAAAGGTATGTGCAACTGTTCTGTGTTCTCTCTCCTTCTTTCCTTTAGTTTGTTAATGTCTGACAAAAGCGATCAAAATTAAACAAATATATGTTTATCAGCAATATTCTTTGACTTACCGTGCTGACGAAATCAATATTTTCAATAAGGGGATCCAAATTATAGCATAGTAAATATACGAAGAAACCAAGGGAGTCAATCTCTTAAGGACACAATCAAGAGATTAGAAGTGTGTTATCTCTCTAACAGTTGAAACTTTTAGATGAGATGAACACATAAATCAATATTACAACATAAATAGACTTGTATTTTTATATAAGTGTTAACACAATTCACAAAAAGCATATACGTCCGAAATTTGCAAGATAACTTCAGTACATGAACCTAGAATGATCAAGTAGAACCCAAATCTCCACGTTTTGCCGAAATCATTGATTGCTACAACTGAAAATTGTAAAAATTCAACTACAAAGCAGAGCCTCTAGGCTAATGAAAATCTCTCTTCTATGATTTACACTTCACAATGTTTTTCATGCACCAACACGGAATGAAGTTACCTACAAACCATCCCTTAGGACAATCACTCGAAGCAACATTCTCTATCATGTAAAAGAATCAAAGCCCCACTAACACACCTCTAACGCGAGCCTTACTCAGCAGGACATCACAACTATATGCCATGGGCAAACCTCTATAGATTTAGTTCTATTGTCACTTCCACGAGTTCCTTCTTGACCAATCTGCACCTTTGTTGATGGGAATTAGAATCTGAGGATCAGGTGTTGAACATAGGCCAGAAGGCGGGTAGGCTCTACAGTAGCAACCTGTAGATTAAACACGTTCAACAAGGTAGTGAAACCAAGATCACAAAGAAGAGAACATGAAAAAGTATATTATAAATGTTAAAGTCCTTTAATCTAACCCGAGAGGGTACATAATCGAATAACTGAAGGCATTTTGGGGCTGAATAAATTAAAATAAATGCTGATTTACTACTCCTAAATGCAGAAAATTAGCTTCTGCTAGAATAGTCAATCTCATAGAATCTCCATTGAGACCTTTGATTTCTCTTACTGAACTCGATGGTATGGACTCAGACAAAGCTATGCGGCCAAATGACTATTTGTTAGGGTCATGAGTAGTAAAATTAAGCGATTTTGAGGTAAGATATAGAACCTTTTAAGAGAATTTCGCTCTTCCACATTGACTCAGCACTCGTTGCTGCTGGAACTGGATTTGTTGATCTTGATACAGGGGCAACACAACACTTTTTGCAATGAAATGAAGGTACAAGGCAGATATTTTGGAGAGAACGAATAGGGCCTCTTCACGCCGGCCATCTATATTACAACATCAACAAACCAAAATATAGCTATTCAAAAAAATCAACATCAAACTTGTGAGCATTCTATATTTGGTGAGTGAGTTCCAATTCATCCCACAGGTCCTGATCTATAGGATTTCAACATTATGTGCTCGAGTTCCCAATTTTACGACATTCCATTTGATTTACCTGTCCAAAATTTGTTCATTTAGAGGATCTCCTTAACACATAAGTCTAAGACCCCTTGTTAAGTACTATATATAAAGAGAGTCTAGTGTACTAAGTTATCTCTATACGTTAAAGGATCAGAACACAAGGATCTATTGTATACAATTTTATTTTGCAATAGGCTTTTTCCACATCTTGAACTTTTGTTAATCTAAAGTAATATTAATGAAATCTTCCTTTAGAGAAAGTCTTTCCATGTTGTAAACATTTAGAGACCTTTTTCAATGACCTTTTTCTTTCTTCTTCCTTTGTCACTATTTTGTCCTTTCTATTAAACCTATAAAAAAAAAGTCTAAATACTTTAGAGCTATCCAATATAAATTGAACGTTCCACATTGATTTCATGTCATTTCATTTATACTGTTTCAAATTTGAATTAAAATTAAAAATTAGTGGATTCTTCTGCTTATTAACTCTCTATACCAATCTGTCGGTGGGTCACATAATGGCACTATATACAAGTTAGGGCAAAATTATTTTTATACGATTGGATTAAAATACACAACAAAAAAATGTATAATTAACGTTAGGAATTCATCGTCAACTTAATAAGAACATATTTGAGTTGTTGTGAAGAGGCCAAAAACACTTATTTTGAAAAACTAAAGACATTTGACGAATAAGTAAAGAAGCACAAAAAATTTTGTAAGGTTGAAAAAAAATATCTACTTAAAAAAGAAAAAGAAAGTATAAGCAACCAAATTTTTTTTATTCGAGACCAAATATATTTCTTCCATATATACATATTTATAAAGATTTGCCTTATTAATTAATTAACATATGTCATATCTTTGCTAAGTTTGATTTCAGATTTTATATTTTCTTTTTTTATAACAATTTTTTTAATTTTACATTTATATATATGTATTTTATAATATATATTATTTTATATATTAATTTGTAGGATTAGAAAAAAGATTATATTGATTGAAAATTAAAATATCTACATTTTAAATTAATTTAAAGCTTTTAGAGTAGATATCTAATTAGTTTCTCACTATAAAATAATCTTATAGTTATAATGATAATGATATTTGTCATTTTCATAATTTGACTCTCAAAAGCACTTTTTGAAAAAGATTAGTCAAACACTATATACTTATAAAAAGTACTTTTCAAATTAATTAGTCAAACAAAAAATAATTTTTGTTTGATTAATTAATTTGAAAAGTACTTTTTATAAGTATATAGTGTTTGACTAATCTTTCATTTTAACTTTTGTTTCCAAAAACACTTTTTTGAAAAATCAATTTTTAAAAGTGCTTTCTAGAAATAAGCAGTTTTTAATAGCAATGTCAAACAAACACTTAATTAATATCTAAAAATATTTCATAAAGAACTAGAATAGTCAAAGAAACTAAGAGTAGGAGTAGGGTCGTCTTAACCCCTAGGCCTCTAAAGTCATCGCTTGGGCCCTCATATTTTTGGGCCCCCAATTTTTAAGAAACAATAACTTATGTATATTTTTTTAAAAAAATAATATATGTACTATCAGTGCTATAATTTCTACTAAAGTAATTGCATATAACATGAATATAAATCTGATTTTCGTAAGAAACAATTTTATGAAAATATGGATAATGAAATGACTAAGTCCCTTGAAGAATCTTTAGAGTTGATTGCTTTATATATTCTAGTAGACCAAACTATTTTTCCACAACAAAATAGATTTGAACCAATTGAAGCATATAAAAGTATTTTTGACTTCTTATTTAGTGGTAAAATATTGAGATTACCGGATGGTGATTTTTTTAAAAAATGAATATTATTTTAACCTTGAAGTTTCTTCAACCCATAATAGTTATTCTAATATTGATGGTTTAGATTTATTTATTTTAATTAAAAGTATTAGAAAGAAATAATACAAGTAGACTATAATGATATACTGAAAATACTTAATCAAATAAATAGATTTGATTCATTTTCATATACACGTATTGTTTATAGGATAATGTTGATAGTTCATGTAATTGTTATAAAAAAAATAGAAGTAGATAGAAAAATAAGAGTTGAATATGGTGACCTAACAATTGAGTGTTGCAAGTTGCAATAACTTTAATTTAGTCATCGAAAAGTCTTTTTAGATAAATACTAGATACAAAAGTCCGGGTAAGTCCATGCCTAACACATATTATTTTATTTCTTTTAATTTACATGATTTTGTTGTTGATGATTTTTAAATATTTTAAAGGCTTAAGTTATCTGCAGCTCCTTAAAGTTGTCTGCATAATTTACTTAGACACCTCAACTAAAAGTAGTACCTATTAAACACTTTTATCTATCCAAAACTATTCCTATTAGATCTTTTTTGATAATCAATAAAAAAAAAGGTAAAGTGTGTATGGTACACTTGCTATGATATGGAAAAAATAACTAATTAAAAGATGACATGTGTCACTTGACTCCAATAACTATATATTTTAATTTTTTTTATGTTAAAAAGAATGAAAATTTATTTCAAATAAAGTTTATATATATTTCTTAATAAAAATAAATGAAATGACAATACATTTTACTCAACCCCACCCTACTCAAACCCCTTTCTTCATCATCTTCTTCTCACAATTTTTTTTTCTCAAACCACAAAAACCTTCACTTTGATTTTTTATAAAAAAAATATTTTTGTATTCCTAATATGTGAGAGGAAAGATATACAAAGAGATTGATACAACAATGATGAAGAAGTTTGTCAATGATTACCCATCCAAAAATCGATTACAAAGAAAATTCGAAAGGAACCAAATTAATTTTATCAAAATTAATTTTTCATTCCTAATACGTGATAGAGAAAGATATTCAAAGAGTTGGTAAAAGAGTGATGAATAAGGAGGTTTATCAATGGTTAATCATCTTTAAATCAATTGTAAGGAAAAATCAAGAGGACCTAAACTAATTTAGCAAATTATTAGATATTATTTTTGATTAATTTAGTGGGTTAACAATTTTATTTGAATGGTAATATTCACTCAAAGATGACCGAAAATAGAGATGAAACAACAATCTCAATGTTCAAACATCTATTTTCATTATCGTTCTTGCAAATTAAGTTGCTTGATTCAATTTTTTATTTTTTTTTAATATTGAAAAGAAATAGAAAAGATAAAAACAAAAAAATGGAGATTATTTAGTTGTCTTTGAAAATTTAAATTTGAAGGGTGGGGGCTCGGGGTGCTCTTTTTATTTGGATTAAGAATTATTATTTTTAAAAATATTAAAAAATTATTTTAATTTATTTAAATGCCAAGGTCAATTAAAGTAGAAAAAGCATAAGTTTTTTTTGGAAAAAATAAAAATAAAACAGTATTTAAAAAAGGCATAATACATAAATGTTCCCTTTAACTTGGTTTCAAATCACATTTATGCCCTTCTACTTTGGATGTGCACAAATAGAACTTAAACTTGTATAAAGTTGAACAAACAGACACACATGTCATTCTACATGTCATTTTTTTATCCTACGTGGTCTCCTACGTCAATTGTATCATTTGTGTGTCTATTTATTTAAAAGTTGGATAATTAAAGTGTCTTTTTGTGCATTATGAAAGTCGGAGGTCAAAGTTAAAATTTGAAGTCAAGTTTAAGGTTCAATATATGTATTATGCCTTTAAAAAAACCTTCACGATCCCATAGGAAGTGAAAGACACTTCATCTTCCATATCAGCATTTTGTGTTTAGTATATAATTTTTTGAACAATTTAAGTGTTGAATAGGTAATAATCCTAGTTAAGGTGTCTAAACGAAATATAAAGACAACTTTAAGGGGTCGTGAATGACTTAAGCCTATTTTAAATGTATTTTTTAAATAATATATGTGGCACGTGTGTTATTTTGAAAGTTAATCAATTTAAGTACATAATTTTAAAATAATAAATATTATTTCTCATTCCAATTTACACGTAACACTTGAGAAATTCGGAGAATAAATCAATTTTTGAATGTTATACAGTAAGTTGTGATTTATAATATTCATGAAGTAATTTTTAAATAATATATATTACTTCCATTATCTCAATTTATATGGCACGTGTGAAATATGGAGAGTTAATCACATTTTAATACTTTGTTTTTAAAGACTTGTTTTAGAATACAAATTTAAAATTCGTCTTTTATTTTTCAAACTCTTATATTTAGTCAACTAATGTTTCTAAAATTGGAATGAACATAGTATTAAATGTAAAATTAATATTTCTCATTAATTAGATTAATTTTTTTTATATTTCTTAGTAATAATAGTTTATAATAATTTACATTTCTCATTAATTATTAAGTATAAGAAGTTGGAATAAATCATAGCAAATAAAGATGATGAAGGAAGAAAGAATGAATTTAAGCATCTTAAAAGGCACAAAAATACAGCTTTATTTACATAAAAGTACAAAACAACTAAAGTAATTAAATTCAACAGTAAGGGCAAAATATAAATTGGAAAAGTACTGCAAAGCATTCCAAAAAGCACCAAAATATGGCTTTATTATAAGACAAGTGGAATAATAACTTTTTATATAAGTATGGAAACCACACAACTGATACAGACGTGTCGACTGTGAAAGTGTGTGGTTATATATTTTTAACTATGAAAATGCGTTAATGAGTGACATATCCCAATGAGAGAGTCACGATTTTCATCAAGGGTATCCAAAATTCAACAAAAGAAGAAACCAAAGAAGTCAACATCTTAAAGAAACAATTAAGAGATTAGAAGTGTGTTATCTATCTAAAAATTTAAACTTGTAAAAAAGATGACCACACAATTTGATATTGCACCACGACAGATAGAGGTCTTGGAATCAAGTCTCACTGCCCAACTTCTGTGATCAAATATATTTTTCATGTGCTTGACTCATAAAAAGGAATCAGGTTTGCATGTGATCGACAGGGCGTGTTAAAGACATAATTTAGTAATTAGACGAGTGTTTTCTTTAATGACTTGTACGTTTAGATGAGATAATAAGAATTTAGGTCCAAAGTTTGCAACATAACCTCACTACATGAAACTAGCAAGATCAAGCAGAACCCAAATCTCCATATTTTGTCAAAATCGTTTCATTATTACAACTAAAAAACTAAAAACAAACTTAACTAAAAAGCGGAGCCTGTCGAGGCTAATGAAAACCTCTCTTCTGCGATTCACACTTTCACAATGTTTTTCATGCAACAACATGCTTGTGAAGTCTTATGTACAAACTACCCCTATAAATGTCAGGACAATCAATCGAAACAATGTTCTCTATCATGTAAAGGAATTAAAGCCATGCACACACACCTCTATCGCGAGCCTTACACACCAGGACATCACAAACACGTGGCATTAACAAACTTCTATAACTTAATTCCAAATAAAGATTTCCTTCTACTTCACTATGAAAGCCACTTCTACAAGTTTGCTTCTCGATCAATCTGCACCTTTGCAGATTGGATGAATCCATGGATGGGTTGTTGAAGTGATATGCTTAGACCTGTAGGACGCGTATGCTTTGCAACAGCTACCTGTAAATTAAACACGTTTGTAAGGTAGTGAAATCGAGATCAAAAGGCTAAGTACATGAACAAGAGTATAAAAGCTAAAGTCCTTTAGTATCACCCAAGAGGGAACATAGTCGAATAGTTGAAGGCATTGTGGGGCTGAATCAGTTAAAGAACATCGGTTTACTTCTCCGAAATGTGGCAAAGTTGTTGAGAGCTTTTGACTTTGAGATAACTTCTCCGTGAAAATGCCAAATGATTAAATATTATTAGTCTCTCGAGTATTAGAACTATGCGATTCTAGGTAAGATATAGAACCTTTTGAGCACATTTCCCTCTTCTACATTGATTGAGCACTTGTTGCTGCAAAAGTGAATTTGTTTGATCTGGATACAGGAGCAACACAACACTTTTTGCATCGAAATGAAAGGACAGGTGGGAATCCTGGAAGAATGGATAGGTCCTTTTCACGCCAGCCATCTATATTACATCAATAAAAAACCAAAATATCTATTTAGAGTAATAGACATCAAATTTATGAGCATACGCATAATACCATTTTTTTTTTAAAATCTAGCTACATAAGATACTCTTTCTGTCCATTATCTTTAAACCAAGGGATCAAGCATATAAATAGTATTCTCTGTTCCAATTTGTTTGTTTGCTTTTGACTTGAGAGGAGTCTAAGGATATGCAGAATGTACCAAAATAGCCTTTAATCTTATAATCTTAAATATAAGTCAAGTGTGAAAAGGTTAAATGAAAGAATTGACAAAAAAATTTTCTTGAAACGAACTAAAAAGGAAAGTAAGACAAATAAATTAAGACAAATGGACTATTAGTATATGGAGACAAAGAAGATTTATTCATTTTTATCAAACAAACTAATAGATTTACCTTAGCTTCTTCAGGCAAATGAGGTGAACATTTACAGCCATAATAAATTTTTTTTGAAGGGGGCTCCATCTGAAAACTTTGTAGAGGTGATGAGATATTCGCCTACAATTTCCAGAAAAGCAATACCACACAAGGAAAAAAAAACTTCCTAGTATATATATAACAACAATAACATATCAAGAATAATCACATAAGTGGGATTTGGGGAGGGCGACTGTACGTAGCTTATACCAATCTTGTGAAAGTAGAGAGACCATTTCTGATAGACCCTCAGCTTGAGTAACCATATTAAAAATCATGTATAACAAATACAATAGCAAAGAAGACATGAAGCAACTAAAAAAAACATAAACAACCAAGAACACTTAAATATTTCATGAAGCTGACTTCTATATATATAGATCCAAATATTTAATGAAGCTGACTTCTTTTTTTTTGGGTTCCCACCTGGGGTCCGAACAAATACAAGTTGGCGACAGGAGGTTTCACATTGATAGGTTAAACACTCCCTTACAAGGCTGACTTCATACCCAAGACTCTAACCCGAAAACACTTGTAAAGTATATATGAAGGATAGTCCAGTGCGTTAAGCTTCCGCTATCCATGAACCTGGACAAGGACCTTACCATAAAGGTTCATTCTACAAAACCTTACCCGACATTTTTGGAAGAGACTATGAAAACAAGTTTACATTACGCCAAGGATCCCCATCTAGTTAAGTATAAAGGAATATTTAAAACTCAAAGAAGCTGACTTACAATTGATGTAGAACTTCTAATTTCCTGATACTGTTGACATCTCTCACTAGGAAGATTCAAATTATGCCCAAAAACTAAACCTTGATGATTTGGTGTAAAGATACAATCTTTCGAAGAAAAATCAATTCTTGATGATGTTGGTATGAATTTTGGGCATTGAATTGTCTGAAAAATTGAATCTTTTTTGTGTTGTTCCTCTAATCTATTCCTCTCAAGTTGAGCAATTCCAAGTCTTCTTTGTGGGATTTTTTTTTCTCATTCATCTTTTTTGATGATCTAATATTAGCCATTTTTTGTTTTTGACTATTAAATGTTGAGCAAAGTTTCTAGTAAAAGAAAAGGGGTATCTATATGGAAAGAAAATCCATCTAGCACAAAAGACTATGATTTTTAAATGATACAAAAAAATCTAAGTTTTTTTGGTAAAACTCCAAATAAAAATTTTAAGGTTTAAGGGGAAAATTTTGATATTCAATTAATTCATTATATGAAATATTTCAGGTCATGAAGTTAAGATTGAATATTTAAATATTCATCTTTTTTGATGCTCTAATATCAGCCATTTTAGGTTCTTGACAAATAAATGTTCGAGCAAATTTATAGTAAAGGTAAAAGGGTAGCTATATATGGAAAGAAAATCCATTTAGCACAAAGTCTATAATTCTTCAAACATACAGAAAAATCAATATCTTTTTGTTGGGAAAAACTCCAAAAGAAATATTTCACATGAATTTGAGAAAATCTAAGGTTTTAGGGTAAAATATTGAATTTTAATCAATTAATTGATTGAAAGTCAAGATTGGCTATTTATATATTTATCTTTTTTGAATCTCCAATACTTAGGGTCTTGGCCATCAAATGATGAGAAATTTATAATCCTTCTGGTTCAATTTGGTTGTTTTACTTTTCTTTTTAGTTCATGTCAAGAAAATATATATCTTTCATATTTGATAAGTTTTAGTTTTCCACACGATATAGTTAGGACAATAATATTGAATGACATTTTAGTATAGTACTATTATACGTGTCCGCGTTTTGCGCCGATAATTTAAAATGTAATAATTTTATAATTAAAAATAATTAATAAAATTCTTATGCACTTAATAATATAATTTAATTTACAATCATATTTAGCACTAATTATTAACTTATTTATTTGAGCATATTAAATAATATTATTAGTGCACAATTTTTTTATTGTATTAAAATATTATATCTATAGGTCTATCAGCTACACTTGTAGTTCTAGAATTTATTATGTGAAATATTTCTAAGGACACTATCAATTTATTGATAATTTTTTCTTGATCGAATATGAAATATTTCAAATATTTTTATGTGTTTGTACTTTATTCTTTTTAGCTGCTATAACGAAATGATGTTATGGAAACCTATGATAATATAAGGCATAAATATATATACAAACACTCAAACTTGCCACCGACAGAAAGAAAACTATTGAAAGTTATAAAAGAAATTAGTTAGAATCTTGTTATGTAACTAAATATGAGCTGACATTAGTTAGTTAGAACGAAGTTTGTTAGAATATGCACATGGTGTGCATTGTGTGATCTATATAAGAATGTGTTCCTTCTCATTTGTAATACAACTTTTTCAGATAATAAAAATCCCTCCCTCTTCTCTTTTGTTTTTGAGTTCAAGCTTGCATTCACATCCATGGAAGATTAGCTTCCATGCATTCTATTGAGTAACTGTAAAGTTATCATGGTATTAGAGCAGCGATATAGGAATTATCTCACAAGCTACATATAGTTTTCAATCAAATAACAAAGCAAAACAACAGAGGGTGTGTTAAAGACATAATTTAGTAATTAGACGAGTATTTCTTTTATCATATCATCTTTTAGATGAGATGATAAGAGTTTAGGTCCAAAGTTTGCAACACAACCTCACTACATGAACCTAGCAAGATCAAGCAGAACCCAAATCTCCATATTTTGTCAAAATAGTTGATTATTACAACTAAAAATTAAAAAAACTCAACTAAAAATCGGAGCCTCGAGGCTAATGAAAACCTCTCTTATGTGATTCACACTTTCACAATGTTTTTCATGCAACAACATGCATATGAAATTTTATCTACAAACTATTCCTACAAATGTCACGACAATCACTCAAAACAACGTTCTCTATCATGTAAATGAATTAAAGGCCTGCACACACACCTCTATCACGAGCCTTACACACCAGGACATCACAAACATATGACATTAACAAACTTCTATAACTTCAGTTCCAAAATCAATATTTCTTTCTACTTCACTTTTGAAAGCCACTTTCACGAGTTCCTTCTCGATCAATCTGCACCTTTGCAGATTGGATAAATCCAAGGACGGGTTGTTGAATTGATATGCTTAGACCTGAAGGACGTGTATGCTCTGTAGCAGCTACTAGTGAATTAAACACGTTTGTAAGGTAGTGAAACCGAGATCAAAAGGCTGAGTACATGAACAAGAGTATAAATGTTAAGTTATTTTAGTCTCACCTGAGAGGGAACATAGTCGAATAACTGAAGGCATTGTAGGGCTGAATCAGTTAAAGTTGCTGCTGCTGGAGGAAATAATCTGAGAAAATCTCCCTTGAGAGCTTTTGACTTTGAGATAACTTCTCTATAAAAATGTCAAATGACTATATATTATTAGTCTCTCGAGTATTAGAACTAAGTGGTTTCTAGGTAAGATATTGAACCTTTTAAGCACATTTCCCTCTTCTACATTGACTGCGCACTTGTTGCTGCAAGAAGTGAATTTGTTTGATCTGGTTACAGGGGCAACACAACACTTTTTACATTGAAATGAAGGGACATGCGAGGATCCTGGAGAGAACGGATAGGGCCTTTTCACGCCAGCCATCTATGTTACATCACCAACAAACCAAAATATAGCTATTCAGTTAAATAGACATCAAATTTATGAGCATACACATAATACCATTTTTTTTAAAATCTAGATACATAAGATACACTTTTTGTCCATTATCTTGGAACCAAGGGATCAAGCATATAAATAATACTCTTTGTTTCAATTTGTTAGTCTGATTTTCACTTGAGACGAGTCTAAGAATATGCAGAATGCACAAAAATGACTTTTAATCTTATGGTCTAAAATATATTTCAAGTGTGAAAAGTTTAAAAGAAAGAGTTGACGATTTTTTTTTTGAAACGAACTAAAAAGAGAAGTAAGACAATAAATGAAAACAAGGGGACTATTAGTGTATGGAGACAAAGAAGATTTATTCATTTAATCAAACAAACTAATAGAATTACCTTAACTTCTTCCGGCAAATGAGGTAAACATTTACAGCCATAATAAATTTGGTTTGAAGGGGGCTCCATTTGAAAACATTGTAGAGGTGAGGAGATATTCACCTACAATTTCCACAAACAAAATTCAAGACAAGGAAAAAAAACTACCTAGTATATATATAACAACAATAACTTATCAAGTATAATCACATAAGTGGGATTTGGAGAGGGTGACTGTATGTAACTTATACCAATCTTGTGAAATTAGAGAGAACATTTTTGATACACCCTCAACTTGAGTAAGCATATTAAAAATCATGTATAACAAATACAATAACAAAGAAGACATGTAGTAACTAAAAAAAACATAAACACACAATAACACACACACACACATATATATATATATATAATGAAGCTGACTTTTTTTTTGGGTTCCCACCTGGGGTCCGAACAAATACAAGTTGGCGACAGAAAGTCTCACATTGATAGGTTAAACACTCCCTTACAAAGGGTGATTTCATACCCAAGACTCTAACCCGAAAACACTTGTTAAGTATATATGAAGGGTAGTCCAGTGCGTTAAGCTTCCGCTATCCATGAACCTTGACAAGGACTTAACCACAAAGGTTCATTCTATAAAACCTTACCCTAGATTTTTAGAAGAGGCTATGACAACAAGTTTACGTTACGCCAAGGATCCCCATCTAGTTAAGTATAAAGGAATATTTAAAATGGGATAATGCACAAGTACCCCCTCAACCTGCCCGAAATCCCAGAGACACACTTATACTATACGAAGGTCCTATTACCCCCCTGAAATTATTTTATAAGTAATTTTCTACCCCTTTTTAGCCTACGTGGCACTAGTTTGAAAAAAAAAGTCAACAATCGTTGGGCCCACAAGATAGTGCCACGTAGGTCGAAAAGGGGTAAAAAATTATTAATAAAATAAGTTCAGGGGGGTAATAGGACCTTAGTATAGTATAAGTGTGTCTCTGAGATTTCGGGCATAGGTTGAGGGGGTACTTGGGCATTATCCCATTTAAAATCAAAGAAGCTGACATACAATTGATGTAGAACTTCTAATTTCCTGATACTGTTGACATCTCACACTAGGAAGATTCAAATTATGCCGAAAAACTACACCTTGATGATTTGGTGTAAAGATACAATCTTTTGAAGAAAAATCAATTCTTGATGATGTTGGTATGAATTTTGGGCATTGAATTGTCTGAAAAATTGAATCTATTTTGTGTTGTTCCTCTAATCTAATCCTCTCAAGTTGAGCAATTCCAAGTCCTCTTTGTGGGACTTTGTTTTTCTCATTCATCTTTTTTGATGAACTAATATTAGCCAGTTTTTGTTTTTGACTATCAAATGTTGCGCAAAATTTATAGTAAAAGCAAAGGGGTATAAAAGAAAATCCATCTAGCACAAAAGACTATGATTTCTAAATGATACCAAAAAATCTGAATTTTTTTGGTAAAACCCCAAATGAAAAATTTAAGGTTTAAGGGGAAAATTTTGATATTCAATTAATTCATTATATGAAATATTTCAGGTCATGAAGTCTTGGATATTTAATGATTCATCTTTTTTGAAAGCTCTAATATTAGTCATTTTATGTTCTTGGCCACCAAATTTATACTCATTTCGTTTCATTTTTTTGGTTTATTTATTTTCCTTTTTTAATTTGTTTTTTGAAGTCGCTTTTCATTTTGTTCATTTTTTTTTTATCACATCAAATCTTTGAGGTCATGAAGTCAAGATTAGATATTTAAAGATTCATCTTTTTTGATGCTCTAATATCAGCCATTTTAGGTTCTTGACAAATAAATGTTCGAGCAAATTTATAGTAAATGTAAAAGGGTAGCTATATATGGAAAGAAAATCCATGTAGCACAAAGTCTATAATTCTTCAAACATAAAGAAAAATCAATATCTTTTTTTTTAGGAAAAACTCCAAAAGGAATGTTTCAGATGAATTTGAGAAAATCTAAGGTTTTAGGGGGAAAAATTGAATTTTAATCAATTGATTACTTGAAAGTCAAGACTTTTACTTTTCTTTTTAGTTTATGTCAAGAAAATATATGTCTTTCTTATTTGATAAGTTTTAGTTTTTCATATGATATATTTAAGATAATAATATTGAATGACATTTTATTATATCACTATTATACGTGTCCGCACATTGCGCCGATAATTTAAAATGTAATAATTTTATAATTAAATATAACTAATAAAATTTCTTATGCACTGAATAATATAATTTAATTTATAATCATATAATAGCACCAATCATTAACTTATTTATTTGAGCATATTAAATTAATATTATTAGTGCACAATTTTTTTTATTTTATTAAAATATTATATCTATAGGTCTCTATCAGCCACCCTTTTAGTTCTATAATTTATTATGTGAAATTTTTCTAAGGATAGTATCAATTTTATGATAATTTTTTCTTGATCGAATATGAAATACTTCAAATATTTTTATGTGTTTGTACTTTATTCTTTTTATGTCATTTCCATAAAAAAAAATATGTTAGTAAATTTATAATAACATTCCATATCAAAACTATTGGATATCATGAAATTAAATGGTATGTTAATATATTTTCTATATATGTTTTAGTTAAAATTATTTTTGAAATATTTTTTCCGTATTAATTTGTGTAAAAAGATAGTATAAAATTGATAAAGGTAAATATAATTATTATTGATATAACCATTATATTAGATTTACTCAAATTTGTATTGAATATTTTAATATTTGAATTTGAATTGTATCAGAAACATATGAATATGAATGAGAGGTTGCTGGTTTGAATTAAATTTATTTATGACTTATTTGTAACTTATTTATACAATTGGTTGTTTAAAATTTAAAATTCAAAATGAATTGGTTAAAATTTAAAAGTTATCAAATCCTAATTTTTAGCGCATAAAATAGAAGTTTTAAAACTCCTTATTCAATTGGATAAATGTTTTTTTCTAAATAAAGACTAATCAGACTTTAAAATTGTAATTTTTGTAAGTGTAATATTTTGCAATGTTTTTATAGTGTTTGCAATTTTTATTTTTAGTATTTACATTTTTACCGAAATTTTTTGTGTGTTTGCAATTTTTAACATTTTTTATTTTATAGCAATTTTAAAATTTAACAATGAGATATAGATATTGTTGACACTCAATTTTGGAGTTCGGCAAATAATTTTCGAGCTTCTTTGATTTCAAACAATTGAAAATAATTAGTTTTATAAACTTGTAAGAAAAATAAAATGAAAATATAATGCAAAGTTTGCAATGTTATTTTAGATAAGTTTGTCGCTTTTTATAATTTTAGGTAATCTCTATATTTATATAATTTTGTATGTAATTAGTCTATTTTATAAATATTTGAAAATCATCTCAAAAGGATTTTATTTTTTATTACGTATTTTATCTAAGTTAAATTAGTTTGATTTTAGTTGTACTTACATCTTTGAGTTACTAGATTATAACTAAGTTAATTATTTTAATTCGATAAGATTAAAAAACTCGTTAGTTAATTAAATTAATTCGTCTTACTTTATTTATTTATTTTAGCCAAATTCCTTAAAAAATTTTAGAACAAAATCAAATAGGGCCATCAATCTGCAATTCCATCACATATTCAATCCCCTCTTAATTTTTTTTAACAGCCCCAACCCACTCCGCAAATCCCATCCAACCTTCTAGTCCATCCCTTTATCCAATTACTCTAAAAAATAAAAGGGAAAATTTCATATATGGCAAACTTATTAGATTATATAACATTATATGGGTATAGTTTACCTAATTACATAATATGGGTATAGTTAAGTTATTAAAGGTGTCTTTAATTTTGTATATAATTATTTTTTTATTATTTATACAGTTCTATTTTAAAAAGTTGTTTGTAACTGAATCATTAAATATGGTAACAATAAATCAAGATAATGGCTCAAAATTAGGGAAACGTCCCTATTTTCAAGCCAAACGTTCAAATTCAAAAAAAATTCATACAGCCATTGAAACCAAAAAATAATTAGTATTTTTTTTTGCTCTTTGTGAAACTGAAGTTCAGCAATTTTGGCAATCGAATACAGGTAAGTTTTTATTCGATGAAATTTCTTGTTTATAGGTTTTATAATTTGTGAATTGTTTTCAATTTTTTTTTTTTAAAAATCAAAATATGATTTTATTAAGCTGAATTATTGTTCATTCGTTAGTGTGAGTGGTTTTTATTCTAAAACAAAAAAATCAAAATATGATTTTGGTAAGCTGAAAATTTGGAATATACAATTATATACTGTTCGTGTAATTGTATATGTGAGTTTGTTAAGCTGAATTGTTGAAATATACAATATACAAATACTGTTTGGTATTTGTATATTTTGAAATCGTCAATCGTATATGTGATTTTGTTAAGCAGAAAATTTGCAATATACAATATACAAATAATGTTTGGTATTTGTATATTTTGAAATCGTCAATATTAATAGCAGTGTTCATAATTGTATAAATTCATAAATCATGTGTTTATTTTTTTTTTTGAATTATATATAATTGTATATGTAGTTTTTGTATATTTTAAAGAATAATAATATAAAAATTCTATGTCATACAATTTATTTTTGGAAGAAGTAAACACAATTGTAGATGTAGTGTTTGTATATTAAAAATTCTAACAGTATAAAAATTCAATTGTATAAAAATTGTTGTATATATGATCTCATTGAATTATTTGAAATATATATATTCCTTTTCATAAATGTACAGATAATGGGCTCATTAGCTATTTTGGTTATGCATTCTGGAAAATGGGACGATACAAATTGTTACGTTGATTATACTATAGAGGGAGTAGTTTTTAAGGAACATTCAACGTTTCTTGATTTTTATACTACTATTGCAAAACAGATTGGTGTTGATATGAATAGTAAGACTTTGAAGATTGAGTACAAGGTTGAAGAAAGCAAAAAACGAATGGTTATACACAATGACATGGGTGTCAGAGTGTACGTAATGCTAAAAAAGGCGAACATTGATTTTAACAAATTTCCTATTTGTATAACAATTTTGGATTCATGTGATAGACAGATTTCTCAGTGTAAAGAGATGGGGGTGTTGGCAACTGTTGCAGAAAATGATTGTCATGATATGATTGTTGTTGAACCGGAGGATACAAATGTTGCATTTTTATCGATTGATACAACTTGGGTGATTTCAGACGAATCTAATAAGCATGTTGAGGTTGATCAAGTATACAAGGACAAATCAATTTTGAAAGCAGTCATGGAAAGATATGCGATTAAAGAGAGATTTCAGTATAAAACTACTCGGACAAATTCAATAAGGTAGTGTGCCTCTTAAATATTGACTTTTAAACTGTATAAATGTTTTTATTTCCTATTGTAAACTAAATTTGTATACTATATTAAAAATTATATGCAGTTACACTCTGGAATGTTTTTCTAAAGGATGTGAATGGTTAATGAAGGCCTCTAATATCAACAAATCTGGAATGTTCAGAATTCGAACATTCAACCAAAAGCATACATGTCCTTTAAAAGATAGAGTTTATTCGCAAAGACATGTAACTAGCAATTTAATAGGAGGGATTGTGAAACCTAAATTTGTAGATCATAAACGTAAATATACACCAGCTGATATAAGAAAGGATGTTAAGATTGATCTAGGAGTTGATGTTAACTATATGAAGGCTTGGAGGGCCAGGGAGAAAGCATTGAAAGCTTTGAGGGGTACACCAGCTGCATCATATGCAAAGTTACCTGCATATTTGTATATGATGGATATCACTTATCCGGGGTCTCATATACGTATGAAAAAGAGTACGAATAATGAGTTCTTGTATCTATTTGTTGCATTGAATACATTTATCCAAGGATTCAATCATTGTAGACCAGTAGTCGTGGTGGATGGTAGTCATCTGAGAGGTCCATATAATGGTACATTTGTTGCAGCAAGCACGACAGATGGCGCAGGTATATATATATGTATATATGTACTAATGTATATGTATAAACGTGAATCTGTTGTATATGTACATTTAATATATGATTTTGATATTATTGTAGGACATATATTTCCACTTGCATATGGTATTATCGATTCTGAAAATGATGCTGCGTGGACTTGGTTTTTTGAGCAACTTAAAGAAGCATACGGTGAGAGGAGTAACATGTGTGTTGTGTCTGATAGAAATGAGAGCATTATAAAGGCTGTTACAAATGTATACAGTAATGTCCCACACTATGCTTGTATGTGGCATTTATGGAATAACGTTCAGAAAAAGTTTAGAAAATCTCATGAGAAATTATCTGGTGTATTCTATACAATGGCAAAAGCTTGCACAAAGAATGAATTTGATATGTTAATGGATACTGTAGAAAAAGAAGATATAAGAGTGAAAGAGTATCTGGATTTAGCTGGATATGAAAAATGGGCTCTTTGTTATGCACAAGTACATAGAGGATGGCACATGACATCAAATATTGCTGAGAGTATAAATGCAGCACTTGTTTCAGCTAGAGAATTGCCTATTTTTGAATTTCTCGAAGAGGTAAGGCTATTATTTGGAAGGTGGAATCATGACTACAAGAAGGAGGCAACCTGCACATTCACATCATTGATTGGAAAATACCATGATATACTAACAGACAATGAAGCATTGAGCACAAGAATGACGGTAATATTTAAGAATAAGTATATATTAAGGAGTGTTGACAAAATTTATTTGTATATATTAGTATGAACATCATTTCATTTAATTGTATGTATAAATGAGCAGGTTGTACCGTCAACGGAATATGTGCACAATGTTAATGATGATGGGAGATATTTTGTAGTCTGTCTAAAAGAAAAAACTTGCACCTGTGGAAGATTTCAGTACGAGGAAATACCTTGTGAACATGCTTGGGCGGTATTGAAATGGAAGAGTCTACCACCAGATGAATATTGCTCGGATTTATACAAACCAAAGACAATGTTGAAGACATATAATATGCCTATACATCCTTTACCGGATGTAAAGGCATGGTTGATTCCGAATAGCGTTATTGCTGATGACGTATTACCTCCAAAATTTAAAAGACCTCCTGGAAGGCCAAAGGGTAAGCCTCGGAAAAAAACAGCAAGAGAGTTATCGAGGATTAAGGGGAAAAACACATGTAGCACATGTGGAATGGCAGGTCACAATAGGCGTTCATGTAGAAATAAGCCAAAAGATATTTAAGGCTGATTGTTTTTTTCCTAATTAAATTTGATTTGAAACTATATGCATTATGACTTAATTGAAATCTTTGTTTTTGTATATTTATATTACTTAAACTACGTCTTAATTTTGTTATGTGTTGTACATTAATGTGTGTGTTGTATGACCTACAAAAGTAAATATTATACTCAGTATGCGTAAATTAAATTTGTATATATACACGCAACATTATAAAATGTTCTACACTAAACAAGTAGATCGTATAAAAATAAAACTATTTTATCCTATATACAAATAAAACCTTAATCAACATATTGAATATACATTTATAATTCTTAATAAAAACAATGAATAAGTGCTAGTATATACTATATACAAATAAAAACCTGAACAACATATATCTTTTGCAATTTGTATATTTATATTTATTCCATAAGATAGAATTTGTATATATATAGCAATCTAATTGTATGTGCATATACATTTAATAACATACATTGAATATGTGATAGTATATACTTTATACAAATAAAAACCTGAACAAACATATATATACAAATAAAACCCTGAACACTAATATAGAGTATATACCTTATACAAAGTAATTAGTGTGACTATAAAAACCTGACCGTATATATTTGGTTATACAAATTCGTAAAATGTAAGACAGTTAGTTTTAAAAGTAGTTATTATACAATTAAATTGTATATGTATATATTTATTTATATGCTACTTTATACAACATAACACTAAACAAGTAGATCGTATAAAAATAAAACTTTTGTATCCTATATACAAATAAAACCTTAATCAACATATTGAATATGCATATATAATTCTTAATAAAAACAATGAATAAGTGCTAATATATACTATAAACAAATAAAAACCTGAACAACATATATCTTTTGCAATTTGTACATTTTATTCCATACGATAGAATTTATATATATATAGCAATCTAATTGTATGTGCATATACATTTAATAACATACATTGAATACAAATTATAGAGTATAGAGTATATACCTTATACAATGGAATTAGTGTGACTATAAAATATATACAAATAAAAACCTGACCGTATATCTTTTGTTATACAAATTCCTAAATGTAAGACAGTTAGTTTTAAAAGTAGTTTTTATACAATTAAATTGTATATGAATATATTTATTTACATGCTACTTTATACAAAATAACACAAAAAGATAGTGTCATATATTTTTATAACACTAAAATGATAGTTCAAAACAAAGAAAATGATATTACGAATTAATTAAAAAAAACTATCGTAAAATTGTTAATCTACAACTAATATTAACTGTCAACGCAAAAATCAAAACAATGCTACAACTAAGGTATCAACCTACTGGATTGTAATCCTTTCAGAACTGTTGTTTTGTGTGCGATTCCTGACGGGTTTTAAAGGCGCTTCAATATCACTGACAGCTCCGGCTTGTATCTTTTGATTGCCGTAATTCCACAACAATGCACCGTATCTAAGGCGAATTTCTTCTGGGTCTAAGACTGCTGGAATGTCTTTCCTCTCACTCAAGAACTCCGCGTATGACGCAACATACACTCCACAGTCCCTACAAAATTATATGAAAAAACAGTTCAACTGTTACTATACTACTTAAAGTATAACTATGTTCAATAAAATATAAATTTATTGAATTTTATAACTTACAAACTAGCAGCTGGTTGTTGGGGAAGGTCTTCCACATATACAATTTCGAATGAATCATATACGGTATGACATTGATATCGATGGTGGCTTGCAATATCCAGACCTTTCTTTTCATAGAAATCAGACTTTACAAGATACATTGGTATAAGCTGTGCATACTTCTTGATGTGATTGACAACAAATGAGTGATGAAGAGAATTGTTGATTGAGTCATACACCTTGATGCATCGATCATTGAAAGATATGACAATCAGAATCCAATGTAACCTGCCTTCTAAGTTAACCGGGATGAATACATCATCGACTGTGTGCCATGGTGCATACGCTAGCATCTTGTATCCATTAATATAATCAATAATCATCTCGTCTAACACTTCCTTAGAAAGGTCACCTTTTATTCCATAATATGCATTCCAAGCATTTAGAAAAACAGTGTTGAAATTGCAACATAGATTTGTGAATTTGTATGTGCTACCGTTGGAGTATTTGGCCTTTTTCCTTATATAGTAGAATAAGACATCTATGTGCTGTGATACAATGAGTAATAATGTTATAATTTATACATTATACAATTTCATTTAATTAAAACATTTTTAATAATACAAAAACGGAAACATACCGAGTTATCAATCAACTGACGCTCAAACCCGATATTGTAGAACCAATTCTTGTTGTCAATTGTCGCTACACCAAAATTAAACAATTGTGGTAATATTGCCTTTCCTTTCTTGTAGCGATCCTCCGCATAGTTCCTATTATACATAATACAAATTAACTACACAAAACAAACAATAAAAAATGCAAGTGTATAAAAAAAAATGTTACTTTTTGTAATGCTTTACGAGTAAGTCTTCTTTCAGCCATATCCAAAAATTTGAAAACAAATCAGACTCTTCCATATCAGACAATGAAACAAATGGATGTTTCATATAAAACACAACTGGCTGTCGGGACGAACTACCTGAAAAGATATGTATATAAATATTTACATCATGCAAACAATATGCTTATTTATGAAAATGTAAACATAAATAATTGTTGCTTACCAGCATCCGAACCAAACGAAGTCATGTACGGAGATATGTTGAATGGACCTGGGCGTCTTTGCCTAACAGCTGGCATGGGTGTTACTTCAGCTTCAACTTGTTTTTGTAATACAATGTTTTGCAGTGTGTTCACGCTTGGAAGAAGATGGTCTGGCAATTCATCCTGTGATTCAGTTACAACTGTTTCCTGATTTGAAACAGGCATGTATACCATTTGTATAGGCTCTGCAACTAAAATAGACTCCTCTGCTTCTGCAATATGCTCGTGAGATGCAGCATTGTATATGTTATATATTAACCGACTGTTTGAGCTACTTTCAGTTTCCTTTTGGGCATTTTGCTGGGCATCCACATTAGCATACAACACTAATTGATCTTGTGAGGCAGTGCCACTTACATCATTCAAATTATCACCCAAAACAACATGATCCAACAGTGGGGAATTCTGGTTTAGTTCTTGCAAGTTATCTCCCAGCTTAAAAAGAAAATAATAACTTAAATATCTAACAAATTGATTATAAACCATTATATTAAATTTTAAAATGTATATAATCATTTACGGATACCTCACGATCTTTTAATGCACTTTGATGACCTATCGGGTTTTTTTGTGCACCTAACTGTGAAGACTTGGTATTTAACTGATGAACACGAGTGATATGCGTTTCTTGCAAAACATCTTGAAATGTAGCCTGATTATAATGTAAACAATATAAGAAAATATGTTGTAGTATATTCAGTATAAAAATAATTAATATGCTTATGTATAATTTGAGCTATACTAGTATATGGTTCTTAATTATTTAATTTGAGCTATATAAGTAAATTAAATTTACTTATATACAATTTATTTCATTTCAAAATGTGTATAAACTGAATTAATGTATAAATAAAGCAAAATAATACCTCTTGTTCTGTCACATTTGCAGATTGACTTTGGGGTTCATGTGGAGTGTATGTGGGCTTGTGATGAACATCTACGATAGGTGATTCTTGATCATCATCGACGACACTACCCTGTGAAAAAAATATACAACTGTATTCAGAAGTATAAAGTATATTGTATATAAATAATTAAATCAAAAAAGTTATACATGTGAAACCTTGGAATGCATGGCTTCCAACACTGTTTTGAATTTGTCTTCAAGCATTTTTCTCAAATCAGCGAACTCGTCCTTGACCTATGTGAAAAAGGTGCATATTTTATTAATAATTGTATATAATATTTTCAAATAACATATATTTGAATTGTATATTTGATTACCGATTTTTTGAATGCTTCAAATTCATCACGCGATATTGTAATGCTTGTTGACTTCTTGATTTTCCCCATTTGTGTTCTGTCTTGTACACTTAACTGCTCTACATTTTCATTGTTGTGTGACGTACCTGCATCACTGTGTTTCGCAACACTGTTGATATTGATGGACTGTGATCGTGTGGCTTTGCGCGCCATTGATCTTCGTGTGTATGTCTTAACTGCCTTTGTTGAAGAGATGATTGTAACAGACTGCTTTTTCTTTTTCCTAATCGGTGAAGAACATTCAATAACTTTTTCTTTTCCTTTTATGCTTGTTATACTGGGAGGGTTTTGGAAATCATCATCCGGATCTGTAACTTTATTGTGATCAGTCTGCAGGCCCTGAGACATTGATTGTTCTGTCGATTGTGGAATTTTGAGGATTTTAGTTTCCATCGCTGTTGGCTCGATATTTCTGAACTTAATCTGCATAATAATTATAAATTATAGTTCAATATAATAAAAATGTAATATTAAATTTGTAGAAAGTAAATGTATACTAACTTCTATAATTTAGAAATTGTATTAAGTAAATGCATACCGGATTATCTGCATCATTAAAAATTGTTTTCATGAAATAATCAAACCGAGGATGGTCGTTCTTAGTCACCCAATTGATAATCCGAGGAATGTGACTAGAAACCTTGACAGCAATCTTGTCATCAACATAAGAGCAACATTCATAGAACCAAACTTGCATTGGAAGTGGAAAGCCCTGAATTCTGTAGTACTGTCCACATGGCTTTATCTTGTTGTTTATGGATTTAGCAAGTTCATTAAAGGCCTTCCGACCCCAAGGATAATCCATAAATCTACCTGTTTCAACCAGATCAAAGTCCAACCTGTCTATTGTTGTTGTAGTAGGTTCTGCGGACATGATAAACTCATGTATATAATATAGAATCCCAAACTTGTATGCATCTTCCTGATTGTCACCCCATACCTTTGCTTTAAAAGCTTCAGCCAAACGAGCTTTAGTGACAGGAGAATTCCCTGGAAAATACTCATCGATGATTCTATTGGGTTGATCAGTATCAAAGTTGAAGTCAGCACAATTATCAGAGCAATTCAAACCAGAAATAATGGCAAATTCCCGTATTGTGAAACGAAGCGTTGTGCCATTTATATAAAAAATTATTGCATTGACAGAACTACCTTCCAACTCACTCAACATAATACATCTAAACAGTTGTGCTTGCACGTGACATCGTCTCATTGCTGTTAACTGTGCAAAACACGATGATGCACATATACGATTATATTGCTTTGGAGGCAGTTTATTCCGAAGCTCTTTCAATGTGTTTATTTGCGTATAACATTGCATGTGAATTGTCCTTTTTTCACGGTTATTGCAAATATATCTGACTTCCTAATAAATAAAAAAAAGAGTATGAAATAAACATAGTATATACATACAAAAAAAAAACAATTTTATAATAAGTAATTTACAAATTAATTTCTGTATATACATACCTACCTATGCCCCTTTATTCCACAACACTAAACAAGTCACAAACACACAAAAAGAGCATGTAACATAATCAAAAGTCAAAGCCATTTTGACATTCACCTAACTCAAGAAAATAGCAGAGCTACAAAACAGAAAGAAACCACAGAGTAAACTTATCCATATTTTGTATATATATACAAAAACCAAAAATAACATAAACATGCAATATACTATATACAATTACTCACATTGAATATACTATATACAATACTTAATTTAATAGTATATACTAACACTTATTCAATATTTTTATTAATTGTATATAATATATACTAACACTTATTCAGAGCTATAAAACACAAAGAAACCCCAGAGTAGACTTATACATATTTTGTATATATATACAAAACCAAAGTTATGTTGATCAGTATCAAAGTTTTTGAAGAGATCGAGCAACATAACAAATGAATATACAAATATCATGCTTGAGAAGTTCCAGAAAACACAAGGCACAACACACAAAAATAAAAAATTTACCAATGCCCCTTTATTCCACAACACTAAACAAGTCACAAACCGACTAAAAAGAGCATGTAACATAATCAAAAGTGAAAACCATTTTGACATTCACCTAATTCAAGAAATGAGCAGAGCTACAAAACACAAAGAAACCCCAGAGTAAACTTATCCATATTTTGTATATATACAATTACTCACATTGAATATACTATATACAATACTTAATTTAATAGTATATACTAACACTTATTCAATGTTTTTATTAATTGTATATAGTATATACTAACACTTATTCAGAGCTATAAAACACAAAGAAACCCCAGAGTAGACTTATACATATTTTGTATATATATACAAAATCAAAGTTATGTTGATCAGTATCAAAGTTTTTGAAGAGATCGAGCAACATAACAAATGAATATACAAATATCATGCTTGAGAAGTTCCAGAAAACACAAGGCACAACACACAAAAACAAAAAATTTACCAATGCCCCTTTATTCCACAACACTAAACAAGTCACAAAACGACTAAAAAGAGCATGTAACATAATCAAAAGTGAAAACCATTTTGACATTCACCTAATTCAAGAAATGAGCAGAGCTACAAAACACAAAGAAACCCCAGAGTAAACTTATCCAAAAACCAAAAATAACATAAACATGCAATATACTATATACAATTACTCACATTGAATATACTATATACAATACTTAATTTAATAGTTTTTGTATATTGACAACTAATTAACAAAAAAATTGTATCTAAGTTTGTGTTTTAAGACACTACCTCATGATTATGAAGTTCTTCAGATCCGACAACTTCAGAATCATTTTCCTCTGATTCGATGATTACAGCTTTCCTCTTTCTTGTACCTTGTACAATTTTAATGCCTCTAGCATTGGCATTTTTTATAACTTGTTGAACTGCCATAGGGTCGTTTTTTTTCTTTGATCTCAGCTCTTCCATGGTTTGTTCTTGTATAAGTTGTTTTGATTTTCCCAAAGACCCTACATTAACCCCAAATTCTTGAGTTAGCCCCATTGAAAATGATGGTAAAATGTCAACTACATTGACATGCAAAGGACTACCTCTGGTAATCCTCAAAGATGTAGACGATTCGTTCATTGTTTGACGAATTTTAGATCTATCAAGAACAAAAAAACGATTATATAATCAAAATATATGGAAAAACTCGAACACATATACAAATTCTACTGAAATTTTGGAAAAAAAAAAGGGTAAACTTACGGAATAGACTTCCTCTAAGGAAGGGGACTTCAAATTAGGGAGGGATTACTGAAATTTTGGACGAATTTTAGATCTATCAAGAACAAAAAAATGATTATATCATCAAAATATATGGAAAAACTCGAACACATATACAAATTCGGGAGGGATTACTGAAAATTTTGGAAAAAAAAAAGGGTAAACTTACGGAATAGACTTCGTCTAAGGAAGGGGACTTCAAATTAGGGAGGGATTACTGAAATTTTGGACAAAAATTTGAAATTCAAATCTGATATTGGACTATTGAATGTAGGATAAAACGTTAGATTATGGAAAGGAGAGAGAAAATTAATTAAGAAAAGGAGAGAGAAAATTAAATTGTGTATAATTATAAACAAAATTAGAAAATAAGGTTTTTATACAATTGGTTACATAATAGGTTGTGGGCCCCCATTAATTATAGCAAAATAAAATAAACTATAATTATATAATGTAAATAAATTAAACTATATCCCTAATATATAATTAGTTATGAATGTTTGCCATTTCATATAATTTTCCCAAAATAAAACCCAAAACAATGACCCAGCTACCTTTGCTTCCTCATTCTTCTGTGCCAAGAATGATCCAATTGAATCTTCTAAAGCTGATATTCGAGATAGAAATCGGTATCTAATGAATTCAAAAGAGAAAAAAGGGTACTCACTCGTCGGTAGCATGCAGGTACGAGTCTCCCTATATTTTCATTTTTATAGGGCTATACAGACTCGAACCGTAAACCTTCTCGGTAAAACAGTTCTACCAAACCATGGGACACAGCCGTAGATCGAGCCCTGAAAGTCCTCTCACTGTTGCTATCAGCTACAGACCCAGAGTAGGACCTAAACAATGAACTCTTCTCTTTCCCTCGGAGACTGGGTCGAGAAGTACCATGACGCGCGACCCGAAAAACATGGTATATGTTTCTTCCTATCCGCAACGCGTGAAACCCAGATCTCCTAAGGAGATGAAATCGAAACCCAGCAGCGAGGTGCGCGTAAAGAAGAAGTGAAAGACGCAGGGGACTCTGCTCCGCTTTGTCTTCTTCCCCAAACATCTCTTTCTCCTTTTTCGTATGGTTTGACTTTTAGCCAAATCTATCTACACTCGTACAACCTCAGCATCCAGGTAAGCACGATTGCTCCACGTCGCCTTCAAGGACGGGAGGTTGATCTTGGTCGTCCTCTCCCATTTTCCTCTTCCAGAAAGGGTCAAATTCCACAAAAAAGTGTGTCCCCTCTTTTTTGAAAGCTTTTTTTAATTTGAAGGGAATTTCATTTCTACCCCTTTCCCTCCCATGTTTGGGAACCCTAATTCCCTGCTATATATTCTCTTCGACTTTATGAATAAGGGGGAGGGGATTTTTTTGGAAAAAGAGGAAAAATCGTGAGAGATTTTTATTGACAAATTTGTGAGTCGAAAATTTTATGTGGTTTTCTGTGGCTGGAAATTTCTTAGTACAAATACAGAGCTTTAGGAACTAATAGCGAGACGCTTGAGGTACACCTTCGCATAGAGATCCCTTTTGGATCTTTCCTCATTCCTTGGTCGCTGTCCATAGTCGGTGTTTTCGGTGTTGAAGTCAGCCTCCCGTGCTCATGTCGTTCCAGAATTGCTGCCTAGAGAAAGGTAACGTTTAGTTTTCCTTCTTTTTCTTTATAGCTTTTTACTCGCCTTTTCTTAGTTGATATACTCTCTGTTCGAAAGTCCTTGTCTTATTTTGTGGTCACTGGGCTGTTAGTTTCGGATGCAACTGAAAAATATGTCGTTCGTGGTCATTCTTTCGTGAGTTTGCTGTAAGATTTTAAGGTACTGCTCCTTGTTTTGCCTTGCTATCTTGAGGAGTTTACTTGATTTGAATATCTCTATTCTTTTTCCGTACGTCATAAAAATGTGTGTAAACTTTGGTTTGATCAATCTCTCTGTACATGTAAATTTATAAACACATTTAAGTTCTTTTATGGATTAAATGAGCTGATCGTTTAGTGTTCCTGAGTGTTAAACAAACTCTTAAAGATGTTCGATATGGAAGTCGGTTGTCGTGGTAATTTGTTATTCGTTAGACGCCATAACGATCCTTTCTCTTCTTGGTATCGTACATGTCTATCGCGTACTGTATTTTGCTAGAGTTATCTACCACCTTCATGTCATTTAAGGTTTATTGCGTCGAAATCGGTTATGTTACATGTTAAATATGTATCTTGCTGCTCATTAATAAAAGTCGCTTCCAATCTGTTTATGTGTCGTTTTTTATTTTGGTGTGTTACCGTCCTAGCCCCCTCCCTCCAGTCACTGATTAAGGTCCATTTTGTGTATATTAAGCAATTGACATTTCTTTTCAGCTGTGAACATTTGTGTAAAACCTATTTAAATAACTAACCGTAAGAATTTGCCCCTTATGATTCGGTCTTAGTCTAGTCATGAAAAAAACTGTAATAGTTCTTTGATTTTATCTGGATATTTTTTTTTTTAAATTTGATTTAAATGCCCCTGTAGTGTTGAAATATGCTTAGAATATTGTTTTGCTAGAATCTGTCTCCTTCGGCTTGATAATTTGTTAAGAAATGAGTTATCTGTTGTTGTTAATTGTAGCGAACTTACCATTGTGGTTAATATTACATGATTTATCATCATGTTCGATGCTTCTAGTACTCATATATTTTACTACTTTGCATATGAAACCGATTCGAGTTCGCTAAGAATTCATCCCTTGCATTTCGAGAGAGCCATAAAGGCTTATTCTCCTTTATTGAGTCAAGCCATAAAAATTGACGCACAAGTCCAGAAGTTGGGGAAATTCAGAATAAGTCGGAAGTTGAAGAGTTTTGGGCAAAAGCCCATCTTTATTCTTTTTATTATGTGTTGTATTTTGGTCCTTAACCTTGCAGATTTTGCTTATTAATATCCTGCTAGTCTTAGGACAGGTACCAAATCGAATGGGCCAAAGACCCAACAAAAAATGGGTCCAAACACCGGTCCAGACAGATAAAAATCGGATTTGGATCCAATTCTCTCTCTCTCTCTCTCTCTTTCTCT
This sequence comes from Solanum habrochaites, assembly GCA_027704765.1. NCBI lineage: Eukaryota > Viridiplantae > Streptophyta > Magnoliopsida > Solanales > Solanaceae > Solanum > Solanum habrochaites. The sequence continues at coordinate 51,602,862 of JAKWJA010002498.1, forward strand.
TTTACTTTACCGTACATTTGCATATTAATTGTTGTTATTTTAGGGTTAAAAGAATTCAAATTCCTGCAAAACATCGTCTTGTTTTAACAAATCGAGCGAAGTTAATTAAGTCGAAATGGTTTAAAGATTATAAATTTTACCAATAATAAAATTCACTTAGCTAACAAGTTATCACTTTTTTTTTTACAAGCCTTAAATAATTTTTATATCAAAGAAATAAGTTAGAATATTTTAGCCAAATAAGTTAGTTGTTGGGTAATCGCGATTTAACGAATATTTTAAGTGCCGTAAAAACCTTCCTAAAATATAAATATAAATACCCGAACCCCCTTAAGTTTTCAAATTGATTTTTCTGTTTAAGTCTTTGAGAATCAATTTTTCTAACAATTAAGTGGCGACTCTAAAAAATTCAAAAACTTATAAAATAATATTTTCGAAAACATTAAAATAGAATGACAACTGTGCTGGGGAATTAGAAGGATTCTAATCGTAAACTAACGTGTTTTGGCTATGTGAAATTAATTGATTACGTGTTTACTTATCGCTTTATTAAACTGTTGCATTAATCATGGCATATCATACTCCATCAAACGACAATTGTTTATTTATCACTTAAAGGACGATTATGCGGGCTTGCAGTTGTTCGTTAACCAAATTTTTCTTGGAGGATCCTGACGAATGTAGTTGTCTACTTAATAGTCAACGGTCATTAACTGTCTCAACCTAAGTAGTCCGCTTGGTCACCCTTTCCACTACAAAATAAAACTCACTTCTAGTCAAACTAAGATAGAGCTAAACCAAATCCCGAAAGTAGCGCATTGGTCTAAGCTGACCCAACAACCAAGGAGTGTTTTGGACCATTAGAAAAACCACCCAGAGTCCAAAGAGCCCACAGCTAGATCGGACGACCATACTTATAGGTTATTTGAAGGATGTTTGTGTGGTTGACAGATTGTTGTGTCTTGGGTGGGTCGCAACTAACTTTTTGTATGTTTTTGTAGATGTCAATTCAATTCCTAAGTTTCAATATAGTCACCGGGACACTCGACATACTTCGTGTGTGGTGGAACAACCTCAAGGACTATCAAAAGAGAGAAATCTTGATTTACTTGGGACACCTATCTTCGATAATGGACTTTAAGGTTTGAGCCACGTTTGTCGACGTAATTACTCGGTTCTGGGATGACAAAATGATGGTTTTCGAATTTGGGGATGTCGAAATAAAATCAATAATAGAAGAAATAAAATATTGTTTGGATTCCATCGGAACGTGGGGCAAGAGGAAAAAGTATCCAGATCATCCCATCTTGCCACCAGATAGGCCGACTAGTGCAAAATTGAAAGACATCTTACTGCTAGTGAATGCGGACTTGTTGGATGCTCAAAATATACCATTAATGAGATTGTTTAAAGGTGGGGGCACGATATATATTTCAGATTTTTTCTGAACGAGTTGCATGATCATAGTACTTGGAGACAGACTCAGACTATCGCATTCGTCGCGTGCCTTTTTGAAACGATGGTGTTCCCTTAAGATAAAGGAAAAGAGATCAATACCCGGATTGTTATGGTTGTAGATTCTATCTTTAGAGGGATTGACAAAGAAGAAGAAGTGAAGAAACACTACAGTTTGGCCCCGATTATTTTGGCTGACATCTATCGATCTTTGAGTTTGTGTAAGAACGAATTACAATTTTTTCAAGGGTGCAACATTTTGTTTCAGTGGTGGATGACTGAACATCTGTGTAAAAGAGGTGGCATCCAACAATAGGAGTTGTCCAAGCCAACCCAGACGAGTCCCCTTGACAACTATGAGTTCTATCTAAGCTAAGCATTCGCAAGTTCCAATTCACACCACGAGGGATGCATGGGCGAAGGTATTCTACGATCTAAGAAAAGGAGACATACAATGGATGTTCCAAAACTTTATGTTAGAGAAGATAGCGGCTCTTGGGGACAAACATCCTTTTCTGGTTCTTCCCGGCATCAGAGGAATGCGACCATACAATCCAACTAGGCAGATGCAGCAATTCGGTAGAAGACAAACCACACCTGTCCAATGGGATACTAGCTAATTTGTCATTGATTGCAACGTGTGTGTTAAAATACCTTTCGTCAAAACCATCTTCCAAGAATGGGTCGGGCACGTCAAATGAAAAGAAAGTATTGATGAAAACAGGTATGAAGCTAGATATGTTGACGAGTACAAAACATAGTTGCAGGATGATTTGTGTGGCGTAATGAACCCGACACCATGCGTGGGTCGAGAAATTGAAGATGTACAAATGAGGCTCCAGATCCACGCATATCATTTTCAACAAGAATGGGACCAAAAGGAACATGAATTTCAACGAAAGGAGCAAGAGTACCTATCTAGAGAATTTGAAAGCCAGAGGGCCATAGTTGCGATGTCACAAGAGGTAGCCGATGCGAGGGCCTGTTTGATGCTTATAGATACAACCCTGGATGAGCAGATCAACACTCTCTGGGCCGTGCCGTCATCTTCTAAATCTATATTTGCCGAGCCGTTCGTGGTAACAACCAAGTACATCATCCGTGAAGAGGTAGAAAAAGCAAGACAACTTTCTAATCCACCTGCGTGGGATTGTTTTCTATTTTGTATTTGCAACGTATTCCCCCTCCCGTAAAATTCATCCCCGTTTTGATTAAAACTCTGTAACGAATTATATGATTATTTGTGAATGTTATTTTGGGGGTGCAACAATCTGTTTTAAATGACGCAATATATACTTTATATCGCTAGGTCTACCCTTGGCACAAAAGGGCCATATGCATGATTAGGACGCGATATATGTGTTTTTAGATGTTTATGTGATATGTTGCTTTGAATGAGGCATGGCAAACCCGCTCCCTGTCAGAAATTTCCAGAAATATACAAGTCACTACTACAAAGTCCGACCAAATTTTCTAAGTCTTGAGTTTCCCAAATAAAAGATAAATCCTATCACCGAATCTTAAAACACTACTACCATCTCAGGAAAAGTGAGATCACAACTATGGACAAAGGAAAGATTATTTAGACTGAATCGATCGAAGAAGAAAAGATCAACACATAGAGCAACGGAAAGAGACTTTCCTCCTCATAATCCCGAGTTAGAGATCATTGAAGAAAGTTATGAGGAGGCGGTCGCTCGCAAACCTTCTCTTGAAGGAAGTTTGGCAGAAGGGGACAAGAAAGTCACTCTCGAAGCATATCCACAAGAATGTTGAACAAAGATTGAAGTCAGTTCGTGTGCCCTCATTTTCAAGCATTATCGGGTTAGGCGTATGTTGAGTCCCATCAAAATAGCATCTTGCCAAGTGGGTACACGGGATCTCCGCAAGACTTGTGAGTGTCATCCCAACCAGAAATGACACACGATAGAGAAGTGCATAGAGTTTAAGAATGTGGTCCATCATTTGCTCGATATGGACAATGCTGCGAACTGCTGAGGTAAAGGCGTCATCATCGCATGTGATGAACCGCGACTCGACATACCAGTTACTAAGAGGAATATATTCTATCGTCGCTCATGCACGCCTTTCAAGAAAACAATGTTGGATGTCTATTCAGAATTGGTTCGAAACGGAGTCTTCACTCCATTTTATAAGGACTTGGACGTGTTATATTGCCTTTGGTTCGAAGTTTGGAAACGTTGCCCCTATAACAACGTCGCAGACCATAGCATTGAAAAGTGTCTTGCATTGCACCACCACATGGAATATCTCATCAGCATAGGAAAGATTCAAGTCGAGTCTGTTCCCCTTGGCTAATTCTACAAAAGAACAATAACAACTGAGATGGGCCACTATTTATCTTTTAAAAGCTTTGTTGTTATTTTGCAATCTCCTTGTAATCGTAATGAATGAATGAATGAAAAGAAAGTATTTCCTTTATCCGAACTATGTAGGGCCTGAATTTTCCTTGTGAGATACGTAGGAAGCCTTTCAAGGTCCGACCCTTGTTTTTTAAAATTTTCATTCTACCATTTTCATTCCACAAGGAAATGTGAAGCTCAAATTAACGGACGTCAAAGAGATGCAACAAGAAGACCCTAGATCAGAGTGATGTTACTTTATGAGATAACTACCAAATTAAAACGGGCAAGCTCCTGCTTGTTTAAAAATCCATTTTCCCTTGTCTCGTGGGTTAACATGTCCTCAAACAAAACAATTTTTATGTGTTTATTTGTTCTCTGTATGATATCGTGCATTATATATTCTTAACTTAAACTAATAAACTTGTTTTTGAATTGTTTTCCTCCACAGGTACTTACAAACTGGTCTGTGTCGATTAAATTGGCTGATCATCCATACTTCACTAGATCTAAAGGGCCTACAAATTTCTTTCCTGGCCAAAGTTGAGAAAAGGGAAAAGCAGTAATGGGAGACAACAACAAAAAATAAGTCTTACTGATGTTGTGGTGGCTCAACCCATCATAGTGGATCCAAATGAATTGATTATGCAGTTAATGCAGCAGATTGCTGAGATGAGAGTTCAAATGCAAAAGAGACAGGATCTACCTCCACCAGGTTTTACTGCCAACTCTGCTACTGATGGAAGGCCTTCTTTATGCTTTCCCTCTTCAAACATGGATCGAACTCAGGTTCCGCCGTCTACTTCTGCTAAAAATCCCTCGGTGATAGACTTGTCAACGCAAAATTCGCACTATGCCTCTGCATCCTACCAAACTCCACTACCTCCTCAAAACAATCATTCCCAAATACCATATCCTCCCCAAAATACCCATCACCAAACTGCTCCACCACCGCAAAACCAAAATCAAAACCAAAACCAAAATGCATTCCAACCCCAAATTTCTCACCACCACCAAAACCAAAATACTAACCGTAAAATTACCTAACTACCTAAAATGCCCAAAGTTTCTACGTAGCTCCACCTCTACCTTGAAAAACCATATTTCAAATTCTCGTTCCAAATAAGAAGGATGTGAACGGTTCTGAGCTCAACCATTATGAGGAGCACGAAAGTGAGTGGAAGGCGAAAAAAGAGGCTGCAAAGATAGACATAAAAAAGGAGATTCGAAAAGCAATGAAGGAACTTCAATGCATTCGTGATGTCGCAGGTTTTGAACTACGAGGACTTATGCATTCATCCGAATCTAGACCTTCGTGAAGGGTTCAAGATGCCAAAGTTTAACACCTTTGGAGGAACAGGGAATCCCTTAGCGCACCTGAGGGCTTACTGTGACCAATTCGTAGGAGTTGTGGGGATGAAGTTGTTCTGATGCGTCTCATTAGCTGAAGTTTGAGCGGAGAAGCTGTGGAGTTGTTTACATCTCACGAGGCCAGACAATGTCCCATCTGGAATGCTTTGGCTAAGGACTCCGTCGAACGGTTTGCCTATTATGTAGAGATCGTCCCTGATCCTTATTCGTTAGAAAAGATGTAAAAGTCCAACGAAAGCTACACAGAGTTTTCATACGGGTGGCACAAGAAGTCAGCTAGAGTACGAACCCCTATGTCTGAAAAAGAGATAGTTGAGGTGTTTATGCGGGTGCAAGAGCCCGAATACTATGATAGAGTCATGTTACTCGTCGAAGCAAAATTTGTTGAGATAGTCAAGGTTGGTGAGACTATTGAGGATTGATTGAAAACCGAAAAGATTACTCGTGTTGCTGTGTCCCCTGGATCATCGGGTTTGTTGAAGAAGAAAAGAGAAGATGTTTCTGATGTCTCTTACAAAGGGAAGAAGACCCCCAGAAGATCATCATCCTACCAAGGTCGTCATCGACCTTGCCAGAATTCTTACCAGGCTTGCTATACGCAAGCTGGTTATCCAAATATTCCTCCTCCCACCCACAAAAATGCTACCTCCACATACCATAATGTACCCCCTCCAAATTACCAAAATCTATCTCCCATTTACCAAAATTCTCCCCCACTTTACCAAATTCCATCTTCCATTTACCAAAATGTTGCTCCCAACTTTTCCAATTTGCAGTCAAACTACAGAGCACCTCCCCTAGTATACAAAGCTCCAGTATCCAAAATACCCCACGAACTACCAAGCTCCATAACCAAATTACCAAACAAATCCTTATCCAAGAAACTAAACTCCCAGTCCAAATACTCGAAATTATCAAAAGATGACTCCTCCCCAACAAGTCAACTATGATCCCCCTCAACCCAGATTCGAGAAGAAGCCTCCCAGAAACTTTACTGCGCTCGCTGAAAGCTGAACAAAGTTGTACGAGCGAATGGTTGCGGCTGGATACATTTACTAGGTGGGGCCCAAGCCGGTGGATACTAGTTTCAAATTCTACAAACCTGATCTAAGGTGTGCGTATCACTCCAAAAGCGTTGGAAATGATACTAAGGATATTATCAACCTCAAACACAAGATTCAAGATCTGATCGACCAAGAAATGGTTTCTCTTCAAATAGTCACACCCAACGTCAACACGAATCCTTTGCTGAATCATGAAGGCATCAATATGATAGAGACAGATGATGAATGGTGTGCGAAAAAGGTGATAACTCCTATTATTCATGATGGTTATAAAGGGTTGTGGCCTCGATGAGCGTTGAGGAGAAAAAGGAGTTCATAATCCTGACACCCGCGAAGGCTGTTGTCTTAGTGCCATTAGAAGCTCTTGCTAGGGCGAAGTTTGTTATCGAAACCGCTGCTGCTCAAGGTATGACTCAATCTGGGAGGTGTTATACTCCCAAAGAGTTGGATCTTGTAGGACAGAAGAAAAATCAAGGGAAAAGTCTGAAAAGTGAGGTTAAAGCGGAGGAATTCTGGAGAAAAATACAATCAAATGACTATTCGATTGTTAAACATTTAAAGAAACCCCCGGCTCAAATTTCTGTGTCATCCTGTTGATGAGCTCCCGGCTGCATAGGCATGCCTTAATGAAGGTTCTAGATGACACATATGTGTTCGGGGGACAAGTAGCGATAATGTAGCGGCTATGATCAACCAAGTTATCCGAGGACATCAGATTAACTTCTATGACGAAGAATTTCCCTTTGAAGGGATGTCGCACAATAAGGCGTTGAATATCAGTGTCATATGCCGCGAAAGGGTCATCAACTGTGTCCTGGTGGATGATAGGTCTTGTCTCAACATTTGCCCATTGTCGACTCTGAGGCAGTTCTGGTTTTACTTAGGGAAACTGAAATAAAACCATGTCAGTGTAAGAGCCTTCGACGGGGTACAAAGAGACACATTGGGAGCGGTGAATTTGGTAATCCAAATGGGTTCGAAAAGTTCAGCGTACAGTTTAAGGTTTTAGACATTGGTACCAGCTATAACCTTCTTCTGGGAAGGCCTTTCATCCACATGGATGGGTTGTGCCTTCTACTCTTCACCAGACTATGAAGCTCGTCTGGAAGGACCAAGAACTAGTTATTCACGACGAAGGGAGTCACTCCGTTAGGTAGGATTCAATTATTGATGAAGTCTCACAAGACACTGATTTCTACACGGTAGAGCTTGCCATTGGTTAGGGTTTGGCTCCACAGCCTCCTATGCATGTTACGTACAAGATGATCGTCAATGTGATGCTACAGAATGGGTTCGATCTAGGTCTCGGATTGGGAATGAATTCCTAAGGAATTATTGATCCTATTTAAGTTTCCGTCAAAGGAGCGAGATATGGTTTGGGGTACATCCCCACAAATGATGAGCTGAAGATGAAGAAGACGGTGATTAAGCATTGGCTAGGTCAATCCCTTACCCGTACCAATCATTTCTAGTTCGTGAGTATGCCGATCGTAATAGCCTGGGGAAAGGAATCTGCAACCTTTTCAAAGAGATCGATGCTGTCATAGAGGAAGAGGTCGAGCTAGCTGGTATCCGCGATGATAAGCCTGGAGAGGAGTTGAAAAACTGGACTTCCACACCAATCTTGATTCCCTGATCATCTTTGTCAAAGGACATTGTTTATGCATATTTTAAAAATCGGTGGTAGTCCAAAGAGGTCCAACACCCACCATTTTGCTTTTTCTTTAATTGGTGAATGTTAAAATTTCCCCGTGATGTTTAAGAAGGCACCATTACCCTTCGTCATGGCCAAAGTTTGCATTGTTTTCCAATTTAAATGAAAGCCTCTTTTATTGAACTTGTTTATTTACTTATTTACTATATTTTTACTTTCCTAACTTTGTCTATTTATGATTTTAGTAATATTAATTTTAAAACTGCCAATGTCATGTTATGCACGAGCTGAACCAATAAAATGAGGTAGGTGATGACGAGGTAAAGAATACGAAGAGGAAAATGAAGTACCAGAATATGTCGATGAGGAATTTTAACAGTTTGAAAATCAACATAAGCCAAATTTAGAAAAAACTGAAACCGTGAATCTGGGAGACCCAAAGTGTGTCAAAGAGGTCAAAATCAGTGTCCACTTGAATGAAGCTCAAAGAAAGGATTTGATACATTTGTTTACTGAATACGTTGTTGTGTTCGTTTGGGAAGTCAGCGACATGCTAGGGCTGAGTACCAATATGGTGTCTCACAAGTTGCCGATTAATCTAGGGTTAAGTCCAGTGAATCAGAAAGCTCCGAATTTCAAGCCTGAGTTAAGTTTGAAGATTAAAGAAGAGATCACCAAATAGATTGAGTCTTGATTAGTGTAAGTGACGCAATACCCCACTTGGTTGGCCAATGTTGTTTTTGTCGCCAAAAAAGATGGGAAGATCAGAATATGTGTTGATTACAGAGATCTCTACAAAGCAAGTCCAAAGGATAATTTTCCGTTGCCAAACATTCACATTCTGATCGATAATTGTGCTAAGCATGAAATGCAGTCGTTTGTAAATTGTTACGCAGGTTATCATCAGATCCTGATGGACGAGGAAAATGCAGAAAAGACAGCGGTTATTACGTCTTGGGTGTATATCATTACAGGGTGATTCCATTTGGCCTCAAAAGTGTTGGATCTACTTATATAAGGGCTATGACGACCATATTTCATAACATGATTCATAAGGAGATTGAGGTGTATGTAGATGACGTCATAATCAAGTCCCGCGAGAGTTTGAACCATTTGACTCATTTAACGAAGTTATTTGACCATGTGCGTCGTTATAACTTGAAATTGAATCCCGTCAAATGTGCTTTTGTAGTGCCTGCCAACAAGTTATTGTGATTTATAGTCAGCAAAAAAGGTATTGAGCTTGATCCTTCTAAAATCAAGGTAATTCAGAGGTTACCTCCTCTGAAGACTAAGAAGAAAGTGATGAGGTTCTTAGGGAGGTTTAACTACATCAGTCGATTCATAGCTCAATCCACCGTGGTGTATAAGGCTATCTTCAAGCTGTTAAAGAAAGACGCTTTGACAAAATGGACTGAAGAATGTCAGACTGCTTTTGATGCTACCAAGAACTATTTCTGCAATCCACCGGTGTTGGTGCCTCTGCGAGAAGGAAACCCACTGTTGCTATATTTGTCCGCCTCACATAATGATTTTGGATGCGTACTTGGTCAACACAACTAGACAGGGAAGAAAGAGCGAGCAATTTATTACCTAACCAAGAAGTTCATTCCATAAGAGTCTCGTTATACTCTTCTTGAGAGAACGTGTTGTGCTTTGACTTGGATTTCTCAAAATTGAGACATTATTTGTCTTCTTATACTACGTACCTCATTTCCAGGATAGACCCACTGTAGTATATTTTCCAAAACGCGATGCCGACCGGAAAGTTGTCTATATGGAAAATGCTTTTGAGCGAATTACATATTGTGTATGTGACCTAGAAGGCGATAAAAACATAGGCCTTGGCTGATCATCTTGCAGAAAATCTTGTTGATGAAGAGTATCAACCGCTCAAGACTTATTTTTACGATGAAAAATTATCGTTTGTGGGTGAAGATATTTCTGAAACATATCCTGGCTGGAGATTATTCTTTGATAGAGCGGCAAATCACCAAGAAAAAGGTATCGAGCAGTCTTAGTGTCAAAATTCAGTCAGCACTATCCCGTGGCAAAAGAAAGTCCGATTTAATTGCACGAACAACATGGCTGAAGATGAAGTATTTTTCCTTGGTTTGAAAATGACCATTGATATGAATGTTCATTAACTTCTAGTTATCGGAGATTCAGATTTGTTGATTCATCAGGTTCAAGGAGAATGGGCCGAGAAAAATTCGAAGATCACACCAAGTGTGCAATATATATAGAAGTTGTGCAGAAGATTCCGTAAGATTGAGTTCAGACATATTTCCATATCACAGAATTAGTTGGCTGATGCTTTTGCCACCATTGCCTCAATGATTAAGCATCCGGATACTAATTATATTGATCCTCTGGATGTAGAGCTGAAAGAACACCCGGTCCATTGTTTACATATTGAACTAGAACCAGAAGGTTTGCCGTGGTATTTTGATATAAAGAAGTATTTGGAGTCTGGTATTTATCCTGAAGATACCAAATCTAACCAGAAGAAGTCGATACGCCGTATGGCTCTCAACTTTTTTCTAAGTGGACTCCAGATTTAGGTCTTCTCAGATGCGTTGATGATGTTGAAGCGGCAAAGATTACTGAACAAATACATGCTGGAGTTTGTGGTAGACACATGAATGGACTCACTTTTTCAAGGAAGATCCTCCGAGCTGGTTATTTCTGGATGACTATGGAGCATGATTGTTGCAAGTTTGTGCAGGAATGTCACAAATGTCAAGTGCACGGTGATTTATTCCGAGTGCCGCCTCACAAACTAAATGCTATGAGTTCGCCCTGGACAATCGTAGCTTGGGTATGAATTTCGTTGGTCCGATAAAGCCAGCAGCTTCTAACGGACACATATTTATTTTGGTTGCCATTGACTACTTCACCAAGTGGGTAAAAACAACTTCGTACAAGTTGGTGACCAAGAAAGTTATAGTTGATTTTGTTCACAACAATCTAATATGCAGGTTTGGAGTACCAGAATCCATCATCACTAATCATGGTGCAAACCTCAACATTCACTTGATAAGAGATATATATGAGCAATTTAAGATCACTCACTGAAATTTAACCGCTTATCCTCCCCAAATGAATGGAGTTGTAGAGGCTGCTAATAAGAACATCAAGAATATTCTGAGGAAAATGATTGACAAGCACCGAGGTTGGCATGAGATGTTGTCGTATGTTTTATTGGGTTATCCAACGACTGTTAGAACACCGATTGGATCCACATACATACCTGCTAATGTATGGAACAAAAGCACTCATACTTGCTGAAGTTGAAATACCGTCTTTGAGAATCATCCAAGAATCTAAATTAAGTAATGCTGAGTGGGTCAGCAAGCGGATTGATTAGTTAACATTGATTGACGAGAAGAGAATGGTCATCGTTTTTCATGGCCAATTATATCGACAGAGAATGATTCGCGCTTTTACAAGAGAGTAAGAGCCAGAATTTTTGAAATAGGCCAGTTGGTCCTTAAGCACATTTTCTCCCATCAAGATGAGTACAAAAGGAAATTCGCACCAAACTGCCAAGGACCTTACATGATTCGCAAGGTATTATCGCGAGATGCTTTGGTCCTGTCGGAGCCGGATGGCACTTCATGGCTGAAATCAATCAACTCAGATGCTATCAAGAGATATTAAGTGTGAAGTTTCAGTTTGTATTTTTCTTTTCCATGTAATTATCAAATTTGTTGTATTTGCTTAATTTAAAGTTTTATCCCTCTTGCAATGAACTATGTCTGGCCTAAATTCTCAAGAATGAAATATGTAGGCGGCCTATGTCGGCCTCGGTCAGCCCATTTACCCCTTTTAGTATTTCTTAATTTGAACTACGTTCAACCTGAATTCTCAAGAACGAGATATGTAGACGACCTGTGTCGGCTTCGGTCGATTTCTTAGTAAATTTATAATTGTTGTCAGTTTTAAGGAGGAAATACGTTTGATCTGATTTCCTCCTCAATGGGATATATAGGCGCCACGAGAGTTCGGTCATATTTGCCGTAAGATTTCTATTTTCGCCTTAAAATAGAAACTGGGACAAAATTTTTGAAAGGGACTCAAAAATTCTTAAGAAGAAGATTTTTTCCTCAACAAGTCGAGACTGAACTTACTTGGAAGTTTGAAACTGGAACAGAATTTTTTAGAGGATCTCAAAAATTTGGTGATTTACTCACCAGCAATAAAAGATAAGCCAAGACAGTTAATTGGGACACAAATTTTGAGGATGACCTCAAAATTTCAATGTAGTTTTATCAGCAGTCTAGATTGACTTTGAATACTCCCCAGCGAATAACCAGATAGGCCTCCAAGCATCAGACTCAAAAAAGTTTGCTAAGACTGACGTGACATGATACTTGGCAGTAACTTTTTTCAAAATACTACTTTTCGAAAATTGATTTTTCTTAAAAATTTTCCCTTTATGTTTCACTTGTTTGCCATAAAATATTTTCTTATCTATCAAGAGTCAGAAGATCAAAAACTCAAATGGAGATAGCAAGATAAGGAGCAGACAACTGAAAAAATCGTCATAGATCAGTTCACTTAAAACTAATGATTTTTTTTGTAGATGCAATTTTATAGGTTTGATCTGAAATTAGCAAATTCCTCCGATTGATGAATATGGAGGATTTAGGGGGTGCGAAGAGCTCGCCCAAAATTAACAATTTTCGGTGGATGGAGGAATATTTTATATTGCTTATATCAAAGATTTGGGAAATGTATTCATACATCGCGAAAGAAGGGAGAAAGAAGTTGTGTATCCCACCAACATCAATTGCATCTTTTATTTGGAAAGAGTAGACACCGAGAGAATCATCAAAGACTATATCAAGAGAAATATTATTACACTGCATCAATTTTTATTTATTTTGACATCAAATGAAGAGTACATCGAAGATTATATTGCAAACATAAGACATAAGCTTTAGAAGTATGCTATCTCTCTAACAACTTAAGTTTGTAGACGAGGTGACCACACAATAAGATATTGCACCACGACAGATAGAGATCTTGGAGTCGAGTTTCACTGGCCACCACCAGTTCTCAAATATGTTTTCATGTGCTCGATCCATAAAAAGGAATCAGGTCTGCACGTGAGAGGGAGTGTTGAAGACATAATTAAGTAATTAGACGTGTATTTTCTTTAACGACTTGTACATACATGATAAGCATTTAGGTTCAAAGTTTGCAACACATCCTCACTACATGACCTAGCAAGATCAAGCAGAACCCAAATCTCCATATTTTGTCAAAATCGTTCATAATTACAACTGAAAAATTAAAATAAGACTCAACTAAAAAGCGGGGCCTCGAGGCTAATGAAAACCTCTCTTCTATGATTCACAATTTCACAATGTTTTTCATTCAACAACATGCATATGAAGTTTTATCTACAAACTATCCCTATAAATCGTAGGAAAATCACTCGAAACAATGTTCTGTATCATGTAAAAGAATTAAAGCCCTGGGCACACACCTTTATCGCGAGCCTTACACACCAGGACATCACAAACATATGGAATTAACAAACTTCTCTATAACTTCAGTTCCAAATCGACATTTCCTTCAACTTCACTATGAAAGTCACTTCCACGAGTTCCTTCTCGATCAATCTGCATCTTTGTAGATTGGATGAATCCAAGGATGGTTTGTTGAACTGATATGCATAGACCTGAAGGACGCGTATGCTTTACAGCAACTACCTGTGAATTAAACATGTTTGTAAGGTAGTGAAACCGATATCAAAAGACAGAGTACATGAAAAAGAGTATAAATGCTTATGTCCTTTACACTCACCCGAGAGGGAACATAGTCGAACAGCTAAAGGCATTGTGGTGCAGAATCAGTTAAAGAACATCGGTCTACTTCTCCTAAATGTGGCAAAGTTTTTGTTAGAGGATATAATCTGAGAAAATCTCCGTTGAGAGCTTTTGACTTTGAGATAACTTCTCTGTAAAAATGTCAAATGACTAAATATTATTAGTCTCTCGAGTATTAGAACTAAGTGATTTCTAGGTAACATATAGAACCTTTTAAGCACATTTCCCTCTTTTACATTGACTGAGCACTTGTTGCTGCAAGAAGTGAATTCGTTTGATCTAGATACAGGGAAATACAACACTTTTTTCATCGAAATGAAGGGACAGGCGGGGATCCTGGAGAGAATGGATAAGGCCTTTTCACGCCAGCCATCTATATTACATCACCAACAAACTAAAATATAGCTATTCAAAAAAATAGACATCAAATTTATGAGCATACACATAATACCATTTTTTAAAAATCTAGCGACATAAGATATTTTTTTTGTCCATTATCTTGGAATTTGGGGATCAAGCATATAAATAGTACTCTCTGTTTCAATTTATTTGTCTGTTTTTGACTTGAGACGAGTCCAAGGATATGCAGAATGAACAAAATGGCCTTTAATCTTATGGTCTTAAATATATGTCAAGTGTGAAAAGTTTTAATGAAAGAGTTGAAGAAGTTTTTTCTTAATACGAACTAAAAAGGAAAGTAATATAAATAAATTAAAACAATGGAACTATTAGTGTATGGAGACAAAGAAGATTTATTCATTTTTATCAAACAAATTAATAGAATAACCTTAACTTCTTTAGAAAAATGAGGTGAATATTTACAACCATAATTAATTTGGTTTGAAGGGGCTCTATCAGAAAACTTTGTACAGGTGATGAGATATTCACCTACAATTTCCACAAAATCAATTCAAACACAAGAAAAAGAAAACTTCTGAGTATATATATAACAACAATAACATATTAAGTATAATGACACAAGTGGGATTTGGGGAGGGCGACTGTAGGTAGCTACCTATATTGTGAAACTAGAGAGACCATTTCTGATAGACCCTCAGCTTGAGTAAGCATATAAAAAATTATGTGTGACAAATACAATAGCAAAGAAGACATGTAGCAACTTAAAAAAACATAAACAACCAATAACACTCAAATTTGCGACAGAAAGTTCCACATTGGTAGGTTGAACGCTCCCTTACAAGGGTGACTTCATACCCAAGACTATAACCCGAGAACACTTGTTAAGTATATATGGGTAGTCTAGAGTGTTAAGCTTCCGCTATCCATGAACCTGGAAAAGGACCTAACTACAAAGGTTCATTTTGCACAACCTTACCCTGCATTTCTGGAAGCGGCCCTATGACAACAACTTTACGTTACGCCAAGGCTCTCCATCTAGTCAAGTACAAAG
The DNA here is from genome assembly GCA_027704765.1 of Solanum habrochaites. Lineage (NCBI taxonomy): Eukaryota > Viridiplantae > Streptophyta > Magnoliopsida > Solanales > Solanaceae > Solanum > Solanum habrochaites. The sequence goes on from JAKWJA010002498.1 coordinate 51,618,020, forward strand.
GAATACTTAAAACTTAAAGAATCTGACTTATAATTGATGTAGAACTTCCAGTTTCTTGATACTGTTGATATCTTTGTTACAGCACACCACGAAGATCCAAATTATGCTAAAAAACTATACCTTGAAGATTTGGTGTAAAAGCACAATCTTTTGAAGAAAAATCAATTCTTGATGATGGTGGTATGAATTTTGGGCTTTGAATTTTCTGAAAAAATGAATCTTTTTTATGGTTTTCCTCTAATCTAATCCTCTCAAGTTGAGAAATACCAAGTCCTCTTTGTGGAACTTTTTTTTTCTCATTCATCTTTTTTAATGCTCTAATATTAACCATTTTTTGTTCTTGACAAACAAATGTTGAGTAAAATTTATAGTAAAGGAAAAGTGGTATCTATATATGAAAAGAAAATTTATTCAGCACAAAAGACTATGATTTTTAAATGATACAAAAAAAATTGAGTTTTTTTTGTAAAACCCCAAATGGAAAATTTAAGGCTTTAAGGGGGGAAATTGAATTTCAATCAATTCATTATATGAAATCTTGCACGTCATGAAATCAAGATTGGAAATTTAATGTTTTATCTTTTTGAAAGCTCTAATATTAGCTATTTTATGTTCTTGGCCATCAAATAATGTCAAATTTATACTCATTCTGTTTTAATTTATTTGTGTTGCTTAATTTCCTTTTTTAGTCATTTTTTAAAGTCTATTTTCATATTGGTTATTTAAGATTCTCTTTTTTTTATTACATCAAATCTTTCAAGTCATGAAGTCAAGATTGAATATTTAAAGATTCATCTTTTTTGATGCTCTAATATCAGCCATTTTAGGTTCTTGACAACTAAATATTGAACAAATTTATAGTAAAGCTAAAAGGGTAGATATAAATGGAAAGTAAAACCACTTGGCACAAAGTTTGTGATTCTTCAAAATACAGAAAAATCAGTTGTTGTTTTTTTGTGGAAAACCCCCAAAAGGAATATATCAGATGAATATGAGAAAATTTAAGGTTTTAAGGGGGAAATTGAATTTTTAGTCAATTGATTACTTGAAAGTCAAGATTGGTTATTTAAAGATTCATCATTTTTGAATCTCTAATATTAACCATTTTAGGTTCTTGGCGATCAAATGATGAGTAATTTATAATACTTCCGGTTCAATTAGTTTGTTTTATTTTTCTTTTTAGTTCGTATCAAGAAAATATATCTTTCCTTTTTTTTTATAAGTTTTAGTTTTCCACACGACATATTTAAGACAATAAGATTGAATAACGTTTAGTACATTATTTTGTTCTTAAATCAGAGTAAAATTTCACTTTGGATTTTATATACCTTTTTGGGTAAGAAATTATTTACTACTCACAGATTCTGCAGCATTGGCTCGAAAAGAGAAGGGAAGAACACAAAATAATGAAACAATTCTATTAGATATTTTTCAACATATCAAAAACACTACTATAGGAACTCTATAAACAGAAGATGGAAACAAAATATTTCTGCTATTAGAAAGTGAGTAACTGCTATTAATGATTATCTATGTTGCTCAGACTCTTTAAAAATGTCGTCAACTGCATGTCGGATCCTTTAAAAGTAGTGCAGTTTGAGAAAAAGCCGACATGGATGGATGTTAAGTAGGCTGAACAACATAGATGATCAGTAGGCTGAACAAATGGCATATTAAGTTTGTAAATGTTAAGAATAATTCTAATTGCTGCATTACAGGTTATTCGAGAGCATTCATCACAACAAAGATATTGTCATTTCACGTATGGAATTGAAAATAATATGCAATATTAAATTTGGTCCTGCACCTTCGGATGCTGATGAAACGGTTGAAAGAATCATCAAACAATTTGATGCGAGTGGAGACGAGATGATCAGTGTGGAGGAATTTGTTACTGGATTCTCGCAATCTCTATACAATGTAGGATATCACTCGAATCTTTCGCAGGAATCCAAAGATGATATCACCAAGTAAGAAAAAAGATAAATGCATGTTGTTTCAGTTTTTAATCCATGAATATGTCCCACAATGTATGAATACCCAGTGTAAGAACTTATACTGGCAAATCTCTTTGTAACGGAGTCATTTGTCGGGATATCTTTTGGCTGCTATAACGAAATGATGTTATGAAAACCTACGATAATATTAGGCATAAATACATATACAAACACTCAAACTTGGCCTCAACTGGAAAGTAAACCGTCAAACTTTGAATATGCACATCACAATTTGTCTCCAACTATGTCAATTGAACACTCCAACTTAAAAATGATCATCTAACCACCTCCAAAATTTATACGACACGTCAGTGTTATGTGTCTAGTGAACACAATGTGCACGTGTTGGAGTGTATAGTTGTCAATTGAGACCAAGTTGAGGTATTTAGATGTGCAGTATTCATAAACTTTGAGAGTGCTTACTTGTCAGCTAAGGCCAAGTTTGAGTGTACGTTTATGTATTATGTCATAAAACATGGTCATTATAGTGAAAAGTTGTTATAAAACATTTCGACTTTTTAATGAAATGATTTGTGATATGCCGAAGAAGGAGACTGATAGATCTGCAATTGCATGGATAAAGGCCATACTTCTAGTTATTGGATAGCAATATTAGGACTACTAAATGAACCTCTCATCAAGAGCGTATGGAGTTTCCCGGGAGTGATTATGTACCTTCATTTTTCATCTGTTCATATTATTTCCTTTGGCTACAAATGCAAGACTATCAACCTCAGTCATCAATGAAGCAAGTTTAAAAAAAAACAAAGAACTAATTCATTGACATTATAAGAGGTATGTACTATTGTTCTCTGTTCTCTCCCCTTCTTCCTTAGTTTGTTGATGTCTGACAAAACCGTCTAAAACTAGGCAGATATATGGTGGGGTGTTCCTCAACAATATGCTTGGACTTACCATGCTGACGGAGCCAGGATTTTTATTAATGGATCCAAATTATAACATAGTAAATATAGGAAGCAACCAAGGGAGTCAATACCTTAAAGACACAATCAAGAGATTAGAAGTGTGTCATCTCTATAACAACTGAAATTTTTAGACGAGATGACCGCACAATTCAATATTGCACCACAACAGATAGAGATCTTGGAATCAAATCTCACCACCACCCATTCTCAAATATGTTTTTCATGTGCTTGACCAATTAAAAGGAATTAGGTCTGCATGTCAGAGGGCGTGCTGAAGACATATGTAATTAAAGGTGTGTTTTCTCTAACAACTTGTATTTTTAGATGAAGCGGTTACACACTTCCCAATAAGCATTTAGGTCCAAAATTTGCAAGACAGCATCAGCACATGAACCTAGAAAGATAAAAGAGAACCCAAATCTCCATATTTTGTCTTAATCGTTGATTGTTACAACTGAAAATTTTAAAAGCTAAACTAAATTGCGGAGCCTTGAGGCTAATAAAATTCTCTCTTCTGTGATTCACACTTCACAATGTTTCTCATGCACCAACATGCATATGGAATTATCTACAAACAATTCCTATGATTGATAGGACAGTCACTCGAAGCAAAGGTCTCTATCATGTAAAAGAATTAAAGTCCCGCTGACACTCCTCTAACGCGAGCCTTACTCACCAGGACATCACAACCATATGGCGTGGACAAACTTCTATAGCTTTGAAAATTTTTATTATGAATGAAGTACAAGTAGCCTGTGGTAGACAAAACTTGTATGACCCTCCATTTATTTTTTGACAAGTAGTTAACTGGGTCCCATTTCAAAAAGAAATGGCCAAACTTCTTTTTCCTCTCTTCCTTTTCTGACATTTTTCCCTCCTTCTCTTTTACTTTTTATTTTTTTTATTTGATTTCTCTTTCCACCATTTTTTTCAAATTTGCATTTTCATATTTTAATAATTCTATTCATGATAAGTAAGAAAAACATTCATAACACTTATATAAAAACGTAATCATTCTTTCAATTTATATGATGTTTTTTATTCCTGAAATCAAGTCAGGTGAAATTTCATAAATATTTTTTCATTTACTTTCCTTACATGTTTCTTAGAAAATGATAAATAAAATGATAATTTTATTAATTTATTCCTTAAAAGGCTTCTTTCGACTTTACAAATTTTTATTTGTACTTTTGGTAAAAAATAATTGTTAGATTAAAAGAAACTATTTATATCTTGATTTTATATACAAAAAATTAAATACAAACAACTATTTATAAAAATATGAATAAATAACATCAAATAGAAAAAAATTAATATAGTAAAATAAAAACTTATACAACATAAAAAATCAAATCAAAAATCGCTACATAAAAAAGAAAAAGCAGAAACTAATTAGATTAGTTAAAGACATTTTAAATGAAAACAAAAATATATTGAAATAAGTGTAAAACAAAATTATATAATTAGAGAAAAGCATAAACTAATTAGATTAGTTAAGAAAAAAACATTTTAAAAAATAAAATAAAAAATATATTGAAATAAGTGCAAAACTAAAAAAAAAATAGATTAGTTAAGAAAAAACGTCCTAAAAAATAAAAACAAAATATGTTGAAATAAGTGTAAAACAAAAAAAAAACATAAACTAATTAGATTGTTTAAAAAAATTTAAACAAATAAATATAAAAACATATTGAAATAAGTGAAAAAGAAAAAAATGTCAAAAGAACTTAATAGATGTCACTTGTCACTTGGCAGATGGGTCTCATCCATTTATTAATTAAATAATGTCTCACACAAGTATGATTTGGCATATCTCATACAAAATAAAAATTTTGGGTTTACAAGGTAGTGAAATCGAAATCAAAAAGCAAAGAACATGAACAAGAATATTATAAATGTTAAAGTCCTTTAGTCTCACCCGAGAGGGTACATAATCGAATAGCTGAAGCCATTTTGGGGCTGAATCAGTTAAAATAAATGTTGATTTACTACTCCCAAATGCGGCAACTTAGCTTCTGCTGGAATAGCCAATCTCCATTGAGACCTTTGATTTCTCTTACTGAACTCGATGGTTTGGACTCAGACAAAGCTATGCGGACAAATGACTATGTGTTAGGGTCACGAATAGTAAAACTAAACGGATTTGAGGTAAGACATAGAACCTTTTAAGCGCATTTCGCTCTCCCACATTGACTCAGCACTCGTTGCTGCTGGAAGTGGAATGATTCGTTTGATCTGAATACAGGGGCAACACAACACTTTTTGCAATAAAATAAAGGTACAGGTGGGTATTCTGGAGAGAACGGATAGGGGCTCTTCACGCCGGCCATCTATATTACAACATCAACAAAATATAGCTATTCAAAAAAAAATACCAAATTTGTGAGCATTCTATTTTTGGTGAGTGAGTTCCAATTCATCCTATAGATCTCATCTATAGGATTTGAACATTATGTGCTCGAGTTCCCAATTATACGACATTCCATTTGATTTACCGGTCAAAAATTGTTTATTTAGTGGATATCCTTAATACAACCAATAAGTTATGATCTACATCTGCCCCGACATCCCCATTGGGTAGTGATTCAAAGTTCGGATACATTAGCACCATAATTTAGTTTGAAGTATGTTTCTCAGACTATCCAAAAATATCGTGCACCTGTATCCGATCCTGAAAAATTGCATTACTTTGGGAGAATCGATACACGCCTAATGTCATTTTATAAGAGTTCGAGCAACACAAGGTTTAATAAACACTTAACCAAGAATCAAATATGAGACCCCTTGTTAAGTACTATATATGAAGGGAGATCAGTGCACTAAGCTATCTCTAGACGTGGGTCCTTAATTCAAAGGATTAGAACACAAGGATCTATTGAACAATCTTACCCTGTATTTCTACAAGAAAATGTTTCCACATCTTGAACTTTTGTCAAACGAACAAGTCATAATCTAAAGTAATATTAATGAAATCTTCCTTTAGAGAAAGTCTTTCCATGTTGTAAACATTTAGAGACCTTTTTCAATGACCTTTTTCTTTCTTCTTCCTTTGTCACTATTTTGTCCTTTCTATTAAACCTATAAAAAAAAGTCTAAATACTTTAGAGCTATCCAATATAAATTGAACGTTCCACATTGATTTCATGTCATTTGATTCTCATTTTTATTTCATTTCATTTCATTTTTATTGTTTCAAATTTCAATCATAACTAAAAATTAGTGGATTCTTCTGCTTATTAACTTTCTCCATACAAATCTATCGGTGCGTCACACAATGGCACTACAAGTTAGAGCAAAATTATTTTTATACGATTGGATTAAAATACACAATGAGAAAACGTATAATTTATGTGATGAATTCATCGTCAATTTAATTAGAACATGTTTGAATTGTTGCTAAGAGGCCAAAAAACACTTATTTTGAAAAATTAAGACATTTAGCAAATAAGTAAATAAGCACAAACAATTTTCTGCAGTTGGAAAAACTAAAAATCTTTACTTCTTAAAAAATAAAAAATAAAAGTAGAAGCAATCATTTTTTTAATTCACCACCAAATATATCTCTTTCATATATAATATACATATTTATCAATTCATGCCTTATTAATTAATTAACGTATCTCATATGTTTGGTTAAGTTTGATTTCAAATTTTATATTTTCTTTTTTTACAACAATTTTTTTTTACATTTATATATTAGTATTATATATTATTTTACGTATTATTTTGAAGGATTAGAAAAAAAGGTAATATTGATTAAAATTTTGAATATCTACACATTTTAATTTAATTTAAAGATTTTAGAGTAGATACATAAATACTCTCTCTATAAAATAATCTTAATATTAAAATTATATTGATATATGTCATTTTCATAATTTGAATCATAGAAGCACTTTTTGAAAAAGATTAGTCAAACACTATATACTTATCAAAAGAACTTTTTAAATAAATTAGTCAAACACAAATTATTTTTGTTTTCAGAAATACTTTTTAAAAAAAATATATATTTAAAAATGTTTCTAGAAATAAGTAGCAACATCAAACAAACTCTTAATTAATATTTAAAATATTTCATGAAGACCTAGAATAGTCAAAGAGTTGTAGAGAACTGAGAGTAGGAGCAGGGCCGTCTTAACCCCTAGGCCACTAAAGCTATCGCTTGGGGCCTCATACTTTTGGGGTCCGAATTTTTAAAAAATAATAACTTATATATGTTGCTTTTAAAAAAAATAACTTATATGTACTATTAATGCTATGATTTCTACTAAAGTAATTGCATATGACATGAACATAAATCTGATTTTCATGAGAAACAATTTTATGAAAATATGGATAACAAAATTACTAAGTCCCTTGAAGAATCTTTAGAGTTGATTACTTTATATATGTTGAGTAGATCAAACTATTTTTTCACTTTAAAATAGATTTGAACCAATTGAGGCATATAAAATTATTTTTGATTTCTTATTTTGTGGTAAAATATTGAGATTACTGGATGATGATTCTTTTTTTATAAAAAATATTGTCTTAACCTTAAAGTTTCTCTAACACATAATAGTTATTCTGATATTGATGGTTTAGATTTATTTATTTTTAAATAAAAGTGTTAAAAAGAAATAATACAAGTAGACGATAATTGTGTAATGAAAATACTCAATCAAATAAATAGACTTAATTCTTTTTCATATATGCATATTGTTGGTAGGATAATATTGATAGTTCATGGAATTGTTGCCTCAACCGTTTTTTTTTTTTCGAAATCAAAATTGATTAGATCTTCTTAAAGATCAACAATGTTTCAAAAATAGATTGAATGAATTAGCTATGTAATCATTTAAAAGTAATTATTAAAACAAAGGCTTAAATCATCGACCGCCCCTCAAAGTTGTCCGCATAATTTACTTAGATATCTCAACTAAGACTTGTACCTATTGAACACCTAAATTGTTCAAAACATGTCCCTATTAGACACAAAATTATAATATGGCAAAAAATGTGTATTGCACTTCCCGCGCGTGAAAAGACTTAAAATAGTGTCTTTTTTATTTTAATTTTACATTTTTTCTTCTTTTATTGTCACTTGGCATTATAATTAACTTAAAAAAGAAATTTCTTCTTTTATTTGCTCTTTTTTCAAAAAAGAAAAGCACCCCACTCCCTACCTATCATCTTCTTCATAGTTTAGTTTACAAAACTTTCTTCATTTTAGCTCCAACATTGTTTTCTTTTTTTTTAATATACAAAAAAATTATATCTTTTAAATATGAAGATTGTTGACACCCAATTTTGACCCGCGTCGGTATAAACTAATTATCGAGCCTCCTAAATTTTCTGAATATTTTAAATTAATCAGTTTTATAAATTTTGCGAATATAATAATATAATACATGAAAGTTATGTTACTTCGAATACCTGTTGCCATAATTTTTAGGTGATATACATATTTACATAATTTTGTATTTAAGTAGTATATCTTATGCTTATCTCAAAAACCATCAAAATATACGTTTAAATGTTTTATTTAACTAGTTTATTTTAAATCACAATTGTATTTTGAGTCGCTACTTTACAATTTAAACAATTATATTACTAAACAAGTAAGCTCGTTAATAAGTTTATGCCGAATTCGTCTTGTTTTAAATCAATTTGCTTATAATTAATTTGGTTCTTTTCCCTTTTGATTCGAGTTTGGGCCTCTGCCCTTTTGTTCCAATGGCCCATCTTTGTTTTACTTTCAGCCCACTTCATCCTTTTCCCCTTTATTCCCAGCAGCCCACTTCTTTTAAAACTCAACCCAACACACAATTAACCCCAAGCCCATTCCGCCGACCCAACCCAATTCCATTTCAACCCCAACCCTTTAAACTTATAGCCCAAACCCAATAAAAAGAACAACCCAATTTCAAACCCACTTCTTTTGACCCGCTCCGATCCAAAAGCAATAGCGAAGAGAAATCGAGATATCGCGTTCTTGTTCCGGTGATACTGAGTTCGCGGTGGAGGTTGTTGCTCATTGCTGCTCGTCCTCGTCTCGTTCGCTGCCTCTAAAAGGTAATATCTATCCTCCATTTATGTCCTGTTTTTTGATTTTAAGTTTTGTGTGTGCGTGAAGAAGTTTGTTCATTCATTGTTATTTTATTTCTAGTATGTTTTGATGTGTATATATATATAAATGCATATATTTCCAGTAATCTTCCCCTCCTCTTGCTATCCCTCCATTTTTCTCGTTTCGAAATGGATTTTTCTGATGCTTCAGTGATTTTTGTTCGCTGTTGATCCTTCTGGCTGGTCTTTTGTTTTGTGCTGGATCAAATGTATCAAATTATCTGAATATTGAGTATATGTGGCCTGTATTGCTGTAAATGTGAGTTGATGTATCTGTCGATTTCGCTCAATGTCAAGATGAGTTGTGGGTTACGATCCTGTCCGCTTGTGTCTGCGGGTCTTGTACTACTCTTTGTTCTTTCGCCTTCTTTTCTTCTTTTGAAGGCCTCCCGCAAATCTGTAAAATGCGTGTCTCCATGCTTCATTTCGGCCTAGATGATACGTACTAGAAAGGGTCAAAATCATGCTTATTTGTTTGTTTAATTCGATTCCGTCGACTATGTTTTACTGATGCTTATAAACCGAATGAATTTGAAATTGTCGTTTCGTTTTTTTATTTTAAATGTCTGTTGTACTCTCTTACCATCCATGCTCGTTGGTCCTTCTGTAGCTCTCTCTAGATTCGGTTTCTTTAAGAAATTCTGTGGCATCGGTATTTTATTGATGGTATTGTTGAGTTATGTTATAGCTTTTACCTCAAGTATCTTGTTATTTCCAAGTTGTTAAGTGTACTGCTTTCGAGATGAGGTTTTATCTCAGGATGGCATTAGTTTTTCTTTTTTGAGTTTTGATAAAGTAGTGATAGCTTATCGTTGGAGCATGTTTGTGCAATAAAATCTGTTGCTCATTTTGCATATGTGTTAAGTAGTGGTGGTGTATATCACTGCAAGTCACCATTATTGCTTTACTCGTCATGAGCTCTTTGTTTATGTCTTGGTTCTTCGAGAATTATGTTGAGGTTTTTTTTTTGTTTCTCCTAGCTCGACTTCCTAATACTCTGTTTTATCTCTGTTTTATTCAAGATGCGTGTTGTTAGTCCATCTTCTGTATACTAATTTATTTTATTTTTATTATTCTGTGGCATGGGAAATTTTCTTCCGAGTCCATTTCGGACTCCCTTTATTCTTGCATTTTGGAGAGCCATGAAGGCTCGGAAATTTGTGTCAAGTCAACCCATCAAGGCAAAACATACCCAATTGGAAATCCTATGAAGATCGAAGATAGTAGAAGGCGTCGGATCAGAAGATTGCTTTATTTTATTTTTTTGTATTTTAGTTGTAATGGGCATAAGCCCTCGTTGTTTTATTTTATTTCGGTATTTTACTTTGTATGTTTAGATTAGGACAGGTGAATGGGTCAAAAACCCAAAAACAGGTGGGGCCAACACTCGGTCAAGGCGAACAGAATCCGAGTTTGGACTCAAATCTCTCTCTCTCTCTCCCCTCCCCGTTACTTGTTTTATATGTTTGCATGGGCTATCGTTAGTCTAGGATTGGAAACTCCAAACCCCCCATCGACGCCTTTTGCTTTATCAAACTTAAGACTAAAAATTGAAACTTTTAAAATGATAGATGTTAAAATTTGGAGTTTGTTTAGAATTGAGGTTTTAAAAGAGTTTAAATTTAAGAAGAATCATAAAACAATAAATTCGTAAAAATTGTCTAGATAAAACTTTAATAAGTTCAACTTCAAAATTCGCAAATCTTAAAATAGTAGTCAAATTGTTAATCGCCGGAAAACCGTATTAAGCGGAGCGACTTAGGTGCCTTCAACACCTTCCTAAGACGCTAATAAGAATCCCGAACCCTTAAAAAATGTTTTCAAAATGATTTTTCTGTTTAAGTTGTTTGAAAACAAGTTTTCTTAATTTTCCTTAAAAATTAAGTGGCGACTCCTAAAATGTCGAACTGTCTTGAAAATAAAACAAACTCTTTTCGAAATTACTTTTTTGATAAAACATAATGGCGACTCCGCTGGGGACGTATTTGGAGGATTCTAACCCTAAGACTAACCTATTTGACTATTTGCAATAATTGTTTAATTGTTTAAACACTTTAGTTTTTGAAATTGCATTTCATGGCATAACTTCCGCCAAACGGCAAATAGTTTGCATTAGGAAACGAAAGTTACGCCGCTTACCACGACTTTCTTCAGAAATACCCAAGAAATCATTTGGGAGTATCAAACAAATAGTCGGAATGCGGTCATCCGGCGTTGTTCGAAAGCTCCACCCCGATGGTTGTCCGACTCGGGTTACCGTCTATTTGAAAACAACTCTAGAAAGCCTAAGATAGAGCGAAACCAAAATCGAATTAGGCATCAGCCTAGGATGACTTAATACCCAAGGTGTATTAAGTCTATTTTAGTAGGAAAACCGCCAAAATCGCGTCTAAGGTCTTTGATCTCACGACGCATCATATTGTTTGACATTCGAATAAATGTATGTGTGTTTAAATGCTTATGTGTTATGTCGCTTAGAATGAGGTTATCGTAAACCCACTCCTAGCCAGAAATTTCAAAGAGTATACAGAAGCCACTATTACAAATATCCGACCAAAATTCCCAAGTCTCAAGTTTCTCACGCAAAAATCCATCTCCTATACCACAAATCCTAAATACCGCTCTATCGTCTCAGGAAAGGTGAGTCACAGCTATGGACAAAGGTAAGAACGTCCAGACCGAGCTCACTGAAGAGGAATTGCGAAGAAAGATCGAGCGAGTCACTCGAGAAATTCAGAAGGTTAAGGAGGAAGAACTCAGAGTAGACATGACCACGACAATATACAAAGCTACAGCCGTGACATTGGACGAAGATCTGGCGTCGCAGATAAAACGAAAGAAAGAGGTTGAGATGGAAACTGAAAGCCTAAGAAAAAGGTTAAACATGCTTCGTTTGGAGGTGCACGAAGGAAAGACGAGAGAAGCGAAGATAGATATTGAGACTGCTGTGTTGTTAGCCAGAAGTGCGTCACTCGATGAGGAATTGACGACCTGTAGCAACTCAAAGGGCGGAAAATACCTCGCCCGTGGCCAGGAAGCAGATAACATTGGCCCCGACAATGAATTAATTGAGGAGGACGAGGAAGAGGAAATCGTCCACAAGCCTCCGTTTTCGACTGTTTGAAAAGAAAGGAATGACGCAGCCACAGGACGAGCAATCGCCAAATGTTATCGTCATCTTCTAGGAATTTCAACGTTGTTTTTCAATTCCCTTGTAATCGCAATGAAAGAATGAATGAAAATATTTCATCCTAAACCCGAACTACGTTGGGCCTTAATTCTCCTCGTGAGATACGTAGGCAGCCTTTCCCGGCTCGGCCCCTATCGCTGAAAATTTTCATTCTCCTCCGCGATACAAAGATATGAAGATAAGATCAACGGGCATCGAAAAGCAGCTGCAAGAAGACCATAGCTCAATGTGATTCATCCTTCCCGAGATAGCGTTAAACAAACAAATTCCTGTTTGTTCAAAATATTTTTCTGTCCTCATTCGTGGGTTAAAATATCCTCAAACGAAACGACTTATGTGTTTATCTGCTTTCTGTGCGATACCATGTATTTTGTACTCCGAATATGCACTAACAAAATTTGCCTTTGAGTTGTTTCACTTCTCAGATACCTTTAACTGATATGTGTCGATAAGTTGGTTGATCATCCGTACTTCACAAGGTCTGAGGCCTCTAAAGATTCCTTCCCCGATAAATTTGCAAAAAGAAAGGACAATAATGGGGGATAACAATGATGAGATTGACATGAATGATGTTGTCGTGGCTCAACCCGCCGCCGCTGATAAAAATGAATTGATTATGTAGTTGATGCAACAGATTGCCGAAATGAGGGTCGAAATGCAAAGAATGCAGGATTTGCCTAATCCAATTTCATCCTTCAACCTTCCAAGAGATGGAAGACCTCCACTCCCCTTTCCTCCCTCAAACACGGAACAAGTTTAGAACCTTCTCTCTAACCCCACTCAAAATCCTCCAACCATTGACTTAACTACCCCCAATCCCCGTCACGCCACCACGTCGTGTCAAGCACCACATCATTCTCAAAATACTAACCTTCAAATCTTCCATCTCCCTCAAAACAAAAATATGAACAATGCTCAAACCTTCCCCCATCTTCAAAACCAAAATACCGATCCTCAAACTTTCCCCCAAAATTATCAAGCCACTCACAATACCCAGAATCCCTCCATTGTTTCACCCATACCTCAAAAGACTACTTTCCAAATCCCAACTTCAAATGAACCTTATGCCGACTGTTCCAAGCTTGATCACTACAAGGAACAGGAGAGAGAGTGGAGGTCAAAAGAAGAGGTAGTCAAGCTAAATATGAAAGAAGAGATTAGGAAAATCATGAAGGAGTTGCACTATGTTTCCGAAGTCGATGGATTGAGCTATAAGGATTTATGCATCCATCCGAATCTCGACCTCCCAGAAGGGTTCAAAGTGCCAAAGTTTGTCACTTTTAACGGAACAGAAAATCCTCTAGCACATCTGAAATTTTATTGTGATCAACTCGTGGGAGTTGAAAAAAATGAAGCATTATTGATGCGTCTCTTCAGTCGAAGTTTAAGTGGAGAAGCTCTAGAGTGGCTTACATCACAAGAGCTGAAACAATGGAAAAGTTGGAACGCACTCACAAAGGATTTCACAGAAAGATTTGGACATAACATAGAAGATGCCCCAGATCGCTACTACTTGGAGAAGATCAGACAGAAGTCTACAGAAAATTATCGAGAGTAAGCTCTTCGTTGGAGAAAAGAGGCCGCAAGAGTTCAACCTCCAATGTCCGAACGTGATATCACTGAAATGTTCATTCGTACTCAAAAGCCTGAGTACTATGAAAGAATGTTGTGTATGATGGGACAAAAGTTTGTCGAGATTGTCAAAGTGGGAGAAGCTTTGGAAGATGGTTTCAAGACTGGAAAGCTCACCAAATTTACCGCATTGCGATCTAATGGAAAGTCTGCCAGAATTGCTGATATGGATAAATCAAAAGGAAAAGTAGAGGAGGTAAGTATGATCACGGCTACTCATATGAGGTCAGCTTCTCAAAGGAAATATCAAAACCATAATGTCAATCAGGGAAAATTTACTCGCCAAAAATTTAGGAAAGCTCCTAAAGTATTTACACCATTAAGGGAATCTCAAACTCAACTTTATGAAAGGTTGAAAGCAATGGGTATGCTCTATCCTATAGAAGGAAGACCAGCCAATCCTTTGGGAAAATTTTACAGAGCTGACCACAGATGTGCTTATCATTCAGGAGTCGTTGCACACGACACAGAGAATTGTGCAACTCTGAAGCACAAGATACAAAACATGATCAACAACAACTTGATCGATATTGAGGAAACCACCTGAATGGGTGACATATTGGATACTCAAGAGTTAGTACAAGACATTTTGAACTGAGTCATTTGAAGATATTCATCATCAAAGGTCCAGAAGAAGAATGCCCAACATTGGCCAAATTTTGCATATGAAGTTTTGTTACCTTTCTTTTTAAAATGTATCGCACATTTCTTGTCTGAACTACGTTCGACCTGATTTCTCAAGAATGAGATACGTAGGCGGCCTATGTCGGCCTCGATCGTTTCTTCATCAAAACTTCCTATTTTGGTTAACCCTTGAGAGGGAACTACGTTTGTCCTGATTCCTGCTCCAATGGGATACGTAGGCGCCACAACGGCTCGGTCATATACCCAGTAAGATTTTCATTTCTCTTTATAATGGAAACTGGGACAGAATTTTTGAGAGGATCTCAAAAATTCATTTGAAGTTGGACTTCTTTAACAAGTCAAAACAGAAGACCAAAATTCGATGGAGTTAGCCTTGGATGGATCTCGAAAATTACGACAATCTAGTTTGCAACTAGGACCGAATTTTTGAGATGATCTCAAAAATTTCACAAATGTCATTTGTTACTTATTGAGGTAAATTGGGACAAATTTTGAGGAGGGGCCTCAAAATTCCAGAATGAGCAACCTCAGAGTTAACAGAGCAAGTTATGAGAGTTCTTATATATAGTGTAGACCGGGATGAATTTTCGAGGAGGATCCTCAAAATTCCATCAAATATGTCATATAAAGGACGGGCAAGCGTGTAAGCCAACTGCAAGAAGGAGCATGGAGACAAGACCAACACAAATCAGTCTTTCAAACTAAGAATTTTTCTTTGGATGCAGGAACATTGAAGTCACAAAAATGGCTATATGAAGCCGTCAAGAATGAAAAAAGGCGTCACTTGCACCCATTGTGGACTCATTAACAAAACCTAGAAAATCTTCAATCTTATTTTATCTCTATTTCCTTATATTGCCTCAAGTGATAAACAAGTTTCTTTTTATCTTGCAGGAATATTAAGGCCGAACACTGATAGATTCTTTCAAAGTTGCAAGAAACAAAGTGCAGGAGGATTGCTAGTTATGAGTCATGATCAAAGTTACCGTTCGACTCATCATAGCCTAATCTGGATAAGCCAAACAACTCAATCTAGTTCCTCAACTTTACTTCATCATCGATACTAATGTTTGGTGTCGAGCTTTGCAGGTGATAATATTGCTAAAGTCAAGTCGTATATTAAAGCGATATCATTTTGAAGATGATCATAGTGACCAATGTCTCCTTAACAGTCAAAATTATCGAATTGCTACAAGTTTTCGATAAATGTTAAAATGACTGCAACAAACTCAAATTTTGCTGAGTTTGTCAAGGAAGACGAGAGTGTCTTTTTTTTTTCGTGTGAATGAATTAAGTCATTCACCACGATAATTCTTTCTTTTAAAGAACAGAATCATAGTCGCGACGTGCATAAATGTCAATTTAGTTTTTTTAGTATGTTTGTCGCGTAGCAATTTCGGCGTACTTTGTTTCTTGAATATGTCAGAGTCATAACTCTAATTTGTTGGGTATCCACCCCATAAGTGGATTATGTGTTTTGATTGGCCAATCAAAGACTTTAGCATATAGTTTGTTGGGCGATCCACCCCATAAGTGGTTCGTATATATGCTTTTCCATTTCAGGTTTCTATTTTTGAATCAGATGGAACATTATCGAGCCATCCACCTCGTTACAGTTGAAATATTATCGAGCCATCCACCTCGTTACAGTTGGAATATTATCGAGCCATCCACCTCGTTACAGTTGAAATATTATCGAGCCATCCACCTCGTTACATTTGGACTATTATCGAGCCATCCACCTCGTTACAGTTGGAATATTATCGAGCCATCCACCTCGTTACAGTTGGAACATTATCGAGCCATCCACCTCGTTACAGTTGGAATATTATCGAGCCATCCACCTCGTTACAGTTAGAATATTATCGAGTCATCCACCTCGTTACAGTTGGACTATTATCGAGCATCCACCTCGTTACAGTTGGAATATTATCGAGTCATCCACCTCGTTACAGTTGGACTATTATCGATCCATCCACCTCGTTACAATTGGAATATTATCGAGCATCCACCTCGTTACAGTTGGAATATTATCGAGCTATCCACCTCATTACAGTTGGAATATTATCGAGCTATCCACCTCGTTACAGTTGGAATATTATCGAGCCATCCACCTCGTTACAGTTGGACTATTATCGAGCTATCCACCTCGTTACAGTTGGAATATTATCGAGTCATCCACCTCGTTACAGTTGGACTATTATCGAGCATCCACCTCGTTACAGTTGGATAATTATTGAGCTAGCTAGCTCGTTACAGAGAACTCCAAAGAGGAGGAAACTATCCCCAAAATCAATAATTTTACTGAGACCAGGAAGCGTTTTATATCGCTTATGTCGGAAACTTGTGAATGTGTTTGTTTATTTCAAGCCATTCCCCAACAATATGAAATTTACAAAGAGCGTCTAGCCAGATTCAAAGGTGAATCAAACAACAATCTCCAGGAAGAGTTTACGATTTTCGTAAAGGACGCTATTTGCATTACACTATCAAACAAGATAGTTATTGTCAATCAAGACAATGCATTACCCCAGAGAGGATAGTTATTTTATTATTATTATTATTATTATTATCGATCAACTCGATATATTATCTGGAGGTCGTCTTGCCGTTATCATCAACACAGACGATATAAATATACATGCATCGCGGAGAATCATGCATTGCAGAAATCATGCATTGCGGAAAGTCATGCATCGCGAAAAATCATGCATTGCGAGTTTGGAATTTATGCACGACGAGAAGATTTCATGCCTCGTCAAATTTATATATCGCGAGAAGGCTTTATACCTCGCTGGAATTTATGCACGACGAGAAGATTCCATGCCTCGTCAAATTTATATATCGCGAGAAGGCTTTATACCTCGCTGGAATTAACGCATCACGAGAAGAATTCATGCCTCGTTGAAAATCATGCATCGCGAATTTGAAAGTTATACATCGCGAGAAGACTTTATACCTCGCTGGAATTTATGCTCGACGAGAAGACTTCATGCCTCGTCAAATTTATATATCGCGAGAAGACTTTATACCTCGTTTGAATTTATGCACGACGAGAAGATTTCATGCCTCGTCAAATTTATATATCGCGAGAAGGATTTATACCTCGCTGGAGTTAATGCATCACGAGAAGAATCCATGCCTCGTTGAAAATCATGCATCACAAATTTGAAATTTATACATCACGGGAAGACTTTATACCTCACTGAAATTTAGACATCGCGAGAAGAGTTCGTACCTCGCCAAAATTTATGCATCACGAGAAGAATCCATGCCTCGTTGAAATTTGCACATCGCGAGAAGATTTCATGCCTCGCTGAAAGTTATGCATTGCGAGAAGATTTCATACCTCGCAGGAATTTACGTATTGCGGGAAGATATTCATGCCCCGCAAGAGGACATACACAGATAAAGAAAGGGAAATTGTGTATCCCAAGAGCAACATTTATCCATCGGCCTCAATTGCATTCTTTTATTTTGATAAAAAAGAAACATCAAGAAGAGCATCGAAGGTGACGACAAAGAAACGTCAAAATCACATCAACATTTATTTATTTATTTTGACAGCAAGTATAGAGTGCATTGAAGATTATATTACAAAACACAAGGCAGAAGCTTTATTTGCTGGACGTCAGACCGATCGAGTCGACGTCGAATATGGAGGAGAACAATGAAGTGTCGACACGGTAAAAGACACTGTCTCCCATCCTAATTGCATTTTTTTAAGCTGACGAGTTTTATCTCAGTCTTTGTCGAGAGCATCCAAAAGGATGAATTCTCCCAAAAACCACAGGTGCGGACGACATCAAAAAGGATGCAGCACAACGTGAAACTTTTTCTTAGCAGCGAACTGGGACACAGTCCAAAGAGGAATGTCAAACTCTTAGGACGCGAGCAGTGGAGCGACTTCCACCACAATCGAATCACCCCTCTCGAAGCATGCGGGTCTTTCTTTAGTTCTGTCAGTTTCAGTCTTGCATCCGGAAGTTTTGATTTATCGGAAGCAAGTTTCCAATCTGAGTGACAATACGCCAAGAGCTTCGGAAATTATGTCCGTGTAAGTTCATGGCTAAGAGGTTACAAGCCTCCTTTTCATACTCGTTAATTTTTCACTTGTCCAAAACCAAAGGTTATCTAGCATAATAGATCTCCTTTTCCCCCGATCGAGTCGAACTACACACAGCCTTATTTCGAAGGTTTAAGGATATGTAGGCGGATTCTATGTTGAAACTCGGTTGTATTCCAACACTCGCTCTCGAATTCTATTCTCGAGCATTTCGATACCTTCATAATTCGGCGTCGAGGTGGCTTTTGATTCTTTCAAATCGTGCGGTAAATCAAGCTTATCGAACTACAAGTGGCCTGAATTCTCATATAGCCTGAGATATGTAGGAAACCCGTTTGCAGGGGTTCGGCCGTAATTCCTAGACCCTTTGTCGAATTCTTCCTTTTAAAATGAATGGAGTTGGTCAAAATTGGTTTGGTCAATTTCATTTTCCTCGAGTTGCTTGCATCAACCCAAGTAAAATGAGGGATAGTTGTTGACACCCAATTTTGACCCGCGTCGGTATAAACTAATTATCGAGCCTCCTAAATTTTCCGAATATTTTAAATTAATCAGTTTTATAAATTTTGCGAATGTAATAATATAATACATGAAAGTTATGTTACTTCGAATACATGTTGCCATAATTTTTAGGTGATATACATATTTACATAATTTTGTATTTATGTAGTATATCTTATGCTTATCTCAAAAACCATCAAAATATACGTTTAAATGTTTTATTTAACTAGTTTATTTTAAATCACAATTGTATTTTGAGTCTCTAATTTACAATTTAAATAATTATATTACTAAACAAGTAAGCTCGTTAATAAGTTTATGCCGAATTCGTCTAGTTTTAAATCAATTTGCTTATAATTAATTTGGTTCTTTTCCCTTTTGATTCGAGTTTGGGCCTCTGCCCTTTTGTTCCAATGGCCCATCTTTGTTTTACTTTCAGCCCACTTCATCCTTTTCCCCTTTATTCCCAACAGCCCACTTCTTTTAAAACCCAACCCAACACACATTTTAAATTAACCCCAAGCCCATTCTGCCGACCCAACCCAATTCCATTTCAACCCCAACTCTTTAAACTTATAGCCCAAACCCAATAAAAAGAACAACCCAATTTCAAACCCACTTCTTTTGACCCGCTCCGACCCAAACCCGTTCCCCTTTCTTTCTTCTCCCCTCACCCACGCGACCCCCCCCCCCCCCCCTTCGTTTCTTCCTTCCCCTTTTCCTCGTCCAAATTCCCCAGAAAAACAGATGCAAAATTCCCAGAAACCCCGCGTCTCCGTCACGCGCAAACCCCATCCCTTTCCCTTCCCCTTCCCCTCTCCCCCACGATTCCCAAAACAGAACCCCAGACGCGACAAAAACCCAGCAAAATTAATGCCCAAAAACCGCGTCTCCCCCACGCCTTCTCCCTCCTCTCTCCTCCCCTCTACATCGCGCGTGAACGAAGCGAGGAGTAACGGAGCCTGCGTAGTAGCTGTTTCTCTCGCAACGTCTCTCTCACACGTACAACTTTGCAGCGCTAGACGACGCGAGAATCGTCCTTTGTAGCTCGAGATTGAGCCACATCGTTTGCCAAGGACGAAGGGCTCATCTCGACCCTCCACCTCGCCCTCAATCCGTTGGTAATCCGGCATCTAAATAGGATATTCCCTCAAGCTTCGGATAGGATTTGGGGGATTTGAATTCAAACCTGGGGTTGCAAATCCGATTATACCCTCGTCTGTTTTCTTCAGGGAAGCTCCTTTATATAAACCTTCCTCCCTCTTCAGAAACGGGGGGATTTTTTTCATAGTTAGAAATTTCGGGGTTGTATTTTTTCGAAGAAAAGTTCTGGATTTCCTGTTTGTCGCGTGAGAATAGAAGGAGAGTTTTCGGAAAACATTTTTGTTTCTTTCCTGTTTGCGTGGAAGAACAGAAAGAGATAAGAGTATAAAGCAATAGCGAAGAGAAATCGAGATATCGCGTTCTTGTTCCGGTGATACTGAGTTCGCGGTGGAGGTCGTTCTCATTGCTGCTCGTCCTCATCTCGTTCTCTGCCGCTAAAAGGTAATATTTATCCTCCATTTATGTCCTATTTTTTGATTTTAAGTTTTGTGTGTGCGTGAAGAACTTTGTTCATTCATTGTTATTTTATTTCTAGTATGTTTTGATGCATATATATATATATATATATATATATATATATTTCCAGTAATCTTCCCCTCCTCTTGCTATCCCTCCATTTTTCTCGTTTCGAAATGGATTTTTCTGTTGCTTCAGTGCTTTTGGTTCGCTGTTGATCCTTCTGGCTGGTCTTTTGTTTTGTGCTGGATCAAATGTATCAAATTATCTGAATATTGAGTATATGTGGCCTGTATTGCTGTAAATGTGAGTTGATGTATCTGTCGATTTCGCTCAATGTCAAGATGAGTTATGGGTTACGATCCTTTCCGGTTGTGTCTGCTGGTCTTGTACTACTCTTTGTTCTTTCGCCTTCTTTTCTTCTTTTGAAGGCCTCCCGCAAATCTGTAAAATGCGTGTCTCTATGCTTCATTTCGGCCTAGATGATACGTACTAGAAAGGGTCAAAATCATGCTTATTTGTTTGTTTAATTCGATTTCGTCGACTATGTTTTAATGATGCTTATAAACCGAATGAATTTGAAATTGTCGTTTCATTTTTTATTTTAAATGTCTGTTGTACTCTCTTGTCATCCATGCTCGTTGGTCCTTCTGTAGCTCTCTCTAGATTCGGTTTCTTTAAGAAATTCCGTGGCATCGGTATTTTATTGATGGTATTGTTGAGTTATGTTATAGCTTTTACCTCAAGTATCTTGTTATTTCCAAGTTGTTAAGTGTACTGCTTTCGAGATGAGGTTTTATCTCAGGGTGGCATTAGTGTTTCTTTTGTGAGTTTTGATAAAGTAGTGATAGCTTATCGTTGGAGCATGTTTTGTGCAATAAAATTTGTTGCTCATTTTGCATATGTGTTAAGTAGTGGTGGTGTGTATATCACTGCAAGTCACCATTAATGCTTTTTTTCGTCATGAGCTCTTTGTTAATGTCTTGGTTCTTCGAGAATTATGTTGAGGTTTTTTTTTTGTTTCTCCTAGCTCGACTTCCTAATACTCTGTTTTATCTCTGTTTTATTCAAGATGCGTGTTGTTAGTCCATCTTCCGTATACTAATTTATTTTATTTTTATTATTCTGTGGCATGGGAAATTTTCTTCCGAGTCCATTTCGGACTCCCTTTATTCTTGCATTTTGGAGAGCCATGAAGGCTCAGAAATTTTGTGTCAAGTCAACCCATCAAGGCAAAACATACCCAATTGAAAATCCTATGAAGATCGAAGATAGTAGAAGGCGTCGGATCAGAAGATTGCTTTATTTTATTTTTTTGTATTTTAGTTGTAATGGGCATAAGCCCTCGTTGTTTTATTTTGTTTCGATATTTTACTTTGTATGTTTAGATTAGGACAGGTGAATGGGTCAAAAACCCAAAAACAGGTGGGGCCAAAACTCGGTCAAGGCGAACAGAACCAGAGTTTGGACCCAAATCTCTCTCTCTCTCTCTCTCTCTCCCCTCCTCGTTACTTGTTTTATATGTTTGCATGGGCTATCGTTAGTCTAGGATTGGAAACTCCAAACCCCCCATCGACACCTTTTGCTTTATCAAACTTAAGACTAAAAATTGAAACTTTTAAAACGATAGATGTTAAAATTTGGAGTTTGTTTAGAATTGAGGTTTTAAAAGAGTTTAACTTTAACAAGAATCATAAAACAATGAATTCGTAAAAATTGTCTAGATAAACTTTAATAAGTTCAACTTCAAAATTCGCAAATCTTAAAATAGTAGTCAAATTGTTAATCGCCGGAAAACCGTATTAAGCGGAGCGACTTAGGTGCCTTCAACACCTTCCTAAGACGCTAATAAGAATCCCGAACCCTTAAAAAATATTTTCAAAATGATTTTTCTGTTTAAGTTGTTTGAAAACAAGTTTTCTTAATTTTCCTTAAAAATTAAGTGGCGACTCCTAAAATGTCGAACTGTCTTGAAAATAAAACAAACTCTTTTCAAAATTATTTTTTTGATAAAACAAAGATAAATGAAAATCAACTATGAAGATTCAAATTTGAAAGAAAATCTTCGTATGATTTATTTCAAATTTCACAGAAACAAGGAACAAATATGAAGATGAAAGAAGATAATGATTTTTACGTATAAAAAAAGTTAGCCGATATTTATTTATCACAATTTTCAAATAAAGATTTTTACTCAAATTCATGTGTTCATTAAATTTAACAAAAATGATATCAAAAAATTTTTAAAAAATAATTTTGGAGCTATCAATTTTATTTTGTAATCGATGTAAAGTTGAATAACCGCCAACAAAATTTTCTTTCTTCTTCACTCTTAGTATTTAAAAAAATAAGATTTTGTAATTTGAGAAAGAATGTGTTTTGGGGAAGAAGGTGAAAATGAAAGGGGGTTGGATTGGGGTGGGGTAAGGTCATTTTTTTTCTTTTTCTTTTTTTAAAAAATAGATATTCAATGTGTGTGTTTTTATAATTTTTGTGGTCCAATGTCAAATGTTATTTTTTAATGAGTCATTTTGTCACGTCACCGGAAGTGTATCACAAACTCTTCACACTTTTTGCTGATTATCAAAAAATGTCTAATAGGAACGGTTTTTGTATAGGTAAAAGTGTTCAGTTGGTACTAGTATTAGTTGAGATATCTAAGTGATTTATGCGGACAACTTTAAGGCACCGTTGATGACTTAAGCCTAATACAAATTGATTATAAAACAACATTTAATGAATTTGCGTCTAAAATAGCTAGAAAAGTAGATTTTAAATAAAAGTACATATGATGAAAAAGGATAAATTAGGCGGCCCCTCTCTTAAAGTTTCGTTTTAGGCTCCCAATATTCTTGAGTTGACCCTGAGTAGGATTTTTCACCGTTTATTTGGGTATGATTTTAGATTTTTTAAAATCAATAGTATTTAGTTTGGTTTTGTTTATTTTTAAAAAAATTGAAGAAATAACCAAATTGAAAAAATATATACATATATTTTATATTATTTATACATAATATATTATTTTTACAAATAATTTTAAGGATTTAATTGTATATGTTTTCATCAAATTTTATTTTTAATCTATTTATGAAAGAAAAAATGTACAAGACGGAAACAATCATTTTATTGGTTTCATGTATATGATTATCTATGATAATTTTTATGGGACTAGAAATGTCACTATATCTTTCTTCTAGACTAAAATGGTGAATTGTGAAGTTTTATATATGGTAAATATAGTGATCGAAAGTTCTATAATATATGTTGTCCTAGGTATTTTTCATTTTGAATGGATTGTTATCACTTTTTTCCTGTTTTGAATGAATCTTTATTTTTATTTTCGTGTATGACTAATAATCGAACTGAACCAAATCGAAATTGAAATCAAGTTTCATTATCTAAGTGCTTTATTGAATTAAGTCTCTTTCAAGATGGACAAAGGGGTGGCTAGTGTTTATATATATATATATATATATATATATATATATATATATATATATATATATATATATATATATACTTATACTTATTTAGAAGTGAGAGTTGGAATGGACTAACACAACATCAAAGAGTTGTACTAAAAGTTAAGAAAATTTTACCATTAACTTGGGCCCATTTTACCTTTTGCAATGCTTTGCATAATTGGACTAAAAGCAACATGATGTACGACAACAATGCCTTTTGAAAAATTAATGTACTGATACATACACGTGTTCATTAGGTGTAAATCCAGCTATCCTATAGGCTTAATATTAGTTCCTCCACATTATGTTGGTTCTTCTTCCTCCTTCACTCCTCTTTCACACCTTCATTGTTTTCTTCTTCCAACAATGGTTATTTTTTATTTCTCCTTCTTTTTTATGTTGTTGCTATACGTTTATAGGTGAAGCCTTACATGCAGGTAACTTTTTTCACTTTATACTTCCATTGAAATTTTAAGATTTTAACCTAAATTTTGAAATTGGAGTTTGAAAAATTGTAATAGCGAAAGGCTTGAAACTCACAAATGACACAGAAATAGACATACTCTGGTATTATATCTTGTTAATTTTTAGTTTTTTTTTCCTATTTAGCTTCCTCTTTAATCTGTCTTTGTTTCTCTATTTGATTCAGTAAAGCAAACGACTACCTCTAATATTGTTTATCCCACTGCTGCTTCTTACCATATTTGTTTCTCTTTGGTGCAGTTTGTTTGTTACGTCTTTGTTGTATTTTCCAATTTAAGGTGAGTTTTTTTTCCTTATTTCGTTATTTTTTTGCTCAAATCCTTATTAATGCAGAGTATTTATTTATTTACTAATATAGATATAATGACAGATAAAAAATTATTATGATTTTATTTACTGGAATAAAAAAGATAGTCAAATTGCTCCTTGGATAAACATGGCACAACTTCGTTTAGTTTGGATTTCATTAAAGGCTATTGTGGAACTTTCTAAGCATTTGGCTCTTTTGGTAACTGATTTTTGTCCAAATGATACTCCTATAAATGTCATATTCTTTACTCAAATACCATATTACTTTATTTGTTGGTCTGTTACATCAGGAAAGGGTAAAGTTTTTAAAATCCTTTTCGTATTTCTGAAAATATTTTGGTTAGAAGCCAACTATCCGCTCAAATGCGTAGAAGCTTAATAGTTTGCTACTTCATCGAAATAACATGGAATGACAAGAGTTTGCCTCACAAATTAGAATGTCTCAAATAGGTTTCATGGGCGATTCAATAGACGTAAAGCCAGGTAGGAGAGAGTTCCATGAAAACCCAACAACATGCATTTGTGCACATTCTCAAATGGATATTTTTGCTACTGCTATTAGTACTAGGAGATATATAGGTGAAGTAATTGATGGTCAGTTAGGTGAACAAGTATGATTTAGATCATACGGAGAATTAATTTTAAATTCAATAAAGAGGACTTAGGAAAGACATGATGCAGATTCTGGTTAGAATATCAGAAGATGATTTTCTTAAATTATAGAGAAGTTGAAGCATATGGATCATGTCCTCATTATGAGTGCTAGCTTCAATTCATTGATAACAAGATAACGGTAAGCCGAAGATATAAGCCAATGGTCCAGATAAAAAAGAAAACTTTAAAAGCCGCTTATCCCCAACCTAACAATTCTTTCACTTGGAGACTGAAGTCATCCAAAAAAATACATTCTCAATAAAAACTCTTCATCATCAACATCTTTACCACACCGTAACATCTGTAGTAACAACTACAGAAGACCAACCGAGGTTTTGCATAACCCCAGTTTCCCAACATCAACACATTTCGTCAACATGTCTGTCGGGTTCTTTGCACCGTCTATCTTCTCCAAGCACATATCACCATCCTCCACTGCCCTGCGAGTGAAATGGTACCGCCTTTTGATGTGCGTTGTCTTCGAATGATAGACTGATTTTAACCAACTGTATGGTCCTCTGGCTATCTGAGTAAAGAATTTTCTTGATCTGCTTCTTGCCCAATTCCTCAAGATAATCTGCCAGCAATATCATCTTTTTCCCAGCTTCAGCTATTGCCACATACTCAGCTTCAGTAGATGAAAGAGAAACACACTTCTGAAGCCTAGACATCCATCTCACTGTTGTTCTACCTATGGTGTAAATGTACCCGGATGTACTCTTGCTTGAGTCAACATCCCCACCAAGATCAGCATCCACAAAACCCTGTAGAGTCACATTGCCTTCGCCAAAACAAAGTGAAGTATTGGATGTACCTCTCAAATATCTCAGAAGCCACTTCACAGCTTCCCAATGCTCTTTCTCAGGGTTCGCCATGTACCTACTAACAACTCCTACTATCAGGTCTAGTGCAAACCATAACATTAAACCGCGTAAACAGTTATATATATTAATCAGGCTCCACAACCTAACACATATATCTTAGTATAGTCCTAAAATATATAGTAAAGAGCAAGCTTGTTCCTGCAGGAACATATGTTATTCAGTAGAATCATAGTTTCCGCATGGCCAATTTTCAACTCAACTTAGTAATATATTTAAATTCTATTAACGAAAAGTATAAATCAACTACAGTCAAAATAATGCAACTCATCCACAGAAAGATACAATATCATATCAGTATAAGCCACCAGATCCTAACTATGCATATGAAAAACATGAGACCAAAATAAAACAGCAACAAAACAAATGTGTGAAATTGGGATAATCACGCAGAACCAATAAGACAGTGACAATAATTAACACATAATATTATGCTAGATTAGAGTGCATAAGGACATGGCGAACACAATCATCAGTTTTTTTTTTGGGTTCAACAATCAGTAGATATAAATAGACAGATTGAGATAAAAAAAACCGCCTCGAAAAAAGAAATATGTCACGAGAAAAAACAGGATCCCCGTTGAGGTTCACCTAATCTACATAGCATGACGGCTTAAAGGCAATAATTTAAAATAGAACTACTACTCCACCACTAAAGCTCAACCTAAAACGTCTGATGCAAACAATATGCAGAGACACCAAAATCAAGAAAAATGAGAGATATATTAAATGTAAGCTTCATACGTTAGAACATGGAGACCGTTTCATACGTAAGAACACCAACAATCCTTTCATACGATCTCATGCATTAACTTTGAACACTTGCCAAAAAAAGTTGAATAAAAGAATTAATTGGTACTTTCAGCGAGTCCCCTTAAAATATAACCATCATTTATATGTGAAGAAGAGAAAGCTAACTTTCAAAAAATATCATCATAGATCATGTAAGTCATAAGTTCTTTATATTAAACTTGTGAACTCAGTAGGAGAAGTTTCTATTATCATAGAACACCAATAGGATGGAAATACGCTTTAAACTTTTCAATTTACTTTTTATTGCAACACTCGTGGTAGCATTAATGAACCTTTAAACTTTTCAATTTAAAGCTGAATCACAGCTGCAAAAAAGAAAAACTAAATTTCATTGTCCAAATTGAAATTGGTTAAATGAAAAGTAAAGTCGAGAGATGAATAAAATTATCATAGAAACGTCTTTCTTTTTTCGACATTTTTGACCTGAGCATCATAGCATATATGTTTCCGTCCATCATAGCATATATGTTCCTGTCGTAGAGCAAGTGTTTTCTTGCATTTAATATTTCATTCCAAGCTTAAAATGGGGGAATGAGGTAAGTGTTCACATATATACAAGAGTAAAATTATCTAGGTACTCCATCTTCATTTCTTAATAGCTCACAGGAGCGATATCCCGATGCTATGGAAGATGGTGAATGAGGTAAGTGTTCACATATATACAAGAGTAAAATTATCCTTAAGAACATGAGAAACCACTGCATTTATAACCTAAATTTTGAAATTGGAGTTTGAAAAATTGTAATAGGAAAGGCTTGAAACTCACAAATGAGACAGAAATCGACATACTCTGGTATTATATCTTGTTGATTTTTAGTTTTTCCTATTTAGCTTCCTCTTTAATCGTTCTTTGTTTATCTATTTGATTTAGTAAAGCAATCGGCTACCTCTAATATTGTTTATCCCACTGCTGCTTCTTACCATATTTGTTTCTCTTTGGTGCAGTTTGTTTGTGACGTCTCTTGTTGTATTTTTCAATTTAAGGTGATTTTTATCCTTATTTCGTTATTTTTTTGCTCCAATCCTTATTAATGCAGAGTATTTATTTATTTACTAATATAGATATAATGACAGATAAATAATTATTTTGCTTTTATTTACTGGAATAAAAAAGATAGTCAAACTGCTCCTTGGATAAAGATGGCACAACTTCGTTTAGTTTGGATTTCATTAAAGGCTATTGTGGAACTTTCTAAGCATTTGGCTCTTCTGGTAACTAATTTTTGTCAAAATGATACTCCTAGAAATGTCATATTCTTTACTCAAATACCATATTACTTTATTTGTTGGTCTGTTACTTCAGGAAAGGGTAAAGTTTTTAAAATCCTTTTCGTATTTCTGAAAATATTTTGATCAGAAGACAACTATCCGCTCCAATGCGTAGAAGCTTAATAGTTTGCTCTTTCATCGAAATAACATGGCATGACAAGAGTTTGCCTCACAAATTCGAATGTCTCAAATAGGTTTCATGGGCGAGCCAATAGACGTAAAGCCAGGCAGGAGAGAGTTCCATGAAAACCCAACAACATGCATTTGTGCATATTCTCACATGGATATTTGTGCTACTGCTATTAGTACTAGAAGATATATAGGTGAAGTAATTGATGGTCAGGTAGGTGAACAAGTATTATTCAAAACATACGGAGACTTAATTTGAAATTCAATGAAGAGGACTTCAGAAAGACATGATGCAGATTCTGGTTAGAATATCAGAAGATGATTTTCTTAGATTATAGAGAAGTTGAAGCATATGAAACATGTCCTCATTATGAGTGCTAGCTTCAATTCATTGATAACAAGATAACATTAAGTCAAAGATATAAGCCAATGGTCCAGATAAAAAAGAAAACTTTATAAGCCGCTTACTCAGAACTTGTATTTTTCTATTCATACTGCTTCAATATTGCATTTTTCTATTTCAATTTGTATAATTATAACATTTTTTTGGTACTTACAGGAATGAATATATCTATATCTTCTTGGTAAATTTTATAACACCTAATGACATTGAGAACAACTCGAAGGTTGTGTCAGTAAAATTTCAACGTCAGTAGCGCACTTATATTCTGTCAATTATTTTGGTCACCTTTAAGCTTAATACGTTTTTATGACTTTTATCTATTACTAATCAGAAATAAATAGTTTATTCTAATTTTGATGATTTAACTAAAAATAAGAAACAGTTGGATTTGGATTAAAGGCGACGAGATTTATGAAAATTGTGACGAGGAAGATGAAGAGTAGATCCCTAGACGTCGTTTTTCAATTTTCAGAAGTCTTTT
This sequence comes from Solanum habrochaites, assembly GCA_027704765.1. NCBI lineage: Eukaryota > Viridiplantae > Streptophyta > Magnoliopsida > Solanales > Solanaceae > Solanum > Solanum habrochaites. The sequence goes on from JAKWJA010002498.1 coordinate 51,647,531, forward strand.
TCCTGCTACAAAGAATGTGTAAGAGATTTTTTATTTAAATAAACTTTCCTTAATAGTACTTTGTTTATGTAATTTGTTTGTGTGATAAATATATGCAGATATGCTTGGGAGTGCACCTTTAAAGAGTGTAAATTATTAAAAAGAGACAATATCAATGCTACTTTGGTTGTTCTGCTGGCAATAGTGACTACATATTATTTACACACACTCTAAGCATGGTCTATCCATAAGTGAACATAGGTGAGCATTCTGACTTCTGAAAGGAAAGATCTAATGATTACAACATGTATATTAATTGTTGGTGGGACAGCTGCCGCATACATGCAGCCACAAATAGGAGGCATGATTCTACGCAATGCAGTGGAGTGAATGGTTGTATAATAGATCCAACTAAGCAGATTGGAAAGGGTAATAATATGAAGAAAAGCAGCAGGCAAGACAAAGGAGATTTGAAGTCTGTAAAAATTTTAGCAGTCATTATGCTATATCAATTGGTAGAATGGGTATAAGAGATTTGTTGGCTTTGCTAACATAGATTTGAGTGAGATTCCTTACTCAGAGAATAATTTTCATTCCTAAGTTAAAGCATATATGTTGTTGTTCAACCTCTTCCAGGATCTGATAATTTTGGAGTATGTAAAATGTATAGAAAGTGTATATTGTAGTTTTTAGTGCAGAAAAAAGATAAAGCATTGAGACTTGTCAAAAAGGAAAAGATAAGAAAAAACTCGAACACTTTAAAGATTTCAATAGTTAATAGTATATGCATATACGACCATTAATTTTGGTATTTTTGCTTTGCAGGTTTGGCTTAGAGCCTCTAATTTCTTACTATCTTGCTGTTTTTGTTTTCTTTAAGATGAGTTCATTCAAAAACAACCTCTCTACCTTACAAGATAGCGGTAAGATTTGCACACATTTTACTCTTTTAGGAAAAGGTTTTGGATTGACTAATCTTTTTTCTAGTAGGAAAAGGTTTAAGACTCTATAAATAGAGACATGTTTCTTCTAACTTAATTAGAATTCACAATGTAGTCTTAAAGGCTTTGAGAGTTTTGGTTAGGGGGAGAATTTATGGGTCACAAGCTTGATACCTTATCACTTGTGTGAACCTCCTATGTATTCCGAGTGAATTGGTTGAGGTTGTTTCTCTATGTATTTTGTACTCTCATATTTATAGTGGATTGCGCATCTCCTTTGTGGACGTAGGTCGATTGACCGAACCATGTTAAATCTTTGTGCCTTTTGGTATATTTCTCGTTGTCTTCTTACTCGTGATCGTTCAAGGTTTGCTTTGCTAGCTTCCGCGTTCACACTTGCTTATTTTCGGTCCTAACAAGAGGTAACAGAGCCAGATTCAATGATGGAGTCAGATTTAGTGGTTCGATAATCGATGATTGAATCAGGTTAGAAGGAGGTGTTCATCTTGACGGGTGTAGTTCTAGTCGCAACCTTTTTTACAGTAATGAAGATTTTGTTAGAAAAGTTATTTCAAAGAGGTTCTCTGTGTTGAGACATAAATTTTGCAAAGGAGATTATGGAGAGGAGAAGCAAGTTGTTGAATATTAAGTAAAGAAGGTGGACAAATTTATTTTGTCAGAAATTCAGGCCAAGGGAGAGATTTGTTGGGTTTTATTTGCCATGATTTCTTACCATAAATAGGTTTTCCTTTTAGAAAAAGGTTTTGGATTGACTAATCCTTTTTCTGGTAGGAAAAGTTTTAGGACTCTATAAATAGAGGAATGTTCCTTCTAAGTTAATCAGCATTCACAATGTAGTCTTTAAGGGCTTTGAGAGTTTTGGTTAGAGGGAGAATTTATGGGTCACAAGTTTGATACGTTATCACTTGTGTGAACCTCCCATGTATTCTGAGTGAATTGGTAGAAATTGTTTCTCTCTGTATTTTATACTCACATATTTATAGTGGATTGCTCATCTCCTTTGTGGACGTAGGTCGATTGACCGAACCATGTTAAATCTTTGTGTCTTTTGGTATATTTCTCGTTGTCTTCTTACTCGTGGTCTTTTGAGGTTTACTTTGCTAGCTTCCGCATTTACACCTTCTTATTTTCGATCCTAACAAGCTCAACACGGTATTCTCATGATGAGTATATTTTATTGACTAATATGGGAGAACCTGAAGGTTATGATGAAGTCATGGTAGATACTCATAGAGATAAGTGGAAAGAACTCATCGTAGACAATCATGAGTTTTGTAGAAGTGTGGCAGGCAGGAAGCCTGTCAAAAGTTGCTCCACTTGAAGTCCATTTGGCCCCTTGGATGGAGGGGGAGTTTGTTGGGCTATTGCCCATGTTCCAGCCAAAGGCTCATGGCCTAATCCTACTTGGAAAAGGATTGGAATTATTCTCTTTATTTGGTTTCCAATTCTATTAGGAGAAGGATTGGAATAGTAATCCTATTTGTAGTTGGTTTTGGCTTTGTAAGGAAAAGAACAACTCTATAAATAGAGGATTGTCTTGAGAGAATAATTAATTGCTCATTGGTATTGTCTTTGAAAGACATTAGAACATAAGAGAGGTTTTTGAGAGAGTTTTCAACAAGAGAAAAAGAGAGAAAGAAAAGGGTTCTTTTGCTGCAGTTTTTTTCTCCCATCAGCAACATTCAGATCGTGTTTATCAATTAATTAACCGTTGGATCGAACTGAAATTTTGAATAAGTGTTTCTGACATCTTGGTGGTTGAGTTGAACGGTGGAGATTGGATTAGGAAGTCAGCAAGATCCTGTTTTAGATCATGATTAGAAGTTGAGTTTGGGTGGTGTTTCTTTCTATTTATCTTTTGTTTGTGTAGCTATTGTTTGTTCTCTTTTGGCACTTGTTGTGTAGCCATTAGAAGAATATTTGTAAACCTATTATTGGTATAGTGAAGCAATTCGGATCTTGTCGATCCCGTGGTGGTTACCTTCGGTTTGAAGGGTTTTTTCACGTTAAACTTGGTGTTCTTTATTGTTAGATTTTTGGTTTCATATTTTCGTCACAACAATATGTTACTGTTGTATTAGGTAACTGAGGCGTATGTGGCCATAAAAATGCAACAATAAAGCACCTAGATGATGAAGGTGTGTAGGTCTTACTAAATAAATCATTTAGTGATGGTAAATATGGATAGGGCCAATAATATCAGTGATTACTTATGTAGTTAAGGATTTTACCAAATAAGAAGTTGAAGTTCTTTGGGCATGGTGATTTAGGCATAAACTGATTAATTGGTTATTATGGGGGTTGGAAACAGGAGTTTGGGGGGGGGGGGGATATAAGAGGGGGGGATATAATCATAACATTCAATTTTATGAGGTAAATGGTAGTTACAACACAATGAATTTATAACCTAGACAATGTTTTGTTTGATTGAGTTTCACTTATGAAGAGAGCTTTTTGAGCAGCTCTTTTTGTATTTCAAAGCATATTGTCTGAGATTTGATTTTTCATCATTGTAGCGAAGTATCTTGGTTAACAATATTAATTTCCACCAAGTTGATGCCATTATGATGTGACTGAAACGCATAATCTAAATATAGATCGATTTATCTTTTAATCTACTTGCAATTAATGTTCTTTTCTTGGTTACTATCCCAGTATTTATTCTGCTTTCAGACTTTACTGATTTCCATCGGAAATGTATCATCATTCAATGTCTAATGTACAGTGATAAAATTTTTGATTGACTTTCTTTTACTGTCCTTAAATATTCTAGTGTTCTTTATGAGCATTGGCTCCATCCACCAAGTAATCATGGGTACTTTGAGAGGGTAAGTTAAATGAAATTGATTGTTGAGTTAAAATGTTGGCAGTAAAATTACGCTACAATTTTTCCTCTCACAATTTTCATCTTTCTTTCATCTGAAGTATTTCCTTCGATCTTCTTTGACAAAAAAGACAAAGTACGAAGTATGTCAATCGTAAAATTACTTTTGATGGTATAGCAAATCATGACAACTAAAAGGAGTAGTGTAAATCATTGTAGAACTTAATTGTTTGTTTTCTGATGTGTAACTTTTATATTGCATGTATAAATTTTAAAGAACATACAAGCTTTCTGGAAAAAGAAGTGGGAAGTGAGCCAAGAAGCTTTGAACGACAATAGAAAATTTATGTGAAAAAATTGTCATATATGACTTTTGCTTGCTTCAATATGTCATATATGAGTTATGAATTCTACTTGCTTCAATCATACCGGCAATTTTCTTTGTACATTTTTCATGTACTACTTAATCTTTTTCTACTCTTTATTGATATTTTTCATTGTTCAATAACTAAAATATTGATTTCCTGGGTTTGCTTTCATTTGGAGTTTTCTTCCTTTTGTGTAAAGGGATGAAACAATGTACTGTTTGTCTTGAACTTGATTATTCAAGTTCAAATTTATTAGTCATTATTGGTGTAGTTTTGTTTTGGATATATGCAATGCCTATATTACTTGGGAAGGCATTCTCCCATGTAAATTAAGTACTTATGCGACCTACTTTTATATTGAAGTAGTTACGTCTTTATGTTTTTTTTAAAAAATTTTATCCTTTTTTACATCAAATGACTACAAAGCAAACATTATTTTAAAATATTAAATATGAGCCCGTGTTCGACACGAGCTATACCCCTCTAGTATATAGTAGAAGAGAGAATTTCTAACTTTCAACGTATCAATTTTTTTAGTTTTCTATATAGTATAATCTAATTTTCTACATGTCAATTTTTGGGTATTAGTAAAAGTTTGAGGGTATTTAAGTCTTCACAAGGTTTTATTAGATAAAGTTGCTTAGTATAGTCATATTTTATTCTTTTATGCTTTAGTAATTGAACAGTTGAACTCCATCAAAAGCTCTAAGAAAAAAGCTCACCCTTTTAGGCTTTTACCACCTAATTACGAAACATACCCTTATGGAAGCTGATGATAGGATGGGTCCCATTAGTCATTAATCTTCCCATCTTTATAAAGTATTTTATAAATTTGTTGGTGAATAGAAGCACACTATTTTTTTATATTTGGGATAAATTAAATATTATTTTATGTGATAATTTTATTTATTACTATTAAAATTTAAAAGATAATTTTATTTTACTTCTTGTTATTGAAATGCAAAGTGAGGACAATAATTTTCTTATATTTTACTTGAAATTTTAATTACTCATTATAAAAAGTTAGTTTCAACAATTAAATATTAATTGATAAAAGTATTTTGTGAAAAAAATAATTAGATTAATTATTATTTTCTTAATAGATGAATGTTACAAATAAAATCGAACAAGAGAATATATATACTTCAAAGTTATATTGAGAAAGTAACTTGTGAAAAATAATAAATAATTAGAAAAAACAATAATACGATAAAAGTGTTATTTTCCAATTTGTTGGGATTTTTTGTGAATTAAATCATATCAATTAATTATAATAAATAACTTATACAATTATTTTTGTATTTAAATCTTATATTAAAATATTTATCTCCTACACTTGTTCATATTAACAATTAAGTGAAAAACTGTTTATGTATAATATATATTTTTATTAAATAATTATATGAAATACTAATGTTCAATTTTATTAATATTTTATAATTTATTATTATAAAATGAAAATTTATCTGACCTATAATTTTAATTAAAGAAATTTGATAACTGATTTGTTTCAATTTAATGTGATCATTACTTTAATTTTTGGAATTTGATTATTCGAAAAACATCTTTTGCAAATGCATACTATACTTCTAAATAACTGGAGATTTATTTAATCAGAACATTAGTAGTTTATATAAAAAATTTGTTCGTGCTGACCCAAACTATTTTTTCATATATATATATATATATATATATATATATATATGAAAATATTAGAAAAAAGAGTTTGTAACTTTCAACATGTCAGTTGTTGGATATTAAATAAAAGTTTGAGGATATTCAATTCTTCAAAAGGTTTTATTAGATAAAGTTGCTTAGCATAATTATCTTTTATGCTTTGTTAATTAGACTCCATCAAAAGCTCTAATAAAACCATCCTTTTACCACCAAATCACAAAGCATACCCTCATGGAAGCTGAATATAGGATGGGTCCCATTAATTTTAAGTCTTCCCTTCTTTATATAGTATTTTATATAGTATTTTTAAATTTGTTTGGTGAATAGAAGCACAATATTTTTATTTATTGGGCATAAATTAAATATTATTTTGTGTTATTTATTCATTATGAAAATGTAGATTTTATTTTTACTTGTTATTATTCAAGTGAACGAAAATAATTTTTTTTATTTTATTTCTATTTTTAATTATTCATTTTTAAAAATTATTTTCAAGAATTATATATTAATTAATAGAAGCATTTTATGAAAAAAATAGTTATGTTAATCATTAAATTTCTTAGTAGATGAATGTGACAAATAAAATTGAAAAAAGAGAATATATATATACTTCAATGTTATATTGAGAAAGTAATTTGTGGAAATAAATAAATAATGAGAAAAATCAATAATACGATAAAAGTGTTATTCTCCAATTTAATGGGATTTCATGTGAAATCAATTCATATCAATTAATTATAATAACCGACATAATTAATTGTTTTTTAATTCAAATCTTATATTAAAATATTTGCTCTCACACTTGTTCATATTAGCAAATTAAGTAAAAAAATATTTATGTATAATATATCGTGTTTATTAAATAATTATATGAAATACTAATAATTAATTTTATTTTAAATTTATTTTTATAAAATAAAAATGTATCCGACCTATAGTTTTAATTAAAGAAACATGATAATTGATTCGGTTCAATTTGATGTGGTTATTATTTTAATTATTGGAATTTGACTATTTGAATAAAACCTTTTGCAAATGCATACTATACTTCTAAATAATTAGGGATTTAGATTTATTTTAAACATTAGTAATATATATAAATGTTGGGTTCGCGCTGACACGAGCTATTTTTTGTAGTATAAATATATGAGGGAGTTAGTGCTCAAGCAGGCATGTTCTCATCAATGTGCCTGCTTCAGCGTCTTTCTGGAAAAAAAATTATCACTTTTGTTTTACTTTAATTTAATTAGTGTATAATATTTTTCGAAATTATGAAATCCTACAAAGCTAAAAATTTTAAAATCAACGTAACGTACCTGCTTCAGCATGTTTCAGAAATTTTTTTGTTAAACTTATTTCTTTTGTTCTACTTTAATATAATTAGTGTATAATCTTTTCGAAATTATAGAAAATCCTTTTTAACTCTGACTTTTAGTTCTATGTTGACGTGTCTGCTTCAGCATGTTTCATTATTTGACTCTCAAAAGTATTTTTTTTTAAATCAGTCATTATCAAAAACACTTTTCAAATGAATTAGTTAAACACAAATTATTTTAATCCAATATCACATTTTAAAAAACTTTTTTTAAAGATGCTTATAGAAATAGATAGTTTTCAATCACAGTGTCAAACAAACTCTAAATTAATATTTAAAAATTTTCATGAAGACCTAGAATAGTCAAAGAGTTGTAGAGAACTTAGAGTAGGAGTATTCACCGTTTATTTGGGTATGATTTTATAAGTTTTTATCAAATTTTATTTTAAATTTATTTATAAAATCAAATATGTACAAGATGAAAACAATCATTTTACTGGTTTCATGTATATGGGCGTCCATGATAATTCTTGATATGACTAGAAAAGTCACTATCTATTCTTTCTAAGCTAAAATGGTGAATTTTAAAGTTTTATACACAGTACATATAGTGACGGAAAATTTTAGGAAAAATGCATAAGTATCTCCCAATCTATGTGCGAAATTTGATACACTTATACTATACTAATGTCCTATTAGCCCCCAAATTTATTTCATAAATAATTTTGTACTCCTTTTCGACCTAGGTAACACTATCTTTTAGGTCTAGCGCATGTTGATAATTTTTTCAAGTAATCTGGTTGATACATAGTAAACAATACATAAGTTAGGTATTAGATATATAAGTCATATATTAAATTCATAGCTATAAATCGTATTTATACTGATTTGGATTTGAAATAATTGGACTCATGTACCAACCACCAAAAGTGAAAAAGGTTTTGATAATGGATAGTGGAAGCAATACATGTAAACAATACACCAAGCTAAAAGTAGCACTCACATTACTTTTTGTACAATTTGGGAATCCAGTCTTCGTATCCAAAACAAAGTTATGCTAAAATGAAACTGAAACTTATCTAACCAGATACAACACAAACACCTCATTGTTTCGTCTCGTAAACACAATGCAGAAATTAAAAAGTGAAAGCAGCACACATAGTTGCAGTAACAGTAGTACAGCGTCAGCTTTTGATCTACTAATAATTGACTCTTATCTAACCACCGAAAATGGCTTCACAAATACGAATAGGGCTAACCGTGGACTAAAATAAAATTAATGAAAAAATAAAATAAAATAAAGTATTAAAAATAACAAGAGTTTTAACTCAAAATCTGTTTAAAGTTTAAAATATTATAATTTGAATATAAATTATATTTATAAAATATATGTTACTTCTACGGAATCCATATATAGGTCATAGTCACACATAAACTATGAAATATTGTCATAGTTTTTGTGTTTTATTATGATTATTGATAGGTTAATATTTCTGTTTAGTTATTTATGCATTTACTTCCAATCAAACTTAATAAATACTATAAAGATAGTTTTATTTGTGTATTCATTAACATGTAATAACTCTAACACTATGTAATATTGTTTTATCGATATTTACGATAATATTTTTAAATTATAATTTTATTTAAAAAATATACTGCAAAAAAACCGTAATCCATGTGCTTGTGGACTGAGCCGGCCATTTACAAATCTACATAAAAAAGAGCTAGCTCGACATATCCTGTCAAATTTCAAAGCATATGTGAATTAGCCTGGATGAGATGATATTGACAGCTCTACCAAAATTAATATGTCATATTTGAATCAGCCATTACAAGTATACCTTGCTACAATAATTGAGCAGGGACGGTAAAAGTGCTAATTAGTAGTTCCTCCCTTTCAATTTAATTTTTAGTTTAATTTATATGAATTTTTTTTTTAAAAAAAAATTAAATTTATGATCTCAAATTAAAAATATATGTAGTTATTTAATATTCTGGTCACAATTTTTAAACTATTCATATATAGAATATTAAAATTGAAAAACTTATCATATTTTAACTATTATTTTTAATTTCACTATTTTTTAAGTTCCTTAGACAGTAACTTTTCTTTTTGGAATTCTAGTTTTGTCCGTTCAAAAGTTTCCATGTGAATAAGGAAATACTAATATATCGTGTTTCCTTTTCAATTTAGGTAAAACTTAATAGGATCAAATTTTTTTATAAAAAATAATTACTTATGGAATGGTAATCTAACAGTACAAATATTTGAAAATTTGTCAATTCTATTTAACTTTATGGGAATATTTAAGTAATAGGGCAAATTTTCCTACAACTCTCTTTTTGTGCACAATCATGGAGCAAATTTTCCTACAGCTCTCTTTTTGTGCACACAATCATGGAGAAGCTTCGTCATGAAGACATAATATCTGAGATCATATCATGGCTTCCAACTAAATCTATCATGCGATTTATGTGCGTTTGTAAAATTTGAAACAGATAAAATACCCCATCTTCTCCAAATTGCACCTATCCCATTTTCTTATCACTTTTAATTTCTCACATTCAAAATTAGAATAAATAGATGATTACTAAATCTAACACTTTTAATCTGATTGCTATTAGCAAATTTAAAAATTTGATATATGCTTAAGGATAAGTAACTTCTTATTTATATTTTTTTGTTAATTATTGTTTTCCTAGCAACTTAGCCAAAAAAGAGGAATTTTTTTTTTAAAGGAACATCTAATTTAAGTGAGATTGACAATTTAAAAATCATTATATGGAGTAAATATGAATACAAGGTTGTGAAGAATTGTTATGTTATGAAACACACAATATACGATCCAAACATTTAATATATATAACTCATTATTTTTTTGGAGTTATTTGCAAGATAATAATTTATTTAACATCTTTGACAATTGTCTATATACCATACATGCTATGCTATTTAATTTTATTTTAATGTTTTGCACCTTAATCTCTTTAATTCATTACAAAATCATAAAAAGTTAGTCATTTGTTATAATATAATACCTTGATTTTTGTTTTCAAATTTTTATTGGTAGATAATAAATTCTATGTAGTTTAATTCAATGTTCTAAAATATAGTCAAAGTTTTAACGTTATTTCATTCACCTTTAAAAAGAAAATTTACTAACTTTTGAAAGTCATGCCTATATAAGGTAATAATTAACTTATATAAATTTTAATGATAACTTTGTAGTATTTTTTTTGGTTAAATTTAAAATTTTATTTTTTCGTAATTTATTAGGAACTAGTTATTTATTTAATATTTAAATTTTAAATGAAATTTTTTTTATGTTTAGATAGGAAGTAACAAAAAAAATTTCTAAGAACTTAAAGTGTTGATTGTTCAGATTATAAGTGTCTATTTTAGAAAAAATAATTTGTTTACGTAAGAAGATAACTGTTATAAAAAATCATCTTTGTTAATGAAAGAACATAATTATTATGAAAAAGTCATTTATATTCATGATAGAATATGATTATTATGAAAACTCATATCTTAAGTTCTATAAATATCTAGCATTCCCATAAGTAGCGACTTCAATTGCATATATGTTTTGGCTTTGTTGTATCCTGATAGATAATTGTTTTTCATTCCTAAAATAATATACATGCAATGACTCTTAAAAAATATTGATTTTTCACGCCTCAAAGCTTTGAATTTCTCTATTATTTTTCTTCTAACATAATTTTTTTAGTATATTATGCATTTAAAAAATAGGGATACTGCACAAGTATCCTTTCAACATATGCTCAAAATTTCAGAGACACACTTATACTTACTAAGGTCCTATTACCCCCTGAACTTATTTTATTAATAATTTTCTACCCCTTTTTAACCTACGTGGTACTATCTTGTGGGCCCAATGTTGGTTAACTTTCTTTTTTCAAGCTAGCATAGGTCGAAAAAGGATAGAAAATTACTTATAAAATAAGTTAAGGGGGTAATAGGACCTTAGTATAGTATAACTGTGTCTCTGGGACATAGGTTGAGGATGTATTTGTGCATTTTGAATAGTAATATTATAAATCACAACAATTAACAACTTCAAATATTTAAAAATATATTAACAATTTGAATAACTCTCAAATTTTCATTCATGTCACATGAATGGAAATAAGAGGGATAACATATATTATTTGAAAATTGAGAAAAGACATAAAGTGACATCTGGAGTTGTCGCGAATATTTAAAAAGACACTTAAACTATGCGACCGTCCTATAACCCCCTAAATGATCCTATACTTATATTATTACATCATTTTTTATCCACATGGTATGAAGAGAGTATGTACTCTCTTAAAGAGCGTGAATAAACTAAAAAACGAATATAATTTATTTTTACAAGTATTTTGCTATAAAATATATTTCTTGTTTTTCTTATTATTTTAACTTTTCTCTTTATTAATTTTATCTTTTTCTTTCTTCCTTCTTCTTCAAAAATTCATTGTCATTTTCATTGTAACTTCTCACTTTTAATGTCATTTTTACCACAACCCACCTCCCTTTTTACTGTTATAAGTTTAACTTTCTTCGATTTTAAAAGGAAAAATGCATAAGTACCCCTAGATATTATCGAAATCTCAGAGACAACTTAAACTATATCTAAATATTTTTTTACATTTCTAACAATTTGATAAATCACTAGATTTTAAGATGATTAATAGGTATTATTTATTTTTTTTAATCCAAATTTCACTTAAACTTTTTTAATTTTCGGATAATTCTAATTCTTTCAAAATTGTCATTCAAATATTTTGTACACAAACAAAATTGTTATGTATCTGATAGAGTTAGAATAATGTATCCGAATGTTAAGAGGGAGAGTGATGTATCCGGATAGTAAAAAAGGGATAAAAGAAATTTTTATAATTAATTCAAATTGTAAATATTTTTTAGAGATTATGTATTTTAAATAGCATAATTACATCATTTTTCCAATAAAAAGGAACAAAAAGAGACACGTGCCCAATAATGATCCAATTTCAAAACAAAACAAAACAAAAGATACTAGAAATATAGTGGCTTAAAAAAAGTTCAATATATGGACCGATATTTGTGTTAATTGATTTATGTATCAAAATTATCATCATTCAAACAAATTGGTTAAAAGGAGATAAAGTGACAAACAGGCAGCTAGTAAGTTCAAGTTGCAGTTTACCATAAAGTTGATAATACATGTGATCGGTACAATGGAAGCTGAATAATAATAATAGCTGCGATCCGTCAGATATGTCTGCTTCTAGCTATAGATAATTAAATATGTTCATTATTTAATTTTATTTTTTTTTATCCGCTATTTCCATACAATAAAAATAATAATTGATAGAATCATTGACAAGTCAAAAATGGACAAAAATTTTCATAATTGAAAGTGAGAGGGCAACAACTTGGTCATTTGAGGACAAAATAATTTGTACTGTTATTGTTCTCGTGACTATGAATCAATACTAATATAATTGATCTTTGTACAACTCCATAATTCATTGCCTTAACCAAATGGCTACCATTATTATCTCTATTATTTTTATCCTTCAATTATTTTTCCAAAATTGTCTAGTCCTTGCTACTCCAACTCTTGGCCAAACTAGACAAGCTTTGGAGATAATCATCGGCGGAGGTGGTGGTAGTCCACCACCACCGGATAATCAAGATTGTCCACCACCTCCTCCGCCACCAGAACCTCCTTGTCCTCCACCACCATCACTCCTCTTTGAAAGTAAACGTGTCGAGATTGCCTATCATGTCATCCAAAAGCTGAAGTCCAAAATCACACATGACCCTTTAGGTATTACAAAAACATGGATTGGCTCTGATGTTTGCAACAAGTACAAAGGTTTTCGTTGTGCCACGGTTCCTGACTTAAAGGTTAAAGCATTAGCTGCTGTGGACTTCAATCAGTACAAATTCGATGGCCCTGACCTTACTATTGACGGCTTTATTGACGAATTACCAGACATAACAATCTTTCACGCAAACACCAACAATTTTAAAGGTACAATCCCCAAGAAAATTGCGAATCTTCGATATCTCTATGAGTTAGACCTTAGCAACAACAAATATAATGGTGAATTTCCAAATAACATTGTTTTTGGTGCCAAAAAATTGTATTTCTTAGACCTAAGGTTCAATTCATTTTCCGGGTTGGTTTCCCCTCAACTGTTCATGTTAAATCTCGATGTTTTATTCATCAACAACAACAATTTAATCCAAAAACTTCCTGATAACTTGGGATCAACTCCAGTTCTTTACTTAACTTTAGCAAACAACAAATTCACCGGTCCAATTCCTCGTAGCATTGGTCAAGCTTGTAAATCATTACGTGAAGTACTGTTCTTAAACAACCAGCTTACAGGATGCTTGCCTTATGAAATTGGGCTTTTAAGTAAAGCCACAGTTTTCGATGTTAGCAAAAATCAGCTAACAGGAAAAATACCTCATTCATTCGGATGTTTAGCTAAGATAGAGATACTTAATTTGGCACAAAATCAGTTCTACGGAGCTGTACCTGAACTGGTGTGCAAGCTCTGTAACTTGAAGAATTTGACGTTGAGTTACAATTACTTCAATCAAGTTGGACCGGAATGCAAGAAGTTAATTGAGAAAAGGGTACTTGATATCAAGATGAATTGCATTCCAGGCTTGCCAATGCAAAGATCAGCAGAGGAATGTGCTGCATTTTTCTGTAAGCCAAGATCTTGTCCTGACGAAAAGTCATTGGGATTTGTTCCTTGTAACGTTGGCAGTTATGAGCAGAATAAACAGAACGAAAATGAGAATGCGCCAGCGCCAACAACTTACGGTGCTTTGAAACCGCATTCGTTGTAAATGCTATGTTTTTTTTTCATGTTTGCAGATTGAAGTATGGCAGCAGTAAATGTAAATTTGCCAAGTTTAATTTCCTTTTTATCTTTGTTGATGCAGTGTTGAAAGTATAATAAAACAAGCCAAAAGGATCGGGTGGATCCTTGTACGAGTTTATATTATGAATCCTTCTATTTAAATAATAATGGAATTTTTTAAAAGGGTTCATTAGCAACACTTTTAATATTTAGTAAAAATGTTACAATTTATCAAAATACACCAAGTTCTCCCTTTTCTTCTTATTTCACCATTGTTCTAAAAAACTTGTCTTTCACCATTGTTCTAAAAAAATTCAATATTTTTTTTGTCTCTAAACACTTTTATTTATCAAAATAAATATCCAATTTTCACTAATTATTGTTATGAAAAATTACAAAATTAAAGAAATACCACATCTATTAAATTTTCAATATCCAAATTCACTAATTATTGTTATGAAAATCACGAAATCAAAAAAATTTAATATCAAATTTTCACTAATTATTGTTATGAAATTTTATGATAATACATTATAGTTTTATCTATTAAGTTTAATTTTTTTTTAAATTTAGAAATTTGTACACCTATAGTTGACATACTTTTCTCACATTATATTTATTTTATTTTTCAAAATTTTGTATTCTTGCTTAAATTGTATTCATTCCAATATTGTATATCATTTGTATATGTATTCATTCAAGTTTTCTTGTTGTATATTGTATAATGAAACTTGTATTTCTTGATTAGTTTATATTCATTCCAACATGTATGTCAAATAAATGTGTAGCTATTTAAGAAACATATTTGTATTCATATATTTTTTCACTGTGTATTTGTTTTTCTCTTCAGAGTCTTGTTTCCTTTCAAAAGTCGTATTCATGCCAATATGTATATTATTTGTATTTGTATTCGTTCTAGTTTTTATATTGTATTTTGTATATTAGTGTATGAAAAATAAAAATAATATGATGAAAAAGTGAGAATGAAATATAAAATTAAAAAAGAATACGAGAAAATTTGTTGCAATTATTCTTAAATAAAATACATAACTAGTTGGCTTACCTTTGTGATGAATATAATTAGGAACAAATAAAAATTCATAAACTATGCAACATGAGATTTTGAATGAATGCAAATATTAATAGCATACATAGTCGTTTGAATTTGAATTGAGAAAGGATACAAAAATTTGAAGAAAAAACTATAAAAACAAAATAAACTAATAGAAAGTTATTGTTCCTATAAATAAATACATAACTAGCTGACATATCTTTGGGATGAATACAAATTAGGGATAATTAATTGAAAGTTTTCCTCTCAATTAATAGTAGCATCACTACTAAAGTGAGAATGGAGAATGGAGGCTTAGTTGATGCAAAAGGTAAAGCTACCATTTTAATCAATATAAAAGAAAGCGGTAAGCAAATTCATGATGTGCTTTATGTTCTTGAATTGGAAGAAAATTTGCTTAGTGTTGGCCAATTCAAGGAAAATGATTATTCTCTTACGTTTAGAGATAATTATTGCTAGATTTATGATTAAATTGAGTCAAATCAAGTCATTATTGAAGTAGAGATGATAAAAAGAAAATTTCCTTTACAATTTCATTACGATCCATTAAAAAATGAAGTTCTAGATAATTCATGGCTTTGAAATGAAAAAAATTTGTCACTTGAATTTTCATGATTTGAATCTTCTCAAGCAAAAAGACATGGTGCAAGACCTTTCTGAGATATATACTAAGAATATGGTAAATAATAATTATACCATATCTTTATATGTATCAAATCAAAAAGAGGAAGATGCATGTCCATCAAGGAAGAGAAATCTCATATTCAGATGATGAAGAATCACCTCCGAGAGGAATAAAAATGTTGACTGACATTTGTCAATGTTGACACTCAATTTCGACCCTACTCTGTATAAATTAGTTCTCGAGCTTCATAAATTTTTCAAACAATTTAAAATAATTAGTTTTATAAATTTTACAAAAATATAAATTTTGCGTTATTTTGAATACTTTTGCCATTTCTTATAATTTTTAGATATATATATATATATATATATATATATATATATATATATATATATATATATATATATATATATATATATATATATATATATATATATATATATATATATATGTATGTATGTATGTATTACATAATTATGTATATAATTAGTATATTTTATGATTATTCAAAAAAACATCTCAAAATATTTTAATTTTTAGTAAGTACTCTATTAAACTACTTTAGTTTAAATTATGGTTATATTTTGAATCACTATTTTACAATTAAAATAATTATTTTATTTTTTGCTAAAATTAGAAAGCTCTTTGATTAATTAATACTAATTCGTTTTATTTAATGTTTAGCCAAATTTGTTATCTTAACTCAATTTGACTATTTATTAAATTTAATTCATCTTTAACTTTCAACTTAACTTATTTTGGGCCTATTCTCCAATAGTGAGCCCACTTTTCTTAAAATTCAGCCCATTTTATTTAAATTTTCAGCAGCCCATTTCCTTCCCCATTCCAAGCAAGCGGCCCCAGCCCAAACATTTTTTTACCCAATTGTCCAGCCTCCACCCCTTTGAGCCGATCCATTTTTTATTTCACCCAGCCCCTGGAAAACTGACGAACAGGTGGAAAGCAGCATTTTCTTGTTGAAAGTTAATTTTTAAGGCCCCCAAAAGTTGAAGAACAGGTCGATATACTGGTTGTATACACTGATATACAGTTGAAATATACAGTATACAACCCAATGATTTCCACAGGTCCAGCAAACCTGGGCCCAAGTGCATTTTGTGGGCATTTTAGTATAAGACAGGTGGGCTGAAACCCAATTTTGTGGAATCTGGGCAAATTGGCCCAAGTCAAATACTACTCTCCTCTTTCCTCATTATTTATATATTGTTATTGACTAACATTTTGATTGCAATTTATTAATTCTCAAATGATAGCCATTTCTCTTTATTTTTACATATTTGATAATATACAGATACTTATACATATAGATTTTTCTTAGTCTTTATTCTATTTATTAGTTCTGTCAAATGTTTAAATTATTCTCTTTAAAATAACTCTTTAGTTTAATTTCCTCTTTAAGATAATTAATTTTAGAAAATATAATAATAAATGATTAAGTAAAAAGTTGAATTTATTTAACTTAGTTAAAAAATTTTAAAAAGTTATTTTAAGAGTCAAAGTCATTTTTAGTCAAATCGCCGGTCAACCGCGAGTTAGCGGACATTCCGAGGGCCTAACACCTTCTCGGAATGTACATTTGAACTTCGAACCCTTTTAAATTATTTTTATCTGTTTCAAATCTTTTGAAAATAATTTTAAGTTTTCTTGATTTTACTAAAAAAATCAAGTGGCGACTATGTTAAATCGAAAAATTTATTTCTCTTGAATCATAAGATTAATTGATTTTTCGATACTAGTCATTTTTACTTTTACAATATATTTTTTTTTGTACAGCAGAAATGGCGACTCTGCTAGCGATTAAATAAGTTTTAACTATGAGATTTGACTGTTTGACTAATTGTTCTTAGTTGTTATAATGATGCTTTTGCAGAATATGTTTAAATTTTCATAAATTGTCATTGCATTTCATGGCATCTTTCGATATATATGTATAGTATATTAAAAGACGGTTTGTGGAACCGTAGCCGAATTTTTTTATACTCAACCCTTTTCCGGAACGATAGATAATTTATTGGTTCGTCATGCGTCCAATGGTTGTCGTGAATTCCACCCTAAGTTGTCCACTTGAGTTCCCGGTCTCTCAAACCCACTCTTAGTCAACTAGGATCGATCTAAACCAAAACTTGAATTTAGAGCATTTCGAACTAAGATGACCCAACACTCAAGGCGTGTTGGACCCATTAGAAGACCACCATGAGCCCAAAATGACATACGAGCTAAACAAACGTTCATACTTATGTGTTTAAATTTAAAGGATGTATACGTTGTTTGAAAAATTATTGTCTAATGGGGTAAGAATTAGATCATAGTTTATACTAGTTGAAGAAAGAGTTACACAAGCTACTATCCGAAGACGTTGGCACCCGGAGAAGATAAAAATTCAACTGCGAAGGTACTTTCATGGAAGCATAGTATAGGATTGTACCCCTACGCGAGACTGATTTTTTTGTATCCTGTTTTCTCCGATGTGTATCCCCATTCATCTTTATTAATAAAATTTGTATAAATTTGTGTTTTGGGCAATGAGATGTTTCAATGACGTATACATCCCTCAAATCGTTATGCCTACCCTTGACACAAAAGGGTCAAATATTTATTTATAACGTGCAATATTTGTTTATGTGCTATAACTGCTTATGTGAATATGTTGTTTTATTTGGAGATATTTTAGCTCACTCTTATTCAAATACTTTTTAGAACCCCTAAGCACAAATATCAAGTCATTGTCAAAAGTGTGTCCAAATACTCTTAGAATCTTTAGTTTTCCAAAAAAAACATCGAACTTCATTTTTCTTTAATACTACTCTCACATCAGAAAAAAATTCATCATTTAATATCAAAAGAAATTTAAGGGGATCGAACTACGTAGGACCTAAATTCTCTTTTGTGAGATTCGTAGGCAACCTTTCAAGGTCCGATCCCTATTTTGAGAAATTTTATCTTTTTCAACTCTTAGAAGGAAATTAGAGTTACGTCTCAGTCAAAAACCAGAAGTACGACAATAAAATATTCAATCGACTTTGTCCCGACTCAGATCGACATTTTTTATTCACAAAACTAAAAATCAGATAGACAAATTCCTCTCTAACTAATCATTTCTTTATATCTGTGGGCTAGTCTTTCTTCAACTGAAGCGACTCTTTTGTGCTTACAACTTTGTGTGTGATATCTTGTATTACCTATTATCTACACAAACTAATACGTTTGTTGTTTGAGTTATTTTTCTTTGTAAGGTACTTAAAACTGATTTGTGTTGATTGTTGAGTATTCAAAGTTCTTAAAGATTTGTTGAAAGAGAGAAGAAAAATGACCCTGAATAATGAGAATACAGTCCTGGCTAAAGTTGCTATAGTTCAAGCATCTGCCGTTGAACAAAATGAGTTAATTGCATGCAACATATTGCTGAGTTGAGGGTTGAACTCCATAAATATCAAAATTTGTCAATTCCGAGGGTTGATGTCAACACTCCAAGCGATGGAAGACTTCCACTCCATTTTCCTCCTCTGACTTCAAACTCAAAGCATAACCTGAATAACCCACCCTCCAACCCTACTCAAAATGCTTCCACCATCGACCTAACCGCCTCAAATCTTCATCACGCCAGAACTCCATACCAAACACCATACCCTTTCCAGAAACTGAATACAAATTCTCAAGTTTTCCCTATATTTCAAAACCAAAACACAAATAACTCTCAAATTCTTCCTCCGCTTTGAAGCTTAAATGTCAACAGTCTTCAAATAACCCCTTCTATAGACACTCAAAATTCAAAAAACTCTCAACCCTTACTTCCGAAAGTCACTTTTAATATCCAAGTCTAAACAAAACTATATCTTCACTATACAGCACATTCCAAACTTGACCACTACGAAGAGAAGGAGAAGGAGTGGAGGGACAAATATGAAAAGGCTAAGCAGATCATGAAGGAAGAGATTGCGAAAGCGATAAAAAAACTTGATTGTGCTTCAGAAAAGGTGGGGCTGAGTTACGAAAATCTATGCATTCATCCGAATTTGGACCTTTCAGATGGATTTAAAGTTTTGAAGTTTGTCACTTTTAATGGAACTAAAAATCCTCTAACACATCTGAAAGTTTATTCTGATCAACTCGTGGGAGTTGGCAAAAATGAAGAATTGTTGATGCATCTAAGGGGAGAAGCTCTGAAGTGTCTTACATCACAAGAACTGAAACACTAGACAAGTTAAAATGCACTCGCAAAAGATTTCACGGAAATATTTGAACATAACGTAGAAGCTTCCCCAGATCGCTATTTCTTGGAGTAGATCAAACAGAAGTCCATATAAAATTATCTAGAATACGCTCTTCGTTGGAGAAAAGAGGCCGCAAGAGTTCAACCTCCCATGTCCGAATGTGAGATCATTGAAATGTTCATTTGAATTCAAGAGCCTGAGTACTATGAAAGAATGTTGTGTATGATGGAACAAAATTTTTTTGAGATCGTCAAAGTGGGAGAAGCTTTAGAAGATAGTTTTAAGAATGGAAGGGTCACAAACTTTACCTCATTGCGAGTTAATAGAAAAACTACCAGAATTAGTGATATCTATACATCAAAAGGGAACGCAGAGGAGGTAGGTATGGTCAGGGCTACCCATATGCGGTCAACTTCCCAAAAGAAATATACATATCATAATGTTAATCAGGGAAAATTTCCCCGTCAAAACTTTAGGAAGACTCCTAAAGTATTTACATTCTTAAGGGAATCTTAAACTCAACTTTATGAAAGGTTGAAAGCAAGGGGAATACTCTACCCTATAGAAGGAAGACCAGCCAACCCTTTGGGGAAATTTTTTACAGGGCTGACCACAGATGTGCTTATCATTCTAGAGTTGTTGGACACGACATTGAAAATTGTTCAACCCTCAAGCCTAAGATTCAAAACATGATCAACAACAATTTGATCAATATTGATTAAGCATTTCCAAATATCTTTGAACAGAGTCATTTGAAGATATTCGTCATCAAATGATTGAAAGGAAGTATGCCTAACGTCGGCCAGAATTCTGCCTATAAAGTTATTGTTATCTTTCTTTTGAAAATGCACATTTAATCTCTTTTGTCCATTTTGTCTCACCTTCCCTTGTAATGAACTACGTTCGACATGAATTCTCATGAATGAGATACGAAGGCGGCCTATGTCGGGTCTCGTTCATTTTTTTTATAAATTTCCTATTACTGTAACCTTTGAGGGTAAACTACGTTTGACCTGATTTCTGCTTCAACGAGATATGTAGATGCCATAACGGCTCGATCATATTCCCAGCAAGATTTCCATTTCTCTTTATAATGAAAACTGGGACAGAATTTCTGAGAGGATCTCAAAAATTCATTTGAAATGGACTTCTTGAACAAGTCAAGACTGAAATATCAAAATGCAACTGGTAGATTTTTTGGGTGGATCTCAAAATTCCAAGATGATATTTTATGGAGAATCATGTTGAAATGTGCAACTGGGAAGAACTTTTGAGATGATCTCAAAAATTCCACACAACAATGTCCTTTGTTAAATGTCTTATACTATCGAGGCAACCTCAAAATTAACAAAGCAAGTTACAAGAGTTAAATATATTTCAGACCGGGACAAATTTTTTGAGAAGGGTCCTGAAAAATTCCATCCACACTGTCTTACAAAGGAGGGATGGACGTGTAAGCCAACCGCATGAAGGAGCATGGAGACAAGACCAACACAAATTAGTCTTTCAAACTAAGAATTTTTCTTTGGATGCAGGAACATCGAAGTCACAAAAATGGCTATATAAAGCTGTCAAGAGTGACAAAAGGCGTCATTTGCACCCATCGTGGCCTTATCAACAAAACTTAGAAAGCATCCTCTCATTTTATCTCTATTTCATTATGTTGCCTCAAGTGATTTTTTAAACAATTTTTTAATCCTATTTTGCAGGAATATTGAAGACAAACACTGATGGATTATTTCAAAGTTTTAAGAAACAATGTGTATGAGGATCGCTAGTGGCCAGTCATGATCAAAGTTACAATTAGGCTCATCATAGCCAAATCTGGATAAGCCAAATGACTTAATCCAACTCTTAAACTTTACTTTTAGTCTTTACTTCATCATCGATACTAATGTTTGGTGTCGAGCTTTGCAAGTGATAGTATTGATAAAGTCAAAATTATATATGAAATCGACATCAAATCTGAAGATGATCAAAAGTGACACTAACTTAGAAGTGTTGCAAGGGAAAACCACTTATCCATCACATTATAAAGATGATGGTGACCGTTGTATCTCTTTGATAGTAAAATTATCGAATTGTTAGAAGTTTTAGATGACGATTAAATATGACTGCAACAAAATCAAATTTTGTTGAGTTTTTCAAAGAAGACGAGAGTGACTTTAATTTTAATGTGAATGAATTAAGTTATTCACCTCGATAATTCTATCTTTTAAAAACAGAATCATAGTCGCGACGTGCATATACGTCAATTTGGTTTTTTAGTGTGTTTGTCACGTAGCAATTTAGGTGTACATGTTTCTTGACAATGTCAGAGTCAGAATTCTAATTTGTTGGGTATCCACCCCATAAGTGGATTATATGTTTTGATTGGCTAATCAACGATTTTTGCATATAGTTTATTGGGTGATCTAGCCCATAAGTGGTTCGTATATTTATTTTTCCATTCCAGGTTGAAATATTATCGAGCATCCACCTCGTTACGGTTGAAATATTATCGAGCTATCCACCCCGTTACAGTTGGAATATTATCAAGCTATCCACTTCGTTACAGTTGGACTATTATCGAGCTATCCACCTCGTTACAGTATCAAGTTATCCACCTCGTTATAGTTGGAACATTATCGAGCTATCCACCACGTTACAATTAGAATATTATCGAGTCATCCACCTCGTTACTTGGACTATTATCGAGCTATCCACCTCATTACAATTGGAATATTATCTAGCTATCCACCTTGTTACAGTTGGAATATTATCGAGTCATCCACCTCATTACAGTTGGACTATTATCGATCCATCCACATCGTTACAGATGGAATATTATCGAGCCATCCACCTCGTTACAGATGAAATATTATCAAGCATCCACCTCATTATCGTTGGACTATTATCGAGCCATAATCATCGAGTCATCTACCTCATTACAGTTGGATAATTATTGAGTTGGCTAGCTCGTTGCAGAGATCATCGGAGTTTGCCATGCAAAAAAAAAAAGCAATGACATCTCTAAATTCTCAGCAAATGATGAGTTGTAACGGACATACTACGTTCGAAAGAGACATATACTGTACATACTTATGATACATCTTTCACATCAAGAGTAAGTGAAAAGCATAGTAAGAGATACTACCACTTTTATAGTTACACTTTCTACTAACAAGTTGTTTCAGTCTTTGTCGAGAGCATCCAAGAGGATGAATTCTCAAATTAAACCACAGGTGCGGACGACATCAATAAGAATGCAGCACAACATGGAGCTTTTCTTAGCAGCGAACTGGTACATAGTCCAAAGAGGATTTTCAAACTCTTAGGACGCGAGTAGAGGAGCGACTCCCACCACAATCAAACCACACCCATATCAGAAGGCATTTGAGTTTTTCTTCCGTTTGTTAGTATCAGTTCGCATCCGGAAATTTTGATATGTCAGAAGCGAGTTTCCAATATGAGTGAAAATACACCAAGATTTTGAAAATTATGTCCGTGTAAGTTCTTAATTATGGGTGTGAAGCGCGCCACATTAATGGCTAAGAGGTTGCAAGCCTCTTTTTCTTATTCGACTTCATTTGTAACTCATCTAAACAATGGTTATCTAGCATAATAGATTTCCTTTTCAACCGATTGAGTGGAACTACAAATAGTCTGATTCCTAAGTGTCAAGGATATGTAGGGGGGCTGAATGTTGAAAACTCGGCTGTATTCCAACATTCACTCTTAAATCTTATTCTTGAGCATCATGGTATCTTCATAATTCGTTGTCGGGGTGGCTATTCTTTCAAAATCATGCGTTAAATCAAGCGTATCGAACTAGAAGTGCCCTGGATTCTTATATAGCCTGAGATATGTAGGAAACTCATTTCCAAGGTTCATCCATAAGTCCTAAAGTCCGTATCAAATCCTTTAAAGTAAAGATAAAGGTGTGGTTGGTCAAAATTGGGTTGGTCAATTTCATTTTCCTCGAATTTCTTGCATCAATCCAAGTAAAATGAGGGACAACTGTTGACACCAAATTTCGACCCTCCTCGGTATAAATTAGTTCTCGAGCTTCTTAAATTTTCCAAACAACTTAAAATAATTAGTTTTATAAATTTTGCAGAAAAATATGAATTTTGCTTTATTTTGAATACTTCAGTCATTTTCTTATAATTTTTAGATAATATAAATATATTTTACATAATTATGTATATAATTAGTATATTTTATGATTATTCAAAAAGTCATCTCAAAATATTTTATTTTTTAGTAAGTATTCTATTAAACTAGTTTAGTTTAAATTATGGTTAAATTTTGAATCACTATATTACAATTAAAATAATTATTTTATTTTTTTTTGCTAAAATTAGGAAGCTCGTTGATTAATTAATACTAATTCATTTTATTTAAGGTTTAGCTGAATTTGTTATCACTCAATTTGACTATTTATTAAATTTAATCCATCTTTAACTTTCAACTTAACTCAATTTTGGGCCTATTTTCCAATAGTGAGCCCACTTTCCTTAAAATTCCGCCAATTTTACTCAAATTTTCAGCAGCCCATTCCCTTCCCATCCCAAGTAAGCCGGCCCATTGTCCAGCCTCCACCCTTTTGACCCGACCCATCTTTTATTTCACCCAGCCCCTGGAAAACTGACGAACAGGTCGAAAAGCAGCATTTGCTCGCTGAAAGTTAATTTTTAAGGCACTCAAAATTTGAAGAACAGGTCGATATGCTGGATGTGTACACTGATATACAGTCGGAATATACATTATACAGGTCAAAACATTTCTACTGCAGGGTAAAAGCGCTGGAAATAAAATCTTCATAAATTGCATGCCTAGGGGTTCAAAAATCATCTGTATACATGATGTATACGCCAAATATACACTTGGTGTATATCATGGAAAATAAGGGAAAAGAGGAGCCAAAACCCCAAAGATTCCCATAGATCCAGCAAACTTGGGCCCAAGTTCATTTTGTGGGCATTTTAGTATAAGACAGGTGGGCTGAAAGTCCAATTTCGTGGAATTTGGGCAAATTGGCCCAAGTTCAAATACTACTCTCCTCTTCCCTCATTATTTATATATTGTTATTGACTAACATTTTGATTCCAATTTAATTAATTCTTAAATGATAGTTGTTTCTCTTTATTTTTACATATTAATAATAGGGATAAGTGTAGGGAATGACAAACTAATGAATGTAATTATATGCAGGAACTTTCGTTTCAGTTATTCCCTTTAAAGGGCAAAGTATCACTCAATTTGCTATAGTAGGCCCATAGAATTGTATAAAAAAATTCCCCAAAACAAAACCCTCTTTTTTGTCTTTCCCCTTTATGTTATACAATCTCTCCTTTTTTTCTTCAGTTTCTCCTTAATTACCTCCACAAATTCAATTTCAAATTTCCAACTTCTCTAGCATGTCTTTGCGGTTTACTAAAGTATTTCAAAACTTTAGGTACTGCCCAAAAACTCATCTCACTTTATCAATTGTTGTTTATTTTTATCAATTTCTTCAAACTATTTTTTCACTTCACTTCATAATCCCTTCAGATTTTTGGTTCAAAAAATGGATGTCCAATCTCCATAGAAGAGATTCACATGACGTATACCATTGCATGTTGAAAATAATGTTGAATACCCATCGTTTTCCTTGGGTCTAACTCAAAAATTTGGGGAGATTCCAGGTTCAATGTCTAAATCGAACACCATGAAAAAAATCAAATCCAAATTGAGGAATGACCCAACTAGATATGTGGATGAAGGTGTGAAAGATCATGCCGATGTTGTTGATGGGTCAAGTAAGAAAATGAAAGTTAAAAATGAAGTTGTTGGTTCTGCGTTATTCGAATATCATAAAGTATCTGTATAATCATTGTCTATATGTTTCAATTTTATATCATATTTATATTTTTGTGTTGATTCATGTATTATAGTGTCTGTTTATACAATTGTGGTTGTATAAATATATAAATGTATAATCTATCTTAGTATCTTTTTTGTGTGTGAGTTGATTCATGTTTTATATAATTGTGGTTTTATAAATATATAATCTATCTTAGTATCTGTTTTTGTGTTTGTGTTGTCTGCTTATACAATTGTGGTTGTACAAATGTATAATCTATCTTAGGTTTATGTATATAACTAAATAGATATATGTATAGAACTGGTAAATTCGTATAAGCATATAACAGTTTCATACACTTATACAACGGTTTCAGCCTTTGCATACACAAAGTAAAGCTTTATACAAATATACAATTCACGAAAAAAACACGAAATATGTATATGTATATAACTGACGAATAAGTATAAACATACAACAATTTCATACACTTATACAATTCACCAAAAACACTAAATAGGTATATCTATATAACTGACAGATTCGTATAAACATTCAATAGTTTCATATACTTATACAACTCGTATAAACTGACAGTTTCAATAGCTTGACCGATTATTTGAACAGACTAAAATGAAATTCTTTCGATTGAAGGAGACGAAGAAGGAACCAAATTATATTGAAACAGAATCCGCGTGATTATAGGGATTTTTTTTTCTTTTTCATCCAACGGAAATTATAACCCTTTTTAACTTTAATAATTAAAATGAATAAATTATAGAAAAAGCACATCCGTAGCAAACTACAATATTGCTATGGAGTGGAATTTTGAAAACTTTGCCAGCGCACAAAATTCTTAATTTTATATTTGCTATACATAAAATTTGCCCTTAATAATATACAGATACTTATACATATAAATTTTGCTTAGTCTTTATTCTATTTATTAGTTCTGTCAAATGTTTAAATTATTCTCTTTAGAATAACTCTTCAGTTTAATTTCCTCTTTAAGATAATTAATTTTAGGAAAATATAATAATATATGAGTAAGTAAAAAATTTGAATTTATTTAAATTAGTTTAAAAAGTTATTTTAAGAGTCAAAGTCATTTTTAGTCAAATTGTCGGTCAACCGCGAGTTAGCGGACATTCCAAGGGCCTAACACCTTCTCGGAATGTACATTTGAACTTCGAATCCTTTTCAACTGATTTTTATCTATTTCAAATCTTTTCAAAATAAGTTTAAGTTTTTTTTTATTTTACTAAAAAATCAAGTGGCGACTCTGTTAAATTGAAAATTTGATTTCTCTTGAATCATAAAATTAATTAATTTTTTGATACTCAGTCATTTTTACTTTTACAATACATTTTTTTGTAAAACAGTCAAAGATGAAATTTTGTTGGTGTTAAGGAAGAAAATTATGAGGAGACAATAAAACATGATGTTTGGAAGAAAGCCTTGACAGAAAAAATCGGAAGATTGAGAATTATAATATTTGGGAGTGTGTAAGTATACCCAAAGAAAGAGAAGTT
The DNA here is from genome assembly GCA_027704765.1 of Solanum habrochaites. NCBI lineage: Eukaryota > Viridiplantae > Streptophyta > Magnoliopsida > Solanales > Solanaceae > Solanum > Solanum habrochaites. Next base: position 51,674,823 of record JAKWJA010002498.1, read on the forward strand.
GTAATTCTAAAGTGGATTTGCAAAACCAAACTCAATCAAAAAGGAGATATTCAAAAACTTAAGATGTAAAATTCAGTTGTAATTGTTGTCAGACAGGAAAACAACTTGCTAACATCTTCACTACAACACTTCAAAAAAAAAAGTTTTGTCATCTTCGAAAAGACATTCTCTAAAGATAGTATTCTCCTTCTATATTTCCTACAATCTTTAGGGATACCAGTGAGTATTAGAATTTTATGTGTAGGAGTTGAAATTGATGACTAACAATATGCAAATTATAGTCGCCATACCAATATAAGCATTAAAAGTTTGTCCCCTGGACATAAAAAGACTACGAACAACAAAAAGGAACTTCCGTTCAAACTTTATGAAATTTGATCACTTTTCCCCTCAACGCCACATTACAATATCATTAAGACATTAACAATAATTGACCATGAAAAAACCTTCCCCCTAGAACAAGAACCAAGTTCTTGTAAATGTGCCTACAAAAGAGCACGAACCTTCAACCTAAAACCTTTCTCAATCAAGGAAGGAAAAAACTCATTTTATTTATTCAAAATGACGTTTCAATTACAACTCAATAACCGATAACCTCACCACAAAGACAACTCTCAATTAACTATAATCGACTAACTCTACTCTCCAAGAGGTCAAACCCACCTCTTGTTACAAACCTCTCCAAACTTAACTCTACAAGAAGCCAAACCCATTTCTTGTACCACAAATCTAAAACAATGACTCTAACTACGAATCAAAGCAATTTTCTTACTCGAAAACTTCCAACTCTAGAACTTCTCGAAATGTATAATTATTTGGTTTTGAATTCGCAGGCTTTTACATATTGATTTGCTTTTGCTTTTTTTATTCAGGATCGATGTAAAAGTCTTGAATATCTCTTCTGCGTTTGATCTCTTTTTATAGACTTGTGAGAACTTAAGTCCTTATCGTACAAGGAGAAGAATTATAAGTGTAGTATAAAAAGGAATACAACTTGTACAAACCTTTTTATACATAACTTTTCCTTTTTAATTAACCTTGACATGTACGCAAGCTTCAAGTTTCCTTGTTTGTTTCGACTTCTAGATGCGACACACTTATGCCTTTTTCTGTACGTATTTATTGCGACGCGCTTTTGCTGCAATTACGCGTATATGCATGTTACTGTATCGTAGCTTCTGGATCGAATATGTTGATTAGTGTATTGTTTCTTCTGCATTGGTGTACAATATGTCTATCATCAAAACTTGCTAATTGTTATCCTAAGTCGCCATCAAAACTTGCAATATTTCATCCTCGAAGTCTTCTGGTACTGTAGCCTTTTGAACCAGGTTCCTTTCCTTTCTCTTTCATCCGATTTCCTTTTCTTGATTTTTCTTGAGTACGTATGTAATGAGATTTCCAATTAGTTCATCCATGGCCAGTGCATCTAACGCACGAGCTTCAGTGATAGCTTCAACTTTGATTTCCCATAACTCAAGAAGGACACTTAAGAGTTTCCTTACTGCCTTTGCGTTGGAAACTATCTCTCCCAAGGAATACATCTCATTAATGATTAAAGTGAACCTGGTGTGCATGTCTTGTATAGTTTCGCCGTCTTCCATTCTAAGCAATTCATATTGTCTATTTAAGTTATCGATTTTGGAATTCTTAACTTGTGTTGTCCCTTCAAGAGTTGTTTGTAATGTTTCCCATATAGCTTTAGCATCTTGACATGATGCAATTCGATTGTATTCATCTGGTCCTTTACCACTAGGATTTTCTTGGCTTTGGCATTGTTCTGGATTGCGAGTTTGTCTGCAACATCCCGTTCCTTCCTCTCATTTGGGATTTTGGTGATTCAATAAGTGAAAGTTTTCGTAGGTATAGTCGGTCCATCCAGGATGACTCCCCATAGGTCAAGTTTTCACCGATAAGATGATCCATCATGCGATTTTTTCACCATCCATAGTATTTTCCATTAAACTGTGGTGGTCGTGTCTGTGATGCTTCCTCTTTGGGGTAGGTGGTGCTGCCATTGAGTCTTTTCAAGAAGTAAATCTTTTAACGGAAAGACCTGCTCTGGTACCAATTGAAAAAACCTAACCCCTGGAACAAGAACCAGGTTCTTATAAATTTGCCTACAATAGAGCACGAACCTTCAAGCTAAAACCTTCCTCAATCAAGGAAGGAAAAACCTCGTTTTATTTATTCAAATATGACGTTTACGATTACAACTCAATAATCGATAACCTCACCACAAAGACAACTATCGATTAACTATAATCGACTAACTCTACTCTCCAAGAGGCCAAACCCACCTCTTGTTACAAACCTCTCCAAACTTAACTCTACATGAATCCAAAGCTACTTCTTGTACAACAAAACTAAAACAATGACTCTAACTATGAATCAAAGCAATTTTCTTACTTGAAAACTTCTAACTATAGAACTTCTCAAAATCTATAATTATTTGCTTTCGAACTCACATGCTTTTACGTATTGATTTGCTTTCGCTTTCTTGATTCTGGGTCGATGTAAATGTCTTGAATATCTCTTCTGCTTTTGATCTCTTTTAAAGACTTGTGAGAACTTAAGTCCTTATCGTACAAGGAGAAGAATTATAAGTGTAGTACAAAAAGGAATACAACTTGTACAAACTTTTTTATATATAACTTTCCTTTTTAAATTAACCTTGATATGTACGCAAGCTTCAAATTTCCTTGTTTGTTTCGACGTCTAGATGCGACACGCTTATGCCTTTTTCTGTACGTGTTGTTTCGATGCGCTTTTGTTGCAATTACGTGTATATGCCTGTTACTGTATCGTAGTTTCTGCATATATATTATGCTTGAACATTTATAATCTGTATACTTATAAGTATTGTGTTTTAAGTTTTTCTTATAATTTATATTAGAAAGTATATTTAAGGGATTTAATATTATTACTTTGGTTATGTTATTAATTATTGACATAATCAAATAACCAAATTGAAAAAGTCAAACCGAATAGAGGAAAATCAAACCAATCAAATTTATTTTAAATAGGATTGGATTACACTTTTACAAAACAAAAAAATAAAAATTCAAACCAAATAATGCAAATGCACACCTCCAGTATTATATATGAGTAAAGTAAATCTGTAGTAGTAAACTATTTTCTCTTTTAACTCAGAATAGTCAAGAATATTTGAGCCACATTTTACACGCATATAAATTTGAAAGAAGACAGAGACAATAAATATCAATCTAACTCAGAGTAATTTTTTCAAGATATCGTACTAAAAGCTGGCATTTGACAAAGTTATATCATTTTTCATCAATCTAATATTAGAAAGATATCAAGAATATCTTAATAGAAATTCTGATAAAGTATTTGTTTTTCACAAGTTGTGGACATTTTCTATTAATTATATCTATAGTTGGTTTGTTGTAAACAATCCACTACTAGTCTTTTTTTATAAAAAAAACAAAATTATTTACTAGGGCAAAATAGAAATACAATAAATATATTTTACCTAAAATTTTGATTTATCTTACATTGTAACCACAGTTAAATTGTAAAAAGATAATTTGGCTAATAATTGCTAGTTTATCTTAAAATGAGTCTGAGATTTGCCTTATGCATTTTCCTAATAAATATATTTAAGGAATTTGTGTGTCGCTAATGGTTCTTTAAGCTGTGGTATTGTATGACGGTCTACATCTAACGTTTGGGGCACAAGAAGGGTGGCGAAAATGTGAGTTCAATCATTAAGTAGCAGATAGTTAGGGATAGCGTAAATTCAAGTGTCATAAAAGATCAAGTTTTAAATGGGAAACCGTCGTGATACGATATTATTGAATTAGGAACACATCTTTATTTGTAAAAAAATTAAAGATTCAATATATTATAACAAGACATGCATTAAGTTCATCGTTGTATGAAGCAATTGAAGATTGATATATAAAAAATAAATAATTGCACTATAACGATAAAAGAGGAATATAACTTATAATTACTATGTTTAAATAATCGTTTCATTTATGCACTACCTTTTATCACACAACTCTTGGAAAAAAAAGATTTAATCAAATGAGGCCTTTGGATAAGTTTGAATATTAGAGAATAATTACAAAGGTTAACTCAAGACCTTGTATTTGGAATATAACTAGAGTAGTTAGGTTGTTAAACTTAATGGAAACTTCAATTAGATAGTGTACCTTTAAAAAAAAAGAAAAAATAGGGGGCGGGATTGGATATGCAAGTTGGCATATATATCGGTTTAACCATAACTCCCACCACCAGATGCATCAAGACTCTTTACTTGCCCCCAAGACACTCAACTAGCTCCCCGATGTTACATTGCTGCTGCTTGTCTGTCATAGAATTTTGGCAACGCTGGTTTCACGTGTGCTCTCTGGATAGAATGCAAAAGGGGGCAGCAACAGTGGGCGCTCGCTATTAATTCATTAGAAGAAGAAACATTCTGAGGGAGCGTTTAACTGATGCCCAAAAGCAGATGTAACCTGGAAAACATCATTGAGTCAAACCATCACTATCAATCTTCCAACAAAATGTAGGTGTTTTGTGTGGCGGGGACAGCAACTCATGCGTATAGGCATGGATGTTCAAAAAACGGGTGTAGATGGACATTGCAAACAGTGGGAGTGCGGAAATTGGTGGAGTGTTCCTGAGAGTCTTTTGTATAGCAAGTATATAGTTGGTTAGATTTTGCGGAAAAAATTAGGGATGATATACGGGTTTCTCTGTTTAGGATTTGGTGGGGAGTGGGTCGAAAATCAGTAATTAGTAATCATGGCACCCCCGGCCGCTTATCTCAGTATATTTGGTTTGCAATCTTTATTTTGGTCTATAATTTTAGGAGCTGGTGGAACGACCCTGTTTAGCGTTTGAGCAGCAGATTTATTTCTGGAAATAGCTGAGGCAACGACCCCACGACGACGGCTGGCACGACGGACCGTCTGCAGGGCTTGTTTCCAAACACTTGAAAAATATAATGAACTATTGGTGTACTGTAAAATAGCTGACTCTCTGAACTTCGTAAACGGAAATGGCAGGACGGACCGTTCACAGATGTGACAGGACCGTTCAAGAGTCTTCAGTGAAGTCCACTCTCTGGAACCGTTGTCGACGACCTGCAGGACGGACCGTGCAGGACGGACGGACCGTCGTAGGTTTCGCAAATCCCAGTCATGGGTCGACATTGGCCTTTATACGTTTTAAGGGACGGTTTTTGACTATTCCTGTCTTTAATTATAAAAGTTAGAGGGTTAGGTTAATAAGTCTAATTACTTGGGTTATAAAGAGGGATACCTTAAGTTAATTAGTGGGTTAATTTCTTGCCATCTTTACTTCTATATCTATGTTAATAGTGTGAGGAAAGAAAGAGAGTTTGAATAGAGAAAAATAGAAAGAACAAAGGAGGACAGAAAAAAAGGAGGAAGGAGACGCGTAGAACGAGAAGAGGAGAGGCGAAGATGAGGTGCACAGGATTTTGAGAAGATGCTTGTTTGATCGCAATTCTTTCGTGGAGTAAGGTTGGTTTTTATGCTATTCCGATATAAACTCTAATAGCGAATGATATGTGTTGGAGAAGTAGTATTATAGAAGTCTTCTTTATGCTGTAATGTGTGTTATGCTGGATGTGATTTTATATATATGTTGTGATGATAAATGAAGCTGATGAAGCTGATGAATCCCAAATCTGATAAAAACCGAATCTCTTGTTAATTGATGTGCTTGATATAAAAGAAGGCTTGTGAACTAAAGTGATGAGATGATGACGCCTTGGTATAAAGAAGGCGTCTTATGAATTATTAGAATGAGATTAGTGGATCGGAGTAGGTCAACGTACCGACCCCTAGATTAGTGGGACGGTGTCAACGAACCGACATGTAATGTAGGGGAAATCGGAGTGCACTGTTACGCACATAGAATAGTGGGAGGGTTGTCACCGAACCTACACGTAGATGTAGGGGTATCAGAAGTGTCCGTACCGCCCACACATAGAATTAGTGGGACGGGTGTCAGAATCGACCGCCAAAACCGTAGATGTCAGGGAGGATAGGATGTCACGTAACCGACACTGAATTAGTGGGACGGGTGTCACTGAAACCGCCATGTAGGATGTAGGGGAATGCGGATGTCACGTTACGAACACAGGGAGAGAATAAAAATAATGAATCTTGAAAGATCTAAATACTCATTTAAGAACATGTATCCCAAAAGAGTATGGTATGGAGGCTTGATCCTCTAGTATGGATCGTGATATTATAAATGTAGTTTGGTATTGTTCTTCACACTTTAAGAATATTAGTGATTTTACTGATAGTATCTGAGATTATTGCTTTCTCTTTTTTGAAGTTGGCGATTATATCCTACTCAGTACTTGTGGTTGTACTGACCCCCTACTTTTATGTTTATTCTTGTATATTGTGGAATGCAGCAAACGCGCCGTCATCATCAGACTCAACAGTATTCTAGCCAGTCTTCGTCACAAGGCCGATCTCAGGGAGTAATGCTTACTAGAACTGTCACGTGGACTGATCCATTCCTCTGTCTGATGCCTTGAAGTTTTCGCATTAGAACTAGCTTTTATTTGTTTAGTTCTGTAGAAACTCCTAGTTTAGTAAATTGGGCTCATAGGAGTTCTTGTGGTGATGACTCCAGAGTTTGGGGAAATAATGCATGTTGAAGTTAGAAGTTATTGATGTCTTTTATTATATGAGTTTAAGTCTTCCGCATGCTTTATGTGATATTTTAAATCGAAATGGTAAGGTTTAGATTGGTTGGTTCGCTCACATAGGAGGGTAAATTGCTAGGTGCCAGTCGCGGGCTCGGTATGGGTCGTGACAAAATTGGTATCAGAGCATTAGGTTCGTTGGTCTCATTCACACAAGAACAGGTCTGAAGTAGAGTCTTAAAGAACGGTAGGGGGACGCACTTTACTTTCTTTGAGAGGCTAATACGACTTTAGGAAAATTCCAATTTTTCTTTCTTTCTTTAGTGCTATTACTTGATCCAATTGGTATCTAGGTGATACAAATTGGTATCTGACATCTTCACTCTATTCGCAGATGGTTAGAACTAGAGCAGCAACGACTCGCCAACATCAACCCATCAGCAGACAAGATGCATCTGAGCCCGCCACTGGCGGCTGGCTTTGTAGCCGAAAAGTGGAACGGCTGGCAAGAGGCCCGAGGGTAGAGGTCGTGGCGAGACGAGGGGACGTCCTCTAGAGGGAGCTAGAGGACGAAACACTAGCTCATTGGGGCTAGGGCGGTGACTCCTCCACCGACTGAGGAAAGTAGTAAGGAGAAGGGAGGATGGGGAGAGATGAAAAGTACAGAACAGAATGAGGAAGGAAATGCCAACCCCAACCTACCCAGAGAAATGATCAATCAGGTTCTCGCTTATATTCGTGGGTATTGTACTGTCAGGTCAGGCACCTCAGTGTTTTCTGCACCAAACACCTCAGGTCAGAGGTACAACGGAGCATGCAACCCACTATGGCCTCCTCGTATGGATGCCTCATTGGACATAGGAACTCCACGCCTGACTACGGGCTATAATGACAAATGATCAGCATGAACTTTGCAGTAAGTCTTGAAAAATGTGAAACCTACAGTCTTCAAGGGCTGTGCAGAATCTGCGGTGAGGATGCTTACGATTTCTGGTTGACTGTCATGAGCTACTGACACAAGATGGGTTACAGTAGGGGATCGTAGAACGGTTTGGTGGAGTTCGTAGTTACCAGTTCAAGGGGGAACGCCCAAATGTGTGCGGGTCACAGGTTGAGTGTCAACAACAGAGGCAACACCTATGATTGGGATTTCGAGCTTGTTTATGGAGAAGTTATTATCCCCCGGACTGAGGGATAGGAAAGGGAGGAGTTCTTGAGCTAGAGCAAAAACGGGGTTTAGGAGGGTGGTCAAGCATATGAGGCTAAGTTTCGTGCACTATCCAGATATGGCCACCAACATGTTTCAGTCCAACAAAAGACGGGCGGAAGATTCGCGTTGTGAAGGGGTTGGTTGAGATCAGAGGTTGCGAATTTCAGCTTTACAAGTAGCGGCCACAAAGCGAAATCTTTCAAGAGTGGTAGACTGCGTGGTTAGAGGTGGAAGAGTGAAGACAGAGATCATTCCCCATGGCATAGACATCAAAGTAGGGTTTCGAAAGGGAGGTGAGTTGGGTGAGTTAATGGTTCTTTAATCTAGAGGACAGGGTTCGGAGGTTACTCAGTTCGGGGAAGCCCATTCAGTTCTTCCTACAAGATGTAGTTGGGGGTCACCTTCAAACCGGGTCAACATTCTCTGAGAGGGGACCCATGGTTTGAAATCGAGAGAGTTGTTACCCGCCCGCACCCACGTGGAAGCAGAACATGGAAACAACATAGGAGCGAATTGTCCAAAACAAGTAATAGACCCCCATTGGCTAGAGGTAGGAGGTGGTCCTGGCAGAGGCGTTATTCTTGAGGCGCGGGTGGGCCGACAGGTAGCAAGTGGGGGTTCCGGGTAATTGGATTGGTCACCACAAGCGGGACGGGTGATGGCCCGAAACGGGGAGCCACTACTCAAACAACATGTAGGGAACAACGGAAACAATTTACACGAGGGAGCCCCCTTGTTACGGCATTTCCCGGGAGATCAGGAGGCGGAGACAATCTGATGCGAGTCATCAAAGGTAGACCTCTGTGGCTGGGTTGTGATTGCCACGGGTTGTTGATTGATTTGATCATGGAGATCGCACAATTTCTTATGTCTTCTTCCTCATTTGCTAATGCCTAAATTACAGTGTGAATTACTTGAACGCCTCATTTCGTGTTTCTACTCCGGTGGGGTGCGTCTGTGGTTTTTTTTTTAGTTGAAAAGGTATATAGGTCTTGTGGGTGTGAACTGTGGGAGCAACAATTATGTAGATTTGGTTATATTTAGACAATGTTGGTTGTGATGTAATTCTGGGTATGACTTGGTTTCCCGTAATTTGCGGATCTTGGATTTGTATGCTAAAACGGTGACGTGAGCCAAGGCTGGGACAGGATCCGTTAGTGTGGAAGGGTGACTACACTTCCAATCGAGTGCGTATAATCTCCTTTCTTGTGCTAAGGAAAATGTTAGTAAGTTTTAGTAAAGGGGTAGCTTTCTTGGCGACATCTCAAGGATGACACTTACCCAAGTACCATTCGATCGAGCTCGGTTTCGGTGGTCCGTGAGGTTCTTGATGTGTTCCTGCAGATTTTCCGGGTATGCCAACATAGCTAGGGATATGAACTTATGTATTGATCTGAACCGGGTGACTCGCCCCATTTTCTATACCCCCTTATAGAATGGCTCCCGCGGGAGTTCAGAGAGTTAAAAAGCCCCAACTTAAGAGTTGTTGGAGAACAAAGGCTTTAGTTAGACCCAAGGTGCATCTCCTGGGTTGCTCCGGTTTTGTGGTTGTGAGAAGAAGGATGGGAGTTTTCGGATGAGTGGCATGGATAAAGGTCAGCTGCAGCTGAAAGGAGGCAGATTGAACCGAGGTAACCATAAAGAACAAGTATCCTCTTCCTCGCATTGATGACTGTGTTCGATCAGTTGACCAGGGTTGCTGTGTCTTCCTAAGATGAATTGAGATCCGGTATCAGTAATTGAAAATACGGGCAACGGATGTTGGCCAAGACTGCTTTAGAACCAGGTCATGGGCATTACCGAATTTGTTAGTAGTGATGTGTTTTGGGTCTTACGAATGCCCCTGTGGTTCATGGTTTGATGAACACGAGATTTTTAACATATATTGGATCTCTTTGTGATCGTTTTATTGATGGCTATACTGATATACTCTAAAAGTAAGGAGGAAACATGAGAGCATGAGAATGTATTGGAATGTTGAAGGGAGAGAGAAAAAGCTTTATGCCAAGGTCTTAAGTGTGAGTTTAGTAGAGCAGTGTCCGTCTTGGGGGCACGTGGTTTCTAAGGATGGGAGAGTGATGGTGGATCCTTCTAGATTCGAAGTAGTGAGGAAAGAGTTCAATGGGTAAGACCTTAATAAGTGTCAGAAATTAAGAAGCTGTGTAAGTTTCGCCAGTTTACTACCGTCAATTTTGTCAAGGAACGGTAGTTCTCTTCTATTGCTTCCCAACTGTACGAACTGACTAAGCAAAATGTTCATTTGTATGGTTCGACAGAGATGAGTGTGAGAAAGCTTAGAAGCTCACAGACTCTCTGTTGATCTACTGCACCATTCTCACCTTGCCCGTGGAGAGCAAGAATTTCATGGTCTATTGTGATGGCATCCTATTCGGGTATTGGGATAGAGAGCGTGCAGTTGCTATGCCCAGGGAAGAATTGTGATTGGATATGCTTCAAAGACAATTTAAAGTGCTGACCGTAACTATCCAACTCATGATTTGGGAAGTGGACCGCGGGCGGTATGTTTGCATTAAAGCAATGGAAGACACTCTGTATATGGGGTTAAGTGTGAAAGGGGCTTATAAGGGATCATCGTAGCCTACAGTATGTCTCACTAAGAGAGAGATTTGAATTTGAGACAGAGGATAGTGAGGATGGAATTAAACGGAAGGACTACGACATTCACTCACATTCTGTATCTTGACAAGGGGAGGGGGAAGGCGCATGTGGTAGCGGTATGCTTGTTTATCCCAATGTGATAAGTCATGACGAGCACGTCATCCACATGACTTCGCGAGTCTACTTGTGAGGGAATAAGGGAAGCATGGGAGCTAGTCAGAATTGCAAAGATTTCTAGACGCCCCATTGCTAAAGGGAGGTATTCAGATTCTGGCATACGACCTTATGAGATATGTAGAAGTAAATGATGAAGGGAGGATTTTGTTATGTTTTAGCTGTGTATGGACGGCAAGATTCTTCCGTCCTTGGACAGATTAGGGGAAAGCAGTTCATGATTGAAAAATTGATTGGATACGAGATTAACGTGTTGAAAGGAGAGGCTAAAGAAGCGAAATCGATGAGAAGGTGTTTGAGGATAAGGGAAGGGTATGTGTACCCCGCGTCGATTGTACTTGATCAACGAACTATTCTGACAAGAAGGATCATAGTTCAAGGTATTCACGATACCTCCGAGGTTGCAACCACGAGAGTATGATACAAGTGAGCCTAAAGCAAGACTTTTGGTGGAGTTAGAATGAAAGCAGACCTGAATGTATTGTGGAGGTTATTTGCCAGTGTACCAAAAGCTCGGTCAACAAGTAAAGTATGAACACCAAAGGGCCCGGAGGAAAAAGAATCAGCTCGGGAACACTTCAGAGTAGCATGCCCATTCCGGACATGGAAAAAATGGGAGCGAAGCAATGGACTTCGTGGTTGGTCTTCAAAGACATTGGGCAAGTTGACTCCATTGGGGTTGATTGTGGACAAATTAACCTTAAGTCTGATAATTTTTATTCCGGTTTTTAAGGGTGACTTACAATCCGAGAGAAGTTGGCCAAGATATAATCTCAGAACATCGATACGGATTGCATGGGGGTTCACACGATCACGAAATCTCATATCAAGAGAGAGGTACGCAGTTTACTTCTAAGTTTTGGAGAAACATTGCATGCGGCATTGTCAGGGTACTAGAGGTTCGGGGAACACCTTAGTACACCGCGTTCCACCACTCCAGACCGATGTCAGTCTGTGCGGAAGGCGAAAGAATCAGAAGTGTTGGAGGATATGGCTTCGGTGCATCGTGTGATAGAATTCGTGGCATAATGGGATAGCTTCTTACCCTTAGCGGAGTTTTCATTACAATAATAGCTATCACTCAAGCATTGATAGGACTCCCTTTGGAAGAATGGTATGTTAGGAGCGGTAGGTCCCCATTGGTGGGTTGATGCATTAGAGATTAGACCTTGGAGGGAGGGTAACGACTTTTGAGAGACTCGTTAGAAAAAGGTGAAATCCATCAAGAAAAGATTCAGAGGCGCAAAGTTAGGCAAAAAGAATATGCAGATCGAAAGTTGGAGACTTAGAGTTCATGGAGGGTGAACAAGCTGTTTGATGAAAGTTTCGCCAATGAAAGGGGTGATGCTGGTTTGGTAAAAGAGGCAAGCTAAAGACCCAAGGTACATTGGTCCCTTTGAAGTACTTAAGCGAGTAGGGGAGGTGGCTTATGAGTTGTTAGCCTTTGCCTCCCGGGGGCGTAGACGGAAAAGAGTACATCCGGTTTATTCCTGTGTCAGATGGTGAAAAAGATACCATGGGGATGGAAAACTACATTATCCGTTGGGAATTCAGTTTTTCTTGATGAGAAATTTAGTCTTCTGAGGAGGAAGCCGGTGGTTGCCATTAGCATAGAGAAATCGCAAAGTGAGGTCAGGGAGGATTGCATCCACATAAGGTTGCAATGGAAGAGAGCGAGACGTGAGAATCAGGACCACTTGGGAGGAAGGACCGGCAGTCTTATGCAAGAAACAGAAAGCTCCCACGCATGATTTACCGAGGGATTCGTAGATGGAAAAGTATACGCCTACGACCGGCTGTTATTTCCTTCTTGTGGTCACAGTTCGGGGACCCGCAAGCAGAAGAATGAGGTGACATTGGTATCATATTCGGGTCTATTGTAACGAAAACCTGTGGAGGGGTTTTGAGGCAGCATACTTTATGTTTTGGAAAAGAGGTGGAGACTAGGCTGAAGGCTGAGGAACCCCACGACGGACCGTACAGTATGGGCAACGACGGACCGGTCGCAGGGGTACAGGGTCTCGTTTCAAAAAACCATTGAGAAAAAATCTGAAATTGAGTACTGAAAATCAACTCTCTGAACTTCGTAACGAAATGGCAGGACGGACCGTCACAGGTGCGTGTGACGGACCGTCACAGGTGATGTGACGGACCGTCACAGAAGTCTTCAGGGAATCCACTCTTGGACCTTGCGACGACCTGCAGGACGGACGTAGCAGGGCACGGATGGGCCGTCGCAGGTTGCGCAATACCGAGTCTGGGTCGGATTCTTTATTACGTTGTTAAGGGCCGTTTTTGACGATTCCTGCTTTAATTCTAAAGTTAGAGGGTTAAGGTTAATAAGGTCTAATTACTTGGGGGTTAAAAGAGGTTAACCTTAAGTAATTAGTGGGAGTATTTGATATTGCAATCTGTCATTCTTAATTATATGTTAATTAGGGTATAAAGAAAGAGAGTTAATTGAATAAGAAAAATAGAAAGAGAACAAAGAGAGACAGAAAAAGGAACAAAAAGAGAACGACGTAGAGAGAGAGAGAGACGAAGGAGGATAGCAAGGATTTTGAGAAGGATTTAGCTGTTGATCGAATTCTTCGGTGGAGGTAGGTTATGGTTTTTTGCTATTCGTAGTAAACTCTTAAAGCGAATAGAATGGGTGCGGTAGTATTAGAGAGTCTTTCTGGATGACTTAATTGTGTGTATGCATGATGTGATTTTATATAGATATGATTGTGATACAAGCAAGCATATATGAAGCATCTGAATCCCAAATCTTGATAAAAAAAACCTAACTCTTTTGTTAATGATGTGCTTGATATAAAAAAAGGCTTGATGAATAAAGTGATGAGATGCTGGACGCCTTGGGATAAAAGAAAGGCTTGATGTGAATTAATAGAATGAGAATTAGTGGATCGGAGTGTCACGACCCGACACCATAGAATAGTGGGACGGGGTGCACCGAACCGAACTGTAGATGTATGGGAGAATGGAGTGTCACGTTACGACAACAGTAGAATAGGGGACGGGTGTCACGCACCGACACGTTTAGATGTGAGGGGATCGGAGCGTAAGTAAAAGAGTGTCCGTTACCGCGGCACCATAGAATTAGGAGGGAGGACGGGGTGTCCCGAACCCCGACATGTAGATGTACAGGGTGATCGGATTGTCACGTCCCGCCAACCCGAGGGAATAAAATCATGACTCTTGAAAGATGTCTTCATATACTCACAATTTAAAGAACATGTACCCAAAAGGTATGGTACTGGGGTTGAGTCACCTCATAGCTATGATCGGTGATATTATTTAAAATGATGTGATGTACTTGTGCTATCCCTGTTAGCAATGATTATAGGTGATTTTATGAATTACTGAGATATATTGGCTTTCTATTTTGCGTTCGGCCTGATGATATCGACTCCGAGACTTGTGGTTTGTACTGGAGCCCCCTACTTTTATGTTTTCTTGTCTTGTCTCTTGTGGAATGCAGTACGAAAACGGCACCGATATCTTCGACTCAACAGTATTCTAGACAGGCCTTCGTTCACACCGGATCTTCAGGGTGACGGTATGATTCTCGCTTGGACTGGATTCTCCTTCCTCATGTCTGATGCTGGAAGTTTCCGGCCTAGCCTCGCTTTTACTTAGTTTTAGCTATTAGGACATACGCTCTTCGTTCGTTCCACTTGCTCATTCGGTGTCTTGTACAGGTGATGCCTTCCCGCGATGTTTGGGGAAGACTCGATGTTGCCTTTTAGGACGTTCTTGCCCTTGTCTTTTCTTATGCGTTGACTTCCGCCTTGCTTACAGTGATATTTCAACCTCGCCCTGCACATCGGTTTTAGAGCTTGGTTGGTGTCGCTCACCTCGGAGGGTCCATGTGTGGTGCCCGTACGCGGACTAGGTATTTTGGAGGGTCGTGCACATCTGGTTGTTGACTACAGAAGTGTTAATTACAGTGACAAGACGAAATGAATGAAGAATCCACATAGTCATACACTTTCTTTCTTATTCGTCCTTCTTCTTCTTCTTACTCTTCTTGGTGGGTGAAACCCAAGAGGATGATTAGGGACGGGTCACCACAAAATACAAGGGAGTCGAAGGAAAGAAGTGGAGGGAAGCCACGTCTGGGGATAACAACCCTCATGATATGTGCATGTCTGGATAAAATATTATATTTAAGATAATATATATCATTAATATATATCAACCTGTTGTAATTAAATGGTACTATGCTTAAATGAATATTTGCAGAGCTTTATTAAATGTGTATGATTTTTTGTATTAAATTTGATTGCACATATGCAAAAATATAATAAACATTGTATGAAAAATGTATAAATATTGTATAAATTATGAATGTCATATTGAACTTTGATATATGTAACAGAAACAAATGGTATATACATGAACATTGTATGAATACTATATTAACATTTTATAAATGACAGTAAGGTTCAATGTATATATATAATGTATAAACATTTTATGAATTATGAATATCATATTGAACTTGAATATATGTAACAGAAACAAATGGTACATATATGAACATCGTATGAATATTGTATGAACATTGTATGAATACTATATGAACATTTTATGAATGACAATATAGTTCATTGTATATTTATAATGTATAAATATTGTATGATTTATGAATGTCATATTGAACTTTGACATATGTAACAGAAACAAATGATATATATATGACAATTTTTTACGAAACCAAACTTTATAAATGTCAATGATAACAACTGCACTCAATAAAACAAAACTTGTTTCTAACATTCAAAAAAACACAATAACAAATGTAACATTACGAAATCAATGTTTTTGCACAGGATATTTTGAACATGTCTTTCTATTGTGCGCAAGTTGACGGCATCTACTGCAAGTCATTTTTGTCCTTTTGAATTTCACGTAAGCGAACCCCTTCCATCTTTCAAGTTTTGGTATACCCACTGTACAAAATTAATACAAAACATACATTATAATTTCATTAGAAAAATATACTGTAATTTTGAAAAAAAATAAATGGACTTTCATACACAAATGATACACGTTTCGTATAATCTTCATACACTATTAAAAAAAAATTCAAACTTCAACGTTACACAAATTTATAATAGTTCATATAATTCATACACACTTCATACACAATTAATATATCATTCATTGTCCTATACAATACTCAAATTAATCAAACACAATACATTTTCAATACAAAATTAATATAAAAACATATATTATAATTTAATAGAAACATATATTGTACTTACTAAAAAAGAAGAAGTTAAATATGCAGCTATGAAAATATTCTTGAATTTTTTTAGAAAATGACTCATACGTTGAAAGCCATTTGAAAATAATAGTGAAATTTTGGAAAGAAGACTACTTGTAACGTTGATCCAAATATGTTTTAAAATGACAATCTGAAAGTATTCTGAAAATTCAAAAATATTTGTTATTATCTCGTTAAGTTTTTTAAGGAATTAATTCAAAAAAATAATATTATTTTAACTAACTAGAGATATTTAGGGCAATGATGATAATTTGAAAATGTTTAATATTCCTAAAAATGTGCTAATCATATATTTAACTTTAATTAAACTCCCTAAAAAGTGCAACTATTCATATTAAAAAACGTGTTACCTGCATTAAATGTAGCAATTAATAAAGAAACAAAAGTAATGCTAATAATTTATCTACCTTTAATTTAACTCAATAAAAAGTTAAACTCTTCAAATTCTCAGGCGTGCAACATTGAATAAATGCAGTAATTATGACTGACAAAAGCTACTTAATTTATATTATCATAAATTCTTAATCATTAAAATTAATTACTCATTATCACTTTATCTACTTTATTTTTAATAACAACTCTTTTTGATAAATTATAGTTAACAATATAATTGCTAATAAAATACTGTAATAATTTTTAATAACAACTCTTTTTGATAAATTATAGTTAACAATATAATTACTAATAAAATACTGTAGAGTGAGATATTAAATACAATAAAATAAAATTGAATCTCTAATGTTATAACTTGATAATAATACTACATATAATTTTATTTACAAAATTTACTCTAACGTAATCTACATTTAATAAAAGAAATTTAACCTGCTCCTTTTTCCACAACATTGGTGACAATTATTTTTACCTTACTAGTGTGGTGTTTGACCATTATGATAACCAAATGTGAAAAAAAATAATAAGCCAAGACCCAGACGAGTATTATGTGAGAAATGTAACCTGCTCCTCATTGTAGAAAATTATTTTTCTGACATAATACCATCTGGATCTTGGCTTATAATTTTCACATTTGGTTATTATAATGGTCAACATCACATGAGTAAGCTAAAAAGTTGAAGAAGTTTTGTTGCCATCACCATATTATATGACAAAATCATTTAACAGTTAGTATGAAGAAATTGTAAATATTATAGGATGCAAAATAGCTGGTGATCCTTATTAATAATCAATTCTGAATGAATCTATATATACTTTCAATATGGAGTGGGATATTAGATGTCTAAAGACACTACACATGCAAAAGAGGTAGGCCTCAAAATTAGGCATCTCAGACACTGCACATGCAATTAATAGGAGTGGGTTATGGAACTCTTAGACAATGCAATTATAAGTGGTAGCTATGGGGTGACAAACGAGCTAGTCGAGTTGAATATGAGTAGATCGACAAATGAGTTAAAAAAATGGTTAACACATTCAACTTGACTCAATTTTAAATGGATAAAATCGAGTACTTTCATTGCCTATTGAACACTTTTATTGAGCCAATGAGCAAAATGGCCGGAGTAGGTAATCGGTCGGAAGCTAAGCCCGCGAAGATGCCGAAGGCTTTTCTGACGTCTTTAGCAATGGAGAGGTAAATATCTTAAACTTAAGAATTAATTAATGTGTCTAAGAGCATGTTTGACATTGCATTGAGGGAGGGGGGGGGGGGGGGAAGCACTTAGGAGTTTAGTCATACGATATCATATCACAATATAAACCGTGAGATGAAATTATTTTTCTCCAAAAATTATGATTTGAGATTTTTTAAATACAAAAATTGACTCACACATTTATATTTTGTTAAATCAATTTCATATTTATATCTACTAACCATTTATTTCATATGTAAATAAAATTAATAATCACGTCATTACTTTTTGAAATTTCTTATTTTCACCAACATGAAATTTGTTATTGCTTTAAATAGGTGAATATAAATGATAAAGTAGGAATTGATTTGCCGAATATTAATAAAAACGGAGAGATTAATACGTTTTTATTTATTCCTAATAAAAAACTTTTCTTTCGACTACATATGAAAATGTTTAAAGCAATTTAATATGGAAAAAAAAATACAAAATTAAGAAAAGGTGATGTATATTTGATGATCACTACTTCCAATATGTTTGATGTTAGCACGAAATTAATGTACTAAAAATGTGTAATGACACACAAGTACAACAAGGCATGAATCATATGATATTGACATAGAAATGAAACTTGTCATAACTTTTACAGTGTTACATAATTATTTGAGAGAATGCAAAAGAGTAATGAAATATTTATGGTCTATGAGCATGAAATAGTTGCGAATGATACTGACCAAAAAATGTAATTTGCTTGTCAAAATACTTTTTAAATGAATTGACCAAAAACAAATTACTTTTTCTTTTTCAAAAACAATTTTCTAAAAAGCTATTTTTTTTATAAAAAAAATGTTTCTAAAAATAAATTATTTTTAACAGTAACGCTTAACATGCTCTATGTAAATGAGAATATTAAAAAAATTTCACGGTGAGATATAAATAATGTGAAATTTTAAAAGAATAATTAGACGTATTTGAAAATTTATATTGAGTTTGAAACATGTATCTAACTTTAAAAGATAAAGAACTAAACTTTTTGAGTAAATACATGCAATTTTTAACTTGAAAAGAAAATGAGTTTTTCAAATTTAAACTTTATCAAAAAATCAATCTGATATATCTTATCATTCTATAAATGAATAGCTCTTATAATCTTAAATATATCATAAGAAAATGTTTGTCTATAATTTATTTTGTTCGTCTCTCTTCTCTATCCAAGTGATATTACCTACATGTATCAAAATCGGCTATTATCAGCTATGAATCTGTCGAATATAACTTGTACCTGACATCTCTCCTTTCTCTCTCACTCTCTTTGAAACCTTGTTTCTCTTCGTCGTCTAATGTTATGAGTTGTAATTAGCTATATTATAGTAGCTATAATAAAAATTATAACTTGTTAATTTAGTTGCTTAAGACAAGAGTTCCCCATTGACTAATGAGAAGATAACTCTTTGTGAATTGTACATTATTTGACTTGTAAATAACTACGAAAATGGTTATTACTATAGTGGATCACATATACCATTTACATTATAAAAATGCCTCACATATAACTTTCATCTAACGAAAGA
This sequence comes from Solanum habrochaites, assembly GCA_027704765.1. Lineage (NCBI taxonomy): Eukaryota > Viridiplantae > Streptophyta > Magnoliopsida > Solanales > Solanaceae > Solanum > Solanum habrochaites. The sequence continues at coordinate 51,693,949 of JAKWJA010002498.1, forward strand.
AAAAAAATTAATTTCAAGTTAATTTCTTAATATTTAATTGTTTAAAATAATTTCATGTGGGGGTATATATAATTCTTCACACATTATCTGTTTGTCAGCATTATTTGAGTTTTTACTCTTTTTTAGTACTTACTTAAAATATGAGGAAAAACTTAAGAAAAAATTTCACTTTACAAAGTATTTTACAAGGTTTGGAAAATAGTTCCGTTATATATTGAAATATACACGTCATGAGACTAACAGAATACATTTGGAATTTTGCATAACATGAAATCTTTTCTTCCACTAATCCTATTTTAGTTACTTACTAGAATCGTGACTTATTTTGATCATTTATATCTTTTTGTGGCTTATTTAGGTCCGTGCTCTATTTATTGCCTACTTTCTGAAATCATGGGCCCATTTAAATTTTTGATTATTACGTGGATGCTTCGGAGATATTACTAGGATTAAATTTTGGAAAAATTATTATTTCATTATATTTTTTAACTTCTTTTTTTTAATTGAAAAAATTACAAAAGTTCATACTTTAGTCGTGTATATTATATTATGTGATGTATCAGTTGGATGTATCATTTTACGTGATATATTGATTGGATACATCACTTTACAATGTATCGGGACGTACACTATGTACCAGGATATTACTTTACGTGATGTATCAGTCATGTACAACACTTTACAGATGTATCGGGACATACACGATGTATTGAGGCGTTGATCAATGTATCCAAAATTAAGACATAATGTATCAAGATGTATTCGAAATCGGGATGCGATTGTATCAGGATGTATCCCCATTCCACCAAATTCAGGAGATTCTTCTTTTGAAAAAGAGTAAGGATAATAAATAATTAACTCTCAGCTTTATATGATTCGTTTAAAATCTACTTAAATTTTAGCACTTAATTACATAAACTTACGTAACTACATGACTTAAGATAACATAATCTCTAAAAATTTATATCATTTGAATTAATTATTAATTGTGCATTAGTATTAGTGTTTTACTAGTGTTGTAAATTTATTTTACTGCGCACAGTTTGATTAGGATTAGGTTTGTTCAAATTATTCAGGCGTTAGTTGTATTAGATGTTATTCGTTCCTGCATTTTAAGAGTTAATTTAGCCTGATTTTTTTTATTCCATCTGTATAAAACTCTACAAGAGTCTCATCAAAGGAATGTACTTTCTTTTGTTTTATTTCTTTGTCTTTAAATGGTATCAGAGCAATAAATACTCTAACGAGTAATTTTTTTCTTCCTCGTCAATGGCTCCCTCCACACCAGTTGTGAATGTTGATGCTTCACCTATCGTTAAACACCTAATTCAGTTTAGACAACTTTTCAAACATCCAATTAAACTGGAAGCCATAACTTCACAGTTTGGACAACCCAGATTGCCATGCTACTTCGTGGACATGACCTCTATGGTCATCTTGACGGCACAACACAGTCTCCTCCAAAAACAACAGCCACTAACGCACGCAACTAAAACTGCCAATCCCGAGTACAAAGATTGGTTTCGACAAGATAAGTTGATTCAAAATGCTCTTATTGCCTCGGTTGATGCCACAATCACATCCATTTTTGCATCTGCTGAAAACCCTAAAGCTTCCTAGGATCACCTTCACACTTCTTTTGCAAACAGGTCTCAAACTCGCATCTTCAGCCTCCGTCACATCTAAGTTGTCAACAAGGATAACAAATATGTTATTGACTATCTGTGTGAGATTCGATCTCTATTTGATGAACTCGCCGCAGTCAGTTCATTTTTCAATAACGAAGAACTTGTGGTGAAAATATTGAGTGGCCTCGGTCCGTAGTTCCGTGAGATTTCAGTAGCAATATGGGCATGCAATTCTCCCATTAGCTACGCTGACTATTCGACAAACTTCTCGATCACAAAGTTTTACTCAAACATGAGTACCTAAAAAGACCACCAATTAGGTGACAACAACAGTTGATCAATGCGTCACATATTTCCAATCAGCCTCACACAATACTTAACATCCACCAAACAACAACAACTATCGTCCCCCAACAAGATAGCTCACTCAAAAGACACTCCTCCAGATTCGAACAATAGTTCTCAATGGCGCAATTTCCCGCGGCAACCCTCACGAGTCCGCTGTCACCTTTGTGACAAATTTGGGAATGCGACAAATATTTGTAGGTCCAGATCCCATAACCACTTTGAAGAAAAGGCTAATTTTGTTGCACAAAAACCAGCGCATGATCCCTGGATTGTCGACTCAGTTTCATCTCACCACATTAGCTCTGATGCCAATTGCCTACACAATGTTCAAGACTTAAAAGGGATGGAGGACGTCACTATGGGTAATGGTAATGTGATTCCTATTACTCAAACTGGTACTACTCGTCATCTACATCAATTAATGACTTTAAACTCTCTACTGTTTTATGTGTTCCTGCTATCAAGCGTAAGCTTCTTTCAGTTTCTCAATTTTGCCAAGACAACCTAACCTCAATAGAGTTTTTTCATTTCAATTTTCTTGTGAAGGATTTGACTAGGGGAACTCCACTTCTGTGTGGCCCGAATAAAGCAGGATTCTATGAATGGCCATCACGATGTATCCCAACCATCAATATTGTTGTTACCAGCCCTTCATTACATATGTGGCATCGAAGATTGAGTCACCCCCATTCTCGAGTTTTATTTTGCATTCTTAATAACTTTAGTATTTTTTATTCTTTCAAAGAATAAATTCACATATTGTAATTCGTGTTGTTGCAATAAAGCCCACATATTTCCATTTTCTTCAATCAAATTGTCCATTAAATTGCAATTAGAAACACTTTACAGTGATCTGTGGGGATCCTCTACTGTGCTTTCAATTGATAAAAAATGTTGTTATTGTATTTTTGTGTATCAGTATAGCAAGTACATATGGTTATACATGCTGAAAACCAAAACAGAAGCTCAATAAACATTTCACCACTTATATAGTGTGTTTGAAAAACATTTTGATACAAAAATACTCACCCTTTACACCGATGGAGGAGGAAAATATCAAATACTTGACTCATATCTTTGCCCCAATGACATACAACACCTTGTTTCTCCACCATACACGCCTTAACGGGTTGCCATGGCTAAAAGACGTCATCTCACCTAGTTGAGATATCCAAAACACTACTCATCAAGCTGTCTTACCATCCGATTATTGGTTATTTGCCTGTCATCATGCGACATATCTCATCAATTGTCTAGCACTAGCACCCTTAATAACGGTCACTATTTGAAGTTCTTTTTAATGACAAACATTCTTACGCATCTCTTTCGTATTTTTGGTTGTTTATGCTACCTGTGGTTTCGACCATATGCCCAAAATAAATTAGAACGTAATCCAAACCTTGTGTGTATCTAGGTTTCTCTATAACTCATGAGCGATCAACTCAAAGATGCATGCTCAATTCGTACCGCACATGAGATTTACCCGACAACAGATCACTCTAATACCCAGGAACGAGGTAATACCCCCACTACTTCATTACATTCTTCTTCTAATAGGTATGTACAATCCCTGGTTGGTCACCCCCAACCTCATTTCGTTTTTTCCAGAGCAAACCCCCTGTACCATGTACTTGTCCTATCTCCATAAATCGTTGTCCATCAATTACTCACGTCTATCGGCGTCGACCACTCATCATCTTCTCTACCACCCCCATCTCTCAGTTTACCTATCCCATCTGAACCTATTGTTAACATTCCACCCATAGAACAAACGTATTATGGTAACGAGGTCGCAAAACAACATCTTAAAACAATGAAAAATCATTGACTATGCTGCCCAAATGAACCAGCCTGCACCATTTATCCCTGTAACCCACAAGCAAGCATAAAAATTTCCATATTGGTGAGACACTATGAAGGCTGAATTTGATGCACTAATGAAGAACCAGAGTTGGGACTTAGTTCCACCAGCCCATGCCAGGAATAGTGTCCCTTGCAAGTGGTTGTTTCGAATTAAAAATAAGGTTGATGGATCCATTGATATGTACAAAGCCCATTTAGTGGCAAAAGGGTTCACTCAAAGGCCTGAAATTGATTTTCACAAAACCTTCAATCCAGTGGTTAAACCAACCACAATTTGAACGATTCTTACTCTTGTTGTACAGATGAATTGGACACACCATCAACTAGATGTCAACAATGTTTTTCTTCAAGGGACGATTCAAGAAGATGTGTATATGTCTCAACCTTCTGGATATGCAAATGCCGATCATCCCAGCTTTGTTTGCCATTTGAAAAAGCACTCTATGGATTCTAGCAAGCTCCTAAGGTTTGGTATGATGAACTAACTAGTTCCTTGAATCGAATGAGGTTCAAGATGTCGGAGTGTGATCATTCTCTCATTGTTATTTACAACATGATTGTCACTATTTATATTTTGATCTATGTGGATGACCTCATAATAACTAGTAATAATGAAACTCTTGTTCACCATGTTGTTACCTATCTTAAAAAAAAAATCTCTCAAGTACCTTGGTTTGTTGCACTATTTCTTGGATGTTGAAGTATATAGGGATGCTGATGGGTTGTTTCATAGTCAATCGAAGTATATACAGGAGATTTTACATGACACTCAAATGCAATAATGCAAAGGTATTCAGTCACCTATGAGAATGTCCGCGACCCTACTAGTTGATGATGGATCACCTAAAACTGATGGCAAAGAATGTAGAAGCTTGCTTGGTAAGCTTTAGTACCTTCCATTTACTCGACCTAAAATCACATACTCAGTCAACAAGCTTACTAAGTATATTACTTCTCCTTCTTTGCTTCCGTGGAACATTGTTAAGTGCATCATGCGCTACCTTAAAGAAACACTACAATATGGTATTCATATTTCCCCACAGAAATCGACTGCTCTCTGTACGTACCTATGCTGATGCTGATTGGGCAAGTGACATCAATAATCACCATTCTATCTCGGGTTACATTGTATATCTAGGAACGACACCAATTTCCTAGAGTTCTCGTAAGCAACCAACTGTCTCTCGATCCTCCACTGAGGCTGAATATCGCGCAGTTGCTTCTACTTTGTCTGAAACGAATTGTGTTACTCACTTACTCAAAGATCTTCATGTGTCACTCCCTACTGCTCCAATGATACTTTGCGATAATCTTGGGGTCACATATATTGCCGAGAATCCAGTACATCATTACCAAAATGAAGCTCCTTGAGGTTGATCTTCACTTTGTTCGTAACTAGGTCCGTAATGGACTGGTCCAAATGATACACATACACTCTGTTGACCAACTTGTAGTTCCTCTCACCATACTATTGTCTAAACCAGGTTCCCAAGAATGCTTCCCAAGTTACGTGTTGTTTCTTCACACCTAACTTGAGGAAGGAGTAATAGTGCATTAACATTAGTGTTTTACTAGTATTGTAAAATTGTTTTACTGTGCACAGTTTGATTAAGATTAGGTTTGTTCAATTTATCCACGCGTTAGTTGTATTAGTTGTTTTATTTGTTCCTACATTATAGGAGTTAGTTTAGGCTGATTTTATTTATTTTATCTGTATAAAAACTTTACAAGAGTCTCATCAAAGAAATATACTTCATTCTACTTTATTTCTCTGTCTTTATAATTATAAAATTTTCTTTTCCTTCTCTCTCTTAATAGCTGGATACATCACTTCACCTATATCATATACATTACAACTTTATTTGTGTACAATGTATATGCTACAAATGTTATAGTTGGTACATAACTCAATTATTTCAAATCTAAATTAATATGAATATGATTTCTATTTGTGTATCTGATACATAATTGTGTGTCATTTTCTATATATCCGACGAAAGCGTAATGTATTTCCAAGTTTGAAAAATTTGATATTGTTATATTTTGAGAAACTTTCATCGCCAGAATTGTTGGGGTTTCTATACTTTTTACTCATATTATTTACTTGAAATTAAGAAAATTGTCAATGACTTTGAAATAAAATAAACTCAAACTATAATTTAGTATCACACTCCAAAATTGGCGAACCGACAAAAAAACAGAATTAGTGTATTGATTACGAATTGATGAAATTTAATAATTTTGGTTCAAACTTTTAATATGTAGTCATTAAATATGTAAAAATTATTAACTTATAATTGAATAGATTTAAAATATTAAAATTTTCAGATTTATAAACTTCAAATTCCAACTCCGCTTCTATATATGATGCTGAGAGCAAAACGAAGGAAATTACACTCTAGCATGAAAAACTTCTCTCCATTTACACCATTAGTTTTGAATTTTTGTCATTACCCTCCCGATTGTGCATCAAAATTTCATATAACCGCAAAAAACATGTCTAAATTAACTTTATATTTTATTTTTTTGTATTCTGTATAATCTTTTCAGTTTTTTCATGAACTTTCATATACATATAGATATTTAACTAGTACAAATTTTTATTTGTATACATATTACACATATATACATGTACAATGGAAAAGCACAACAAAAAGAACATATACTGATACGAATTACAGCTAATACTATAGGTAAGAAACACAATTATCTAAACTATAGTTATAGAACACTAATATTAATATTATCTTTGCCATTATTAAAATTTAATCTTTGCTAAATAATTAATTTTTAGTTGGTAAATAATGAATCATATCTAACATTTATGTATTACGTGTACCACTTGACCATGTGTAAAAAATGGGAAGAATTTCAAGATAGCAATATTTTAGCTTCTAATGGGACTCCTTCGCCATAATTTCACTTTAAAATGTTAATGTTTTAGTTTGTTAAAGGTTTAGTTATGTTTTTTTTATTAAATTGAAAGAATACGAATATTAAAAAATAGAATTGAGAAAATTATGGGACAGAGCTTCAAAAAGGAATAAATAAAGGGAAACTTATATAAATATACTATAATAAAAAAATATTTACCATTTATAGCAATAATATTTTTACCTCACTTGATCACTTTTAATTCATTTATAATATAAGTTTAATACATATTACAAAGAATAATTTATTATTCACATATAATACAAATTTTAATGATGAATAATACATTTATCACACATTTTAATACACTTATAATACAATGTGACTATTCTTTACCAAACAAACATGATATATTTCAAAAAACAATTATAATTCATATATATTGCATACATAATTCACTTTTAATACATATTACAGATTTAACAAAGCATTGCTATAAATGGTAATAAACAAAAAGTATCGCTAAAATCAGTAATTATTTTTTAAAATGTATTAATTTATGTAATTTTTCCATAAATAAATAAATTAAACATTATTCTTAGTGCGCCTTTATCCATTTTTCTTTCAAGCGTTTTTCTCCTCTACTTTTAAAAATTCCAAAAAAATAATTTCAAACCACGTTAAAGCGCTTTGTTTTTTCTCCTCTATTTTTCTTTCAAGCGCTTTGTTTTAATCAAAATTCATCATCCTTCTGAAAATTTTCCCACAATTTAATCGTCCTTTAATTAATTTGCATAGCCGCACATCCCATAGACACAAGAACTTCTTGCTGGCACTTGTTCCCGCAGCCACCACAACGTCTCTTGTGAAACAAAGTGTTATCACACTTACCTCTACAACGAGACTCATTGTACCTGCATTTCTTTCCAAATAATTCACAATTTGTCTATTCCATCGGGACGCGCGGGCACGGCCAAGGCCGTCTTAACCCCTAGGCCAATAAATCCATCGCTTGAGGCCTCATATTTTTGGGGCCTCAATTTTATAAAACAATAACTTATATATGTTTTTTTTTTTTAAAAAAAAAATTGTATGTACTATTAGTGCTATGAGTTAACTACTAGAAAACAGTTTTCTGTAGCTGTTGCAACAATTGCCAAATCGTTGCAAAAGAGTTCATAGCGACGGTGGTAAAGCATTGCCACACACTATATACAACAATAATTATTTTTTAGTTTAGGATGTCAATTTTCTGCGTTTGTTGCAACAGTTGTAAACCGTTGCAATAGGTTTTATAGCAACAATTGTGAACTGTTGCAACACACTATCTATAATAATAATTATTTTTTATTCTAGGAAGACACTTGTCTGTACTTTCTGCAACCATTGCAAATTGTTGCAAACGACCTATTACAACGATTCTTCCTAAATATTGCAACAGTGTTATTAAGCTATTGCAATAGACCTTTTTAATGGTTATTGCAGGCTACTGTAACCATTTTTGAAATAAACTATGATACAATGATAGAACCTATTAAACCAATATGTACATCAACTTGTAGCATTCGTATATTATAGATAAAACCAAATGATCTTGATTTGCAATTCAAGAGTCAACATACATTGATGTTCACAAAAATTAAGCCTAAACATTAAAATAGTCCTAGAATATTTAAGAGTTGACATTCATTCAACTTCAAAAATTAGGCAAATAAAGTAAAAATAGTGCTAGAATGTTCAAGAGTTGAAATTCATTTAAGTTCACAAAGTTAGGCCAAAAGTAAAATAGTGCTAGAATGTTTGTAGAAACTAATTCTTTTTAAGTAAGGTCTTCACTGGTTTCATCCCCGCTTTGCTCATCATTTTGTTCACCTACAATTTCAAAAGGGTCAACAACTAGGGAAGAGGAAGTTCAAAAATGAAAAGGTAAAAGAAGACACACCAGGAAATAACTACCAGAAAACCAATACTTTAACAAAGAGGTAGAAGCTCTAAGTGTTCATGAGGAGGAGCCAAACCTATCAGGACCAACTCAAAAAGTATAGCTATAAAAGTGTACCCGGATGAGGACAATTTAACAGCTAGTAAACAGATACAAGAATTAGCACCAAGTGAAGAAGCTGACTGGGAACAACTAAGTCAGGAACATATCAGTTAGCTAACTACATTACAACATTGCACTTGAACAAGATAACTCAATCCACTATCACAGTTTTCAAACTCTCCCCACAAAAGGATGGAAGACATTGGATTCCAATAAATCACAAATTACAATCCTCAGAATCAGAACTAGAAATATTACACAATCAAACAGTTAAACACAATAGACAAAGCAACAGTAATCTCGATACTATTAACAACACCTAAACTATGCAAACAACAATAACACTAATCTCGATACTATCAACTTTGATAAAAATAAAAGGATCATTGTAGTTGCACCAACAATAATACAAAAAGATTGCAGGTGTAGTAGCCCAAGAAAAAGAAGTAGAAGAGATTAGCTAACAATCCATAGATGAAAATGTAGAAGAAAATGAAGAAGAAGGAAGAGGATTCTGACCTTCGTTGTTGCTACAGGTAGATGAATGATGGACTAATCAATTTTTTTGTTTTTTGTGTTGACGAAACATCAAGTAGTTTTGCTAGAACATCAACATCAATTGGTAGGCCTGAACGCTGAAGTTTTGTTATGACATCTTATACAATTTCTTGTTGCATCGTGGTCTTTTGTTGGTCATATTGTTCTTTCTGTTCCTCAATTTTTTCCTCCATTCTCTTCATTCTCTCTTCCATCTTTTTCACGAGGTAAATTGTTGCATTTGACAAGACTTCAAAATGTCCCACTTTCCCTTTCAAAGTAGTTTTTGTAACCCCTCTTCCATATAATCTCAAATATCCTTGATGTTCTGATCCCATGACAGAAGAATATACATCATTTGTCTCATTATCATCTTCTTTTTGTTGCATTTTAATATTCTCCTTCATATTATAATGCAATTTTATTAGTAAAAAAACAACAGAATTCAAGTACACACATAAAGAGTAAATATGAAAAAACATATTCAAATCAAACAAAATAAAAATTAGATAGAAATCTCACAATTTTTACTAGCTGTATCTTCATATGTATCCTTGTATAATCGATTGGGCTTTGTTTTTCTTGTAACCATCAAAAATTCCTTAGCTGATGGAGCATCACTGGTTTCCCTCTCTTTTTCCTGTAGACATTAAAAGTGGATATCAAACATCTTATTTAAAATGTGACAAGTTTTTATTCAATGCTACATAAGAGCTCATACCAAATCATTGCGAAATAAAGCAAAATTTTTCTTGCCAACAGTATGTGGATTCTTCAACTTATTTCGATTCTCACTATTGGTTTTTGACATTTTCTGCAAATAGAAGAGAAGTTCCATAATGATCAAGTGACTTTTATAGAAGAGGAAAGTTTCTTTCCATTGATTCATACTTAAAAAAAAGTGCTCAGTGGCTCCCAAAAAGAAGAGACAAAATAGACACTACCAGTGATCAGTTATATAAGAAAAGAGCTCTTTATATAACTTAAAATATTTTGGGAATGAAGATAAAAAATAACCACTAAATCAGCTAATCACAATACTCTTTTACTAAAAGAGAAGTAACTAAATCCATAAGGAGTAAAATTCAACCAAGAAACATGTATTACAAGTTGTTCTCGGATCCTACAAGGACAGAAGGGAAAATGATAACGTAAACTCTAACTTAACATAATTGAACCACTAAAAACCAGTTATACTTACTAGGAATTTTTTTGAGTTCCAATACTTAAAAAGTTCCTTAAATTGTGATGTTGTAATATCATCAGGCTTGTTTTCCATCCGCATTTGATCAATAGTGTAGGAATCAAAGTGGTGTATTTTCAAATCAAACTTACGCCTTCTCCAAGCTTCTTGAACTGTTTTTAAAGTCCATCTAAAACCAATTCTGAAATGTCATATTTATCCTGAAAATTTGAACATTGAGTTAGTGCAATAAATTTTAAATATATTTAACTTAACAGAGAATTGAATAGTTCAAACCTTGGTATAATCCCACAAATCATCTTTTGTGTCCATCAGCTTCCAATTTTCTATATCAACTGGTCAAAGGGTCGCATTCCTAGCAAGTGTACCAAGGAAGCTGCTCAACTCTATTACGACATCATTACTAGGACCAACTAGCTGACCAAGTTTATTCATTATAATCAGTTTACGATCATGCCTTCCATGCACTGCTAACATCTTTGTTTGACCTCTTTGTCTTTTTTTAGTGGAGGACTCTACAATAATACACAAAAGAAGATAAACCTTCAAAAGTAGTATTGTAATTTGATTTTATAATAAATAAAGACAAGTAATATTATAATTAAAATATTGATGTTTTTGCCTTGGTCTGCACATTGTTCATTTTCTTCAAGAGCAGTAGAATTCAGTTGAAGTTGTTCTTCTACTGGTTGCACTACAATGTTAGTTGAGTCAGCTTGTATACAGACTCCTGTCTCTGGACTGTGTGATTCTAGAAGATATTCTTCTTCAATTACATCTGCTAAACGTTGACGCTTTGCGGCTATTAAATCTTGCCTTTTTCTATCTTCCAACAACTAATTTTGATTCGCCAAGGATGCGAGCGTTCCAGTGGGAACAATTGCTCTTGTTTCTCTATTCCTTATTCTTGAAGACACTCGTTGTTGCATGGATACCAATTATTGCCTACTGCAAAAAAAATAGATATACAGATAAGGAATTAGACATCCCAATATAATCAAGTAAAAGAAGATTACAGTAGAAGTAAAATAAACTCGTAAAAAGGAGAAATGGTGAAGTAGAAACTAGAGTCACCACTTCTTGCAACCTGATGCACATATGATTGCTGATGCAAAATCAATCAGCTCATTTCAGCAAAATAAACACTAAAGCAATCTCTAATAATATTTAGAAAACCCCCAAACACAGTACACAATAGGAATAAAACAGGCAAAATCAGCATTCATTCAATTGACTTTCAAATCAATAGTACATATAAGAAAATGCAATAGAGATATATTAAAAGAAGTTCAAAAATTCCTTCGTCAATCATGAGCCACCATCCAATCCCAATCGACATCATCAAAGTACTTATCTTCTTCTGATGTGTACATATGATCTATTTCCATGTTCTCTGAATGTTGATCATGAGTTGGCAATCATTGACATCACTAGGTACATCTTCTCTCGACCATCTCAGATCAACATCAATATCAGATATTGATTTGATGTTCTAATGTCATTGTCTTGCTCCCCGAAAAATGTGTCTCCAATATTAGGGCATTTATGATATTCTTCTAAACCAAATAAATCAACATTGACTTTAGTCCTTGGATAATAAACATCTTTCTCAATTGGATCCTCCACATAGAAAACTTGATGCACTTTAGATGCTAGTACAAATGGATCTTCAGTACTGCATAACTTATTGAATTATACCCGAGTTAATCCATATTCATCTACTATATTACGAAACCAATCACATTTAAACAAGACAACACTAAATTAGCCCCAATAATCAATCTCTATTATATCTTGAATAACCCCATAATAGACAACCTCTCCATCAATGGGGTTTTGGTCTCTAGCACTAGCAAAATTATCAGTCATTGTTAATAAAGCCACTCCATAGTTCTTAGTATTACCATGACTACCTCGTTTCATTGTATGAAATCGATATCCATTGATGAAATATGTTGTATACCTTTTTGCCGCAGTATTAGGCCCTTTAGAAAGTTGTCATAAATGTTTAGGCACTTCAACAGATTTAACTTTCTTCTTAAACCAGTTACCAAATTCTTGACTATGATTCTGTGCTATAATCTATGCATTTTCTCTACTATGATTATCAGTTACAATCTTATGTTCCCTGCAAGCAAGCATATTTCAAATTAGCATGTTTCAAAGTTCTTATCATTTAAAAAAAATTGAAGTTTATAATAAAAGTGACAGATCTTACATGATAAAGGTCTCCATTTTTTCATATCATGTATTAAGCAATACATATCGATGTATATCAAGACATAACTGGAGATCCATGTGAAAATTATTGCCTTTGCTTCTTTTTTTTTTCCCTGGGAAGGCCAAATTTAGGTAATATAGGTGACAAATTATATCCCTTTGTTTCAGTTCCCTCCTCATCCTCTAATTGATATTGACTGAATTTTGTTTTCACCCCAGCATGTAGGTATCTGGAACATAAATTCACGCGCTCTAGTTCCACGAATCCCTCTAGTATAGACGCTTCTAGATGAAATCGATTATGAACAAGCCCCTTAAAGAAACATAGGTTTATTTCAGTGGAATACATCCAATAAAGATGTGTCGGACCCCCAAACTTCACTTCATTTACTAAATGGATGGGCAGATGTACCGTTATATCAAAAAAGGATGGAGGAAAAATCTTTTCAAGGTCACATATAGTCTCATTGATTTTAGACTACATTTTATCAACATTTGTTCTCTTTATCACCTTGCCACATATGACTCTAAAGAAGATCCCCAACCGAATCAACGCTATAGAAACTTTTTTAGGCAACACTTTTCTAACAACAACTTGGAGCAAGTAATGCATTATGAAATGAGCATCATGGCTCTTGTAACCTGATATTTTCATCTCATCCACTTCCACACATCTTGATATATTTGAAACACAACCTTTTGGTAATTTGACATTTTCTAGAATAGTGCAAAACAACTTCACAACTTCTTCTCTTCTGATTTCATGGAGAAGCAAACTTTAGCCAAATGAACTTCTCCATTATCATCCTTTACTGGTTGAATATTCTTTCGTATCCCCATTTCTTGCAAGTCATATCGAGAATTAACATGATCTTTTGACTTTCCAGTTACATCCAACAAAGTCCCGAGCAAACTTTCACAAATTTTTTTTTTCTATGTGCATCATATCAAAATTGTGCCTCACTTTGTTATGTTCCCAGTATGGAAATTTCAAAAAAAATGGATCTTTTTTCCATAGACCCTCTCTATCACAACACTTCCTCTTTTGGCCCTTTCCTAAAACATTATTGAATCCACACAACTCTTCCAATACTCTGTGCCTGATAAAGGAGTAGGTGCCGTTCTGTGATCTTCTTTACCATCAAATGATCTTCGAAATGGATGATCAGTAGGTAAGAATTCCCGATGACCCATGTTACACATTTTGCGATTATGCTTGACATATGGGAGCATGTCCCATGATTACAAGTTGGGCATGCCTTTCTTACTTTTGTGCTCCAACCAGAAAGCATTGCATAGGCTGGAAAATCACTTATTGTCCACAATAAGGCTGCACACAATTGAAAAGTTTGGTTAGAATCAACATCATATGTTTCCATCCCAGTTTCCCACAATTCTTTCAACTCTGCAATTAGTGGTTCAAGGTAGACATCAATATCATTTCTTGGAGACGATAGACCTGGAATGATCATAGATAAGATTATATACTCTGGTTTTATGCAAATCTACGGCGATAAATTATAATTCATTAACATAACAGGCCATGTGCTATGATAAATACTCATGGTTCGAAATGGGTTTAAACCATCACTTGAAAGACCCAATCTAACATTACGAGGATCTCTAGCAAAATCTTCGTGAAAGGAACCAAAATTCTTCCAAGCTTCACCGTCAGATGCATGCCTTATATTTCCATCTTTGGGTCGTTCAATATCATGCCATTTGATATTTGCAGTTGTTTCAGGACACATGAGTATTCTCTGAAGCATAGGTTTTAAGGGAATGTACCTTAAAACCTTTGCAGGAATGTTGGTGCTTTCATTAGTAAAGTTGATTTATAGGTAGGATTAGGTGTTTAGAGTCCGAATATCTTCCCATTTTCATATAAATGTCATGTGGTAAGGTCAAAATGACATGACAATTCCATGTGACATTTAAAGAAATAAAAAAATGAGTTGGATATGTCCAACATTAAAACTAACGCCCATAAGGGAATATTTGGACCAAAAGTTGGACGGCGAGGGCATGAGTGAACCAAACTTTAAACGGAGGGTATATCTAGACCTTTTCGAATAATTTAGGGGCATATTTGACCCTTTTACCTTTTCATAATACACATATTGTTTAGGCATAATACATAAATATTCTCTTTAACTTTGTTCGAATCACATTTATACCCTTCAACTTTGGGTGTGTACAAGTAGCACTTAAACTTGTATAAAGTTGCACAAATAGACATAAATGTCCTACATGTCATCTTACATGTCATTTTTTGTCCTACATGGTGTCCTACGTTTGTTTCTCCATATAGGACTCATGTGTTTATTTATTTAAAAGTTGGAAAGTTAAAGTGTCTGTTTGTGTATTATGAAAGTTAGAGGTCAAATTTAAAATCTGAAGCCAAGTTTAGGATTCAATATATGTATTGTATCTATTGTTTATAGGATAATGTTGATAGTTCATGTAATTTTTGCCTCAACCAATTTTTTTTAACAATCAAAATTGACGAGATCTTCTTAAAGATCAACGATGTTTCAAATATAGATTGAATGAATTAGCTATGTAATCATTTGAAAAGTAATTATTAAAACAAATTGATTATAAAATAATATTTAATGACTTTGCATCTAAAATAGCTAGAAAAGTAGATTTTAATTAAAAGTACATGTGATAAAAAGGATAAAATAGCGCCCTCTCTTAAATTTTCGCTTTAGGCCACCAATGTTGTTAAGTCGGCCCTGCGGGCACCTACTCTAACACCTAAGTAAGAGGACCCTTGATCCCCAAACGGTTAAAAACAAGCGAAAGACTAAGATAACTGGAGATAAAAGGAAATTCATGAGATTTTTACAAAATAAATAGTTTATATAATCCAAAGTTAAATTTGTTAAATAAATAATGTTCCCGGGGGATCTAGTCTAAACATATACAAGAGCTTCTACGATTGCTGTTGGAGATTGTTTTTGTCTTCACTATGAAATATCACTGACCCTGCAATCATACTATGCCAAATGACATATCAAGAGTAGTATTAGTGCAAAAATACGTACTGGTAGACGTCATTGGTCAATCCGATGCACACCGCATAATATAAAGAATCAACCAGCATGAAGCATGCAATTAGAAAGTACACCCCTCAACCATTATCTTATTGCCTTTACCATTCCCGTATACCTTAAACGTACTAGTACATTTGAAACTTCTTTCCTACTCTATCACCCTGCTAGCTCTGAATATCATTATAGCGCAATAATACTATCTCATAGCAGAGTTTCTGAATACAACCACTACCGACCCGGACAACCACTTACGACATGCCCTCGCTTCTTCTGCATCACAATTTACCCCTTGATACGAATACGAATCCCTTTTCCAAGATAGGACCTAACTACTTTTTGTATCATGAATTATACCCTACTTCTCACCTAAATCATCGGCCTCCGCGTACCAGACAACCTATCCATTGGGCATGATCATACATAGTTAATTCCAATGAACGGGGATATAAACAAGTAATTACAACAATAATAAACACACATATATAAGATGCATAATTCAATTATCATTTTAGGAGCAATATTCATTTCCCCAATATCAATGACATGTAAATATGAATGTAACCATCACAATGGTACTCTCGATAACCCATACTCAACTATTAGTGTATCGGAATGTGAAACCCATCTAATATATATGTGCCGGAACACGACACTCTATCCAATATATGTGTCAAAATGTGACACTAGTACAATATATGGGTTAGAACGTGACACTCGACAACACAACTACAGTAACAATTAGTCTCATAACGAACAATGCACATAGTAAGACATTCAAGGAACCGGTTCACGATATGTGAATGTTCATACATAATCATGCATACAATGGAGCAATTAACAGACATATATAACACAAAAAGAAGTCAAACTATCACCTACCCCTAGTTTATAGGACGAGACTTTCCCTCACGGTACACATCATATTTAGCAACTAGGAGTACATGTACAACTGTCCCTTTTCTGTGCTTGAAGTCCTAAACATGAATTCTATCATCAATCGATAATCTATTTCCCCTTTCTACCCAAGCTTACAAAAGCCTTTTGAGGGTTTGTAGGGTGTACCTCACCTTTTTTGACACTTAGGTAAAAAGGAGGAAGTAATACTTCGTGTCATTAAGTTCTGCCTTCGAGCGTCTGACTCTGGCACTCCCATCCCGCTGAGGCGCCGCTACCATAGCGGCATGACCCTGTCTGACGGGATAGTGGGGCCTAGTTACTCACTACATTTTACCCTTCATAAGTAATAATGGTTTGGGTCGTTATAGTTCCACTTCATCATGATATCAACTTTACTGTTAAATTAGAGTTGGACACTCGACCTATATTATCCTATCATATTGAATTCTTTGTAGAATTGAAAAGAACAATAACATAATTTGTTAAGTAAGGAATTTACTAGACCAAGTGCGTCATTACGGGTTGTTCCTATAATACCTAAATTTATTTGTTATTATATTTATCAATGATATCGTGATACACTCCCATAGTAGGGACAAACACGAACCATTCTTCATTAGCATGTTAAATTGTATCAGGATGATTAAATTGTTCGTATGTGTAAAGGTCATTTATTTGGTGCTCAAATGGATTTGGATATAACTTAAGGTCACTATAACCTCTTAGGACAAATTTGAGATGAAAGCTTTATTACCGATTAAGTTTTGACATAAGATTTTATTTAGGTCTATTTCTAATGATCATATATCCTATCACATAATAAAGTAGGTGGCCCATGACCTATCGAATCGAAGACATTTGAGTTCTATTTATAACTCCACCAGGCTTGCCTCATTTCATATTCTAAGTAAAAGTTATTACAATTTTATTAGCGACTGTGACATTGATCGATTACCTAAAATTGAGGAAGAGTATGTTTTACACATTCAAGCGTGAATATATATTTTTACGAAGTAATATTGAGCACCGATATGTGGATGCGTTCAGACAACTTACATTCCTCATATAAAATTTAGCCAACATGGGTCAAAGATCATATTTTTTAGATGACTCCTTATTGCTTTCAAGTAGAGCTTTAGTAAATCCACTTAATTGAAGTGTTCTATACTTTGACAAGGTATAAGACAGTTCTGCCACGTTTTGATCGAGATGTTGTATCATCACATAACTCATAGTGATGGTTTTGTAACACCCCGATTCTTAGAAAGAACTAATTATAGCAAGAACCAACTCGGAAAGAGATAAATTGAGAATTTGTCAACTTATCCTTAAATTGTGAGTTTTGGGTTCACCTCAAACGAGCATAACTTTCAGCACACAATGATTTAAGTGTAAGGGTTTTACCCTAATTTTCTTTCCTTATTTGAAGTTTATTTATTTCCTTAAAGAAAAGTCAAAGTATTACCATAAATGTTTGAACTTTTTTCAAAAGGAAAAGATAATTTTCGTCCATATTTGGTTTATTCTTTCCTCAGAGGAAAAGTTTGGAGATCTATAAATTGAATATCCTTATTAGCTAGCATAACACAATAGAATACACAATGTTGATTTTTAAGAGTTTAATTTATGGAGAGATTTTATTCTCTACCGTTTAATGTCTTTAATTTAGTTTTTAATTATGTAGACCAACTGGTAATATTATATAATATTATTATGTTTTCTAGTATAGTTTTATGTGTCGTCTTAGTTATCGTCTATGATTTTGAATTGTAAGCTTTCACACGGTGCCCTAATCACCTCTTCACAACCCAACAAATGGTATCAGAGAACATGGTTAAATGATTCAATGATTGAGGGTTGAAGATAGGTCCAATGCGGTTTCAAACCAATTTTCAATAAATTTTATGATAATGAAGATTTATGTCCAGCTACATGTGGAGATGAGATTTAAACCATATTTTCAACATTTTTGCAGATGCATCTTTGAAAATAAAATAAAAATATTTTAAAACCATTTTTTGCCCATATGTTCTAAATTTATTTTTTAACTATGGAAAGCAACACTAATGAAGACTATGTGAAGAATGAAGAGTATCATGAATGTGAAGTAGGTGGATCAAGTTTTCACAAGAAAATCCATCCAAAAGGGAAGATGTGTTAGGGTTTTGCCCTAATTTTCTTTCCTTATTTGAAATCTTATTTTCTTAAAGAAAAGTCAAAGTATAACCATGAATAACAGGACTTTTTTTCGAAAGGAAAATACAATTTTCTTTAATATTTGGTTTATTCTTTCATTAGAGGAAAAAATTTGAGATCTATAAATTGAAGATTCTTATTCGCATAGCATTAGACAATAGAGTTCACAATGTAGACTTTTAAGAGTTTTTATATGGAGAGATTTTACTCTCTACCGTTTTAATATCTTTTTATTAGTTTTTAATTATGTAGACCAATTGTTCATATCATATAATATTATTATATCTATTAGTATAGTTTTATGTGTTGTCTAATTTATTGTCTTATGATTTGCAATTGTAAGCTTCCGCATGACACCTTGATACCCCCTTCATAACCCAACATTAGGTGCCCTATAAGGTATCAAATGAAATATCTTCAAGACTTCTTGTCAACGTCACCGAGTTTGCTAAATTTTGACTTCGGATGAGGGAGATATGATCGTTTGAGTTCAGCCTGTCCGATTAAGAAATTTCATCCAAATTAAAGTAGGTTATTTTGGTCTTTTTTCTTCCCCCGCTAGCCTAAATCATCTTTAGTAATATTTTAGGGGTCTAAATTTACTTTCATTAGTTTTCACAATTCTAATATACACTTAGGAATCGAGAGAGAAGTTCAAGAGAGAAAGAAACGAAAATATTTAAGTAATCAAAATTTTCTTATAATCTTCGAGGAATTTTGCCAAGGATTTGATCCTTACGAGGTATGCAAGTTTTCATAGTGATGGTTCATGAGTTTTCCACCCACACTTGAATCATGAGTTTTTTTTATAGATTTCATCTATAAGATTAGGTATATTGAGTTGTTGATGAGTTTCCTGAAGTTTGTGTTTCATTCTTTAATATGAGGTTTCTTGAGTTCTTACTATGAGGATCTTGTGTTTGAGTATTGTTCTTGAGTAATTTAGAGTTAATTTTATTGTAATTATGTTGGTTTTAAGAATCCAAAAGAGTTCGAGGGAAATCGTTCGATTCTAGGGGAGTTAGACATGAAATTGAAGCAAGAAAATTAATCCCAACAGTATATGTCTTTACATTTAAAATGAGAGGAAACTTTGGTTTCAAATGAGTTCATGAGGAGGTTTTGATCACTATCTCTTTTAAGAGAGTTTTTTGAGTGATAATCTCAAAGTTTGAGGATGATGAAATGTTTTAAACATATGAGAATGATTTATATTATTGACAATAGAATTGAGCACCGATACGGAAACAAGTTAGGACAACTCAAAGTCCTCATAAACCATGTATGTCAACGTGGATAAATTGTCATACTTTCTAGATGATTCCTTATTGATTTTTAGCATAGCTTGGTGGATCCACCCAGTTGAGGATATCTTATACTTCAGAAAGGTATATGACAATTGGTGTGTCATCACATAGTTTATAGTGATAGTTGTGGATCAGAGAATCTGCCAAATAAGAGTAAAAAAAGCTATTATTTTTTTTTGGGAAAATACTCAAGTACCCCCTTAACCTATGCCCGAAATCCCAGAGACACACTTATACTATACTAAGGTCCTATTACCCCCCTGAACTTATTTTATAAGTAATTTTCTACCCCTTTTTTGCCTACGTGGCACTAGTTTGAAAAAAAAGTCAACCATCGTTGGACTCACAAAATAGTGCCACGTAGGCCGAAAAGGGGTAAAAAATTATTAATAAAATAAGTTCAGGGGGGTAATAGGACCTTAGTATAGTATAAGTGTGTCTCTGGGATTTCGGGCATAGGTTGAGGGGGTACTTGGGCATTATCCCTTTTTTTTTAAATACAATAAGTTATTATCTATTGTTTTAAAGACTTCACTTGTAATGCATCTTTAATGTTTCTTTTATATTGAAATGATTTGAGTATTTTGAGTTTGAGTATATTTGAGTATCATTGAGTTGAGATGACGTGAGTATGATCTTTATTTTTATCAGTTCAAGCTTAAGTTTGTGTTTTAGATTCCTCTTCCATACTCGTGCTTTTCATGTACAGACGCCATTTGGCTTCATTATTCTTGATGTAGATACAGAAGTTCAGGGTCATCAACAGGCACACCATTCATACCACTTGCAGTTCCAAAGTTGCTTTGGTGAGTCTCCTTACTTCCTGAGAATTCTCACATTTATCTTTCAGTTTTGTTGGGATTGTGTGGGTCTTGTATCAACTTCCGTAATAGTTATTAGAGGCTTCATAGATATATAGTAGTATTTTGAGGAGTCTTTACCATTCCTTTGTTAAATATTTTAAGACATGAGTTGCCTATATCTGGTTAGTTGAATATTTATACATGTTTAGAGTTATTTATTTTAGACAGTTGAGTTAAATATTTGCAATTGAGTTCTTATATTGTTGAGTAGGTCTTTCACGGAGAGTTGAGTCAAGCCAAGGGTTCTCTTAGGGCCAATAATGGTGCTCGAGTGTCAGTTATGTTCAGGATGTAAACTCGGGGCATGAGGGGTTGTCGGTTAGAGGATCTCCCAAATAAGAGTAAAGAATATTCAGATTCTTAATCTTGATGCCAATTAGCATATTAATTTGGGATAATGCAAAAGTACCCCCTCAACCTATGCCTGAAATATCATAGACACACTTATACTACACTAAGGTCCTATTTCCCCCCTAAACTTATTTTATTAATAATTTTCTACCTCTTTTCGGCTTACGTGACACTATCTTGTGGGTCCAGTGCTGGTTGACTTTTTTTCAAGCTAGTGCCACGTAGGCTGAAAAGGGGTAGAAAATTACTTATAAAATAAGTTCAGGGGGTATAGGACCTTATCATAGTATAAGTATGTCTATGATATTTCGGGCATAGGTTGAGGGGGTACTTGTGCATTTTCCCTATTAATTTTCATATTTTCCAAATTTCTAACCTAGAGTAAAGTCTTAATTCCTCAAAATCACATAACTCTAAGAAATTTAATATAATAGAATGCACTCAATATGTAGTTATGTACTTACTTGACTCAATATGTCAAACTTGTATTCTCATATGTTAGTGAAAAAACATACAAGATAATAAAATTGCAAGATTACAATTGAAAATAAAATGAAGAAATTAATCTCTTCAGGCAAAGGCGCGGATATCTCGCTCTCTTTAAGGAGATTCAAGCCCACTGCAGCAAATGTTTTTCACCAGTCCAGTAGTAGTCCTCTTTGACTTGTCCCCTCCGGAATACAAAAACCTTCACAAAGTATAACTCAACAACTCTGGACAATAGTTGAGTTCAAAGCTCCACAAAAAAGAACACCTCCTTTCAACTAATAAGAACTCTCTTTTAGACTAACTCTTTCACTCTTTGTTTTCTCTTGTGTTTGTGTGTATCTAAAACCAAATGAAGACTAACACTATTTATACTACAAGAAGTCTTCCTAGCAATGAATAGGAAGATAATGGAGGTAGTAAATAGTGAAGATAATGGCCTTAGGAGTTTCATAGGTTACATAGGTTACAATGGGAGTTACATAGGTTACAAAGAGTAATGAAGAAATTAAGAATGAAATACATTGATGGATAACCAATGCTAATGGATGATGGAGAAGTTATCCATTCCAATGTTTATTGGAATGTTTTTATCTCTACAATGAATTCAACGAATAAAGGCAAAAGTAATGGCATTACATGGCTACCAAGTCAAAGATGAATAGCATGATTAAATTGGTAGTTTAAAACACAAATGCCTACTAATGGTCATTCTTATAACTCCAAATAAAGCAATTTAATATGTTAAATATTAATATTAAAATGCTAATAACCTATCAATCCCCCACTCATTTTAATATTTAGATAAGAGAGTATATCAGTTGAAGGAAGACTACTACGCATAATGAAGGTGTGCTCTGCATTGAACCTCCACTTAGTGAAATTGTAACTTTTACTCCGGAGTCGTAGTGGTCTCAGACTTGAACTATGACTGCTTAAGGGAAATAAAATATCACTGCTCACACATAATAATCAAGGTGTTGACATGAGCTTTAACAGCCATCACGTTATGTCCATGTGCTATCTCGGTTAATGAGTGCATTTGAGAATAAGCCCCATTCTCATAGAAAGCGACCTACTTCCACACATCACATAGGTGAAATCTGTCGAGAGTGCTCCTGTAAGATTAAAACTCCACCCATACGGGCTACATATATTCATTCAGAGTTTTATCAACTCAAACTTCACAAACTATAGGAAATAATGCACTCACATCATAGGGAGGGGAAAAATACTGCATTTTTCACAACAAGTCATCATATGATTAGTTTTTCCCTTTTAACCTGGTAATAGGATCTCTAGTCCCCAGGTTGGGTTTCCTCATATATGACTCAAGAATTTGTAGGCTTCAATCGCATCCCCCTCGATGTGCTCCAGACCTTTTCTCTTGTAAGACCTTCGTAAGAGGATCTGCAATATTATCACAAAATTTGACATAATCAACATTAATGGTACCATTTGTCAAATACGATCTTACATTACTGTGTTTCCTCCTTATAGGTCTGGATTTACCGTTGTAATAACGGTTTTGAACTCTACCAATTGCAGCGGTGCTATCACAATGAATTAAAATAGGAGGAATTGTTTTTTTAAAATAAGGAATTTGAAACAATAAATCTCTTAACCGATTCGCTTCCTCACTAGCTGAGGCTAAAGAAATTAGTTCAGCCTCCATGGTAGAGTTAGAAATTATAGTTTGCTTTTTTGATCTCCAACAAACAGCACCGCCACCTAAAGTAAAGACATAACCAGTGGTAGAACAGGAATCACCTGAAAAAGTGTTCCAATCTGCATCACAAAAGCCTTCAAGTACAACAGGATATTTTTTATAGAACAAACCACAATTTTTCGTTTCAATTAAATATTTCATAACTCTTGTTATAGCATGCCAATGTTCATTACCTAGCTTGCTTGTAAACCTGCCAAGTACTCCTACTGCATATGCAATATCAGGCCTAGTGCAATCAGTCACATATCTCAAACTTCTGATTATACTAGCATATTACTTTTGATTTATTACATCATTTTCACTTTCAACAGGAAATAAGTGAACACTTGAATCAAAAGGAGTAGCAACATGCTTGCAATCATGAAAGTTATATTTTTTCAAAATTTTCTCAACATAATGTGGCTGGTTAAGGAAAATCCCCTCACATGTTCTTGTTATTTTTATTCAAAGAATAATATTTGCCTCACCAAGATCTTTCATATCAAAATGGCTTCTAAGAACATTTTTAGCTTCATCAATAACATTCATATTAGAGCAAAATGTCAACAAATCATCAACATATAGGCAAATGATCACATGTGAATTATTCCGAGACTTATGATATATGCACTTATCACACTCATTTGTTTTAAAACCATTTTCAATCATGCTGGAATCAAATTTTTCATGCCATTGCTTTGGTGCCTATTTCAAGCCATATAGGGATTTAGTAAGTTTACATACTTTGCTTTCTTGGCCTGCTTCAATAAAACACTCAGGTTGATCCATATAAATTTCTTCATTTAAGTCTCCATTTAGAAAATCATTTTTTACATCCATTTGATGAATTTGCAAATAAAAAATCGCAGCATAGCAACTAAAAGTCTAATGGATGTAATTCTTGTTACCGGAGAAAAAGTATCAAAAAATTCTAGGCCTTCTAGTTGTTTAAAACCTTTTGCAACTAGCCTAGCCTTGTATTTATCAATAGAACCATCCGGTTTCAATTTTTTCCTTAAGACCCATTTGCAACCAATTGTTTTACAACCCGGTGGTAAATCAACTAACTTCCAAGTTTTATTACAAATTAGAGATTCCATTTCATCATTTACAACCTCTTTCCAAAAAATAGAATCATGTGAAGATAATGTTTCTTTCAAAGTTAGAGGGTCATTTTTAACATTAAGCACATAAAAGTGACGACCAAAATCTTTTTCTACTCTAGCTCTTTTACTTTTTCTTAACTCAAAATCAACAACTTCTTTATTTTTCAAAGTTGAAGTAGAAGAACTAGGTAGTGAAAAAATATTTTGTTCAATCCTCTGACCCCCACTATTTTTAGTATCAAAAGGAAATTTATTTTCATGAAAAATAGCATCACCAGATTCTATTATAATATTATCTTCAAGATTAAAAAATCTATAGGCTGTACTATTTTAAGCATAACAAAGAAAGCACAAGTAGTAACTTTCTTACCCAACTTTGTAATCTTGGGATCCATTAACCTCACAAAGGCTAGACAACCCCAAACTCTTAGATATCCCAAACTTGGCTTGTAACCTTTAGACAATTCAAAAGGTGTCAATTTAGACTTTTTATGAGGCAAACGATTCAACACAGAACAAACAGTTAAGATAGCTTCACCCAAAAAATTTAAAGGTGCATGTGACTCAATAAGCATGGCATTAGTCAATTCAACCAAAGTTCTATTTTTCCTTTCTGCTACTCCATTAGACGCAGGGGAGTAAGGAGGAGTAGTTTCATGAATTATTCCCAATGATCTAACAAAAGAATTAAACTCATTTGATTCATATTCACGGCCTCTATCACTTCTAATTCTTTTTATTTTTCTTCCAAACTGATTTTCAACCTCATTGAGATAAGTTTTGAAATTTTCAAAAGCATCACTTTTATTTTTTCATCAAGTAAACATATGTAAACTTAGAAAAATCATCAATAAAAGTGATAAAATATCTATTACCTCCACGAGTTAGAATTCCACCAAGTTCACAAATATCAGTATGAACTAATTCTAATAAATCAGTTATTCTTTCAACTTGAAAATGAGGCCTTTTAGTGATCTTGACTTTACTACAAGCCTCACACTTTTCACAATTCTTTTTAACCATTGGGATTAATCCTAAACTACTCATGATTCCAACATAACTATCATCAATAGGACACAAACGAGCATGCCAAAAATTAGTAGAAGAAAGCATATAAACAGAAGTAGAAGTTTTATTCATTTCAACATTCAACTTAAACATCCCATCACATGCATACCCCTTCCCCACAAAAATATCTTTCTTCACTATTACATATTGATCAGATTCAATAATCTGTTAAAGCCTGCTTTATTAAGAAGAAAACTAGACATCAAATTTTTTCTCATAGAAGGAGTATAAAGTACATCTTTCAATGTTAATATCCTTCAAGAAGTAAAACACAATTCAACATCTCCCTTTCCAAGCACTTGAGTAGTGTGAGCATCACCAAACATGATGGTTTTGGGCTCCTCAAAATTAGTATATTTTTTAAACCAGTCTTTGTCATAATTGACATGACGGTTTGCACCAGAATCAGCCCACCATCTATCAACATTCTCAACCATATTTATGTCGGTAATCACCGCCACAAAAGGTCTTCGATAACGTTTGCCTGAGGATTAGGACCACGTTTCTGAAATCTGCAAAATCGAGCAATATGCCCACTCTTGCCACAAACAAAGCATGGTCTCTTTTCTTGAACTTGTTGATTTTGTGCTTGGTGATTTTCACCATTATTTTTCTTGGGAGGTCTACCATTATTTTTCTTGAATTTTTTTCTTCTAAGGCTTTAAAGAAGTATTTTTGTGAGTTTCAGGAGTAGCATTATTCGAAGTTGTTCTCTTCTGTTTGTAAAAGTGCATCTTGGCCTCTTGCTTCTTCTTCCATGCGGATTTTCATTATCAAGTTTTCAAGAGAGGTTTCCTTTTGTTTGTGGCGCATAGTTTTTTGAAATTCCTTCCAAGAAGGTGGAAGTTTATCCACTATGCCACAAACAATAAGATTATCTCCAATTTTAACCTCTTCGGACCTAAGCTCTCCAACAATCATGATCAAGTCTTGAGCTTGATCTACCACATATTTGTTTTCCACAATTTGGAAACGAAAAAATCTACTAGCTGCATATTTTTTCGCTCAAGCCTCATCGGTATCATACTTACTCTGCAATGCCTTCCAAATTTTCTTTGCACTTGAGTAAGTTCTATCATAAGAATCATAAAAATTATCAGATAGACAATTAAGAAGATAATACGACACTTATATGAATCACCATCGTACTTTTCCACTTTCTCTAGAAGAGAAATAGTTTCATCATCATTCATAGTGGTGATGTCTTCTTTATTTGGATTCTTCTCAATTAATACATTAGAAACATTGAGAAGACTTAAGTAGAAAAGTACTTTATCCTTCAATCTCTTGAAATGGTTACCATTGAACCGAAATGGCTTTTTAAGACCTCCCATCTTGACATCCGCAGTTTTTCCAATTGTAGCTATCTTTGATTCTCCTTAAAATTGTTAGTGAAAAAACTTACAAGATAATAAAATTGAAAGATTACAATTGAAAATAAAATGAAGAAATTAATCTCTTCAGGTTGAGGCGCGGATATCTCGCTCTCTTTAAGGAGATTCAAGCCCACTGCAACAAATATTTTTCACCGGTCCAGCAGTAGTCCTCTTTGACTTGTCCCCTCCAGGATACAACAACCTTCACAAAGTATAACTCAACAACTCTGGACAAGAGTTGAGTTCAAAGCTCCACAAAAAAGAACACCTCCCTTCAACTAATAAGAACTCTCTTTTAGACTAACTCTTTCACTCTTTGTTTTCTCTTTTATTTTGTGTGTATCTAAAACCAAATGAAGACTACCACTATTTATACTACAATAAGTCTTCCTAGCAATTAATAGGAAGATAATGGAGGTAGTAAATAGTGAAGATAATGGCCTTAGGAGTTTCATAGGTTACATAGGTTACAATGGGAGTTATATAGGTTACAAAGAGTAATGGAGGAATTAAGAATGAAATACATTGATGGATAACCAATGCTAATGGATGATGGAGAAGTTATCCATTCCAATGTTTATTGGAATATTTTTATCTATACAATGAATTCAACCAATAAAGCCAAAAGTAATGGCATTACATGGCTACCAAGTCAAAGATGAATAGCATGATTAAATTGGTAGTTTAAAACACAAATGCCTACCAATGGTCATTCTTATAACTCCAAAATAAAGCAATTTAATATGTTAAATATTAATATTAAAATGCTAATAACCTAACATCATATATTATTAAAAGTGGGAACAACCTAAGTCAAAAGTTGAATTACCATTTCATCCTTCAACTAAAAAAAATGAAAAAATTAATTAATTAGTTATTAAATAATAATGCTATCATATTAATAGATCATTATACTACTGCTAATAATCATAAACAGTTAATTAGCCGTCCATCTTTCAAATTTCTAGAAGTTATGACCTTTAAATCTCCTATGCGACTACACACCTATTTAGAAATCGAAAGTCTGAAATAGATCTTCTTAGTAATTAGGATTCATATACTGGTTCAAACGCAACTTCTTCTACTTGTGGAAACGGTTCACTTCAAGAACTAGTATATTTTTATCTCGTTTTCTTTTCTATGGTTTCTTAATTTATTTTTCCTTTTTTCAGACTATATCACGTTTACTTATTTTTATTTTTCTCTCATGTTACCATGACTGTCAAAAAGTGCGCTTGAAGTAATTTTAAATGGCATCAAGAGGTTTCCAAATATTTGTCGCAAGGATTTTAAAATGGCTGAGCAAACGAAGTGTGAATTGCTAACCAGATGAAGGATGCGTCCAAATAATTTGTTATTTGGAAACAAAGTTGTAAGGATAGGTACATAGTTCTCTTCTTTTTTTTTTTACTTCCTAACAAATATATTGAAAAAAATTGAATCTTTTTTCCTCCCGTTTGACTACGATGCCTAGAGGATAACTGTACTTTCCTAATGAGGCTTTGTTGCATATGGTGCTGCAGAAGTGATCTCATTAGTGATGAGATAAGAAAATGATGGTTGCCTTTGTATGTTTGAACTCGATGATTTCTTGTAGCGAATTCACTTTTTCAATCAACAACCTAACTTTTTCCCTGAGTTGTTGTGTGTCATGCTGTTAATATTAGCTTAAAATGAAATTCCTTTTAGATCCGTGTATTTAACTTTTCTTCAGTGTTCTTTCTTCTACTTAACTTTGTTTTCAAGTAAACTTAGTATTTTCGTTAGTGTGATTGATAATCAAGAATTTCACTATCAATTGACGGATGAAAAAAATCATTCTGATAATAATCATTTTCATCTCAACACTTTCTTTCTTTACCATCAAACACAATGCCTTAGACTTTTAATTATGAAAACAATAGAAACACAATGACAAGAGAAGAGTGATTTCTTATTCTTTCAATAAGTATGTTCAAGTATGCGCAATAAGAGTTCCTATGCCTCCACATATAGTATTGATTGAGGCATACAAAAGGTTGTTATACCAAATTTGCATTAACATGGGAGATTGACTATGGGATAAGTTAGAGTGTGAAAGTTATAATCATTATGATGTATGTAGTGAAGGATTAACTATATATACATTATAGAGAATATTCGGGGACATCCATATAATATTTCATAATAAAAAGATAATTGTTATTGCATTTTTTTATTACCTATTTATTCAGATTTTTTTATGTCTAAACTATTGGGACATTAATATTAAATTTACTAGTGAGGATTTTATACTGGCAACCAATTTTATATAGTAATAGGGGACAAACGTGCAACGCACGTTTCTTGGACTAGTAAAATAATAAGCACAAGAAGTCCCCAAAACTGAAACCAAAATGTGTCTGGTAACTTTAAGGAATCCCTATCTTTAACTTACTAAATAAATAACATATATAACCTAAACCTATTGTAAATCCATTCTATATAATTAAAATAACTTGTTTTGACGCACGTGCGTTGCACGTGATAATCAAATCATGTATAATACTATTCCTAAAAAATAATATGAATATGACTAAATAAAATTAGTCACGCCTAAAATCTCTTAGTTACACCTCTTAATTAAATTTCCTACTCCCTTTTGCATAGTGCATTACTTTGTTGCTATTGTTTTGCAGGTGTTTTTACTTTTAATATGATATAGTATAAATAAATATTGATATCAAATATAGAATATATACTAAATTGGACGATTTAGCTGGAGTATTGAATCAATTTAACATTCATATTATGGAGTGTTGTAATTTTATTGAACAGTGTGGTTATAACTTTTTTTCCTTTTTATTATATTTTATTTTATTCAATTTTTTTTGTTGGTTGTGGTTATAACTTATATTTGATTCCCTCGAGTTCTTACAGAGATGTTCCGGCCGAAAATGAGTTACGACTTCCATCCTCACTTATTTTAATTTACTAGGTTATGATGCCCGTGCTATACATGGGTCCAACAACAATTTGTGTTTTATTGCATAAATACAAAGAAAAATTCCATGATAAACCGTGATGAACATATACCCAAATTTATATATAATTGGGTTGTCTATTTTGTTTCGTTGTGCTTTTCTTTAATGCAATTACAAACTTGAACCCAAGAATATTACTCAGTTGTTCATTTCCTACCCATTATTCTGTTATTCTTACAATAACTTGTATTTATAAAGTTAATGAACAGAAACAGAAACAGAAACAAGATGAAGCAGAAAAAAATTAAAATACAAGAATTAATCCGAGTCCACAGAAACTAGTGTGTGTCCTTAAGAAATTTAATCCCCTCACTGTACCCAAACTTATGAATTAATTTCTCCCAAGATAAAACGGATTAAACCTGTTAAACAAATAGCAGTACCTCAAACTTCTTTAACTTCAACTAACTGAAGAACAGCAACAAGTCACACAGACTCAGTCGATCGACACTTTGATTTTATTTGAGAGAAAAATAAATGCAGAGAAAGAAAAATTTTCAGTGTTTGAAAAATCAAAAAATGACTTCCTTTTATAGCCATTTTCAGCAAGGAACATGTCTGTTCAGTGAAATCTGTTCAGACCCATTTTATCCAGAAAGTTGTGTCTTTTGGAAAAAATAACAACTTTTCGAAAAATTGTGTCTGTTAGGAAAATAACTACTTTTTGGAAAGTAACGACTTTTCAGAAA
The DNA here is from genome assembly GCA_027704765.1 of Solanum habrochaites. Lineage (NCBI taxonomy): Eukaryota > Viridiplantae > Streptophyta > Magnoliopsida > Solanales > Solanaceae > Solanum > Solanum habrochaites. The sequence goes on from JAKWJA010002498.1 coordinate 51,724,775, forward strand.
AGTAACGACTTTTTGGAAAAGTAACGACTTTTCAGAATGTTACCGTTACCTGCAAATTTATAAGAGATAATATTAACAGGATTTATTTGATTTAACAAAAATTGATTAAATAAATTTTCTCCAAAACATTTATCAATCACATCATTTTCCAAATCCAAATCCAAATCCAAATCCAAAGAAATGACTTTTCATTTGCACTTTGCAAATGACTTTTCATTTTTCCTCCAAAGTAGTTCCCTCACTTTTGATATTCTCTCTTTTCTTTTCCCATTCACACTTGCTAAAACCCAATAATCCCCCACATGAATGGGGAAGGCTATTGTTAAAACACATGAATGAAAAAACTTGTGTGTCTTGTAGGTAAAGGTTAATCGCATCTGGATAAGTAGGTTTCCCTTTAAACTTTCCGTAGTGAACATATATCGGATATACTCGGTCAATCGATAGATTTGATATCTTTGAACCGTCGAGCTTTGGTGTATACCTATGTAACGACCTGTTTAGTCGTTTTGAGCAACAGATTTTATTCTGGAAAAACTGGCAGATGTGACGGAGGCCACGACGGACCGTCAAGGGCACGACGGACCGTCATGGAGGGTGTCGTTTCAAAACACTTAGAAAATCTGAAATTGGGTACTGAATCGACTCTCTGAACGTCATGACGGAATGGCAGGACGGACCGTCGCAAGCTCGACGGCCCGTCACAGGCCATCCACTTAAAAACAAGTCTCTGGACCTTGTGACGGACAGCAGGACGGACCGTCGCAGGCGCGATGGCCCGTCACGGGCTACGCAATCCCAGTTCGGGTCGGATTTCTTTACACGTTTTAAGGGACGTTTTTGACTATTCCTGCTTTAATTATAAAGTTAGAGGGTTAATGTTAATAAGTCTAATTACTTGGGGGTTAAAAGAGGTAACCTTAAGTTAATTAGTGGATTATTAGTGCCATCTTTTAAAACTTAATTTATAATAATTAGGGTGAAAGAAAGAGGGTTTGAATAAAGAAAACAGAAAGAAAAAGGGGAGAAAAGTCGAACGAGAAAGAGGAGAAACGAGGAGAAACAAAGCTTGGGAAATTGCTTGCTTGATCACTAATCTTCGGTGGAGGTAGGTTATGGTTTATGTTACGATATTCGTAGTGAACTCTAATAGTGAATATTATGTGTTGATAGTATTGTTGTAAACCCTGCTATGTGCTTAAGTTGTATGCTTGCATGATTATGATTATGAAATTGTGATGAATTAACAAGGCATGATGAAGCTATTGAATCCCAAATCTTGAAAGAACCCTAATTCGCTTGATAAATTATATAATGAGATGATGATGCCTTAGTATGAAAGAAGGCTTGATAAATTATATAATGAGAATGATGATGCCTTAGTGTAAAAGAAGGCTTGATGAATTAGGGGATCGGGTGCCACGTTCGGTACCAGGATAGAATGAATATGAGGATCGGAGTGTCACGTTCCGACACCAGGATAGAATATGGATCGGGTGCCACGTTCCGGTACCAGGATAGAATGATATGAGATCGGAGTGTCACGTTCCGACCAGGATAGAAAATGGATCGGGTGCAACGTTCCGGTACCAGGATAGAATGAGGATCGGAGGCCACGTTCCGGCACCAGGATAGAAATAGAGGATCGGAGTGTCACGTACCGACACAAGAGGGAAGAAAGATAGATGAATCTTGAAAGATAATGAATATACTCAATCTAATGAACTTAATTCCCAAATGAGTATGGTATTGAGGCTTGAGTCCTCATGTGTGAACTCGGTTGTAGTTATTGATAAATTCATGTTGTTATTGCTACATGTTGAGTGTTGTAGTTGATTTACATTATTATTGATATATACTGTTCCCTATTTTTCAGTTGGCCGATGATATCTACTCAGTACGTGTGGTTGTACTGACCCCCTACTTTCATGTTTTCCTCTTTGTTATTTGTGTAATGCAGCAAACGTTCCGTCAACTTCAACTCAACAGTAGATCTAGCCAGTCTTCACTTCATCGGAAAACTCAGGGTGAGCTAATGCGTCTAGCTTGGACTGGGTCATTCTTTCAAGTCTTGATGCCTTGAACTTCCGGCATGGACTAGCTTTTTAGTTATTTTGTTCTTAGACATTCCTAGTTAAGTAATTTGAGATAGATGTTCTTGTGATGATGACTTCCAGATTTTGGGGATAATAATAATAGTATTGAATTGTTTTTATTAATGAGTTTAAGTCTTCCGCATTATTTTCTGTTGATATATCTTGAAATGTTAAGGTTTAGATGGGTTGGTTCGCTCACATAGGAGGGTAAATGTGGGTGCCAGTCGCGTCCCTGATTTGGGTCGTGACAAACTTGGTATCAGAGCTTAGGTTCATTGTCTCATCACACAAGAACAGGTTAGTAGAGTCTAAGGAACGGTAGGGGGACGCCTTTACTTTTCCTTGAGAGGCTATAAGACTTTAGGAAAATTTCACTCTTTCATTCTTCTTTCGTGCTACTACTTGAGTCCAATGGTATCTGGGCGATACGAATTGGTATCTGACCATCTTCACTCTATTTCGCAGATGGTTAGAACTAGAGCAACGACCGCACCAGCAACAACGGAAAGACAAGAAACGACTGAGCCAGCCACTGGGGCTGTAGCTCGAGGAAGAGCAACGGCAAGAGGCCGTGGGAGAGGTCGTGGGAGGACGTCCTCTAGAGGAAGAGGCAGCACCTAGCCCATCTGATACTAGGCGGTGACTCCTCCACCGACCGAGGAGGTGATAAGAGAGGGGGAGGAAGGGGAGAATGAACAAGGGCAGAATGAGGAAATGCCACCCCAACCTACCCCAAGAGATGATCACCAATACTTGCTTATCTTAGTGGGTTATCCGATCAGGGTCAGGCACTCCAGTGGTTTCTTACACAAAACACCTCCGGTTTCAAAGGTACGACATACGGCTACTATGGCTCCCCGCATGGATGCATCATTGGGAATAGGCACATTTCCACGCCTGACTACTGGGCCTATTATGACAAATGATCAGCATGAACTTTTCAGTAAGTTCTTGAAATTGAAACCTCCAGTCTTTAAGGGCGCAGAATCAGAGGATGCCTACGATTTTCTGGTTGATTGTCATGAGCTACTACACAAGATGGGTATAGTAGAACGGTTTGGCGTTGAGTTCGTGAGCTATCAGTTTCAAGGGAACGCCCAAAAACTGGTGGCGGTCACATGTTGAGTGTCAACCAACAGAGGGCACCACCTATGACTTGGGAATCATTCTCTACCCTGTTTATGGAGAAGTATATCCCAAGGACTTTGAGAGATAGAAAAGGGACGAGTTCTTGAGTCTAGAGCAAGGGAGGATGACAGTTAACGCGTATGAGGCTAAATTTCGCGCACTATCCAGATACGCCACCCAACTTTGTTTCAGTCCACAAGAACGGATTCGCCGTTTTGTGAAGGGGTTGAGGTCAGAGTTGGGATTTCAGCCTTACAGGTAGCGGCTACGGCAACATCCTTCCAAGAGGTTGTAGACTTTGTGATAGAGGGGTGGAAGGAGTGAAGCCAGACGACTTCACCACGACATCGACATCAAAAAGATTTCGAAGGGGAGGCGAGTTTAATGGTTCTCACTCTAGAGGACAGAGCTCCGGAGGTTACTCAAGTCGACCAATTCAGTCTTCACTACAGACTGTAGTTGGGGGTCCACCACAGGAACGGTCAACATACTCCGAGAGACCTATGCATGAACCCCGAGAGTGTTATGGATGTGGGAGGTTGGACACATCAAGGAGGTATTGTCCAAACCAGAGTTACAGAACCCCACTAGCTAGAGGTAGAGGTGGTCATGGTAGAGGCGCTTTCTGGAGGACGTGGTGGTCGAGGTAATGGTGGTCATCACAACGGCAGAGGTGATGGGCAAAATGGAGCCACTACTACGCAACATAGGGGCAATGGACAGACAAACGATAGGGCCCATTGTTACGCTTTCCCTGGGAGATCTGAAGCGGAGGCGTCTGATGCTGTTATCACAGGTAATCTTTTGGTTTGTGATTGCATGGCATCTGTATTATTTGACCCCTGGCTCCACGTTTTCATATGTATCTTCATCATTTGCTAATGGTCTAAAATTGCATTGTGAATTACTTGACATGCCTATTCGTGTTTCTACACCGGTGGGTGAGTGTGTGGTAGTTGAAAAGGTACATAGGTCTTGTTTGGTGAACTTTGTGGGAGCAAACACTTATGTAGATTTGGTTATTTTAGAAATGGGTGACTTTTATGTAATTCTGGGTATGACTTGGCTTTCTCCAAATTTTGCGATCTTGGATTGTAATGCTAAAAACGGTGACGTTAGCCAAGCCTGGACAGATCCGTTAGTGTGGGAGGGTGACTACACTTCCAATCCGGATTTGCGTTATCATCTCATTCCTTCATGCTAAGAAAATGGTTAGTAAAGGGTGTTTAGCTTTCTTGGCACATCTCAAGGACGACACTACCAAGTACCTTCGATTGAGTCGGTTCGGTGGTCCGTGAGTTTCTTGATGTATTCCCTGCAGATCTTCCGGGTATGCCCCCAGACAAGGATATTGACTTCTGTATCGATCTTGAACTGGGCACACGCCCCATTTCTATACCCCCGTATAGAATGGCTCCCGCGGAGTTAAGAGAGTTAAAGGCTCAACTTCAAGAGTTGTTGAGCAAGGGCTTCATTAGACCAAGTGCATCTCCTTGGGGTGCTCCGGTTTTGTTTGTAAAGAAGAAAGATGGGAGTTTTCGGATGTGCATAGACTACCGACAGTTGAACAAGGTAACTATTAAGAACAAGTATCCTCTTCCTCGCATTGATGACTTATTCGATCAATTACAAGGTGCTGTTGTTTCTCTAAGATTGACTTGAGATCCGGTTATCATCAATTGAAAATACGGGCAACGGATGTGCCAAAAACTGCTTTTCGAACGAGGTATGGACATTACGAATTGTGGTGATGTCTTTTGTCTTACGAACGCCCCTGCTGCGTTCATGAGTTGATGAACGGGATATTTAAGCCGTATTTGGACCTCTTTGTGATCGTATTTATAGATGATATACTGGTATATTCTAAAAGTAAGAAGGAACATGAGGAGCATTTGAGGGTTGTGTTGGAAATGTTGAGGGAGAAAAAGCTTTACGCCAAGTTCTCTAAGTGTGAGTTTTGGCTAGATGCAGTGTCCTTCTTGGGGCATGTGGTTTCGAAGGATGGGGGGTGATGGTAGATCCTTCTAAGATTGAGACAGTGAAGAATTGGGTAAGACCCACTAATGTGTCAGAAATACGGAGTTTTTTTGGGTGGATAGCTTTACTACCGCCGCTTTGTCAAAGGATTCTCTTCTATTGCTTCCCAATTGACGAACTTGACTAAGCAGAATGTTCCATTTGTATGTCAGATGAATGTGAGGAAATCTTTCAGAAGCTTAAGACTTTGTTGACTACCGCACCTATCCTCACTTGCCGGTAGAGGGTAAAAACTTATTGTTTATTGTGATGCATCCTATTCGGGTTTGGGTGTTGCAGTGCTAATGCAAGAGAAGAACGTGATTGCTTATGCCTCAAGACAATTAAAAGTGCATGAACGTAACTATCCAACTCATGACTTGGAATTGGCGCGGTAGTGTTTGCATGAAGCAATGGAGACACTATTTATATTGGGTTAGGTTAAGTGTGAGGTCTACACGGATCATCGTAGCCTTCAGTATGTCTTTACGCAGAAAGAAAGATTTGAACTTGAGGCAAAGGAGATGGATGGAACTACTGAAGGACTACGACCTCACTATTTTGTATCATCCGGGGGAAGGAGAATATTGTGGCAGAAGATGCCTTGAGTAGGAAGGCGGGAAGCATGGGAAGTCTAGCTCATTTGCAAGCCTCTAAACGCCCATTGGCTAGAGAGGTTCAGACTCTGGCTAACGACTTGATGAGGTTGGAAATAAAATGAGAAGGGAGGATTGTGCTAGTGTGGAGTCAAGATCTTCTTTTCTTGACAAGATTAAGGGAAAACAGTTTGATGATGAGAAAACTAAGGAGAATCCGAGATAAAGTGTTGCGAGGAGAGCTAAAGAAGCAACAATCGACGAGGAAGGGTGTTGAGGATTAAGGGAAGGGTATGTGTACCCCGCATTGTTTGATTTGATCAACACTGTTCTGGCAGAAGCTCATAGTTCAAGGTATTCTATACATCCGGGTGCAACCAAGATGTATCGCGACCAAAGCAACACTTTTGGTGGAGTAGAATGAAGCGCAATATTGTGGACTTTATTGCCAAGTGTCCAAACTGTCAACAAGTGAAATATGAACACCAAAGGCCCGGAGGAAACACTTCAAAGAATGCCCATTCCTGATGGAAGTGGGAGAGAATTGCATGGACTTTGTGGTTGGTCTTCCAAAGGACACTGGGGAAGTTTGATTCAATTTGGGTAATTGTGGACAGATGACTAAGTCTGCTCATTTCATTCCGGTCAAGGTGACTCACAATGCAGAGAAGTTAGCAAAAATCTACATCTCAGAAATCGTTCGATTGCATGGGGTTCCACTATCCATTATATCAGATAGAGGTACGCAGTTTACTTCTAAGTTTTGGAAAACATTGCATGCAGAATTGGGGAATAGTTGGACCTTAGTACCGCGTTCATCCTCAGACCGATGGTCAGTGGAGCGAACGATTCAAGTGTTGGAGGATATGCTTCGCGCATGCGTGATAGAGTTTGGTGGCCATTGGGATAGCTTCTTACCTTTGGCAGAGTTTTCGTACAATAATAGCTATCACTCCAGTATTGATATGGCTCCATTTGAAGCATTGTTATGGGAGGAGGTGTAGATCTCCCATTGGTTGGTTTGATGCATTCGAGGTTAGACCTTGGGGTACCGATCTTTTGAGGATTCGTTAGAAAAGGTGAAGGGCATTCAAGAAAAGCTTCTAGCGGCGCAAAGTAGACAAAGGAGTATGCAGACCGGAAGGTTAGAGACTTGGAGTTCATGGAAGGTGAACAAGTCTTGTTGAAGGTTTCACCCATGAAAGGGGTGGTGGGTGATGCGGGTTGGCCAAAAGAGGTAAGCTAAGTCCAAGGTATATTGGACCATTTGAGGTACTAAAGCGAATAGGGGAGGTGGCTTATGAATTAGCCTTGCCCACAGGCTGTCCGGAGTGCATCCGGTATTCATGTGTCCATGTGAAAACATACCATGGAGATGGAAACTACATTATCCGTTGGGACTCAGTGTTGTGGATGAGAATTTGTCTATGGGAGGAATCTGTTGCTATTTTAGATAGAGAAGTTCGCAAGTTGAGGTCAAGAGAGATTGCATCCATCAAGGTGCAATGGAAGAATCGACCGGTTGAAGAAGCCACTTGGGAGAAGGAGGCAGATATGCGGGGAAAGATACCCACATCTGTTTACGGATTCAGGTATTTTTGCACTTGTTTTCCTTCTTGTGATCGTTCGGGGACGAACGATGGGTAAATTGGTATCTATTTGTAACGACCTGTTTAGTCGTTTTGAGCAACAGATTTTATTCTAGAAAAACTGGCAGATGTGACGGAGGCCACGACGGACCGTCAAGGGGCACGACGGACCATCGTGGAGGGTGTCGTTTCAAAACACTTAGAAAATCTGAAATTGGGTACTGAAAATCGACTCTCTGAACGTCATGACGGAATGGCAGGACGGACCGTCGCAAGCTCGACGGCCCGTCACAGGCCATCCACTTAAAAACAAGTCTCTGGACCTTGTGACGGACAGCAGGGACGGACCGTCGCAGGCGCGACGGCCCGTCACGGGCTACGCAAAATCCCAGTTCGGGTCGGATTTCTTTACACGTTTTAAGGGGCGTTTTTGACTATTCCTGCTTTAATTATAAAGTTAGAGGGTTAATGTTAATAAGTCTAATTACTTGGGGGTTAAAAGAGGTAACCTTAAGTTAATTAGTGGATTATTAGTGCCATCTTTTAAAACTTAATTATATAATAATTAGGGTGAAAGAAAGAGGGTTTGAATAAAGAAAACAGAAAGAAAAAGGGGAGAGAAAGTCGAACGAGAAAGAGGAGAAACGAGGAGAAACAAAGCTTGGGAAATTGCTTGCTTGATCACTAATCTTCGGTGGAGGTAGGTTATGGTTTATGTTACGATATTGTAGTGAACTCTTAATAGTGAATTATGTGTTGATAGTATTGTAAACCCTGCTATGTGCTTTAGTTGTATGCTTGCATGATTATGATTAGAAATTGTGATGAATTAACAAGGCATGATGAAGCTATTGAATCCCAAATCTTGAAAGAACCCTAATTCGCTTGATAAATATATAATGAGAATGATGATGCTTAGTATGAAAGAAGGCTTGATAAATTATATAATGAGAATGATGATGCTTAGTGTAAAAGAAGGCTGATGAATTAGGGGATCGGGTGCCACGTTCCGGTTACCAGGATAGAATGAATATGAGGGATCGGAGGAGTGTCACGTTCCGACACCAGGATAGAATATGGATCGGGTTCCACGTTCCGGTACCAGGATAGAATGAATATGAGGATCGGAGTGTCACGTTCCGACACCAGGATAGAAAATGGATCGGGGGTGCACGTTCCGGTACCAGGATAGAATGAGGATCGGAGTGCCACGTTCCGGCACCAGGATAGAAATAGAGGATCGGAGTGTCACGTACCCGACACAAGAGGAAGAAAGATAATGAATCTTGAAAGATAATGAATATACTCAATCTAATGAACTAAATTCCCAAATGAGTATGGTATTGAGGCTTGAGTCCTCATGTGTGAAACTCGGTTGTAGTTATTGATAAATTCATGTTTGTTATTGCTACATGTTGAGTGTTGTAGTTGATTTACATTATTATTGATATATACTGTTCCCTATTTTTGAGTTGGCCGATGATATCTACTCAGTACGTGTGGTTGTACTGACCCCCTACTTTCATGTTTTCCTCTTTGTTATTTGTGTAATGCAGCAAACGTTCCGTCAACTTCAACTCAACAGTAGATCTAGCCAGTCTTCACTTCATCGGAAAACTCAGGGTGAGCTAATGCGTCTAGCTTGGACTGGGTCTTCTTCTTCAAGTCTTGATGCCTTGAACTTCCGGCATGGACTAGCTTTTAGTTATTTGTTCTTAGACATTCCTAGTTAAGTAATTTGAGATAGATGTTCTTGTGATGATGACTTCCAGATTTTGGGGATAATAATAATAGTATTGAATTGTTTTTATTAATGAGTTTAAGTCTTCCGCATTATTTTCTGTTGATATATCTTGAAATGTTAAGGTTTAGATGGGTTGGTTCGCTCACATAGGAGGGTAAATGTGGGTGCCAGTCGCGTCCCTGATTTGGGTCGTGACAACCTAGACAACATATGTCACACAATCAACCCTTGAATTGTTCTTAGTTCTCATTGTTTTGTTCGTTTCAGCCATGAACACATCTTGGATAGTAAGTGCTTAAAGAACTGGCCTTACCGGATTTTCCTTGAAGCGGCTTACACTTCACACTTACATAGGTGATTTCTAAATGTGTTATCCCATAGATACACTATTTGATATTCCCTGTATCAAACTTAGAAATCATTAAAAAGTCCTTATGTCTTTATCCTGGTTACTAAACATTGTCTCATCATGAGAATGGACCATAATAATATTTTTTTTTCCTTGACAATGTTGAACATCATCAATGACTTGTTTATTCCTTGAACCTAGATCTTGGGATCTCCAGTTCTTCTAGGTATAGAGTTACCGCCACGATGACTTGTTCTCGGCCATAGTCCCATTCCCGTCGATGATTTCTCAACTCCCTCTCTATTTAGGCCTTTTGTAAGAGGATCCGACACATTATCTTTGACTTCACATAGTCAATTGTGATAATTCCACTAGAGAGTAGTTGTCTCACAGAGTTATGTCTTCGTTTTATGTGACGAGACTTGCCGTTATACATAATGCTTCCAGCCCTTCCTATTGCAGCTTGACTATCACAATGATGCAGATAGGGGCCAATGGTTTGAGCCAAATGGAATATCTTCTAAGAGAAATTCGGAGTCATTTAGCTTGTTCACCTGCCTTGTCTAAAGCAATGAAATTCCTTTCCATGGTAGAGCGACGTATACATGCTTGTTTGGATGATTTCCAAGATATTGCTCCTCCACCAATAGTAAAAACGTATCCACTTGTGGATTTTGTTTCAGTTGACCCAGTAATCCAATTTGCATCACTATATCCTTCAAGAACGGCTGGATATCTGTTGTAATGTAAAGCATACTTTTGAGTGTCATCTAAGTATCCCAAAACTCTCTTCATTGCCAACCAATGATTATGATTAGGATTACTTGTGTATCGACTCAGTTTACTGATAGCGCAAGCTATGTACAATTCATGACATACATTAAGCTTCCCAATACGCTAGCATAGTCCAATTGAGACTGACTTTCACCTTTATTCTTTGCAAGATGAAGATTTACATCAATTGGAGTCTTTGCCCTTTTAAAATTCAAAAATTTGAATTTTTCAAGTATCTTTTGAATATAATGAGTTGAGACAATGCTAGACCGTTAGGAGTTTTAAGAATTTAATTCCTAATATCACATCAGCAACTCCTAAATCTTTCAATCAAACTTACTAGCAAGCATACGCTTTGTAGCTTTTATATTAGCAATGTCATTATAAGCATATCATCTACAATATAAGCATAAAATAACTTCATGATTGGAGTATCTTAATGTAAACACATTTATCACATTCATTGATCTTAAATCCATTTGACAACATGGTTTGATCAAACTTTGCATGCCATTGTTTTGGTGCTTGTTTTAGCCCATAAAGTGACTTAATAAGTTTGCACACTTTCTTTTCTTTACCAGGAACTACAAAACTCTCAGGTTGTTCTATGTAAATTTCCTCTTCAAGCTCTCCATTTAAGAAGGCTGTTTTCACATCCATTTGATGAATTTCAAGACCGTATACTGCAGCTAGTGAAATTAACATCCGAATTGATGTAATCCTAGTCACTGGTGAGTATGTGTCAAAATAATCAAGACCTTCTTTTTGTCTAAAATCTTTGACAACAAGTCTTGCTTTATATTTGTCAATAGTTCCATCGTCTTTCATCTTCCTTTTAAAGATCCTTTTTGAACCCAATGGTTTGTTCCCTGGAGGAAGATCAACCAACTCCCAAGTATGATTGCTTAAGATTGGTTCAATTTCACTATTAACAGCCTCCTTCCAAGAGGTTGAGTCGCTAGACAACATTGCTTCCTTGAATGTTTGAGGCTTATTTTCAAGAAGAAATGTTACAAAATCTGATCCAAATGAAGTAGATGTCTTTTGACGTTTACTGCATCTTGGACTTTATTCATTTTGTTCATTCTCTTTTGGTTCTTCTCTGAGTTGTTTAGATCCCCCACTAGATGACTCAATTCTAGTTTTATACGGATAGATATGTTCAAAAAATTCAGCACTACCTGATTCCATTACCGTATTATCATGAATATACGGATGTTCGGACTTATGAACCAAAAATCGACATGCCTTACTGTTTGTGGCATATCCAATGAATACACAATCCACATTCTTAGGTCCTATTTTTACCCTCTTAGGTATAGGAACTTGGACTTTGGCTAGACACCCCCACACTTTGAAATATTTCAAATTGGGTTTGCTTACTACTACTTTATCAGAAACAAATACACATTTAAATCCATTCTTGGTCAGAACTGGAATTGAAACTAAATTCTTTCTCAATCTGGAACATATGAGACCCTATTCAAAGTCACCACCTTGCCTGATGTCATCTTTAATAGGACTTTGCCAGTTCCTTCCACCTTTTGCAACAACGGAGTTGGCATAAAACAATTTTTATCTTTAAGTGCTGGAAGTATATGATGAAAATAATTCTTTGTTGGCACAAACATGGCATGAGGCCCAGAATCTATTCACCATTCTCTTGGATTTCCAACCAAGTTACATTTGAAAGCATTGCACAGAGAATCCATTTTTCCTTTGGATTTCAGCCAAGTTTGCTTGATCTTTCTTTTTCTTGTCTTTTTAGGACCCCGGCATTTCATTAGCCCCTATGACCATGTTTACCACAATTAAAGTAGTTCCATTGAATTCTTCTTAGGAGGATTGCTTTTTGGACCAGATGCTTTCTTCTTTCTTTAATTTGTGGGAATCTTCTTCAACAAAATTTACTCCAGATATTGCTGAATTACCACGTGACCTCTTTTCTGCAGCCTTATTATCCTTTGATTCTCAACCTTACTATGAGATCTTCAAAAGTCATCTCCTTGCGTTTGTGTTTCAAGTAATTTTTAAAGTCCTTCCACAATGGAGGTAACTTTCAATAATTGCCAGCCACTTGAAAAGCATCATTCATTCACATCAATCCTACATAAAGGTTATGTGAGTATTAGGGAAACTTAATATTTCTAACATAGGCATTAAAAAATTATACCTTCAGCAAAGAGATCATGGATTATGACCTGCAATTCTTGAAACTGGGGTGACGACAGTCTTACTGTCTATCATCTTATAGTCCAGAAATTTTGCCACAATGGAATTTCTTCATTCCGGCATCTTCTGTTTTGTACTTCTTTTCTAAAGCATCCCAGAGTTCTTTTGAGGTTTGGCATTGCTGTACACTGGTATAGATCATCTTGCAGACCACCAAAAATATAATTTTTACACAAAAAATCTGAGTGTGTCCATGCTTTGTACCAAGAATCTTTCATCAGCCGGAGTTTCATCTGACATAACAGGACATTCTCAATGATGAACTTCTGCAGACTCAACGTAGTGAGATAGAAGAACATCTTTTGCTGCCTTCTCTTAAAGTCGACTCCAGAAAACTTTGCAGGTTTCTCAGCCGGTGCTAAGGCAACATTTGAACGATTATGTGCAACCGTTGTTGTTGCAGCACTTACTGGTTCCAGCATTTGTTTGACTTGAATTAGTCATTTTTTTTTCTGTCACAAATGACAGATAAATTAAGTATTTAAAATACTAACAGTAAAGAACAAATCTTACATAAAACTGTTTCTGATTTAACGATAAAATTTTTATGTTCTTTTAATCGTTAATCGATGAATTTTAAAATTCAAGCAGAGTAGAAAACCATAAAGGTTTTATCTCCAGAAACCTCAAATACAGAAATTGTTAAATTTCTTAAGATTGTTATTCTTACAATAGCTTGTATTTATAAAGTTAATGAACAGAAACAGAAACAAGATGAAGCAGAAAAAATTTAAAATACAAGAATTAATCCGAGTCCACAGAAACTACTGTGTGTCCTTAAGAAATTTAATCCCCTCACTGTACCCAAGCTTATAGATTAATTTCTCCCAAGATAAAACGGATTAAACCTGTTAAAGAAATAGCAGTACCTCAAACTTCTTTAACTTCAACGAACTGAAGAACAGCAACAAGTCACACAGACTCAGTCGATCGACACTTTGATTTTATTTGAGAGAAAAATAAATGCAGAGAAAGAAAAAAATTTCAGTGTTTGAAAAATCAAAAAATGACTTCCTTTTATAGCCATTTTCAGCAAGGAACATGTCTGTTCAGTGAAATCTGTTCAGACCCATTTTATCCAGAAAGTTGTGTCTTTTGGAAAAAATAACAACTTTTCGAAAAATTGTGTCTGTTAGGAAAATAACTACTTTTTGGAAAGTAACGACTTTTCAGAAAAGTAACGATTTTTCAGAATGTTACCGTTACCTGCAAATTTATAAGAGATAATATTAACACGATTTATTTGATTTAACAAAAAATGATTAAATAAATTTTGTCCAAAAAATTTATCAATCACATCATTTGCCAAATCCAAATCCAAATCCAAAGAAATGACTTTTCATTTGCACTTTGCAAATGACTTTTCATTTTTCCTCCAAAGTAGTTCCCTCACTTTTGATATTCTCTCTTTTCTTTTCCCATTCACACTTGCTAAAACCCAACATATTCTATGTCACATGATCAATCAACCAAGTGTGTCATTTTACTATTAATGGTTTACACCATTTTCTTGAACAAAGGAAATCACAGCGTCCGATTGAGAGTCATATCAAAGTGCTACCAAAAAAGAGCTTCCTCACTGATTGCATTCTTTTTCAATAAAGCACTTTGATAAAAGTAATTGTGATTGATTTTGAATTTAACATGTTAACTGATTCATCAGCGTATTTGAAAAGTGTGGAGTAGTCGAATTTTGCTGAAAATTGGCTATATGGACAAGTCTTAGAAGTGATCTGTCCACTAAAAAATAGTGAATTTTAAATTTTTTCTTATAATTATTTTACAAAAAGTAGGGCCATTATATACATAATTGATTAAAAATATAGTTCTTAATGTTGAAAAAAACTACATTATTGATTTTTTCTGATAAGAGATCCTATGCCGGAGTGCATAATATTTGGGACACAAATAAAAAATAAAGGGCGAGAAACTTATTGGTATAAGACATGAGAGGGGAGAAAATTGAGGAGTAAATGAAATGGAGAATGAGTTAATGTCTATTTATTTATGTCATAGACTTAGTTCTAGAAAAATCTTATGTTTACAATTTGCCGAAAAGTCATGTATCTTGTGGAGGAAATTAACCACTTGAAAAAAATATTTTAATGCAATTTAAAAATCCAATTATAGATTTTAATATGTTTGAAACCAAGTAAAAGTACAAACTTGATTATATATTTTCATGAAGAGCGCACTTTTATAATCTAGTAAAGATTTTATGTTTACTCTAAATACAAATATATCCTCCTATTCATTTTAGGGAAAATGTATTCCTGAAATCTCAGAGACATACTTATACTATATTAATGTCCTATTACACCCCTGAACTTATTTTATAAATAATTTTCTATCCCTTTTTGGCCTACGTAGCAACATCTTGTGAGTCTAATGTGTGTTGACATTTTCTTTCAAGCTAGTGTCACGTATGTCGAAAAGAAGTAGAAAATTATTTGTAAAATAAGTTTAGCGGGTAATATGATCTTAGTATAGTATAAGTGTCTCTGAGATTTCGGGCATAAGTTGAGGGGGTACTTATGCATATTCCCTTCATAAGATATCCCCGCTTGGATACATCTCTCCCATGAAGTAATATATATCATTATTAATGTATACGACAACCAAGAAATATATTCGAGAGCAACAAAGAATTTGAGATTTTATAATTGATGAAACTTTTGGGATCGGTTTTCATTAGCCTCTAGATATATGAAATTTCTATAATTTATACTATTTTTTGTTTTTACAGTAAACAACTTCAATATATTATTTAATAATCTATTTGAAATGTTCATACGATATAAATCGTTGTTTACAATCCGAATTGAGAAAGTTGAATTCCAAAAAATTCTATGCAGGAAGAAAATAGAGAATTGCGTTAGATTATGAGTTAAAACATTTCACATTCGAGAAAAATATAAAAAATATTGATATATTTGAAAAATTTCATCGATATTCACATATTTTTTGCAAGTTGTATCTATTTTTTCTACAATGTTATCATTTTTTTAAATATTTGCACCATTAGCTTTGTATATGATAAAATACTAATCACTTATCAACCACTTCGTAAAGATTGATTCATAGCCTTTCAGATCTCTACTGCCTCAACTAATTAAGTATAATGTGTTTGCAATTCGCTTTGTTGGTGAATTTTGTGATACATTTCATTATTGTTTCGATAATAGAAATACTTCTATTTATTTTGATTTTAATATTGAAAGTATTTATTAAAAAATGATTTCTAATTTCCACAACAATAAAAACAATCATAAAATCAAATTTATTTCTATATATAATGAGAACTATCATAATATTATATTATAAATCTTGAAAGTATTTATTAAAATATTAGTTTCTAACTCCACAAAAATAAAAACAATCATAAAAGTAATTTCATTTTTATATACAATAACCATTGACATAATTTTATATTCTAAATTACATTAATAAAATCTAATGAAAATGTGGGTCCATATTAAATGTCACATCATTAGGATAAACATGACATTTAAGAAAAGATTTTTGGTTGTATTGTCATTATAAATCTACTTCTCCGTCCGTTTTAAAAAGGACGACCTAATTTGACTTGGAATGAAGTTTAAGAAAAGAAAGAAGACTTTTTAATCTTGTGGATCTAAATTAAAGTTATGTCAAAAAGTAGCAAAATGCCCTTTAGTCTTGTGGATTTAAACATGTCACGTGGAAAGTTAAAGTTAAAGTGTTGCCAAAAAAATGATAAGGGTCATTCTTTTTGGAACAAACTAAAAAGGAAATAGGGACATTCTTTTTGAAACGTGGGGAGTACCATTTCTTTTGATGCCATAGCTTAAAAACAAACATTCTAGAATATTTATGAAATGACAAATTTGCCCAACAAATTGCTTACTGAAAATTTTGATAAATTTCAATTATTATGAAATATCTAAGGTTAATTATTTGTATTACAAAATTGTAAGAACTGCAAATTTATAACTACAAAGATGCTACAAAAGGGCCTCAGATATAGAGGAACATCAACAGCCCTTTCCTATTTGTTGAAAGTTTAACTAAAATAAGAAACTAAAACTTTTTACAACATTTGATTGATAACAATAAATCAAACAAATAAAATAGATTGCTGTCAGAATACAACTTCAGCTTTATTTTAACTGTTGCGTCTCATTCAAACTGCACAATATGAATAAGCATTAATAATGACCTAGTTAAGCTGCCACCGAAACTTTGTTTCAAATCGTAAATAAATAATGACATAAAAAAAGATTAACTATTCAAATTGATGGGCTTGAAACATATAGTATCTTTTAAGCAACCATAATATATGCATGTTCACAAAATTTCAGTACCATAATAATTTGCAACATTTGAACTTAATTGATGTCGTGTAGCTGATCTACGAAAAGATCCTCATAATTTATCGCAACAACATGTAGTAGTCTAACATAAAGCAAGATTGGTGGATCAAATAAATAGAACTCGAGATTAACCAAGTTCCCTTTCTAGTTTTGAAATATCAAAATGCAAGATATGTATTTCAGTAAGTTTAGCTACATTATCAGAAATGAAGATAATAATAATCATAAAATTCATTCAATAGAGATAAACCTGCTTCAGGTTACCATTGATCTCTATTGTGCAACCTTACTTTTCATGAAAAATTTCTTTAAAAAAAAATACAAAATCTAAGTAAAAGAACAAAATATAAAAATTAAAAAAAAAATGACGAAATGCTTAAATGTTAACCTTGTTCTTTGCTAGGGTTCAACATTGTTCAGTCGATTCTTAGAACCATCAGACATGGTTTTTCTCCTGCATTGATACAAATTATCATTTGACATACAAAAAGTGTTAAGCCAAAATTGTGACTCAAGAATCAAGAGAAAATGCATAATACAATTTTTGACGATTCATATATGAGAGAACCTCCTTGCTGTTTGTGCTTTAAGTTCAAATTGTATATCAGCATACTCTAATGGTCCATTGTTTTATATTTCTAGGAGCTCACTTATAGATGCTCCAAGTGGATAGTTTCCAAAAAACGAAAGAAGTCTAATAAGTAGGGAATGAAATAATTGAACATTTTATTTGGTGGTGACGCAAAGGAGAAACATGTTTGAAGCATATACCCGACATATTAAATGCAACATCTCGAGGAGAGTAAGACATTCCCACTCTAATTTTAAAACAAATATATATATATATATATATGTATATATATATATATGATATATAATAGCTTATCCATTGACCAACAATATATGTTAACTATCTTATCCATCCTAAAATACATTTATGGACATCTAGCATATAATCTCATTAAAAGTTACTCTCTTAAAACAGTTATTTCTAAAACTGTAAGTAAAATATATATGACCTGTTGATGTTTCAACTCAACCGCTTCCAACAACTTCAAATATCAGGTAGAAATAGTGTTTCTCTCACATTCACAACACAATGAGCAGTAGAACTTGTACCATGACATAGCCAAAGCAGGGAATTACTTGTATGTATAAAGAAAAAAAGTAAAAATATAAGATGCATCATAGTTGGTTTAGACATCAAGGGTATTCGTTAGCAGTAAATTCATTCAATAACAACTTTCAAGCGGCGATCATCTCCATTTACCATCCTAATTGTAAAATTCAGGGTCATAGCGTTAAAGGGTATAAATTAAAAAAAATAATCAAAAGTTCAGTAACATTATCTCCTTTAATTTCTACCATATCTGTCTGTACATGACATATATAAGCTTAGCTTTTAAAATCTTGTTACATGGTGGTTCAGAAAAAAGTAGGAATACTATCAATTACTTGTTTGACTTAAATAAAAAAAATATGTACTCAACTGAGTTCATAAAGAGTTATTGAGAAGAATTTCTTATTTACTTTGGAATGCATCATCGAGAGACTTCTATCAACTGTATTTGCAGTATGGCTGATTGCAGTTCTTCGAAAGATGCTCAACTGATCATGTTATAGGAGAAGCATCTAAAAAATTGTTATGCATTTTTAGATGTTGCTCGTAGATAATAACATTACCATATCGCCTGAAGAATGATGCTTCCCTATTGAAAAAATCCTAAAAAAAAAGAGCTATATATGTCTAAGAATTTTTCAGATATTAGCTATAAGTTCTTCAGCAAATGACACTTGACAACTAAATGTACTCAAGATTCACTAAAAAAAAAAAACAGGATTTGGGGAGGTTTCATTGAGGGGATTACTATAACCTCCTCAAAAATATGTTTAATGTGGGGGTTATTTTAGACCCCACAATTTTTTATTAAGTTATGGGAGTCCTAACCTACAATATTTTATTTTTAAAAAAATAAAGGCGCCTGCAAATATTGATTAACTTCACTAATTTTTATTTTGCTCTAAGCTAACTCTAACCTGTTTCTATCACTCTAAGCTGAACATTTCTCTCTCTAAGATCACTCTCTAGCACCCATTTCTCTCTCACGACTCTTCTCTCTCACTCTGCCGATTTAATAAGTTTTGGCATACATTGAAGAGAAACAGAGCTCTTCATCTCGTAGCTTTCAGGTAATTTTGATGTTATGATCTTCCTGAGATCACAAGCTCAATCCACCAACAAAATCAAAAAATGCCGAAAAAAACCAACTGTAGAATTTATTGATAATCGAAGTCCTTTATTACAACTAATGAAACTAACAACTATGGAACCTACTGCTACGCCATTGATGATCTGCATCGAAAAGAAGAAGAAGAAGACTGAGAACGAGAAGAATTTGGATCGAAGAAGAGAGAAGGAAGTAGAGAAGAGAATTGGTGTGACTCCTTATTTTCAGGTATATCTTCTCTCTCTTCCAGCAAAACTATTTATAACAACCTCCACCAAAAACCTGTACCCACGTGTCATAATCCTCACCCTCACCTTTCATTAATAAACTTCCAATCCCATCCATTCATTTTATATTTCTGTTAACCTTCCAATTTCCTGTTATTTCCTTAGCCAGATTCAGGGAGCGAATCCCTGCAACCCATACTTTTATACCTTTAACTGCAGTTCATAACATTCACTTCCCCATCAAAGCATCCTTGACCTCAAGGATTAGAATCAAAACCAGGAAACTTAGCCTTCAAAAAATCATAATCCTCCCAAGTGGCATCCTCCGGTGGAATATTAGAACACTGAACGAAAACCCGAACAGCAGCCACATTGTTTCGTTTGACCATCTGCCGCTGCAGAATGGCCACTGGCTTAACCAAAAACTGTCCGTCGTCATTTGTATAAGGCAAATATGACTGTATAACCACTCAATCTACGACCTTCTTCTTTAAGAACGAAACATGAAAAACTGGATGAATCTTAGAATGCAAAGGTAGAGCTAATTTATAATCCAACAACCCAATTCTTTCAACTATCAAATAAGGACCGTAATATTTAGAACTGAGCTTCAAATTTTGTCCCAAAGAAATGGAAGTCTGTCGATATGGTTGAAGCTTTAAGTAAACCCAATCTCCCACTAGAAACTCACGCTCGGTCCTTTTCTTATCCGCGAAAAACTTCATTCTAGCTTGGGTAGTAGCTAGATTGTCTTTCAATAATTGAAGAAATTGTTGTGGATGCATCACCACGTCTTCTGCTGCCTGTACTAATGTCTCCAAAATAGGGCCAATTGAAAGTTGAGGAGGAGTATAACCATACAACGCTTCGAATGGAGTACATCGCAGACCCGTGTGGAAGTTGGTGTTATACCACCACTCCGCAGCAGGTAGCCATTGTTTCCACTGCGTAGGCCTACTTGTAGTCATAAATCGAAGGTGATTTTCCAGACACCTATTGACTCTCTCAGTTTGTCCATCTCTCTGAGGATGATAGATCGAACTATAGTGCAATTGTGTACCCATTAGTTTGAACATTTCCTGCCAGAACTTACTCAAAAATACCTTGTCTTTGTCAGGCACAATGTTGTCGAGAGTACCATGTAACCTATGAATATATCTCCAATATAACTCAGCTACTGTCAGAGCAGTATACGGATGAGACATAGCTATAAAATGGGCATACTTTGTAAACTGATCTACCACCACCAATATCACGCTTTTAGCTTTCGACTTTGGCAAACCTTCTATAAAGTCTATGCTAATATTACTCCACGCTTGATTAGGAATTGGCAATGGCTGAAGTAAACTGGGATAGGCTGCATCGTCGTCCTTGTTACGATGGCAAACCTCACACTGAGCTACATATTCATTCACCATAGCTCTCATTCTTGGCCAATAGAAATATTGAGTTAACCTTTTGAAAGTGCCCAATTGGCCCGAAAGTCCATCCAAAGGAGTGTCATGAAAAGTAGAAATTGGTTCTTGTCAGAAAGGCCTTTTGGAACCCACATAAACCTTGCCTTTCTTCCTTAAAACCCCATTGACGTTATGCCACAAACTAGGCTTGTGAACATCTACTGACATCAAGGTCAGCAACTCTTGAACATTAGGATTCTCCATATAACTGTGCATAATTTCTTGTATCCACATTGGCATAATCATACTCACAGACATCAGTAAACCTGCCGAAGACTTTTCACTCTCTTGTAACCTTTCTTCTCGCCTGGATAGAGCATCTGCTAACCTATTCTCCGCTCCTTTTTTGTATCGCACCTCATAAATAAGGCCTAATAATTTCGTTAATCCTTTTTGTTATATAGCTGATGTTACTCGTTGTTCCAACACATATTTCAAATTGTAATGATCAGTCTTGACCACAAAGTGTTTGAACTGTAAATAATGTCTCAATTTATCCACTGCGTTAAGTAGAGCCATATACTCCTTCTCATAAATCAACTTGCCCCTGTGTTTATGAGCCAATACTTTGCTAAAGAAAGCAATTGGCCTCACTTGCTACATAAGTACAGCTCTAATACCCCCATGACTAGTATCAGTCTCTACCACAAACTCTTTGGTATAGTCAGGAAGTTTCGGCATCCACACTCCATTTGAAGGCTTTAGTTTTTAACAAATCAGTGAGTGGCCTGCTGATGGTCCTATAATTTTCCACATACTTCCGATAGTAACCTGCTAGCCCAAGAAATCCTCTTAGAGCCCGTAAGGTCTTAGGTCTAGGCCATTCTATCATAACTCGAATCTTATGAGGATCGGTAGCTACCCCTTCCTTAGTAATAACATGGCCTAAGTACTCCACTTGAGCTTGCCCAAAAGAACATTTAGACTTCTTTGCAAATGACACATTAAGCCTCAAAGTTTCAAATACCACCTGCAGATGCTGTAAATGCTCCTCCATATTTCCGCTATAGATTAATATATCATCGAAAAAGACTAGAACAAACCTTCTGAGAAACGATCTAAAAATCTATTTCATTAATGCTTGAAATGTTTCTGGAGAATTGGTAAGTTCGAGAAACATTACTCTAAACTCATAATGGCCCATGTGAGTCTGAAATGCCGTCTTGTGCACATCTTCCATCTTCATCCTAATTTGATGATAACCAGCCCTCAAATCCACCTTAGAAAAGATTGACTCCCCATGTAGTTCATCCAACAAATCATCGACTATAGGTATGGGATACTTGTCTTTAATGTTCAAGCCATTCAATCCTCTATAATCGACACAAATCCTCCATGTTCCATCTTTTTTCTTTACTGACAATGCTGGTGAAGAATAAGGCGATTGACTAGCCTGTATGATTCCACTACTGAGAATCTCTTTCAACTGCTTCTCCAACTCATTCTTTTGATGGAAATTATATTTATAGGGCCTCAGACTAACCGGCATAGCTCCTGGCTTATGAGGTAGCATGGTCAAACAGTCTTGCTGGTGGCAGTGATTTCGGTTCTGCGAAAATATCAGCATATTTAACCAACACATTTTGAAGTCCATGATCGATTACCTCCTCCTAACTGTTTGTCATCATGTTCATGATAAAAAGATGAGCAACTATAGCTTGACCCTTCTTCAACATCTTTTTCATTGATCCACTAGATAGCATACTCAAACTTCCCTCACCTGCAATTCCCGGCAGCACTAACTTATTAGCTTTCCAAACTATAGTAACACACTTCCGTTCATGATCAAACTTATTCGGATTGTGTTTCTTTATCCAATCATTTCCTAACACCAATGCACAACCATCCAAGGAAATAATGAGCAAATATTCTATGAAAATTCTATTTTGCATTTTCCACGAAAATCCTTTACAGTGAGAGTTGCACATTACGTAATTACCATCTGCCACTGTCACTCGTACAGGCGAACACGGATGAGGTTGGTAGCCTGATGCGTCTATGGTATACTTATCAATGAAGTTATGACTGCTTCTCTAATCAATTAAAATTGCCAGTTGTTGTTTCTTCATAGTCCCCCCGACAAGAATTGTATTCTCTCCTTTGTTATGACCAATTAATGCATTAAGACACACAACTTGTTGTACCTCTTGTTCGACTACTCCTTCAATGGTTATCTCCTCTATCTATTCCAATACTGACATCTAATCGACTTTCTTTTCCTTCTCAACGAATCCAGTTAAATAATTCAACTGTCTCGTTTTGCATATATGTCCCGACCCATATTTCTCTCCACAACGGAAACACAAGTGATTCGACTTCCTAAACTCGTAAACTTCAGGAGTAAGTCGGTAAGACCCATTCCTGTTAACCATCGCATTAGATGCTTTTCCTACTCCCTGCACAGCTGCCGGCAACACTCGGTTCACTGTTCTATTCCTTCTTCGTGCAGCTTCGATAGCCATTTCCTTCATCCTCGCTTTCTCTACAACTTCTTTCAACGTCCTCGATTTGAACATTTTAACCTCAAATCTAATTTCCTCCTTCAAAGCTCCAATAAAACTTGATAGGAAATGAGCTTCATTCAAAGCCAAATTTCGTATAAGCATATGAGCTTTAAGATCTTCAAATCTCCCTAAAAACTCATCCACAATACCGATTTGTTGTAGCTTGTTAAACTCTTCCACCACATCACTTACTACAATTTCTCCAAACCTGCTGATCAAATCCTCTTTAAACTTGATCCAATTCGGTATTCCACCATTTAACACCATCGACTGATGCCAGACTTCAGCAACATCAGTCAAGTACAAAGCAACCATTTCTATCTTCTGTTCATTACCTACTCTGTATTGTATAAAAAATCTCTCACACTTTCAAATCCACACCTTCGGCTCCTGACCTGCGAAACTAGGTAACTCCCACCTAGGTAACGTCACTGCATTCGGCTGAACTCTATTGCGGTTATCCCCATTCGGAATAGGTAGTAAACCTGATCCCACATTTGGAACCACCGGAGCTCTTTCCAACACTCCTAATCTCTCCAAAATTAAATCTAATGCTCCTTGAATTCTAATTTTAGCATTGCGTACTTCCTCTTGCGAATTCAGCAGATCAGAGAGCATTTCATTGTGCCTTGCTATCTTATCCTCTGTAATCTTCGAGCATGTGCCCTCAACCATTACACAGGTTCGAAAGCTCTGATACCAAATGTTATGATCTTTCTAAGATCACAAGCTCAATCCACCAACAAAATAAAAAAATGCCTAAAAAAAACCAACTACATAATTTATTGATAATCGAAGTCCTTTATTACAACTAATGAACTAACAACTATGGAACCTACTGCTACGCCATTGATGATCTGCAAGGAAAAGAAGAAGAAGAAGAACAAGACTAAGAACGAGAAGAATTTGGATCGAAGAAGAGAGAAGGAAGTAGAGAAGACAATTGGTGTGACTCCTATTTTCAGTTATATCTTCTCTCTCTTCCAACAAGACTATTTATAACAACCTGCACTCACCTGTCATAATCCTCACCCTCACCTTTCATTAATCAACTTCCAATCCCATCTGTTCATTTTATATTTCTGTTAACCTTCCAATTTCCTGTTATTTCCTTAGCCAGATTCAAGGATCGAATCCCTGCAACCCATACTTTTATACCTTTAACTGCAGTTCATAACATTTGATTTTGTTATGTTTTGGAACGCCGATCTATTGATTTAATGTATTCATCTTCCTGATTTGTTTGATTTTTCTCTTCAAATTCTAGTTTCCATGTGGGGTTTTGAACTCAGTAGAGCAATTTGTAGTGAAAAAAGTTTAAAACATGTTGTTTTTGAAACATCTGTAGATTTTTGGGGGATTTAATGGATATTGTTTAGACTGAATCACCACTTTTAATCGGTAATAGTTTGGATAAATTAGTCTATTTTATCGGTGAGAGTGTGTATATTGTTGCTTCTTCCGATGGTTTTCTACTATGCAATAGGCTTAGAAGTTGGCATAGGGTTTACTATGTCTATAATCCTGCGGGCAGCGTTTGAATGTCCCTAAAACTCGAATTCGTATGGATGATCCTTATGTTGGATTTACTTGTAAGGTAGAAGAAGATGACATTGTCTCGTTTACTATAGTTCGCTATGTAATTAGGGAACATTATTAGTCTAGTATAACAATTGAAAGTTACTCCTCAGAGACAAATGTGTGAATTTCTAATAATGTCATTCATCATTTACTTTATCCATTGCACCCTAGAAGGGATGAGAATTACTTATCATCGAATTGTGTAATCGATGGAGTATTATGTTGGATTGATAATTCTGGACAAGGGATGATTGTTTATCGCAATTAGTAAGGAAGCTTGTTATTTTGAACAAATAGTTCTTCAAGGGCAACTTTTGAATTTAAACTTGAAGATGAACAATTCAACCTTTAAGGTATTTTAACACTAAACTCACTCTACTTATAATTCTAACAAGATTATAAATCGTTTCCCAACAACTATTTTTTGTCTCAATCTATATTTACTGTCTTTGTTTTAATTTGTAATTAGTCTTATGTTTATCTTGATATGCAATTATAGTCTTTCTTTTCAATATGTTGATGTACTTTTTACATTTGCAACAATTTTTTCTTTTCACTGTGTTGTATGTACTTACTTTATTTCTTACTTCTTACATTTGCAACAGTTGTACTTTTATCAGGGGGTTTACATTCAGTTCAAAGGTTTATCAGTTTCACTTCTAATTAATATGGATAAATATTTGATTGGAATGCCTAGAACCACAACTAAATATTTAATTGGGTTGCAAAAATTTCTAGATTTTGCATTTATGAATGGAGTTATAGAAGATAAAATAAAATATTTGTGTCCTAAATGTGGATTTGAGAAGTGGCAGACTAGAAATATAGTTTACGATCATTTGATTAACAAGTCATTTCCTCAAAATTATGTCACCTGGATTATGCATGGAGAAACAGAAGTATTGAAAGATTTCAGAAACACAAATATTATTCTAGATACGTTGCCTCTTAAAAATCTCATAGAACTATTGATTAATGAAGCATTTCAGGATTCAATTAGACCTGAAGACATTAATGTTGGTCCGTCACATGTAGTTGGGGAAGAAGAAATGTTATATCGTACGCCTTCTTCATACAACAAGGATTTTTTGAGTTGCTTTGAGATGGATGTGAATTATTATCTGAAGGGTCCAAGTACTCGAAATTAGAATTTTTATTGAAGTTATATCACATAAAGTGTTCACCTGGATTAAGTGATAAGTGAATGACTATGTTGTTAGATCTATTGAGGGATGCATTTGAATTTGCTAGGATTCCTAATTCCTTTTATGAGGCAAAGAAAAACATCAAAAAGCTTTCTCTTGATTATATTAAGATAGATGTGCGTCCAAATAACTGCATGTTGTATTGGGGAGATGATATTAATGAGGAAACACGCAAGCATTGTCACCTTTCCAGATGGAAGCTTAACAAGAAGACCATCACTAACCAGCATGCTAAAAAAACAAACAAAAGAAGATACCTGCAAAATTTTTTGTTACTTCCCACTAAAACAAAGGTTGCAAAGATTGTTCATGTGTTTCAGAATTGTAGAGCATATGAGATGGCATGCAAAGGATAGTAGTAGAGATGTAATTATGAGGCATCCTAGAGATGGTGAGTCATGCAAGAAGTTCGATACTACTTTTCCTGAATTTTCTATTGATCCACGAAATGTTCGTTTAGGCCTAGCTAGCGATGGTTTCAATCCTTTTGGAAAGATGAGTACTACTTACAGTATTTGGGCAATTGTTTTGATTCCATATAACGTTCCACCTTGGATGTGTACGAAGCAACCAAATTTGATTCTATCAATGCCAGGTCAACGTACGGTGGGGAATAATATAGATGTATACCTACAACCTCTTGTTAAAGAGTTGAATAAGTTATGGTGTGAAGGTTTGAGAACTTTTGATTCATCAAAAAATGAAATGGTTTGAATGCTGGTTGCTCTAATGTGGACAAGCAGTCACTTTCCCGTACTTGATATTTTATCTGGTTGGAACACATACTGTTTATGCATGTCCTTCTTGAAATTTTGATACAGAACCTTGTTGGCTTCATCATAGTAAAAAGTGATGCTTTATTGGTCATCGTCGATTTCTGAGAAAAAATCATAAATTTAGATTACTGAGACATCGTTTTTTGGAAATGTTGAAGAGAGGAGCCCACCAAGAAATTTATCTGGATTAGATATTTTGCAACAAGTAAAGGAAATTGATGTTACATTTGGAAGAACAGTAGAGTTGATCTTAAAAAGAAAAAAAAAGAAAGGAAAATGTAACCCAACAATGGAAAAAAGAGAGCATATTCTTCAAGCTTCCATATTGGGAGTTCAACTTGTTACGTCATAATTTAGACGTTATGCATATTGAGAAGAATGTGTTCGACAATGTTATATACTCTTTTCTAAATGATAAATACAAATCAAAAGATCATGTTAATACTCAAAAAGATCTACATGATATGGGTATAAGGCACAATATTTGGCCTGATGAGAATGAGAATTGTTGGCTTGGTGCATTTGCCATTCCAGTTAATAAGAGACTTGCCTTCCTCAAAACTTTAAAAAAGGTCTCTGTGCCGGATGGTTACTCAAGTAATATTTCTCACCATATTGATTTGGAGAATAAGAGGATATTTGGATTAAAGACTCACGATTCTTACATTATTATGCAACAATTCTTGCCCATAGCAATTCAAAATGTTCTTCAAAATCAGGTTGTTGAAGTCTTGGTAGAGCTTTCTTCCCTTTTTAGACAACTTTGTTCGAAAACCTTGAGCCTCTCGGACCTAGAAAAGATACAAGATCGAATTGTACTCACACTTTGCCACCTAGAAATGTTGTTCCCTACATCATTTTTTACTGTAATGGTTCATTTGACTGTCCATTTAGTGGATGAGTTAATAAAGGGTGGTCTAGTACATTATCGTTGGATGTATTTTGTTGAAAGGTAAAATATTTCTTATAGAAAATTCTTTGTTTCAATATAATGCTTATTCTTATACCTTCTTGGTTTGACTATAGATTGTTAGGCCATTTCAAGTCCCTTGTAGGGAATAGATAACAATCAGAAGGTCCCATAGCCGAAGGTCGTATAGTTCAAGAAGTACTAACTCTTTATTTTGAGGATATGGGGTCGAGAGTTAATAGACCTAAACATGTAAATGATGAACCAAATCATAGTGAAGCTTCTGAAGTATCATCAATGTTCCCTCACGAGGTAAATCTGTCGGAGGGTTAAATTTCTCCTTGACTCAACTTGAGAAGACTCAAGTTCATCGATATGTGTTAATTAATTGTGAAGCAGTGAAGCCGTTTATTGAGTAAGAAATAAATTGATTTATTTTGAAAAATGAATTAGAGTGAATTGATTAAAAGTTGATACATTCAACTTGTTTATAGTGAACTTAGGAATCACACAAGGAGGAGTTCAAGAGTTCGAAGGTTCTTAGGAATCACACAAGGAGGAGTTCAAGAGTTCGAAAAACCTTCTATAACAGAAGTAGAGAAGAGAGTTAACAAGGAATTTTCTGAATGGTTTCCAAAGCGAGTGAGTGAATTAAGTTTTCAAATATTTATCCATGCCAAGTTAAGTTACTTCTTTTAATTTTTGAACATTTGATTAAATATTCTTTTTCTTATCTAGATTATGAATCCAGATATAGCAAACAAGATCTCTACTGATATGGAGTTCTTAGCACGGGGTCCAATGATATATGCAAGAATGTTCACTACTTATAACTTTAATGGATTTAAATTCCGGACTTTGTCTAGAGAACAAGGACTGAAAACTCAAAACAATGGAGTTTTTCTAACCTCTAACACCTGATGTATTGTATCTAATACTGATAGAAATGCAAGACAAGTAGTCTTACCAAATTATGGTAAGGTAGAAGTTATTGTTGAACTTAATTACTTTGGTCGATTTAAGGTTGTGCTCTTCAAATGTCAATGGGCTGACACTGCTCGAGATAGAGGATTCAAGAGAGATGCTTGGAATTTTAACTGTGTCAATTTGTCTAGATTGATTCACACTGGTGATCGTGAGGGTTATGATCCTTATATCGAAGCATCTCAAGCAAATATGGTCTATTACTTAATGATGAAACTGAAGAAGGATGGAGTGTGGCTGTACATTTAAAACCAAGAGATATGTTTGACATGGGAGATTTTGATAAAGGAGAAATGTATGAAAAGGAGTCGTTTGAAAAACAGAAATTTGAGCAGTTTTTTGATGTTGATTGTGAAAATGTTCCAATTGCAATAGAGGAGCATATGTCCGAATAGGAATTAAGTTCCTTAGTTCAATATCAAATCAGTAGTAGTTTTTCATTTAATTCGTTAATTCTTAATTGTAATTCAATTGCAATTTTCATTGATATATATAACATTAAATTGTTCCTTCTGTTTAACTTTTTACTTCTGATTTTATTTCAACATGGTGAAGATTTGAACCTTGGATGTCTCTGTTAATTATCTAGCTAGGTATGTTTCATCTACTTCTATTGCTTGTAGATATGCCGAAGGCTAAGTATTATGGGAACTTTTGAAACTCAGTTCACTCAATATCTACTTCACAAGGTGTAGCACAATTTTCATCAACAAATGAATCAGAATCTTCACATTTTGGTAATACACATCAAAAACTGAATCAGAATCTTCGTCAACAACAGCTGACATCATATCTTCAACCGACACCGCGACCTACACCTTCTGTTCATGTTACAACACTGCTGAATCCATCAGTTCAGATCACAACAGATGCAGTAGGTAATATCTTCTTTCTTGCTTCTTTGTTCGTCCCCTTTTTTCTTCTGCTTCTTCTTCTTTATTTCTTTTTTCACTGTTAGAGAGGGCTGGTAAAAACTTTTCTGTAGGACTCTGTTTTCGCAGCCTTCTTCTGTTTGCCTTTTTAATGTAGGAAATACACCATCGGCTAAAAAAATGTTTTAGACATAAATGGATTCTATTTGTTCTATTTATTTGTATTGATTAGATAGGTGATTCTATTTTTTAGAGGCTAGTTTAGAACTTCTTATACTCACTCTTGCTGATATACCCTCTGTGCTAAATTAGACAAAGTTGAGATGTTGTTTATTTTCGATATTCTTGAAATATGTAGGTAATTGCAGGTTGGCAGCTTTAATTTTTATGCTTGCATAGCGATAGAAAAATTTGTAATAACCATTCAGGTGCTAACTAGTTATTGTGTGCAATTTATCTTACTTTTATTGCGCCTAGATATGCAGAAATTCAAGCGTTACAAGAACTTACATAACTCATTTTGCAAAGCATCTACTCCACAAGGTGTAGCATAATCTTCATCAACTGAATCATGACCTTTGCATTTTGATGATACACCTTTAGTTCAGACTACACTACATCCAACTACATCAATTCAGACCACAATGCAGCTCATTCCATCATTTCAGATCGCGTCACAACAAAAATCATCTAAAAGCCTAGCGGACGTGAATCTATGCTATATTGGATGGTGAACGCAATAGGTATTTTTTTATTTCTCTTATCTTGCTTCTTCTTCTTGCTTATTTCATTGTTGGAGGGGGCTGACAATTATTTTTTTGCAAGACTCTTCTAAATAACCTTTTCCTTTTTCCAGATTTACAAGGAGCTATTAGAAAACTGAAAGTGAAGAAAAGGGGCATCTTCAATTTGTCTAATGGAAAACGTATCGTGGTTGATTTGGATGACATGGATTCTCCAGTTGGTGAAGGACAAGGCACTCTTGCACGCTTTTGTCGAATTTTAGCAACTGACTGTTCCATGTTTCCAATTCATTTTGAAAAATGGATAGATTTACCAACGACATGTTTCAACCGTTACTTTGATCAATTTATAACGGTATTTAAACATAACCCTACTTTTAAACTAATACATGTTTGGTAAAATGCCTGAATATGTGTTTATAGTGTCTATGCCTTAGTTTGTAATTTGTAGTTGCTAACTTAATTTGTTAGATTTGCGTTAGACTCTTGGGCGTTTTGTTTATTGATATTTGAACATTGATGGACCTTTTCAGCGCAATATCTGTTAGGATCTTTTCAGCGTAATATGTGTTAGGATCTTTTCAGCTAATTACTTTTTTGAATAATTTTTGTATATTAGACAAGCTAATAATTTCTTTGTTTTTGAAGCACTATTTTATCTTAGGACTAGTGAGTCAAATGGAAGACAATATGTTTATAATTCTATGTGTAATAAGTGGCAAACAGGCTAAAAAGATTTGATAAAATTTATGACCCACTTAAAGAGCAGAGCTGAATTAATGGATGAAGTTCCAACAGGAATATCAATGGATGAATGGATTTCTTATGTTGATTACAGCCTTAAAGAAAAAACAATGGTAATTATTAAAGTTCTTCAATTGGTATGTGCAATATTATAAAATTTGTTTGCACATCTTAACTTTTAGGTATTTTTTCTAAGAAACTGTGTAAAAGAAATGCTGAAAATCGAAAGCAACAAATGATTTCACACATCGGTGGCTCGAAACCCAACTCTAGAAGAAGGGCTGAAATGGTGAAAAATCTTCATTTGAATTACTTTAATTAAACTAACAACTATTTGTAGTTAGTTAAATTGTGACTTTTCTTTTCTCATTTCATTTATAGAAGGATGAAACTGAAAAAAATCCTTGACGAGGACAACTCTATCTTGCTACTCATAGGAATGAAGATGGATCATATGTTAATGAGGCAGCAAAAGAGATGTGTAAGTTTCATATTTCTCTGTCTCCTTTTTCTTCCACCAGCTCTTAAAGAGTACTCAAAGACTATTTACCATAAATGGATGTACAAATGATGTTGAAAATTATAAGGTGTAAGCATATATTGTATGAAATCTAAACTAAACATGGAAATGTGTACACTAATTCTACTTTGCTTTCCCGTCAACTATATTACTATAAAAAAATCTCAATTTTACATGATAGCACATTTCTTCCTTTTATCTTTGACTGGCTTCACCATCTGAAACTGGCCTTGTGCTTGATTTTGACATTCACTAATAAGATATCTAATTTCTTCTGTGTGTTGTATTCAGGAAAAAATTGAGCTAGCCATGATGCAAAGCATCACAAATGAGTCTGAAGTTTCACAAATTGATGTCGTTGGTAAGGTGCTAGGTAAAGAGAATTCTGGACGAGTAAGATGCTTAGGATTAGGAGTTGTCCCAAGTAAAGCTTTCAAACAAACAAGAGCTGGTTATAGTGGTTTAAATGCTTCAAGTTATAATAATGACTCTTGTTCTTCCCAATGCCAAGAAAAGTACAGTCAAATATTAAAATCTCAAAATCAAACTCAAGACAACTACACTTGTGTGATGAATGCTCACACTCAATTGGTGAATGCATTCAAGACGTATATGATAATGAAAGAAGGGACAATACCTGAATAGTTTGCTGGAATCTTTTTTTCTCCGACTCCTTCAATGGTAAATAAGAGTTTATTTGACTTCTTCTTTTTTGTTTAAATTTCATTACTATTGTTAAATTTCCTCCTAAATTTTGTGTTCATTGACTAGATTGTTTCAGTACAAGTAGGGACAATACTAGAACAATCACTGAAATTTTTTAGATCTGTAAATTACTATGAATCAATAAGTAAATTGTGCATCTAGCCTAAACTAATTTGAGTATTCCGTTTGGTTGTATGAAATTTCTAGTTCTTAATTGAAGTAGATAAAATTGTCACATAATGTACCAATTAGACTGTCATTAACTGAAAAACCTGAACTATATTGTTCTTAGTATAATATTGTTCTTAGATTATCCAAGGGCGTGACCTTGTGGTCAATAAACTAGTTTAAGAATTATGTAGTCTCAGGTTTGACCAGCTCTCATATGTTTTTTATTACTGGTGCGACGATAGGTATCTTGTGGAGTTAGTTGAGGTGTGCAAAAGCCTGTCAAACACTATAGTTACAAAAAAAAAATTAATACTTTGAATCAATCAATATAGATGTGTCTAACTGGAAGTAGTTGGATGTTCAAGTTTGTGTCACACCCCGAGCTACCCCCGAGACGCGGACACGGAACCTAGGACCACAAGTGATCCCAAGCTAACCCTGTTGGCATGATCATGAGCATACTAAAGATAATAAACTGTTGCGGAAGCTAAATCATACTTAAAATGAAAAGATGGGGAATACTCATATTCTATAACTGAGATATTTGAAAACAATGAGTTTAATACAGAAGAAATATCAACTCAATACTAAGCTGAATCTAAATATGTCTGAGAATAGCCTCTAAACTAGACTAGAATTATAGGGACAAGCCCCAGCTAAATCTAGCAAAAACTGAAACTAAATGACTAAAGACTGAAATGAAACTCATGACTGTTGTTCTAGGAGAATGAGGACTCACCATTGAATCTTCTGAACTGGAGATCGGGAAATCGATCTATGCGTGATTTGGATGCTGAGAACCTAAAACTACATCACGAGAAGATGTAGCGCACGTATGTGTCAGTACTTGAAAGGTACTGAGCAAGTAGAATAGAGTAAAGCTGAAAACATAACTGAACAAGCACAAAAATTAGTATAATAATCTGAACGTGATGTGCTGATTTCTGAGCTAACTGGATGCAATAATCAATTTATAACATGAAAAAACTGAATACTGAATATACTGATAAATGGTCAATGCAGAGAGTCTAACTGAACTGTGGGAGCTACTAATAACCGATAATAAAACCACATGAGCTAAATGTGGAGTCTGATGTATACGCCCCATCGAGAGGACCCAATATACCCTGCCAAAGGTATAAAGGCATGCTGGCGTGATCACTAAACTGATTTCCCACAGAGGGGACTTACAACCTACTTGGCTAGTAGTTTTGGGACTATTGGGTACGCTAAACCCTAGTCCAACTCGGTATTATGCTACTCCCAATGAATTCTGTAAATTAACTGATTATATCTGAATTTCTGTAAATACTGGATAGCTCGAAACTGAACATGCAAACTGAGAATGCAACAATTAATATGGTAATTACGCGTTTATAACGATGGCATGTATATCTGAAGTGTCTGAAATATATGACCTAGCATGTGTAATTCAAGAACTAAAGAAATACAAAGCTAGGTTTTGAAATTCATGCGATAATCTGAGTAATAACATGATAATCTGATTTGGAACATATATTTAATAAATTCATGAAGTTATATCAAAGTTCTAGAAACCCTAGGTTTAATCATGATAAGAGAATCAAGAACTGACTGAAACTAAGGACCCAATGGGTGAAAGGAACCCACTAGTGAAATCACACATAACTGGTGATGAAATCCACAGAAAAATACTTAAGATTCGGGTCTGGAATTGCTGGAGCTTGTGGCGTTCTTCAATTAGGGTTATTGAGCTTTTTTCTCCTCTCTTGCTTCTAATTTTCTAAGTTTTGATTTAATGATTTGACTTGGATATGTTTTAACTATGTTTCTAGGCTTAAACTGACTAAAATCTGATTTATGGTCAAAACGACGTAACTTAGGGTTTAAACGGAGTGGGAAAGGTCAAAAAGACCCATGGGAAGGTTGTTGTCGGGCCTCACAACGACAAGGACTGACGGTCCGTCGTGCACCTGACGCCCCGTCGTTGGGTCCGTCGAGCACCTGACGCCCCGTCGTTGGGTCCGTCGTGAGGGCTTGTTCGACAGGCCTTTACTAAAATGGGCATAACTTTTTACTCGGAGGTCTGATTTTTGCAAGGTCGGTGGCTATGGAAAGATAATTCAATTATATATCTATGGGTAGGTCATGGAGACCTAATTAATTTTGTGCTAAGATTTATTATCATTTTAAGTTGACCAAACTACATTTCCCCTTAACTGGCTGCAAATTTTCCACCTACGGATCGTAGGTACACCTACGAACCATGTTGGTCATCCGTAGCTCTTGTAAGAGAGTGGTTGAAGGGAGTCTTGATCGACAGTCATGGACTACGGACTGTCGTTTGACCTATGGTCCATAAGTCCGTCTGTCGTCCAAGACTTAACGAATTTTTCTAAGCTGAAATTTTGGGAGTTTCTGATCCCATCAACGATTATGCAGAATGGATTGTGGTTTAGGCTACGGTGCGTCTATGCCACCGTTGGTAGCACCTGCAGATTTTTTTGAAAAACTAATTTTTGGGTCTATTTTGGCTACGGGGTTTTACATTATTCCCCCCTTGGGAACATCCGTACTCGAATGAAGACTAAACTAGCTGAAATAGAGGGAGAGAGATGCAAACCCCACTACTAAACACTGAGAACTGAGTTATGAGTACATGCAATTACGCTAAAAATGAAAGTAAAAACTGAGGGAACATGATTCTAAAACTGAATTTACGCATTAATGGTTATAAAACTGAAGAGGAACTATTACCTCAAGCTGGAGTGGAATCGGAAGGAAAAAGGTAAGGATACTTTGTTTTCATAGCTGCTTCTGCTTTCCAAGTATCTCCCTCTACGGACTGACTCCTCCACAAAACCTTGACTGAAGCGACTTCTTTGTTTCTCAACCTTCTAACCTAACGGTCAAGAATCTCAACTGGTACATGCTGATAAGAAATATTATCTTTCACCATCACACTCTCTAATGGCACTATAGAGGCTGGGTCACCCACGCACTTCTTCAAGAGTGAGAGGTGGAAGACCGGATGCACTGCTGCTAATTTTGCTGGCAACTCTAACTCATATGCCACCTTGCCAATCCTTTTCAAGATCTTGTAAGGGCCTACATATCTAGGACTGAGCTTCTCTTTCTTTTTAAACCTGATCACCCCTTTAATAGGTGAGACTTTCAGAAAAACCCAATCATCAACTTGGAACTCTAGTTCCCTTCTCCTTACATCTGCATAAGATTTCTGACGACTTTGGGCTGTCTTAAGTCTATCTCTAATGAGTTGCACTTTCTCCATAGCATCAAGGAATGAATCTGGCCCTATCAAACCTGCTTCACCTACTTCAAACCAAACAACAGGAGATCTACATCTAAACCCATATAAAGCCTCATAAGGGGCCATCTGAATGCTGGAATGGTAGCTATTATTGTAGGCAAACTCAATAAGAGGAAGGTGATCATCCCAACTACCTTTGAAATCAATCACACAAGCTCTCAACATATCCTCTAAGTTCTGAATGGTACGCTCTTCCTTCCCATCCGTCTGTGGATGAAATGCTATACTAAGGTTTACTTGAGTACCAAGACCTTTTTGAAATGACTTCCAGAATTGAGATGTAAACTGAGGACCTCTATCTGAGATGATAGACAAAGGAACATCATGTAACCTCACAATTTCAGTAAGGTAAAGCTTGACATAGTCTTCTGCCGAATATGTAGTCTTGACCGCCAAAAAGCAAGAATACTTAGTCATCCTATCAACTATCATCCAAATTGAGTCATGTTGTCAGTGAGTACGAGGTAACCCTGTGATGAAATCCACATTGATCATATCCCACTTCCAAGTAGGAATATCGATCTCTTGAGTCATACCTCCTGGTTTCTGATGTTCTACCTTGACTTGCTTGCTATTGGGGCACTTACTCACAAAGTCTGCTATATCCTCTTCATGCCATTCTACCAATAGACTTCCCGCAGATCGCGGTACATCTTAGTGGCACCTAGATGAATATAATACCTGGAGTTATGAGCTTCTGCAAGAATATGCTGCCTCAACTCTCCCACATCAGGAACAAACAATCTACCTTGGTAGCGAAGTACACCATCTCCTCCTTGGGAGAAACCTCCACTCTCTGATTGTTGACTGCACCCTTTAGTTCAACCAAGATTGGATCACTCTCTTTCTTTTCCTTAACCTCCACTACCAAAGACGATTCTGCCCCATTCTGAACTGTTACACCGCTATCTGATATGCTCATAAGGCGAACTCCCAAGCGAGCAAGCTCGTGAACATCCTTCTGTAGCTCCTGTCTTTTTTCCTCAACATGGGCTACTGATACGCTCAAACTTACTTCGCAAATAAGAAGTAAAGCGGTCGTATCAAGTAAATAACCCAACTAATGAGGTTGGGATAGTTCCCACGAGGAAAATAGTTCAGATTTAACTTTATTCTATTATTACTATTATTTAGTCAATTATTTCCTTAGAAAACAAAAGACAATAAAAGGGGGGGGGGTTATTTCTAAATTAATGAAAATAACTAACTAAATTAAAGTAAACAACTAACAGATTCAAATCTTGGAGTTTAATCAATTAATAAAAGTAACTAGGGTTTTAGTGTTCCTCACAGGTTCCTAACTTGATAATTCTAACTATAACAATTCTTTCCTAGTATCTTGCATGCAAAGTGATAAGTTATGTATTTCTAAAACCTTGGTCCGGCATTTAGAAAATTTCACTCCGCACCTTGGTCCGATTACGTGTGTTGCTATACTAACCCTTACCTTTACCTCATAGTAAGCATTTTATTCGATATTTGACTAAGTTATTACCTCATACCAATCAACACTATCCTATTAGATAGTATAAACTAAATC
Organism: Solanum habrochaites; assembly: GCA_027704765.1. Taxonomy (NCBI): domain Eukaryota; kingdom Viridiplantae; phylum Streptophyta; class Magnoliopsida; order Solanales; family Solanaceae; genus Solanum; species Solanum habrochaites. Next base: position 51,762,128 of record JAKWJA010002498.1, read on the forward strand.
TATGTTGATAATTCTTTTCATAATATCTACCTCCTTGGTCCAGCAAGTAGCATTAAGGCGAGTTCTAACGTTGTCCATCCGTTAAAAAGACTTCTAAATGAAAGAATTATCAATACATGCAAGACACTATTCTGGAATTGTTATTTTATTTGGATTTTACCTCATTATTCACCCATGGTTCCTACAACCCTAGTTATGGAGTTTAGTTACCCATAGTCATAATCACAATATTCATATATCTAATATAACAATTATGCACTTACTTTGACGAGAAAGAATAAAATCCAGAAATTTACTTGATTAATCAAAGAAATCACCAACAATCAATTCCAGAAAAAGTGTAACAACTGCTGAAATTAATCCTTCAATACTTGAACAAGAGAACTAAATATTCTCCAAAATTCTAACAATCAAAAAGTCTAATATCAAAGAGTCTACTAACAAAGAGTCTAACTCCCAAAATGAGGTTTTTTGAACCTAATAAAAGAAGGATTCTAATTACTGAAAATCTGTCAAAACGCGGCTGGGTTGACGGACCTCGTGACGCACCGTCGTGGTCACGACTAACTGTCATGGCCTCCGCCGTCCCAGACTTCAATTCTTCTGCTTCTCTCTTTATTACCATCGACGAACACGTATGACGGACCGTTCCAAGCACGATGGTCCGTCGAGGGTCTCCGTTCCATAATACTTGAACTTCTTGGAATTTGGGTACTGGGAATACTCTCTGATCATTGCGATGAACCAGTAGGATGGATCATCGTGCCTATGACGGTCCGTCATCGACTTCCGTAATTTCACACTTAGGTCAGACTTCTCCATCTTCCTTCAGCAGGTTCACTACGATGCCACTTACGGACCGTCACAAGCTCGACGAACCGTCACAATCTCTGTAGGTGGTCTCTTCTGCATTTCTCGCTCAAAATTTCCGCGTTCATCATTGGAAAGATTTCCTGCTAATAAGGAGAAACTTACATAAGAATCAATAGAAAAGGCTTTTGGACACACTAAATTTAAGGAAAAACATTAAAAATACTGTGAAACCATGATATATCAGCTGCACTACCCATAGATAATCTACTAAGAGCATCGGCCACTATATTAGCCTTTCCAGTATGCTAATGCACACTCATATCATAATCCTTAAGGAACTCAAGCCATTTTCTCTGGCGAAGATTCAAATCTTTCTGGGTGAACACATATTGAAGGCTCTTATGATCGGTGAACACATCTACATGAACACCATAGAAGTAGTGTCTCCATATCTTGAGTGCAAACACCACTGCTGCAAGCTCGAGGTCATGAGTTGGATAGTTCTTCTCATGCACCTTAAGCTTTCTAGAGGCATAAGATATAACCTTATCTCTGTGCATCAACACACAACTAAGGCCAACTGTGGATGCATCACAATAGATCACATAACCATCTGAACCCTCTGGTAGAGTCAAGACAGGAGCTGTAGTCAATCTAGTTTTCAATTCTGCAAAATGTTTCTCACAATCATCTGACCATTGGAACTTGACCATCTTCTGAGTCAATCTAGTCAATGGTGAGTCTATGGATGAAAATCCTTCCACGAACCTTCTGTAATAACCTGCTAGACCTAAGAAACTTCTGATATATGTAGTAGATGTAGGTCTGGGCCATTGTTTCACTGCTTCTATCTTTTGTGAATCTACGCGGATCCCTTCGCTATATGATTAAGGAGAGCAACAGATTGCAATCAAAACTCATATTTACTAAACATAGCAAATAACTGGCGATCTTTGAGAATCTGCAGAACAACTCTCAGATGAGTTGCATGTTCTTCCTCACTCCTAGTGTAAATGAGGATATCATCAATGAAGACGATAACGAACAAGTCTAAGTACTATTTGAACACTCCGTTCATCAAATCTATGAAAGCTGCAGGAGCATTAGTTAGTCCAAATGACATAACTACAAATTCATAAAGACCATACCGAGTTCTGAAGGTTATTTTCGGAATGTCACTATCTCTGACTCTGAGCTGATGATAACCCGATCTGAGGTCTATCTCTGAGAAATGACTAGCACCCTGAAGTTGGTCAAAAAAGTCATCAATCCTGGGGATGGGATACTTATTCTTGATTGTGACCTTGTTCAATTGTCTATAGTCAATGTACAATCTGAGAGAACCATCTTTCTTTTTTACGAACAATACTAGTGCACCCCATGGTGAAATACTAGGTCTGATGAAATCCTTATCTAGAAGGCCTTTCAACTGCTCTTTCAATTCCTTAAGCTCTGGTGGAGACATTCTGTAAGGAGGAATAGAAATAGGCTGGGTATCTGGAAGGAGATCAATTCCAAAGTCGATTTTCCTTTCGGGAGAAACCCCGGAAAGATCTTTTGGAAATATTTCTGGAAATTCACAGACTACTGGAACTGATTTAAGAGATGGGGTTTCATGGCTAGAATCCTTAGCTCGAAGTAGATGATATAGATAACCCTTATATATCATCTTTCCGGCCTTAAGGTAAGAACTAAATCGACCCATAGGCGCTAGGCTACTACCCTTCCATTCTAAGATTGGTTCGTCTGGAAATTGAAAGAGAAAAATCCTAGTTCTACAATTGACTGAGGCATAACATGAGTGTAACCAATCCATGCCTAGAATGACATCGAAGTCTATCATTTCGAACTCTACTAGATCTGTTGAGTTGACTTTCTGAGAGACTATAACAGACAATTTCTGTATACCCGTCGAGCTATAACTTGGTCACCGACTGGAGTAAAGACTGAGAATGGTTTTGAGAGAGTTTCTGGACTGACACTGAATCATACTGCTATACAGAGTTACAAAAGACAATGTCATGTACGTTGTATGAATGAACCATATGTGAGTCACATCCTCGAGTTGGTAGGATGCCAATCTCACATATAACTACCAGTTATTAGCATCCTATCAAATATTATCTTAACCTTGTCAATAAACTTCTTTGGGTCCTCCCAACTTGTGACCCTGAAAACTTAGGCGGATTCATCCTAATGAAATCACAAACTCTGGCTGCTGATTGTTCTTGTTGTTAAAACCAGAGCCAAAAGTTGAATTGGCATTCTGAAACTCGCATTTGAACTTCCTTATCTGGTATTAGAGGAATTGCGTTAGCATTGCGTGCATTAGAATTCCATGCCTAAGATCTATGAGCAGGCATGATCTGAAACGTAGAATGTCAAGTTAGAATAGAATAAGATCATACCTTACGCATGATAAGAGTAACAAGAAAGTGAAGTTTTTCCTAAAACACTTTATAGCCTCCCTAACATTAGATGTGGTGCACTTCACACCCATGAAAAGGACTCTACTTAGTGCGGCTTTTTCAGACATCTTAGGACTCTTGAACCTAGTGCTCTGATACCAAGTTTTGTCACGCCCCGAGCTACCCTAGAGACGCGGACACGGAACCTAGGACCACAAGTGATCCCAAGCTAACCCTGCTAGCATGATCATGAGCATACTAAAGATAATAAACTGTTGCGGAAGCTAAATCATACTTAAAATGAAAAGATGGTGAATACTAATATTTTATAATTGAGATATTTGAGAACAATGAGTTTAATACATAAGAAATATTAACTCAATATTAAGCTAAATCTAACTATGTCTAAAAATAGCCTCTAAACTAGATTAGAATTATTGGGACAAGCCCCAGCTAAATCTAGAAAAAACTAAAACTAAATGACTAAAGACCGAAACGGAACTCACGACTGTTGTCCTCGGAGAATGAGGACTCACCACTGAATCTTCTGAACTGGAGATCGAGAAATCAATCTATGCGTGATTTGGATGCTGAGAACCTGAAACTACATCATGAGAAGATGTAGCACACGTATACGTCAGTACTTGAAAGGTAATGAGCATGTAGGATAGAGTAAAGTTGAAATAAAACGTAACTGAACAAGCACAAAAATAAGTATAATAATCTGAACGTGATTTACTGATTTCTGAGCTAATTGGATGCAATGACCAATTTATAACATGAAAAAACTGAATACTGAATATATTGATAAATGGTCGATGCAGAGAGTTTGACTGAACTGTAGGGGCTACTAATAACCGATAATAAAACCACATGAGCTAAATGTGGAGTCCGATGTATACGCCCCATCGAGAGGACCCAATATACCCTGCCAAAGGTATAAAGGCATGCGGTCGTGATCACTAAACTGATTGCCCACATTGGAGACTTACAAGCTACTTGACTAGTAGTTCTGGGACTATTGGGTACGCTTAACCCTAGTCCAACTCGGTATTATGCTACTCCAAATGAATTCTGTAAATTAACTAATTATATCTGAATTTTTGTAAATACTGGATAACTCGAAACTGAACATGCAAACTGAGAATACAACAATTAATTTGGTAATTATGAATTTATAACTGAGGCATGTATATCAGAAGTGTCTGAAAAATATGACCTAGCATGTGTAATTCAAGAACTAAAGATATATAAAGCTAGGGCCTTGAAATTCATCTGATAATTTGAGTAATAACATGATAATCTGATTTGAAACATATATTTAATTCATGAAGTTATATCAAAGTTCTAGAAACCCTATGTTTAATCATGATAAGGGAATCAAGAACTGACTGAAACTAAGGACCCAATGGGTGAAAGGAACCCACTAGTGAATTCCCACATGCCTGGTGATGAAATCCACGGAAAAATGCTTAAGTTTCGGGGATGGAACTGTTGGAGCTTGTATCATTCTTTAACTAGGGTTCTTGAGCTTTTTTCTCCTCTCTTGCTTCTAATTTTCTAAGTTTTGATATTATGATTTAACTTGGTTATGTTTTAATTATGTTTCTAGGCTTAAACTGACTAAAATATGATGATTTAAGGTCAAAAGACGTAACTTAGGGTTTAAACGGAGTGGGTAAGGTCAAAAAGACCCTTGGGAAGGTTGTTGTCTGGCCTCACAACGGCCAGGACTGACGGTCCGTCGTGCGCCCAATGCCCCGTTGTTGGGTCCGTCGTGAGGGCCTGTTTGACAAGCCTTTACTAAAAGGGGCATAACTTTTAGTCGGAGGTCTGATTTTAGCAAGGTTGGTGGCTACGGAAAGATAATTCAATTCTCTATTGGTGGGTAGGTAATGGGAGACCTAATTCATTTTAAGTTGACCCAACGATATTTCCCCTTAACTGGATGGAAATTTTCCACCTACGGACAATAGGTCCACCAACGAACCATGCTGGTCATCCATAGCTCTTGTTAGAGAGTGGTTGAAGGGAGTCTTGATCGACGGTCATAGACTATGGACCGTCGTTTGACCTACGGACCGTAAGTCCGTCCGTCGTCGAAGACTTAACCAATTTCTCTAGGCTGAAATTTTTTGAAGTTTCTGATCCCATCGACGGTTGTGCAGGATGAACCGTGATTCAGGCTACGGTCTGTTGATGCCACCGTTGGTAGCACCTGCAGATTTTTCTGAAAAACTAATTTTTGGTCTGTTTTGGCTACGGGGTGTTACAATTTGTTTGATTCTAATTTTTTCTTTCTTAGTTGAAGATAAGATTGACCTATAATGTACTAATATTGATTCTGTAATTTAACTATCTAATTAGCTAAACTATTTAGTGTATAATAGGATATTGTTTTAGGTTATGTAGTTTGTGATTAATTGGGCAGAGTTACTTTATAATTATCCAGAATGTATGACATGGTGCTAAATTGGGAACTGTAATTACTGTTGTGTTTTGGCAATGCTCTATATGTAACTAGAGATATGGTGTAATGCTATGCAATCGAGATGGTTTAGTGTCCTTTGATTCTTTAGTATTAAGAGCTTGTTGTGAACACTTCAAAGTTTTAATGGTTCTTTATCCTTGATTTCATGGATTTATATTCAAATTTCTTTCAGTTATTGGATTTTAAGTTGATTTCTGTTAATTAGCAGAATTCTAGAATTGGTATATTAAAAAAAAATACTTTTTGTGCATGTTGTAACAGTGATCTAAGTTGATTTATTTTATGGCTCCATCAGAGTCTAATAGTAGTACACCAGGTGTATTGCAAGAAAAGAGTAGTAGGAAATGTCATAGCAATTTTTGTAACAATGTCCTGGAGCTATTGTTAGTGTGGTGATTGCTAGTGCATTTTTTCTTGCATTTGCTACATTGTTACTTATTTGGTTATATTCCAAAAGATTCAAGAGTGAAATTTTTTGAAATTGTGGCATCTAATATCATTGAACTGCCTAAGGAGTTCAACTATAAAAAGCTTAAACTGGCCAAGAAAGGTTTTATTCCAGCCAGAATTACAACTACATTGGTACTTATTTCATTCCAAAGTGCATTTGGATGTATTTTTAGAGCATGTTGTAGTTTACTGAATATGATTTTATTGTGGTCCTTTTGATTAATTATTACTTTTAAATTCTTTTGTAGCCAAGTGATGCTGCTAGTGGATTCATTTCATACACGCAAGAAGACCCTTAGATTGAAATAATCCAAATAACAATCGACGAAGTATCGTCGTGCAATTGTATTAGATAATTAAGTATTATAATTGGTTGAATCAAAGTAGTAGATCTTTTATGATAATGGTTGGAACGAATGTGTTGAATGTTTAGTTTTTGAGACAAATGATGATACTAATGTTTGTCTTTAATCGTTGAAATGTATGTTTGAGACTAATATTATATTATTTTATGTTAATGTATTTTATTTTGATAATATTTTAATGTTAACCTATTTAAGATAGCAATTTGTATAATAAAATGTATTATTCACCAGTTTGTAAGAATTATAACTAAGTACATAAAAAAATCAACAATAGTAAAACGATTGCAGGGACATTATACAAAGTTGTGTATGTCTTACAATGCAGCATAGCAACTTGACACCATTTAGCACTATAAAATCATGATCTCATGTTGCTCCCATGCACGGTAACCAAGAACCTTCTCACTCCTACTTCCTAGGATAGCAGAAAGCTCATGCCGATGTTGACCACCATCAACGGAACTTTCTTTCTCAACCAATCAATACTTGTTGGGATTTATGCAGTTTTGATGGTTGACAAAGAAAGAAGAAACATGTTAGTCAACACGGTCCAAAGGTACACTATCATGAGCTATTGAACTCGAGAAATCTTCTAAAATGAATAAAGACAAGAGTGAAGAAATAAAAGAATGGATAATGTTAATTTCGTGAGAAACCCCAAGAAAATAAACATCTGATGAATTGAAGAGTAAGAATCAATGGGTTTGATTTGAAGAAGGAGTCTAAAGAGGCATAATTTTAATTGAAGAAGGAGTCTCACTTAATTGAAGTGTTTGAGTTCGACTACAATACAATAGAATCAATTAATGTAATTTGAAGAGGAAGTCCAAAAAAGGTAGGAGTTTGAATTGAAGAAGGAGTCTTACTTGAAGTAGAACTCTCAGTCAAGGGAGTTCAAGTCAATAAGGATTTTGAAGTGAACAATAACTCTATGATAAATTATGCTTAAATAGAAGTGAAGTCTTTTAGAATACTATTGCACTTACAGAGAAAAAGAGCGATTGAGAAATTCACTTCGCTAGTGCCACCAACGATCCGAAGGAACACATCGAAGAACCTGATCCTTTACAGAGTTTATGTGTTAGGAGTTTTTCTTTGTGAATGAGTATTGATGTAATCTTAGTTCAACGTGTTATAAACTGAATTAGGAGTGTTGTCTTAGGGTTGTGATAACTCAAAGAGTTGGGAACACATACCTTGGGAGGTTTGTGTTCAAGATTAGGAATTAGAGTTAGTTCCTAGGATTAAAAGAGTTGTAGTTCAAATCCATAACTTGAACTTAAGGTAGGTTGCAAAGTTTGTAACTATCTTTTGTGGAGGCTCGTAGTTGATTTAGTGAAGTTGGAGTTAAATCCTGGAAGGGTACAGGTCTTGGTTTTTAAACCTTTTGAGCTGGGTGTTTCCATGTAAAAATAGTGTGTTTTTACTCACTGCCTTTACTGCTTTGTTGGAACACATTAGGCTACCTATTTCACACTTAGGTGAAAAGTTAAAATCAGTAAATTATTAGGTCGTGTAGAATATCAATTGGTATCAGAGCGGGTTTTCTTTCAAAAGTTTAACAACTTAAGAATAGATCGACATGAATTACTACACCATTTTAGGTATATAACCACACTAATTCTAGACTACACTTTTAAAGTGCCTAAAGTATTTTTGGGAACGCTTTTAAAGTGTAGCCAATTTTTTTTAACTTTTAGCAACAATTGAAAAATGTACTCTTTAATACTATAAGTTACACTTTATAAGTGTTGCTACAAAATGATATAATTGGCAACAATTTTTTACATATATGACCACACTTTTTAAATGTCCTATTTTTATTATTGTAAAAACAACACATTATAAGTGTGGCCTTAAAATTTTCACCAAAATTTTATATTTCCTCCAACAATTTTAACTCTCCATCCCATCTTTTATTGGCCAAAAAATTAAACATTAAAAATAATAGATCAAAAAGACTTTCCTTTTCTGAAGATCTTTCCCTTTCCCTTTCCTTTGTTGATGGTCGAGCTTTTCCTTGAAGTCACGCTTCCCTTTCCTTCTCCGAGCTAAAGAACTCACAATTTCTCTTCTTTGAGCTGAAGATCGAGCTGTAAAACTCACCGAGGTGACTCAACTTTCTCTTCTTCGAGCTGACGATTTTTTCAAGGTAAGAGTTGAAGAGCTGAAGATTTCATCAACCTTCGTCATATTGAATGAATTTTTCGCTTAGAAGGAATTTATTGTGTTTGTTGGCAAGATGAAATGAAGTTAAGTCTCTTCATCACACTTTTCTCTAAGACATCTCGTTGCAGAACTTGATTTCGGACAAATATAGGGTTTACCTGATAAGAATTCTATCTTTAAAAGTCCAAATTTTAGCTTTAGTGTTTTGATGTTCTTATGTTTTTATACAATTTTTGGGAGTCTAGATTGTGATTTAGCTTTGTTAGTTGATTTCTGGGTGCCCTTAGCCTTAAAAACGAGTCTTCTACTCTTAAGCATTTGTGTTGTTGACAGCAAACTGTTCTGATGGATCCCTTAGATGGTTAGATTTGACAAAAGTCATTCTTTCTAGAAAAAGAAAATATAATGATACTGCTAACTATACTACTAACCATCATTGCTAATTCCATAATGGAATTAGCTTCTGTCCAAGAATAATCTGTTCCAAGTTTTGGATCAACTATATCCATCAAATTTCCCTGCTCTTGCAACACATAAGCCTGTAATTGAACCAGCAGATATCGATCAAATTAGAAAAGGCATTCAAGTATAAATACAATGGCAACTGTTTATTAGGCATGCACATCAATGAATGAAATTGAAAACTTCTCGTTTGAGGCTTTACCAAATCAAGAAGTTAAACTGTCTGATCACTTGGCATGCAACTAACACTGTTTCTCCCCCTCACAATTTCAAGTGTAACAACCCCAAATTTGTAAATGTTTGCTTTTGGTGTTAAGTAGCCGCGCATTGCATATTCTGGTGCCATATATCCCCTATAAAAATGAGAGAAGAAATAACTTATCTGTAAGAAAATATGTATAGCAAAATCTTTATGGTAACAGGGGAGAAGGATTAGCAGAGGATGGAAATGTTGATTTCACCATAGTTCTGGAAACTTGGTTCTTTTTATATCAATCATGTTCTTATTTAAGTTGTCGTACAAGCATTGACGATTTCATTTGAAGTATTGATGTTGTTTATTGATATTAAGTTTCTGTATTTTAAATCTATGGACAATATCATTAAATTTAGTTTCCTTGAAATGTCATTTCATCAACTTATATGACATGTGAATGGTTCTGTAATTAGAAGAGCCTAAAGCGACGTAATCTTCTATTGTCAATAAATAGAACTATGATAAGAAAGTTTTAGGAGAGCAAACTATTGTCATCTTTGATTCAATTTTCTTAACCTCTCATACTAGTTGGAACGACAAAATTTTATAGACGAGTACCTTTAGCTTTGTGTGTCAAATAGACAATGTACCATTTCTATCAAGAAAGACTTCATATGGTCTCTTCCAATTTCAAAATTATCTTCTTCTTTTTTTATCAAATATAGTAATTTCAGATTTTTTTTCTTTGATCCTAAGTAAACTGGTTGAGCATATAGTTAGAGTGAGTAGACTTACCATTTTGATGATTCTCCTCTTTTGAGCTTGTGTTCTGTGTTTTATGGACAGTAGCTTGGGATTCCTGCAAAATTTCATGTGAATCGTTAGTGGTATCAACAAGTATACCTGTATTAGGAGAGTTATTCGTTCATGGGCTTAAATATGTGCAATATATAAATCTTTAGATCTATGTTGCATCTTAAAAATGTGTTGTGGTATCTTGTTTTTCTATATTTAGTGGAAAAATTGTAATCTACAATATATATGTTAATCTGCAAATGTGCAATATGCAAATCTGCAGATCTGTAGTTTCAAGCTTGTGTTTTTACTTTTGGTCTTCTGAATAAAGTGGAGAATTTCTTTCCTTCAAATCTGCAAACTTGAAAATGCTTCTCGATAGAATTTCTTAATCTTGATTAGTACATTCAATTTTGTGTATTCTATTCGTTTACTTTCCTTCTTAATTGTGTCTATTCTATTAATTTTTACTTATTTTTTCTTAGAAGTATAGTCAACATGGAGAAACATTTTATGAGGATTCAAGGTTTGATTTGACATAGCACAAGAGTCATGACTAGGTAAGAAAATTTTATCATCTCATCAAACCTGAATATGATAACTTACTCATGACTTCTAAAACGTATTTGTGATGACGGGTAATTTATATGGATATCTTTCTAGGAATTCAAATATCCCATTGAAGGATTGGATAAATTTAGCAAGGTATAACAAACCATATATTGATGGTATTGAATCATTCCTTTATTTTGCTTACTCTTATGGAAATCCTCACGGAGAGGAAATTCAGTGTCCATGTGCAAAATGTTTTAATGTTCATTGGACTCGAAGGAATGTAGTGTATGATCATCTAATATGCTATGGATTTGTTAAAGGTTATACTAGATAGATCAATCACGGGGAATGGGATATCAAGTTGAATCCTGAAGATTATATGGAATGCCCACAGATGATATTGATGGGTTGTTGAATGATCAATTTAGAGATTTTGCACAGGCCGAGGGAGTTTATGATGGTCCAAATTAAGATGCCAAAAAATATTATAACTTAGTTGAAGAGGAAAGCCAAGAATTATATCCTGGTTTTACAGGATTCTCCAAATTATCATTCACACTTCGTTTATATTTGTTGAAGTGTCTACACGGATGGAGCAATGAATCATTCACTTCTATTTTAGAGTTATTAAAAGAGGCGATGCCCAAGTTGAACATTCCTTCATCTTACAATAAAATCAAGTCTATGGTTAATAATCTCAGCCTTGATTATGAGAAAATTTATGCCTATCTAAATGATTGCATGTCTTTTAGGAATGATCATAAAGATGATCAATTTTGTCATACATGTGGAGATTCACCATATATTAAAAATCCTGAAGTTGATGGTGAGGGTGAGTCTTCTAAAAAATCACATCGAGTTTCAGCAAAGACTTTGAGACACCTCCCATTAATTCCTAGACTCAAAAAGTTATTTATGTGCTCAAAGACGGCAGATTCTTTGAGGTTGCATGATGAGGAGCGTTCTAAAGATGGAAAGTTAAGACATCCTGCTGATGGTCTAGAATGGAAAGATTTTGATAGGATGCATCTAGATATCGCACTAAATTCTCGCAATGTGAGACTTGGAGTAGCAACTGATGGCTTCAATCCATTTCAAACCATGAGTATATCTCAAAGCACATGGCCAGTTATGTTAATGGCGTATAATCTGCCTCCTTGGATGTGCATGAAATCTGAATATTCTATACTTTTTTTACTTATACCAGGGCCACGATCACCTGGCAATGACATTGATATTTACTTACAACCATTGATAGATGAGTTAAAATTGTTGTGGGATTCTGGGGTTGAAACATATGATGCTTCAAAAAATCAAACTTTTCAAATGCGAGCAGCTCTTATGTGGACAATCAATGACTTTCCTGCATATGCTATGTTGTCTGGATGGAGTACAAAAGCAAAGTTTGCTTGCCCTTGTTGTAACTATAACACTAATTCTCACTGTCTTAAGCATAGTCGGAAAATGTGTTATATGGATCATCGTGTTTTTCTACCCATGGATCATCCATGGAGATCTAACAAAAGATCTTTCAATTGAAAAATTGAACTCAGGCATCCTCCATCTTTATTAAAAGGAACTGATGTGCTTAATTGCTTACAAGATTTTGAAAATGTGTTTGGAAAAATGAGAAAGAGATCAAATGATGGCCAATGGAAAAAAAGGTCAATTTTTTCTTAATTACCTTATTGGTAGCACAACTTGTTACGCCACAACCTTGATGTAATGCACATAGAGAAGAACATAGTTGATAGTATTCTTGAAACTCTTTTGTATATTCCTGGCAAAACAAAGGATCATGCAAAAGCCGGTATGATTTGAAAGAGATGGGAATTATAAAGAATCTTCATCCAAAAGATATTGGAGATAATAAGAGAACAAAGTTTGCAAAAGCTTGCTTCTCAATGACAAATGGAGAGAAATAAGCTTTTTGTGGAGTTTTAAAAACAGTCAAGATACCTGATGGCAGTGCCTCTATTATATCTAGGTGTGTGCAATTGGATGAAAGGAAATTTTCTGGTTATAAGACCCATGATGCTCATTTTATTTTACATTACTTGCTTCCAATACCCATTAAAAGCATCCTTCCAGATCATGTGGCTATTGCTTTGATTCGTCTATGTTCCTTCTTCTTGCGTTTGTGTCAAAAAGTTATCACATTGGAGGAATTAGATTTCTAAGAAGTAGAGATCAGAGAAACAATAAATCAGTTAGAGAGAATTTTTCCTCCGTCATTTTTTGACATAATGATTCATTTGCCTATTCATTTGGTGAATGAAGTGATATTAGGTGGTCCAGCTCAAAACCGATGGATGTACTCCACGAAAAGAGAAATGGGTACATTTAAATCATATATACGCAACAGACGTTATCTAGAAGGTTGCATAACAGAGGCACGTGTGGGAATACACTGTATGAATTTATTTTCTAGATATGTTAATGGGGGTGTATAAACAAGATTTAATAGAAAAGACCGAAATAATGATGAATGTGATCCAAGTGATGCAGAAACAATGAGTTTGTTTCCTATAAAAGGATGTCCTATAGGATCAAAGAAAGCAGATCCATTTATATTACATAACAAGTCACTAAGTCAGGCACATTCATACTTATTGGGAAATTGTGATGAGATTCAAGTATATATTAGGTACTTTACTTTAATATACAACTGAACAAGTTTAGGTAAAATAGGAACAGAAAATATAATAGCATTTGCCTTCAAAGAAAATATGATTTACTATTTTTTGGAAATTGGATTCCATCTGAAGATGGGAGTTTTACAGTATATACTGACTGGGAGAGGATTAGGAAATAACAATCTAAGGATACGATTAATAATTTTATTTGGCACAAGCATATGCCTTTAAAAACATAACACATTTGGAAAAGATGGTCTGATAGTTTTTGCTGTTACAGGGCAGGGAGGGATGACATCGAAAAGATCTTAGTTACTGGAAATTTGGCTAGTTATGTATGAAAAATACATGCAGAAGCAGTGGGGATAGATCATTCTATGACCTGTTTGAGGAGTTTATTAATGCATTGAAGATACTTTTGGGTATTGAAGGTTGATAACAATGTCTAATTGAATTCAGGAAACCAAAAGGTAAAAAGCATTTTTGCCTTCAAGGAAAATAGTTGGAATCTGATTACTGCTTTTAGAATCTGGAATAGTTGGGCAGGTTCAGATAGTTGGGCAGTTTGACTTTAAGGAAAATAGTTTTGCAATCTGGAATACAGTATGCAATTTCCAAGTTCCTTAGTAGTAAGTACACTTTGCAAATTGAGCAATACTACCTCTAAATATTAAATTGAGAGTAACATATATTTAAAGCATGAATGATTATATAAACTATTACAATCTTGACTTCTTGCCTCTTCAATAAATGTTACAATATGAAACTTCTTGCCTATTCTATAACCATTGCAATCTGATTTGTCTAGGGAAATGGAGGTGAACAAATTTGAAGTGGATAATGAAGAGTTTTTGAACTAATGTAAAAGTTTGAATTCATTATATTTGATTTTGTGAAATATTTTCATTGGTGGAATGTATTGAACTATTGTAAGAGTACTTTTTAAATTATTGTGTACATATTCCGAATGTTGCTTTATAAGTATGTGTATGTACACAACGCATATCATGTTTTGAAGTTTATGGACAATCTATAAATTTGTAAGAGTACTTAATGCTTGAGATTATTTATTACAAAACAATATTGGTGTATTTTACTCAGAAATTGTGGCATATAAATTGTGTAAGCATATGGGAAAAGACTACACTTCAAAGTGTTGTCATATATTAGATATAAAAGGCAACACTTCATAATTGTGGGCAATATGGTAGCAAAGTACACATTTAAAAGTGTAGAAGGTAAGACAACACTTTTAAACGTAGCTGGAAAGTGTGGCCTTTTACTTATTAGGCTACGCTTGAAAGTGTCGCTGCTAAGGCCACACTTTTAAGCGTAGCTGAAAAGCGTGGTCTTTTTGCCTTTAAGGCTACGCTGAAAAGTGTAGATGATAAGGCAACACTTTAAAGTGTAGCTGCAAAAGCATGGCCTTTTTGTTTTTTGGCAACACTTTTATGGGACTTTCAGCCACCCCTGAAAAAGTGTGGCTTAAATTCAAAAAGTGTTGCCTTTTATCAAAGGTCACACTTTTTCATAGTTTAGGCCACACTTTTCTAAGGTGGTTGTAGACATAAAATATTGTAGTGAATTCTGCACGTCCACTCGGATATTGTGAAGGACAAGATATCAACAGGCCTCCGTTATTCAATGGTCAGTATTACTCTTGGTGTAAAACAATGATGGAAACTTTTATTCAGGCTAATGATGATGAACTTTGGAATATAGTTATTGATGGACAAGAATACCCAACTAAAAAAGATGCTAAAAATAATAACATACAAAAGCAAAAGAGTGAATACGACGAGGGTGACTATAAGATTCTTGAAAATAATACAAAAGCTAAGTTTATTCTTATTTGTGGCATTGGACCAGATGAGTATTGTCGAATATCTAGTTGCATAACTGCAAAACAAATTTGGGATACTCTCATGGCCACACATGAAGACATAGGATCAGAATGTACTGGTGATGAAAAGGTAGATGAGATTGCTCTCATGGCTATTCGAGATTCAGACGTGGAAGAAGAAGAAGAAGAAAACTCTGAGGTTAGTATCATTGATCTTAAAGAAAAGTTGCATCTGTTTTCAAAACATAAATTAATTGAATTGTTGAATGGGTTAATTGGTAAATTTGAAGAATTAACATGTGAAAGAGATCAGTTGTTTAAAGCCTTTGTAGACCAAATATTTGAGTACATGGATATCAAAGATGACAGAGTTGTAACTTATAAACAAAATAATTGTCTGAAGAAACATTTTGAATAACTTGAGTCATCTAACCTAGATCTAAACTCTGAAATTTTAAGGATGACAATTACTGAAAAGGAAAAAGGAAAAATGAGTGAAACTGAAGAAAAACTTGAAAATGAGTTGAAAAAAAATGCAAAAATGACTATTTTTTTGAAAAAGAAATGGTGAGGAAATTAAACGTTGAAATCTCTCAAATAAAAGTAAAGGTTGAGAAGGCAAATAGATGGACTCACTCATCTAGAATTGTTAACAAATTGAGTGATAGGGTGCACAATGAGAAGGCTGACATAGGATTCAAAAAAGAAAATATTATATCTGAAGATTTATGTTATATTTGTGGAAAAATTGGTCATCCAACTACTTAGTGTCAAGTTTCTAATGATTTTAGATAAAGAAATATTAGGTTTGCAAATGGAAACAGATTTATCTCTGTTGGCAGAAACAGGTCCACTAACCTGTTGCCCAGATGGACGAGAAGAAATTTGATTCACCCTTTTGATCATAAGAAAGGACCCAAGCTTGTCTGGGTTCTTAATACTAACCTCTAAGATATTTTGCAGGTGAAGCAGAAAGGAAGCAAGTGATGCCATTCATAAATATTGCTTGCTTAAGAGATATCAATGAAGACAAACAAAAGTTACTTTCGCTCACTTCACAAAAGGGGAAATGCGTCATTTAAAAAAAAGAAAAAAAAGGAGGTAATCCATGTGTAAGGGGGAAGAAAACATAAGAAGAAGAAGAAGAAAAAAAGTGAGGATTAAAGTGAAATTAGTGAGAGTGCATTGGAACACGTTGTACAACATGTTTCATTTGTTGAACAGACTAAGGCATATTGATAAGGGCAATAATGAATCTTGAAACCGATTTGTCTGCAAAAGTATGTGATTGTTGGATCACGTTGTTCTTTTTCAAAAAGTAGGGAGCATTATGAAAAGAATAAGTTAGACTTGGGGATGATTAAGATTGCATAAACTTTCATCAATGATTGGCTAGAATAATTGTTCTCCTAACTTTATGAGCTAAAATGTTATTCAATTCAGTCTTATACATTCACTTGTGTGTCCCAATTCAAGATCCTTGACCTGTTTTAACTTATTTTGTATTAGATTGTGCAGAGAAATGGTAAAAACAAGCAATGATGATCACAAAATTGCTCTTATCAGGTATGTTATACATTGATAGAGGTTAATATTTTATAAAGTGAAACAATTGAGCACTCATGTTCCATGTATTAATTGTTCTAATACAAAAAAAAAATTAACCGTCCAAGGGCAAGAGTCTCATTCTTTCAAATTGTTCTCTCTCACTTTGGCTTCTTAGATTTTTTTTTGTGCAAGCTTAAAGCAGATAGTTTCTCATTTTCAGTTCATGAGGAAGAATCAACTCCTAAAACACATTTTTTTCTCTATTCCACCTTGAATTCTCATGTAGAAATCTAAAGTGTCAACAAGATGCCATTATCTTAGAGCTAGCATGAAAAAACAAGGATAACATGATTTCCATACTAAGTTTTGAGGAATACTCAATTCCAATTCATGCATGGTTTTTCCAAAAAAAATATTGATTAAATGAACCATGTTAACCTATATGCGTCAATGAGGAAAACTCCTACTCCAATGAAAAAGTTTAATTAATATTTTCACTAATAAGATTGTTAAACTGGAGGTTGTTCATATTGCTTATGGAAAAAATCAGATATGACTTTAAGCTCTAGAGATTTTTCTTGATAAAGATTGTTGACACTACTATCTCCACTTGTTCCATTCTTTTCTTCACTTCCAATATTAGTGCCTCTGGCTTTATTCTACTCATGTCAAGTATTTGTTTTTTTATTAGTGCTCAATAGTTTTTGCTTCAATCTTAAATAAAACATTATCAGGTAGTTTAATGGATTGATTATTGAGTGCTTTAATTGATGATGTTCTTTCTCTCTATAATACACTATTATGTTGCATTAAGTCGTTATCTGATTTTCTTGGTGATAGCCAATAGCCATGAATAGCTTAACTGATCAATCTAGTTCGTATATTATATGATTGACATAGCTTTTCAATGATGCCAAAAGAGGGAAGATAAGAGTTGGGAAGTGTTTATAACCTATTGACTAACTTGTTTCATGTTAGTATTTCATGCTTCAGTGTCTACAGATAAAACTGTTTGAATGCACAAAGAAAAGAGGTTTTTCATCATCAAAAAAAGGGATTTATGAAGTTTTGAAGATTGACAAAGGAAGAAGAAATATATTAGTCAACACGGTCCAAAGGTACTCTATCATGAGCTGTTGAATTCAAGAAAGCTTCTAAAATTAATAAGGACAAGAGTGAAGAAATAAAGAAATGGATAATGTTAATTTCTTGAGAAACCCTAAGATAATAAACATCTGATGAATTGAAGAGAAAGAATCAATGAGTTTTATTTGAAGAAGGAGTCTAAAGAGGCAAGTAATTTTAATTGAAGAAGGAGTCTCACTTAAAGTAGAACTCTAAAAGTTACTATTGAAATGAAGTGTTGGAGTTCAAATGCAATACGACAGAATCAATTAATGTAATTTGAAGAAGAAGTCCAAAGAAGGTAGGATTTTGAATTGAAGAAGGCGTCTTACTTGAAGTAGAACTCTCAGTCAAAAAAGTTCAAGTCAATGAGGAGTTTGAAGTGAACAATAATTCTATGATAAATTGTGCTTACATAGAAGTGAAGTCGTTAAGATTACTTCTGCATTTACAGACCAAAGAGCGATTTAGAAATTCACTTTGTAAGTGCTACCAGCGAACTGAAGGAACACATCGAAGAACCTGATCCTCTACAGAGTTTATGTGTAAGGAGTTTTTCTTTGTTAATGAATCTTGGTGTAATCTTAGTTCAGTGAGTTATAAACTGAATCAGGAGTGTTGTCTTGGGGTTGTGATATCTCGAAGAGTTGGGAACACATACCTTGGGAGATTTGTGTTGAAGGTTAGGATTAGAGTAAATTCTTAGGATTACAAGAGTTCTATTTAAAATCCATAACTTGAAGTTAAGGTAGGTTGCAAAGTCTGTAATCTATATTTTGTGGATGCTCGTAGTTGATTTAGTGAAGTTGGAGTTAAATCATGTAAGGGTAAAGGTCGTGGTTTTTACACCTTTTGAGATGGGTGTTTCCACATAAAAATAGTGTGTTTTTAGTTACTGTCTTTACTGCTTTATTGGAACACGTTAGGAAACATGTTTAACACTTAGGTAAAAAGTTTAAATCAGTAAATTATTAGGTCGTGTAGAATATCTATACTCACCCACTATGAGAATTGCTTCAAACTTTTTTCTCTTTTCCGTTCGCTCTGCAGATCATGTATTTATTATGGCAGACAACAAAATCTATTTTAACGCAGGCTTCAAGTCCTTCGATATCACAATATGGATTTCCAGCAAAACAAACTTGTTTGACTGGGTAGAGAGAAGTAAAAAAAGATTGCGAAGAATAACACTGACTAGAAAGATAATGGAATGGATTTGTTATATCCTCAAGGAAGCCTCCAACGACAATAAGAATCTGGTTAGAAGATGGAGGACAAAAGAAAAAATTTCAGAATTATACGGCACCAGAAAGTACAATGTACATGGAAAGTATATGAGTCTTTTGGCCATCATAGAAGAAACCAGGTAAGTAATTATTACTCCTGAACTTGGAATTAAAGCGGGATGGAGACACATATCATTCATGATTGAAGGCTTCTTTAACACCACTCCACGATGTATAGTCAAACAACATTTAAAGCCAACTATTATGTATGCTAGGATAGTTGAGAGAAGTAAATGGAAACAACAAAGCCACAAAGAAGATGGTGCTAGCATAGAGGGCCCACCGGGGAGAAGTATTACGAGATTATTCGGAGGATTTGAGAGACCCACTCTAACTGATATAAGAAAATAGGACTCCTCCGCCTGGAGGAAATAATTTGGAGTTAACATCTATGAGATGGCAGGGCACATCTTCTTTTTTGAATTCCCAAACAAGCATATGGCAGAACAAATTCAGCAAGCAGAATGGAATTGGAAGAACATGAAGGTGAATCTAGAATGGTGGAACCCATTAGTTGGTTGTGTACCATCACACCAAAGACGGGAAAAGATCTAGATCAGAGCAACAGAAGTACCCACCCCTACACTTGTGGTCCAAAGAAGTCTTTTGCATATACAGGAAACCAGACTACATTTTAGCATGAAAATCGAAAGCACTGAAGGGTTGACTGGAGGTGTGAATTAAGGAAGAAAAAGGAAATTTAATTTTGCAAAGATCCATCCTGTTAAACAAAATGGCAACTCTACACTCCATCATTGATAATAGAGCACTAACAGAGGTGGAGGTTGCATTAAAGGCAACTGCTTTCCTGGAATATGAAGAACTACTCAAGAACGAAGAGACTGCATGGAGGCAAAGACCCAAAATCTTTTGGCTAAAAAAAGGTGACAGCAACACTAAGTTCTTTCATAATTCAGCCAATGCACATAAAAGGAGTAATTGCATTGACCAACTGGATGTACAAGCTGAGACAGTGAAGGAGACAGACAAAGTGAAAAGGAGATCATACAGTTCCATAAGAAGTTTTACACAGAAATAGAAAGATGGAGACCATCAAGAAGCATGATAAATTGTCCTACAATCTCAAAAGCAGAAGAAGTAAAATTACAAGGCAAATTTGAGGAGGAGGAGGTGCTCAGTTGTTTGAAAAAGTGTACTATAGATAAGGCCCCCAGACCTGATGAATACACAATGGCCTTCTCATCAAATGTTGGGAAGTTCTAAAACATGACATTATGAATGCCTTCCACAACTTCAATGAAGTTGAGATATTTTAAAAGAGCTTCAATGCAACATATATTGCACTAATTCCCAAAAAGAAAGGAGCAAAGGAATTAAAATATTTTAGACCAATTAGCTTGATAGGCAGTTTCTACAAGCTTTTGTCTAAAGTGTTGACTGAAAGGATCAAAAGGGTGATAGATAAATTGGTAGACTCCCATCAAATGGCTTTCATTCAGGGCAGACAAATTATGGATGTAATATTAATATCTAAAGAAACAATAGACTCAAGAATATCACAAAAGATTCTTGGAATCTTATGCAAATTGGATATAGAAAACACTTATGATCATGTGAATTAGGGGTTTCTAATCAACACACTCAAGAGAATGGGATTTGAGGAGAAGTGGATCAACTGGATCAGATTCTACATCTCAACCGTAAAATTTTTAGTAGTAATAAATGGATCACCGGAAGGTCTTTTTGCAGCCCAAACGGGAATAAGACAAGGGGACCTCTGTCCCTTTTTCTGTTCATCCTAGCCATGGAAGGTTTCAATAACATGATTAAGACAAGAAAGGTTAATGACTGGCTATCTGGTTTTTAAGTGGCTAATAACACAGGAGAAAGTCTAGAGGTGACACATCTACAATACGCTGATGAACATTGATTTTCTATGGTGAAAAATATGAACAATTAAGATACTTGAGAGTGATCCTAGTACTCTTTGAAGGCATTTCAGGTTTACACGTTAATTTCGGAGAAAATTCACATTTATCCCATATGTAATGTACCAAACATTGACCTTTTGGCCTTAATTTGGGAGGAAAAGTCGGAACCCTACCCTCTATATATCGAGTGATGTCATTGGGGGCCTAATCAGGGTCTAAGGGAATTCGGGACAATATCTTGGAAGGTGCGAGAGGAAATTATCAAGATGGAAAGCCCAATACTTTTTTTTTTTTTTTTTCGGGGGGGGGGGGGTTTAGACTCACTTTTATTAATGTTATGTTAGATGCTCTTCCAACCTACATGCTTACCATTTTCCCCATCCCAGCAATGGTAGTACAGAGGCTACACAAGATCAGGACAGCTTCTTTTGGCAAGGAAATAATACCAACAAAGGTTATAACTTAGTCAAGTGGAGAGAACTAATCTCAAGCAAGAAACTGGGGGGCCTTGGTATAAAAAATCTAAAGAACCAAAGCAAAGCTTTGAAAATGAATTGGTTATGGAGATATGCCCATGAGACACACTCTTTATGGAAAAAGGTGATTACAGCAAAGTAAGGAGAATTGGATGGATGGATGACTGGAGAAGCAAATAAATCTTATGGTGTCGTTGTTTGGAGATCTATCAGAAAGTGGTGGACTATTTTACGTAACCACACTACCATTTGTGTAGATAATGGTAATAAAACCATCTTCTAGAAAGATAGGTGATTAGGAAATTAGAGTCTTGGAGATAAGTTCCCTGGTTTATTTGATTTAGCTATCCATCAGGACAGAACAATAGCTGAAATGTGGGCCTTCCAAGGCTGGGACTTGAATTTTAGAAGAAACTTGAATGATTGGGAAATTCCTATACTGATCGAGTTCTTCAAAATCCTTGAAGCTTTTCAAGGTCTGAAGAATGGGGTGGATAGATTGTGGTGGAATGGAATAATAAAGGGGTATATAAAGTAAGTTTAGGGTACAAACTTCTGAACTCGACAGTGACACAAAATTCTATATGGCCATGGAAACCAATCTGGAGAAACAAAGCACCTTTGAAGATGACATATTTCTCATGGATTGTAGCAAAAGAAGTTGTTTTGACACATGAAAACCTAAGAAAGAGGAACATTATCTTAGTACGCGCTATTATTTATGTGGTGAGGCAGCTGAGACAGTGGGACATTTGTTTTTGCATTGTAAAATCACTAACCAACTATGGAAGATTTTCAATGATCTCAGAGGCATAAAATGGACAATGCCTAGAAAGATTGTTGACACTCTAACTAGGTGGGAAAGAAGCTGGGAAGGGATAAAAAAACAGGAGCTACTGGAAAACCATACCATCTTGTATATGGTAGACCATCTAGAAAGAGAGAAATGCGAGGCGTTTCGAAAATAGGAGTAGAACGGTACAGGAAAAATCAAATAGATTGTATTTTGCTTTTGTGTTTTTGGTGTACACGGAACTCCCCTATAGATGCAGAAAATATCCTAGATGTGTTAGAATCATGCTAGGATTCGCTACACTTTGACTTGTTGTAAAAGGGTTTAGCACTACCTAAGTGTTGAATTATAATACAAATGTTACTTATTCATAAAAAAAAGTTTTGTAGGTCTTAACCCCCCACTAAATGAGCATATATCGGTGGTTTTGTACCCCACAACTTTTTAGATAATTAACTTACCGATATAAATCCGTCGTTAAAATATTGTAGCGGCAAGGATTACAACCTCCCCAAACTGGTAAGGGCGAACATTCTTGGGGCGGATTTGAAAACCACCGAGGCAGCTAATTGGGCGGGGGGGGAGGGGTTATTGTCCGCCGCATCATGCAAATTAAACCCCTTCACGTAACGCATTTTTTTGTAGTGATCTCTTAGCATTTTTTTCATGAAAACTATAAGTTTTTACACATGCAAAAAACAAATGAGACCAACTAACAATATGATTAAAACGTGGTAGTGAAATGTGTTAAATGAAAAAAAAAAAGCAAAAACTTATTCTAGATTGTTAATTCAGAGCCTTATAATATTTGTTTTTCTTGCTGGTACAAAACAAGCACTGAATTTATCAAAACTTTCATAAATAACTTATGAAAGTCAGTAAGCAACTTTTACTCTTATATATATATATTATATATTAAACAGACCTTTCAATTATAGTTTTTATTATGGAAGATAAAATATGACTTCAACATAGAGGTTTTACAAGTTCCATCATTTATCCTTGATTAAAAGACATGACAAGCATAAATACTCATGGATCTTAAAATCATTTATCACCTCTATATAATCATAAGAAACTAAAAGAGAGAGGTAAAAATCTAGGATAAGAATATTGTACCAATATGTTAATGCATGAATTATAAATGTCCAGCATTGGAAAACTAATCACCTCGCATTCTTAGAAAAACACTATTAAACTGTTATTTAGAGTATCTGATACAAAAACCCTCAAATTTATTCATAGCTAAATAAATGGTATCTTAGAAATTAAATTAGTAGCAACTAAATTGACATACAGTCCCTCAATAGTCATTTCGAGACTCTAATGTTAGAACCTCTGCAAACGAAATTGGAAGTTGAAATTGGAACATTTTCCTAACAACATGATTTTGTGGAATCTGTCGTCAAATACTTAGATACAAAATTTGATCCAACACACAAACATGAAACGTGTGATGTACACCTATCACATTTTCGCATTTCACATAGCCCAACATTTACCATTGAACCGAATTCCTACAACATGGGGATTTCCTGGCATTCGCCAATCATTTTTTTGAAAAATAAACTTATTTTTGTTTCTTCATAGGTACTCTTTTTATAGATGAACTAATTTCGTGAATAACAAACAACCCCTTGGTCCCAAATAAAAAGGCAACTTTTACCTTCATAGATTAAGAAAAATACAACAAATATTACATAGTAATTTATTCGATTATGTCATATGTGTTTGAAAACATAAGGTACAGTAGATGACATGCTTATTCCATACAATATACCTTGTCCATCTATAATTGTGGTGGATAAATGTTTTTTAGGAAAAAAAACTATGTTACATTTTAAACTATGTTTTTCTATTCAATATTTTAGTGCATACTTCCTTTAATCTTATTCTTATTGCTTTCTAACAGTCAAAACAATGGATAATAGATAATTTGAAATAGCCTACTGACATATTTCTCAAATAGGACTTCATCTATGACATATTTAAATAATTGTTTAAAGCCTAAATATCCTTATTCTCTGTAATCACTACAAAGATGTAATTCTTAGAAGAAGTCAAGTTAATACTATGTAAAGATTTTTCCATTTATCTTTCATTGAGAATTTCATCAAACACATTTGTTGCATCAAGATTCAAGCCAAATGGGAAATTTCCTTGTTACTAAGTAAAGGTATTATATAAAATCTGGAAAAAAATATGAAGGAAGAGGCGTGTCACGCCCGAGCTACCCCCGAGACACGGACACAGAAGTTAGAACCACAAGTGATCTCAAGCTAACCCTACTGGCATAATCATGAGCATACTAAAGAATATAAACTGATACGGAAGCTAAATCATAACTTATAATGAAAAGATGGGGAATATCCATATTTTAAAAACTGATATAATATGAAGACTGATGAGTTTAATGCAATGAAGTTATTAACTCAACACCAAGATGAAACTACTATGTCTGAAATAAGCCTCTAAACTAGACTAGAAATACTGGGACAAGCCCCCGCTAAATCTAGCAAAAACTGAAACTAAAAGACTAAATACTGAAAAGAAACTCATGACTCTTATCCTCGGAGAATGAGAACTCACCACTGAATCTGCTGAACTGGAGATCGGAAAATCGATCTATGCGTGATTTGGATGCTGAGAGCCTGAACCTAGATCAAGAGAAGATGTAGCGCATGTATGCCTTAGTACTTTAAAGGTACTGAGCATATAGGATAGAGTAAAGCTGAAATAAAACATAATTGAACAAGCATAAAAGCAAGTATAATAATCTGACATGATAACTTAATTCCGAACTAACTGAATGCAATGACCAATTTATAACATGTTGTAACTGAATACTGAATATATTGATAAATGGTCAATGCAAAGAGTATGACTGACTGTGGAAGCTACTAATAACCTATAATAAAATCACATGAGCTAAATGTGGAGTCCGATGTATACGCCACATCGAGAGGACCCAATATATCCTGCCAAATGTATAAATGCATGCTGACGTGATCACTAAACTGATGACCCACAGAATGGACTTACAACCGACTTGGCTAGTAATTCTAGGACTAATTGGGTGTGCTAAACCCAATTCCTACTCAGTATTATGCTACTGGATAGCTCGAAACTGAACATGCAAACTGAGAATGCAACAATTAATCTGGTAATTATGCATTTATAACTGAGACTTGTATAGCTAAAGTATCTGAAATATCTGACTTAGCATGTGTAATTCAAGAACTAAAGAAAAACAAAGCTATGGTTCTAAAATTGATGTGATAATTTGAGTAATAACATGATAATCTTATTTGGAACATGTATTTTATAGGTTCATGAAGTTCTATCTAAGTTCTAGAAATCCTAGGCTTAATCATGATAATAGAATCAAGAATCTGATAGAAAACTAGGGACCCAATGGGTGAAAGGAACTCACTAGTGAAAATCCACAGAAAAATACTTAGGTTTCAGGGATGGTACTGTTGGAACTTGTTGCATTCTTGAACTCCTTTCTTGCTTCTAATTTTTCTAACTTTTGATTTAATAATTTGACTTAGATATGCTTTAATTATATTTCTAGTCTTAAACTAACTAAAATCTGATTATTTAGGGTCAAAATGATGTAACTTAAGGTTTAAATAAATTGGGAAAAGACCAAGACCCTTGGATAAGTTGTTGTCGGACCAAACGACAGCCAGACTGATGGTCCGTCTTCTGACCGACGCCCCGTCGTTGGGTCCGTCGACTGGCCCTGTTCGACAGGCCTTTACTAAAATGGGCATTACATTACTTTTTACTTGGAGGTCTGATTTTTAAAGGTCGGTGGCTATGGAAAGATAATTCAATTATCTATCTGTGGCTAGGTCATGGGACACCTGATTAATTTTTTGCTAAGAGTTATGACCATTTGAAGTTGACCCAACTGCATTTCCCCCTTAACTGTCTACTAATTCCCACCTAAGGACCGTAGGTCCACCTACGGACCGTGCTGGTCATCCATAGCTCTTTTTAAAGAGTGGGTGAATGGGGGTCTCAATCGACGGACACGGACTACGGATCGTTGTCTGACCTACGGACCGTAAGTCTGTCCATCATCCAAGACGTAACCAATTTTTCAGGGCTGAAATTTTTTGGAGTTTTTTATCCCATCGACGGTTAGGCATGATGGACCATGTGTCAGGATACGGTCCGTCAATGCCACCGTTGGTTGCACCTGCAGATTTTTTATTCTGTAAAGCTAATTTTTGGTCTGTTTGGGCTACGGGATTTTACATTATCTCCCCCTTGGGAACATTCGTCCTCAAATGAAAACTAAACTAGCTAAAATAGAGGGAGAGAAATCCAAACCCTACTACTAAACACTGAGATCTGAGTTTCTGACTGAATTGAGTTCCAAGTACATGCAATTATGATGAAAATGCAAGTACAAGCTGAGGGAACATGATTCTAAAACTGAATTTATGCATGAATCACTGGAAAAATAAAGAGGAACTATTACCTCAAGCTGGAGTGGAATCAGAAGGAAAGAGGTGAGGATACTTGGATTTCATGGCTGCTTCTGCTTCCCAAGTAGCTCCCTCTACGGATTGACTCCTCCACAAAACCTTAACTGAAGCGACTTCTCTGTTTCTCAACCTTCTGACCTTACGGTCAAGAATTTCAAGTGGTACATCCTCATAAGAAAGACTATTTTTCACCGCCACACTCTCCAATGTCACTATAGAAGCTGGATCACCCACACACTTCTTCAAGAGTGAGATGTGGAAGACCGGATGCACTGCTGCTAATTTTGCTGGCAACTCTAACTAATATGCCACCTTGCCAACCCTTTTAAAGATCTTGTAAGGGCCTACATATCTAGGATTGAGCTTCCATTTCATTGCAAATCTCATCACCCCTTTCATAGGTGAGACCTTTAGAAAAACCCAATCATGAACTTGAAACTCTAGTTCCCTTCTCGTTACATTTGCATAAGATTTCTGACGACTTTGTGTTGTCTTAAGTCTATCTCTAATGAGTTTCACTTTGTCCATTGCATTAAGGACTGAATGTGGCCCTATCAAAGTTGTTTCATATACTTCAAATCAACCAACAAAAGATCTATATCTACTCCCATATAAACACTCATAAGGGGCCATCTGAATGCTGGAATTGTAGCTATTATTGTAGGCAAACTCAATAATAGGAGGGTGATCATCCCAACTAACCTTGAAATCGATCACACAAGTTCTCAACATATCCTCTAAGGTACGAATGATACGCTCTTCCTGCCCATCTATCTGTGGATGGAATGTTGTACTAAAGTTAACTTGAGTACCAAGACCTTTCTGAAATGACTTCCAGAAATGAGAGGTAAACTGTAGACCTCTATTTGAGATTATAGACAAATGAACCCCATGCAACCTTACAATCTCATTAATTTAAAGCCTTGCATAGTCTTCTGTCAAATATGTAGTCTTGACCGCCAAGAAGCGAGAAGACTTAGTCATCCTATCACTTATCACCCAAATGGAGTCATGTTGTTTACGAGTACGCGGTAATTCTATAAAGAAGTCCATATTGATCATATACCACTTCCAAGTAGGAATATCAATCTCTTGAGTCATACCGCCTGTTTTCTGATGTTCTACCTTGACTTGCTGGCAATTTGGGCACTTACTCACAAAGTCTACTATATCCCTCTTCATGCCATTCCACCAATATATACTTCTCGCAGATTGCGATACATCTTAGTGGAACCTGGATGAATTGAATACCTAGAGTTATGGGCTTCTGCAAGAATATGTTGTCTTAACTCGCCCACATCAGAAACACACAATCTAACCTGGTAGAGAAGTACATCATCTCCCCCTTGGGAGAAAACCCCCACTCTCTGATTATGGACTACACCCTTAAGTTCAAGTAAGATTGGATCATTTTCTTGATTTTCCTTAACATCCACTACCAAAGACGATTCTACCCCATTCTGAACTGTTACACCATTGTCTGATATGCTCATAAGGCGAACTCCCAAGTGAGCAAGACTGTGAACATCCTTCACTAGCTCCTTCCTTTCATCCTCAACATGGACTACACTACCCATAGATTATCTACTAAGAGCATCTGCTACTGCAATAGCCTTACCATGATGATAATGCACACTTATATCATAATCCTTAAGGAACTCTAGCCATCTCCTCTGGAAAAGATTCAATTCTTTCTAGGTGAACACATACTAAAGTCTTTTATGGTCAGTGAAAACATCTACGTGAACACCATACAACTAGTGTCTCCAGATCTTGAGTGAAAACACCACTGCTGCAAGCTCTAGGTCATGAGTTGGATAGTTCTTCTCATGGACCTTAGGTTGTCTAGAGGCATAAGCTATCACCTTACCTTGCTGCATCAACACACAACCTAAGCCAACTTTTGATGCATGACAATAGATCACATAACCATCTGAACTCTCTGGTAGAGTCAAGACAGGAGCTGTAGACAATCTTATTTTCAACTCTGGAAAACTTTTCTCACAATCATCTGACTATTGAAACTTGACCATCTTCTGAGTCAACCTAGCCAATGGTGAGGCTATGGAGGAGAATCCTTCCACAAACCTTTTATAATAACCCGCTAGACCTTAGAAACTTTTGATATCTATAGCAGAGGTAGGTTTGGGCCACTATTTCACTGCTTCTTTCTTTTGTGAATCCACTCGGATCCCTTTGCTAGATACAATGTGACCAAGAAAAGCAACCATAACTCACATTTACTAAACTTAGCGAATAGGTGGCGATCTTTGAGAGTTTGCAAAAGAACTCTCAATTGACTTGCATGTTCTTCATCACTCTTAGAGTAAATGAGGATATCATCAATAAAGACAATAAAGAACAAGTCCAAGTACTGTTTGAAAACTTTGTTCATCAAATCAATAAAAGTTGCAGGAGCATTAGTTAGTCAAAATTATATAACTGCAAATTCATAATAACCATACAAAGTTTTAAAGGCTGTTTTCGAAATGTCACTATATTTGACTTTAAAATGATGATAACCCGATCTGAGGTCTATCTTTGAGAAATGGATAGAACCCTTAAATGGTAAAACAAGTCATCAATCCTGGGGATGGGATACTCATTCCTTATTGTGACCTTGTTCAACTTTCTATAGTCAATGCATATTCTGCGAGAACCATCTATCTTCCTTACGAACAAAGATTGTGCACCCCATGGTGAAACACTAGGTCTGATGAAGCCTTGATCTATAAGGTCTTTCAACTTCTCTTTAAATTCCTTAAGCTTCGATGGATCAATTCTGTAAGAAGGAATAGAAATAGGCTGGGTATTTGGAAGGAGATCAATTCCAAAGTCAATTTCCCTTTTAGGAGGGACTCTTGGAAGATCTTATTGAAACACTTTTGGAAATTCACAGACTAGTGGAACTGACTCAAGAGTTGGGGTTTCAAGGCTAGAATCCTTAACCCGAACTAGATGATAGAGATAACCCTTAGAGATCATCTTTCTGGCCTTAAGGTTAGAAATAAATCGACCCATAGGCGCTAAGCTACTATCCTTGCATTCTTAGATTGGTTCGTCTGAAAACTAAAAACGAACAATCCTAGCTCTACAATCGACTGAGGCATAACATGAGTGTAACCAATCCATGCCTAGAATGACATCAAAGTCTACCATTTCTAACTCTACTAGATTTGCTGAGGTGACTTTTTGAGAGACTGTGACAGGGCAATTTTTGAATACCCGTCTAGCTATAACTAGGTCACCGACTAGAGTAGAGACTGAGAAAGGTTCTGGGAGAGTTTCTAGACTAATATTGAATTGGACTACTATGTAAGGAGTTATTAAAGAAAGATTATCCATTGGATCTAATAATGCATAAACATCAAGGTCAAAGACACTTAATGTACCAGTGACTACATCAGGAGAACCTTCTTGATCTTGGTGAGACTGAAGAGCATACAACATGTTCTAGCATTGACCGCCACATGTACCAGATGAGGTACCATGTTGAGTTGGACGACTTGCTGGTGCTGCTGAAGTTGTAGACTGAGCTCTACCATTACCACCTCCTTGACCATGTCTAGAAAGACAATCCCTAAACCTGTGACAAGACTGACTGCACCCAAAACATCTCTCTTTTTCTGCAAGACACTCGCCCGGATGGTTCTTACCACACTTAGGGCAAGTTGGGTAGATCTTGGTGCCTGAAACACTTCCCTGAGATTTAGAGCCTAGTGCTCTACCCTTCTGGTCATACCTGTTCTTGAAGGATGCAACACTAGCTGATGAAGGGGCTGCAGCTGAAAACTTCTGCTAACCCTGCGAGCGATTTCCACCACCCAATTTCTGCTGAAAATAGTCATAGTTCCCAGTCCTAGCCTTCTTATTTTCCTTAGCATGTTCCCTAAGTTTATCACCCTTAACTTGTTGAGCATGATTCATAAGCCTAGAGATGTTAATATCTCCAAGTAACATCGCATTTCTGCACTCAGTTTTCACCAAATCTGACACTCCATACAAAAACTTATTCATCTGACCCCTGGAGTCAATGACCATGTGAGAAGCATACCTGGAGAGTTGGTTAAACTTGAGTCCATACTCTTGGATTGTCATGTTACCCTGCCTTAAGTTCATAAATTCTTGGGCTTTTGTTTCTCTCAACTCTATTGGGAAAAACCTGTCGAGAAAAGTCACACTAAAGCAATCCCAAATGACAGGAGTCGGATTTGCACCCATATTCTCCTTCCACTGATTGTACCAGATATGAGCAACATCCTTAAAATGGTATGATGCTAACTCAACCTAATCATTCCTAGTGACTTGCATTACCTCAAAGATCCTCTTGATCTCATCCAAGAAATTTTGAGGATCCTCATTAGTCTGCGATCCTAAGAACTCAAGCGGATTCATCCTAACAAATTCACAGACCCTTTCTGCTACTGACCCACAATTTTCATTCACATGAGCATGAACCCAATTGTTCTGGTTAGTCATACTCTAAGCCAACATCTGTATGGCATTTTTGAACTCAGCATTAGAGACTTCCTGATCTGGGACTGGAGGAGCTACGTTTTCATTCCTGGTGTTCGCATTCCTAGCATTATTTCTACGAGGAGGCATGATCTGAAACATTGAACGTCAAGTTAGAATGGAATTAGATCTCAAGCACGATAAGAGTAACAAGAAAGTGAAGTTTTTCCTAAAGCACTTTATAGCCTCCCTCTCATTAGATATGGTGCACTTCACACCTATGAAAATGACTCTACTTAGTGCGTCTTTTAAGATATCCTAGGACACTTAAACCTAGTCCTCTGATACCAAGTTTTGTTACGCCCCGAGCTACCCCCGAGATGCTGACACGGAACATAGAACCACAAGTGATCCCAATCTAACCCTACTGGCATAATCATGAGCATACTAAAGAATATAAACTGATGCGGAAGCTAAATCATAACTTATAATGAAAGATGGGGAATAACCATATCCTAAAACTGATATATAATATGAAGACTGATGAGTTTAATACAATGAAGTTATTAACTCAACATCAAGCTAAAACTACTATGTCTGAAATAAGTCTCTAAACTAGACTAGAAATACCAAGCCCCAGCTAAATCTAGCCAAAATTGAAACTAAAATACTATATACTGAAAAGAAACTCATGACTCTTGTCCCCGGAGAATGAGGACACACCACTGAATCCACTGCACTGGATATTGGAAAATCGATCTATGCGTGATCTAGATGCAGAGAACCGGAACCTACATCACGAGAAGATTTAGAGCACGTATGTGTTAGTACTTGAAAGGTACTGAGCATGTAGGATAGAGTAAAGCTGAAATAAAACATAACTGAACAAGCATAAAATCAAGTATAATAATCTGACATGATAACTGAATTTTGAACTAATTGAATGCAATGACCAATTTATAATATGCTGAAACTGAATACTGAATATACGAGAAATGGTCAATGCAAAGAGTCTGACTGAACTATGGGAGCTACTAATTACCGATAAGAAAACCACATGATTAAATGTGGAGTCCGATGTATACGCCCCATCGAGAGGACCCAATATACCCTGCCAAAGGTATAAAGGCATGCTGGTGTGATCACTAAACTGATTGCCCACAAAGTCTGACTAAAAAATAGGGACCCAATGGGTGAAAGGAACCCACTAGCGAAATCCCACATACCTGGTGATGAAATCCACAGAAAAATACTTGTGTTTTGGGGATGGAACTTGTTGCGTTCTTGAACTAGGGTACTTGAGTTTTTTCTCCTTTCTTCCTTCTAATTTTTCTAACTTTTGATTTAATGATTTGACTTAGATATGTTTTAATTATGTTTTTAGGCTTATACTGACTAAAATCTGATTATTTAAGGTCAAAACGACGTAACTTAAGGTTTAAATGAAGTGGGAAAAGACCAAAAGACCCCTGGATAAGTTGCTGTCAGACCAAACGACGGCAAGTACTGACGGTCCGTTGTCTGACCGACGCCTCGTCGTTGGGTCCGTTGACTGGGCCTATTCGACAGGCCTTTACTAAAATAGGCATAACTTTTTACTTGGATGTCTGATTTTAGCAAGGTCGATGGCTATGAAAATATAATTAAATTATCTATATGTGGGTAGGTCATGGGACACCTAACCTATGTTGTGCTAAGATGTATGATCATTTGAAGTTTACACAAGTACATTTCCCCCTTAACTATCTGCTAATTCCCACCTACGAACTATAGGTCCACCTACAGAACGTGTTGGTCATCCGTCACTCTTGTCAGAGAGTGGGTGAATGGGGGTCTCGATCGACGATCACGGACTACGGACTGTCGTTTGACCTATAGACCGTAAGTCCATCTGTCGTTCAAGACTTAACCAATTTTTCAGGGCTGAAATTTTTTGGAGTTTCTGATCCCATCGACGGTTATGCAGGACGAATCGTGGGTCAGGATACGGTCCTTCGATGCCACTGTTGGTTGTACCTGCAAATTTTTTTTCTATAAAGCTGTTTTTTGGTATTCTTTGGCTACGGGGTGTTACAAGGGGAGCTAATTATATGTTGGCATTCTTACCCTCAAATTCTCCTAAGTAACAAGTATATTATATATGTTCCTTTGCATATTACAGTAGTTACGTTTTATAATGCAAGTAAAATAATGACACAATATTTTATCGCAGAAAATCCCAAGTAATAAAGGGTAAAAATAATGATCTACACCTCTATTGGATTTAACTCCATTTTAAACTTCAAGTCTCAACAAAAGATTACAAGCCTATGTAACCTAAGGAATTATAAATCTAATTCCAAGATATTAAATTATAAACTCTAATTCCTAGATACCAAAGACAAAAAAAACCCAGGTTTAAGTCTTCTACCGTCCATCAAGTTTCTCAAACTTGTTAGATAAATCCTACACACACACTCGATTGTAATCAAAACACTTAATTACAATCTTACAACTTTTTACTCAAAAATTGACAACCCTCCCAAGTAACTCTTAAAACTCGCTCAAAACCTCTTGAACATATTTTGATCTTCTCTCTATGTAAGTGCGCAATTTTTCTGCCCTATTTAAAGATTTGGACTTGAATCCAAAACATATTTCAACTAGAAATATATCGTCATATTTATAGATTTGGACTTGAATACAAAACCTATTTCAACTAGAAATCCTACTTCATGTAGGACTCCTATTTTGTGTGGAACTCCTAGTTCAACTCGAACTTGTCTTCGCTTTTCTTTCTTGACTTTAACTTGATTTCCTTATCTGATCATGCTTCCTACTTCGTTCAAGATCTGAAATCACATTCACATCATTATACTTCCTTCTTTGCTTCGGCTTTCTAGTTTGTCTAGTTTCCCTATTTGATTAAGAAAATTATCTTGCCTGTGAACTCCTTTATGAAAGGAACCTTTCTGTACTGGTTGCTTATCGAAAAAATAATACTTCGACAACTTTATATCTTCTAATTCGCGGGGTTGACGTTGTCGTTATCCATGTTGGATTCGTTCTGTAAGGAACACGTCGAAGAACCTATATCTTTCATCTGTTCCTGTATTTGTCAATTATAAAAATCTTTCTCATTCTAACACTATCAAAATCAAAATTGGATATTCTCAAGAAAGGGTTTATCTTAACCCAAAATAAATTTTAATTGTAACTTTTTCTTGTGGATCATAATTCACAAATTAAGAAAATTCGAGAAGAAGATGTGAAATTTTACCTTAAATTTAAGAAATTATTCAATTCAAAATTTTCTATTTTGTATGATTCTTGAGCTAAAGTTGAAAAGTCATGAATCTAAAGTAGAATTTTTTTTTAACTTGTGGATCTGACTTCTGATCAAGCCACGTAGTAAAACGTAGTAAATATCTTAGTTTTATAAAATAATTTACCCTTGAAGATGAACAATTTTATGATATTATCCTTGGTCGTCCCACTTTTCACTCTTCTATAAATAGATTGAAAATATATATATATATATATATATATATATATATATATATATATATATATATATATATATATATATATATATATCTATATATATATATATATATATATAGAGAGAGAGAGAGAGAGAGAGAGAGATAAGTTAAATGTTTTAGGGTTTTCAATAAATATCAGATTTGGTCAATTATTATCAACTAAATTAATTATCTAAAATATTTCCGTCAATTAATTAACTATAGTAAAAGAAATAGTTCAAAAATTACCAAATTAAAACAACTTCACCAGCTGATCAGATATAACTCGGGGCAACTATTAGAAGGAGTAAAATGGTAGTTTATTATAAAGTAAGAAAAATAACCTTTCAAGTTATTGCATAAAAGCCCACCATCAAAATTAAATAATAAAAGAGATTCAAGTTTTTCCATTTACTTTCGCTAAAAAAAAAAAAAATTGGACATTTTTCATTTAAAGCCCACACAACATAGAGGGGAAGTGTTGTCACGGGCATGAACAATGAATTATTTTTGTTAAAATTTGAGATCTCATATTTACATATTTTTATTTTAAATATGAATATCTAATAAGGTATCATATTCATGAAAATGTTTTTCTCATAATTGGTCATTTATTACTCTGTGTTGCAATAATCTTAGATGATTATGTAATATCTTGTCCAAAATAGCTTGATATGCACGTGCAACGCACGTGGTTGCACGTGTCAAAGCTAGTTTAATTAAAAAATAAAAACTCTTAAATTATCTAAAGATGAGATATTTACACGTTTGATCTATTCAGAAAGCATCAATAACTTGAGTGATGCACATCAATGATACAAATTATTATAGGCTAGTGTGGCTCTCACTTGCAAGTAGATATGAACCCACTTATTCCATAATGGGTAAATTGTCAGATTAAAATACTATCATTATAATTATATTACATATCCACAAATAAAATCCAAGCGCATTAAGCTTTTTCCGATTCATATATAAAATTATTTTTCCTTTTCAATTAATTTCTAAAAAAATACACAACAAAATTGGTCAGGAAAACATATATTAAAATTGTAAATCATATTCTATGTGAAATTAAAATAAAATAATATTTCAAATCATCACATCAGTCAGAAGGTAAAAGTAGCATGCATTAAGGATAAAATGTGTGAAGGTAGCTTGAGATAACTTATACATATTTTGAGTTGACCTAAAACTATGATATGTGAATGTGTTCGAATGAGGATTTATATATTTAAAATAATATAAAAGGAAGTTGTGTCAATACTATTAGTATAGCTAGCCTTATATGCATATAACAGTGAAGTCCGATCAATTTGGGTTTGAAAGAATCATATGAGATAAAATAGGTAAACACGTGTTTTTTATTAGGTAATTAGTGACGGAATAATACTATGAAAAAAATAAATTAGAAAGTTACTAAGACCTCCACATAATTAAGTTGTATAATTCATAATTTCGTCAAAGTAATTTATGTTATTTTCTTTATCAACTAAAATTACTATTCGCTTTGTAATAAAACGGAGTGTGACAATTACTTAATGATGCATGGGGAAGAGTCTGCAACAAAATCAATTGAATAGACAATGAAGTCCGCTACGTGATATAAGCAAGTACGACTAGTTTAGGCGTCATCTTCCAGACTTCTATAAGCAGGTGGTTTAAAGTTCAGAGCCCTATTCTGATCACAGAGTGAAATATCTGATATATATAAATATATAAACAACTTCACCGACAGATCAGAAATAACTCGAGACAACTATTAGGAGGAGTAAAATGATAATTTATTAAAAAGTAAGAACAATAACCCTTCATGTTATTGCATAAAAGCCCACCATCCAAATTAAATAATAATAATGATTCAAGTGTTTCTATTTACTTCGCTAAAAAGAATTTGAACGATATTTTTCATCTCAAGCCCACGCAACTTGGAGGGGTAGTGTTGTCACAAGCACGAACAATGAAGTATGTTTGTTAAAATTTGAGATATCATATTCACATATTTTGATTTTAACTATGAAATATCTAAAAAGGTATCACATTCATAAAAGTTTTTCTTAAAAGTGGTCTTTTATTACTCTATGTGTTGCAATAATCTTACATGTTTATGTAATATCTTGTCCAAAATAGCTTGAGATACACGTGCAATGCACATGATTGCAGTACCAAGAAACTAGTTTAATTAAAAAATAGACTCTAAAATTATCTAATGATGGAGAAAATTTACCTGTTTGATCTATTCAGAAAACTTCAATAACTTGAGTGATGCACATCAATTCTACAAATTATTATAGGGTAGTGTGACTCTCACTTCCAAGTAGATATGGACCCATTAATGCTATAATGGGTCAATTGTCAGATTAAAATATTATCATTAAAGTTATATGACATATCAACAAATAAAATTCAAACGCATTAAACTTTTATAAAATTATTTTTATATTTCAATTAATTTCTAAAAAAAATACACAACAAAATTGGTCAAGAAAAAACATATTAAAATTTCAAATCACATTCTATGTGAAATTAAAATTAAGTAAGATTTCAAATCATCACATCAATCAGAAGGTGAAAGTAGCATGCATTAGGAATAAAATGTGTGAACGTCGCTTGATATAACTTATATATATTTTCAGTCAACCTAAAACTATGATATGTGAATGTGTTCGGATGAAGATTTAAATATCTAAAATAATATAAAAGGAAGTTGTGTCAATACTATTAATATAGCTAGCCTTATATGCATATAATAATGAAGTCCGGTCTATTTGGGTTTGAAAGAATCATATGAGATAAAATAGGTACGCACATGTTTTTTTATTAGGTCATTAGTGACGGAATAATACTATGAAAAAAATTAGATGGTTAATGAGACCTCCACTTAATTAAGTTGTATAATTGATAATTTCGTCAAAGTAATATATGTTATTTTCTTTATCAACCAAAATTAATATTCGCTTTGTAATAAAACAGAGTGTGACAATTACTAAATGATGCATGGGGAAGAGTCTGCAACAAAATCAATTGAATAGACAGAGAAGCCCGGTGAGCCTATTGATTCAAGCAAGTCCGACTAGTTTAGGCGCCACCTTCCAGACTTATAAAAGAGGATGGTTTTAAGTTCAGAGCTCTATTATGATTACAGAGTGATATATCTCAGATATATATATATATATATATATATATATATATATATATATATATATATATATATATATATATATATATAACTTCACCGACTGATCTGAAATAACTCGGGGCAACTATTAGGAGGAGTAAATGATAATTTATTAAAAAGTAAAAACAACAACCTTTCAAGTTATTTCATAAAAAACCCACCATCCAAATTAAATTATAATAAAGATTCAAGTTTTCCTATTTAGTTTCGCTACAAAAAACTTTAAACGACATTTTTCATCTCAAGCCCACACAACTTAGAGGGGTAGTGTTGTCACAAGCATGAACAGTGAAGTATTTTTGTTCAAATTTATGATCTCATATTCACATATTTTGAATTTAAATATGAAATATCTAAAAAGGTATCACATTCATGAAATTTTTTCTTTAAATTGGTCTTTTATTACTTTATGTGTTTCAATAATCTTACATGATTATGTAATATCTTGTCCAAAATAGCTTGAGATACACATGGTTGCACGTATCAAGAAACTAGTTTAATTGAAAAATAAACTCTAAAATTATCTAAAGATGGAGAAAATATGCATGTCTGATCCATTCATAAAGCATTAATGATTTGAGTGATGCACATTAATTCTACAAATTACTATAGAATAGTGTGACTCTCACAAGCAAGTAGATATGAACCCACTAATGTCATAATGGGTAAATTCTAAAATTAAAATACTATCACTAAAGTTATATGACATATCCACAAATAAAATTCAAACGCATTTAATTTTATCCGATTCATATGTAGAATTAGTTTCCTTTTCAATTATTTTATAAAAAAATACACAACAAAAATGGTCAGAAAAAATATATTAAAATTTTAAATCATATTCTATGTGTAATTAAAATTAAATAAGATTTCAAATCATCACATAAGTCAAAAGGTGAAAGTAGTATGCATTAAGGTTAAAATGTGTTAAGGTCGCTTGAGATAGCTTATACATATTTTGACGGCCTAAAACTATGATATATGAATGTGTTCGAATGGCGATTTATATATCTAAAATAATATAGGAGGAAGTGGTCTCAATACTATTAGTATACCTAGTCTTATATGATATAATAATGAAGTCCGATCAATTTGAGTTTGAAATAATCATATGAAATAAAATAGGTACGCATATATTTCTTTATTAGGTAATTAGTGACGAAATAATACTAGGAAAAAAATAAATTAGAGGGTTAATAAGACCTCCACATAGTTTTGCTGTATAATTCATAATATCATCAAAGTTATATATGTTATTTTCTTTATCAACCTAAATTATTATTCAGTTGTAATAAAACAGAGTGTGATAATTAATTAAATTATACATGAAAAAGAGTCTGCAACAAAATCAATTGAATAGACAGAGGAGCCCGGTAAGCCTATTGATTGAAGCAAGTCCGACTAGTTTATGCACATCTTCCAGATTTCTAAAAGCGGGTTGTTAAAAAATACAGAGCCC
The DNA here is from genome assembly GCA_027704765.1 of Solanum habrochaites. Taxonomy (NCBI): domain Eukaryota; kingdom Viridiplantae; phylum Streptophyta; class Magnoliopsida; order Solanales; family Solanaceae; genus Solanum; species Solanum habrochaites. Next base: position 51,801,528 of record JAKWJA010002498.1, read on the forward strand.
TATTATGATTATAGAGTGATATATATATATATATATATGTGTGTGTGTGTGTGTGTGTGTGTATATATAAACAACTTCACCGACTTATCTGAGATAACTCGGGGGAAATATTATTAGGAGGAGTAAAGTAGTAATTTATTAAAAAATAAGAAAAATAATCTTTCAAGTTATTACATAAAAGTCCACCATCCAAATTAAATAATAATAAAGATTCACGTTTTTTCATTTACATTCGCTAAAAAAATTTGAACGATATTTTTCATCTCAAGCCCACGTAACTTAGAAGGGTAATGTTGTCACAAGCATGAACAATAAAGTATTTTTGTTCAAATTTGAGATATCATATTCACACCTTTTTTGGATTTTAACTATGAAATATCTAAAAAGCTATCACATTCATGAAAGTTTTTCTTAAAATTCGTCTTTTATTACTCTATGTGTTGCAATAATCTTACACGATTATGTAATATCTTGTCCAAATAGCTTGACATACACGTACAATGTATGTGGTTGCACGTATTAAGAAACTAGTTTAATTAAAAAATAAAATCTAAAATTATCTAAAGATGGAGAATATTTACCTGTTTAATCTATTTAGAAAACATAAATGACTTGAGTGATGCACATCAATTCTACAAATTATTATTGGCTAGTGTGACTCTCAGTAGCAAGTAGATATGAGCTCACTAATGCCATTATTGGTAAATTGTCATATTAAAATACTATCATTAAAGTTATATGACATATCTACAAATAAAATCCAAATGCATTAAACTTTCCGATTCATATGTAGAATTATTTTTCTTTTTCAATTAATTTCAAAAAAATACACAACAAAATTGGTTAGGAAAACATATATTAAAATTTTAAATCATAGTCTATGTGAAAATTAAAATTAAATAAGATTCCAAATCATCACATCAGTCAGAACGTGAAAGTAGCATGCATTAAGGTTAAAATGTGTGAAGGTCGCTTGAGATAGCTTATACATATTTTGAGTCGACCTAAAATTATGATATGTGAATGTGTTTGAATGAGGATGTATATATCTAAAATAATATAAAAGGAAATGTTGTCAATACTATTACTATAGCTAGCCTTATATGCATATAATAATGAAGTCCGATGAATTTGGGTTTGAAAGAATCATATGAAATAGAATAGGTACGCACATGTTTCTTTATTAGGTAATTAGTGACGAAATAATACTATGAAAAAAATAAATTTAGAGGGTTAATAAGACTTCCACATAATTTAGCTGTAAAATTCATAATTTCATCAAAGTTATATATGTTATTTTCTTTATCAACCTAAATTGCTAATCCCTTTTTAATAAATCATAGTGTGATAATTAGTTAATGATGCATGTGGAAGAGTCCGCAACAAAATAATTGAATAGACAGCGAAGTCCGGTAAGCCTATTGATTCAAGTAAGTCCGACTAGTTTAAGTCACCTTCCAAACATCTAGAAACGGGTGGTTTTAAATCTAAAGCTCTATTCTGATTACAGAGTGCCGACTGATCAGAAATAACTCGAGGCAACTATTAGGAGGAGTAAAATGGTAATTTATTAAAAAGTAAGAGAAATAACCTTCCAAGTTATTGCATAAAAGCCCACCGTCCAAATTAAATAATAAGAAAGATTCAAGTTTTTCTACTTTCGATTGAATGACATTTTTCATCTCAAGCCCACACAACTTAGAGGGATAGTGTTGTCACACTCACAGGCACGAACAATGAAGTATTTTTGTTCAAATTTTAGATATCATATTCATATATTTTTATTTTAACTATGAAATAACTAAAAAGGTATCATATTCATGAAAGTTTTTCTTAAAATTGGTCATTTGTTACTCTATGTGTTGCAATAATCTTAGAACATTATGTTATATCTTGTCCAAAATAGCTTGAGATACACGTGCAACGCACGTGATTACACGTATCAAGAAACTAGTTTAATTAAAAAATAAATTCTAAAACTATCTAAAGATGGAGAAAATTTACCTGTTTGATCCATTCATAAAGCATTAATGACTTGAGTGATGCACATTAATTCTACAAATTATTATAGACTAGTGGATTCTCACTTGCAAGTAGATATGAATCCACTAATGTCATAATGGTTAAATTGTAAGATTAAAATACTATCATTAAAGTTATATGACATATACACAAATAAAATCCAAACGCATTTATTTTTTTCCGATTCATATGTAGAATTAGTTTCCTTTTTCAATTAATTTATCAAAAAATACACAACAAAAATGGTCAGAAAAACATATATTAAAATTTGAAATCATATTCTATGTGTAATTAAAATTAAATAAGATTTCAAATCGTCACATTAGTCAGAAGGTGAAAGTAGTATGAATTAAGGATAAAATGTGTGAAGGTCGCTTGAGATAGCTTATACATATTTTGAGTCGAGCTAAAACTATGATATGTGAATGTGTTCGAATGACGATTTATATATCTAAAATAATATTAAAGGAAGTGGTTTCAATACTATTAGTATACCTAGTCTTATATGCATATAATAATGAAGTGCGATCAATTTGCATTTGAAAGGATCATATGAAATAAAATAGGTACGCACATCTTTCTTTATTAGGTAATTAGTGACGAAATAATACTATGAAAAAAAATAAATTAGAGGGTTAATAAGACCTCCACATAGTTTTGTTGTATAATTCATAATATCATCAAAGTTATTTATGTTATTTTCTTTATCAACCAAAATTATTATTCATTTGTAATAAAACAGAGTGTGATAATTACTTAATGATATATTGGAAAGATTTTGCAACAAAATCAATTGAATAGACAGAGAAGTCCAGTAAGTCTATTGATTAAAGCAAGTCCGACTAGTTTAGGCGCCACCTTCCAGACTTCTAAAAGCGGGTGGTTATTAAATACAAAGCCCTATTATGATTATATCTGATCACCGACTAGTCAGAGATAACTCGGGGCAACTATTAGGAGGTGATTTATTAAAAAGTAAGAAAAATAACCATTCAAGTTATTGCATAAAAGCCCACCATCCAAATCAAATAATAATAAAGATTCAAGTTTTTCCATTTATTTTCGCTTAAAAAATTTGAACGACATTTTTCATCTCAAGCCCACACAACTTAGAGGGGTAGTGTTGTCACAAGCATGAACAATACAGTATTTTTATTCAAATTTGAGATATCATATTCACATATTTTTATTTTAACTATGAAATATCTAAAAAGCTATCACATTCATGAAAGTTTTTCTTAAAATTGGTCTTTTATTACTCTATGTGTTGCAATAATCCTACATAATTATGTAATATCTTGTCCAAGAGAGCTTGAGATACACGTGCAATGCATGTGTTTGCACGTATCAAGAAACTAGTTTAATTAAAAAATAAACTCTAAAATTATCTAAAGATAAAGAAAATTTACCTGTATGATGTATTTAGAAAGAATAAATGACTTAAGTGATGCACATCAATTCTACCAATTATTATAGTCTAGTGTGACTCTCACTTGCAAGTAGATATGAACTGACTAATGCCATTATTTGTAAATTTTCAGATTAAAATACTATCATTAAAGTTATATGACATATTTACAAATAAAATCCAAATGAATTAATCTTATTCCGATTCATATGTAGAATTATTTTCCTTTTTCAATTAATTTCTAAAAAAAAATACACAACAAAATTGGTCAGAAAAACATTTATTTAAATTTTACATAATATTCTATGTGAAATAAAAATTAAATAAAATTCCAAATCATCACATCAGTCAAAAGGTGAAAGTAGCATGCATTAAGGATAAAATGTGTGAAGGTCGCATGAGATGGCTTATACATATTTTGAGTCTACCTAAAACTATGATATGTGAATGTGTTCGAATGACGATGTATATATCTAAAATAATATAAAAGGAAGTGGTGTCAATACTATTATATTAGTATAGCTAGCCTTATATGCATATAATAATGAAGTCCGATAAATTTGGATTTGAAAGAATCATATGAAATAGAATAGGTACGCACATGTTTATTTATTAGGTAATTAGTGATGGAATAAAACTATGAAAAAAATAAATTTAGAGGGTTAATAAGACCTCCACATAATTTAGTTGTATAATTCATAATTTCATCAAAGTTATATATGTTATTTTCTTTATCAACCTAAATTACTATTCCCTTTGTAATAAAACAGAGTGTGATAATTAGTTAATGATGCATGTGAAAGAGTCCGCAAGAAAGCCTATTGATTCAAGCAAGTCCGACTAGTTTAGGCGCCACCTTCCAGACATCTAAAAGCGGGTGGTTTTAAATCCAGAGCCTTATTCTGATTATATATATATATATATATATATATATATATATATATATATATATATATATATATATATATATATATATATATATATATATATATATATATATATAACAAACTTCACCGACTGATCAGAAATAACTCGGGCAACTATTAGGAGGAGTAAAATGATAATTTATTAAAAAGTAAGAGAAATAACCTTTCAAGTTATTGCATAAAATCCCACCATCAAAATTAAATAAAAATAAAGATTCAAATTTTTCCATTTATTTTCGCTAAAAAAATTTGAACGACATTTTTCATCTCAAGACCACGCAACATAGAGGGATAGTGTTGTCACAAGCATGAACAGTAAAGTATTTTTGTCAAATTTGAGATATCATATTGACATATTTTGATTTAACTATGAAATATCTAAAAAGCTATCACATTCATGAAAGTTTTTCTTAAAATTGGTCTTTTATCACTCCATGTGTTGCAATAATCTTACATGATTATGTAATATCTTGTCCAAAAAAGCTTGAGATACACGTGCAATGCATGTGGTTGCACGTATCAAGAAACTAATTTAATTAAAAACTAAACTCTAAATTTATCGAAATATGGAGAAGTTTTTCATGTTTGATCTATTTAGAAAGCATAAATGACTTGGGTGATGCACATCAATTCTACAAATTATTATAGGCTAGTGTGACTCTCATTTGCAAGTAGATATGAACTCACTAATGCTATTATGGGTAAATTGTAAGATTAAAATAGGGATAATGTCCAAGTACCCCCTCAACCTATGTCCGAAATCTCAGAGACACACTTATACTATACTAAGGTCCTATTACCCCCCTGAACTTATTTTATTAATAATTTTTTACCCCTTTTCGGCCTACGTGGCACTATCTTGTGGGCCCAACGATGGTTGACTTTTTTTTCCAAATCAGTGCCACGTAGGCTAAAAAGGGGTAGAAAATTACTTATAAAATAAGTTCAGGAGGGTAATAGGACCTTAGTATAGTATAAGTGTGTCTCTGGGATTTCGGGCATAGGTTGAGGGGGTACTTGGGCATTATCCCATTAAAATACTATAATTAAAGTTATATGACATATCTACAAATAAAATCCAAATGCATTAAACTTTTTCCGATACATATGAAGAATTATTTTGTTTTTTCAATTAATTTATCAAAAAAATACACAACAAAAATGGTCTAGAAAACATATATTAAAATTTTAAATCATATTCTATGTGAAATTAAGATTAAATAAAATTTCAAATCATCAAATTAGTCAGAAGGTGAAAGTAGCATGCATTACGGATAAAATGTGAAGGTCACTTGAGATAGCTTATACATATTTTGAGTCAACCTAAAACTATGATATATGAATGTGTTCAAATGAGGATTATATATCTAAAATAATATAAAAGGAAGTGATGTCAATACTTTTAGTATAGCTAGCCTTATATGCATATAATAATGAAGTCCGATCAATTTGGTTTGAAAGAATCATATGAAATTAAATAGGTCTGCACATATTTCTATATTAGGTAATTAGTGACGGAATAATACTATAAAAAATAAATAAATTTAGAGGGTTAACAAGATATCCACATAATTTAGCTGTATAATTCATAATTTAACCAAAGTTATATGTGTTATTTTCTTTATCAACCTAAATTATTATTCCCTTTGTAATAAAACAGAGTGTGATAATTAGTTAGTGATGCATGGGAAGAGTCTGTAACATAATCAATTGAATAGATATAGAAGCCCGGAAAGCCTATTGATTGAAGCAAGTCTGACTAGTTTAGGTGTCACCTTCCAGACTTCTAAAAGCGAGTGGTTTTAATTCCAGAACCCTATTCTGATTACTGAGTGAATATATGTGTGTGTATATATATACATATATATATGAGTGAAGTGGAAGGAAGACCAAGGACAAAAATATAATTTTTGGCTAACAAAAACCTATTAAGAAAGATAATTAGTAATTCTAGAAACATCTCTACAGATTAAGTGAATAATGATCTAGGGAAAAATTTAATTCACGCTAACTAAAATCTATCTAGAATGATAACAAAATAATTAATTGTTCTAGAAACATCTTAAGTTATTGTTATTACTATTAACTTATTTTGTTATTACTTCACTTTCTTTCTTTTGTGAGTTATTGTGATACCTACTTTATTATTACTATATTTTCCTATTACTTTAATTTAATTCGTAATAGTTTTTCTACTCATTATGCTTATAAAAATGCCTACTATTTATATCAAAATTTATCATGAATTAATTATATTCATCTTTATTTTAGTTCTAATTAATATACTTGAAAATAAATAAGTGTGATAAAATTAATAAAATTTATTAGATTGAATTAAAAAATATGTTAAAAAGTAACTTTACAAATAAAAATGAATAGGATGGTCTATATGTATTAAAGACGATTAAATATAAAAATGCAATTTCATTCTAACAAAAATCTATTTAGAATAAATAATTCTAGAAACACTTTTCTATATATGAAGTGAATATTATTGATCAAAGGTAAAAATGCAGTTTCATGCAAGTAAAAACCTACCACAAATGATAACAAGAAAACTAAATAGTTCTAGAAACATCTTTAGGTATTATTATTAGTATTTTCTCATTTTTGTTATTTCTTTATTTTTTATAAGTTATTGTGATATTTATCTATATATGAAAGTAAATAAATATTGATTACGGTTAGCTTTTAATAATTATATATCAAGTATAATATTAGGTGGAATCAATCAAAATTAAATAAAAATTTATATTTATTTAAATTTTATGTATTAAAATATTTTTTTACTTTGTGATCTTAATTATGTGATATAAAAAAATTATAATTCAGAAGTTATTTTCTTTTTGAAATTAAAAATAATAAGTGCATATAAATCGAAAAGGGGGGGGGGGGGGTTCATATATTAAAAATGAAATATGTATGTGTTATTATTAAAATAAGATTTCATATATTTTTTTTAAAAAAAATTCGTTTGGCTTCCTTCTATAAATTTGTACATATATGTGGAGTTTTAAGATATGAACATTTTAATATAGAAATATAATGATTGAAAACTTTAAGTCTTCGTTTTGATTTTTAATTTGTTATATATTTAAAAATTATATTTAAAAAAGCTTAAAAATGCAATGTAACAGTTTAAGATATTTTTAGTTAAAAACATAATGAAATTTGGTTGACTCCCTTATTTTAATCGAAACAAAAAAAAGTTACAATTATTGTTTGAAAATAATAAAAAAACTAAAAGTACTATGAATCACAATAAAAGGATAACTAAAAGTATGTGAGACTCATATAAGAAATTTCATTAACTTTCCTAAAATTAATTGAATCACATAAAATAAAATAAATGTTTTAACATATATTATTCAAAATAACACAAAAGGTGGATAAATTAATAATTTAAATATATATATATATATATATATAGAGAGAGAGAGAGAGATTATAACTTAGTCTGGTACGTCAATCAAGTAATCAATGTACGAATGAGATTTATTTCTTATTAATATTTATGGTATTATTTGAATTACAAGTAAACTTGGGCCATAAGTAAGAAATGATTAATAACAATTCTAACATGTTCTTGCCCGTGATAAATAGAAAATAATGCAACAAAAATAAATTGGATGTCAAAATTGTATAGAAAATAAATATTTGCATAGAATCGGAGAATTTAGAAGCCTTATACAGAAAAGGCGTGATAATTTTAATATTTTCATTTTTTTCATATTTTCATCAATGTATTTGTATATTTAATGTGTTTTTTCTATTAAAGTTCAATTATTTTACAATTGTAATGATTCAACTACATTGGGAATGATTGAAAAAGCAGCAGAAGGTGGCCACTGTGGTGAAGAGTATGTGCTTGCCGTAATTTCAATCTTTGAAGGTGGTAAATCCATGAGAGAAGGTTTGATGTGCATTGCCAACATGAAAAATAAAATGCCAGTAATGGTGAAAAGATGTCGACACCATGTGCGATACATTTTAAATCAAATGTGGATGCCAGAAGCTAATATGTTGGGAGAAAGACCCATATATTGCATTGTGCATCAACCCCATCAAATTGCCCCACAGGAATGGTTGACCCAAGGAAAGCGACGATGAAGACGATATTCATTGTGAATTGTGTAGTTGTGATTTAGAAATAAATTATCTAGTTAAATTTCTTTCTCATACAACTGTGTGGAATTAATTTAATTTGTGGCAACATATGTCGTATGGTGGAAATGATGTATTTTTGTCTTTTGTACTTATTTTTGAATTATATATGTGGCAACATATGACATATGGTGAAAATATTGTATTTTTGTCTTTTGTACTTGTTTTTGAATTATGTGACAACATATGTACTTATTTTGTAATTTTTGAATTAAATTTGTGGCAACATTAAGTAATTGCAACTTTTCACATTCTTCAAAACTGCCTCTTCGTCTTCAGAAGTGACTCTTCGTATTCATTATATTAGAATTATTTTATATATATATATATATATATATATATATATATATATATATATATATATATATATATATATAAGAAGAAGAACACAACTTATGTATTTTCATATAATTATCTCCAAGATGGGAAGGCAGAATAAAAAATATTCAAAAATGACATTGAGGAAAAAAACTATATTGAATCCCTTCCGAGGGAACTAGTAACTGTTATTGCTGAAAGGGTTGCGTCCTACTCCCTCAAAGATTTACTGAGGGTTAAATTAAGGTATGTATGTATTAAACAATTTTGATAATTCAATCGATTTTCAGACCATTCGATTATATTTTTTCAGTTCTAGGCTCCTAAATGAAGTTGCTAATGAACCTTCTCTATATCGAAAGGTAATTTTGTGCAGCATTCTAGTGTTTATATGACCGTCTTCATTTTATCGGAGATTCCCTTCTTTCATGCAAAAGTGTAGCGAATCGAAGAATTTATTGACCTTATACAGAAAAAGACATGGTAACTTTAATATTTTTTGTATGTATTCACCTTTTTATCAATTATGCAATTTAAATGTGTTATTTCTTGTTTAGTATGATTTTTTCAAGAATAATGATTCAAATTGATTGGGAATGCTTAAGCGAGCAGCAAACAGTGGCCACCTTTGTGCAGGATATGTGCATGCCATAATTTTAATCTTCAAAGACGGTGAATCAATGAGAAAAGGCGCATATGTGGCAACATCTTATATCATAAAATGTGTCTTTGGAGGGTTAATTCAATTAAATGGTAACCCAATTCGATATGTAAGACTAACATATAGTCCTAAAACATGCGTAAGTATCAATTTATGGTCCAATGCAAAAACCTTCATTCGATTCTATCAATTATATTTAGAAAGACTATCATCCCACTAGTTCGTTATACAATGACCAAGTAAATCCATATGATAGTTATATAACACCCTAGTAAATCGTTGTTCCAAATGTTATACTTTATTTTTATTGCTTAATTATGATCTAAATCACTAAAATTTGGTCAAAATTTTTATTTTTCCATTCCTAAATCGATCGATTATTCGATTAGTCCCTCCTAGATGTTTCATCTATAACAACATATGCATATTCTATTGGCAAAATTGCAACAGATACTGCATCTATGGCAACATCTTACATCATAAAATGTGTCTTTTAGTGGTTAATTTAATTAAATTATTACCCAATTTGATATGTAACACTAACATATAGTCCTACAACATGCCTAAGTATCAATTTACGATCCAATGCAATAACCTTCATTCGATTCTATCAATTATATTTAGAAAGACTATCATTCCACTAGTTCGTCATACAATGACCAAGTAAATCCATATGATAGTTTTATAATTCGGTTGTCATATGAATGTTGAAATATGTTCTGACATTAAGGCTGTCAAATACAATTACAAATATATTTTCAAAGGACATGATAAAATTGCATTTTCGATACATAATAATGATACTAACATAGAAATAGATGAAATCAAAGAATATCAATCTGCTAGATGGGTTTCTCCACCAGAGGTTGCATGGCGTCTGCTTGTATTTGCAATAAGTGAAATGGCTCCAATTGTTTAACAGTTGCAATTGCATCTTGATGGACAACAATTTGTTTCTTTCAAAAATAACCAAATTGTGGATCAAATAATAAGCAATCCAATGATTAAAAAAACGATGTTAACAGAATTCTTTCTTACGAACAAAATCAATAACGATACTATAAATTTGAATTTACTGTATAAAGAGTTTCCGCAACACTTTGTATGGTCATCATCATACAAAATGTGGTCGCATCGAAAACAACGACTTACTATCGGGCGTATTGTCACATGTCATCCAACCGAAGGAGAAAGATATTATCTTAGGTTGCTTCTAATGAATGTAAGAGGACCAACATCATACGAAGATCTTCGTACAATGAATGAAAGATGCTACACTACATTTAGGGAAGCTGTAAGAAAAAAAGGCTTATTACGTTCTGATAACAACTTAATTGATTGTATGTCTGAAGCAGTAAGCTATCAAATGCCTTATAGTTTAAGAAGACTATTTGAAACATTATTAGTTTATTGTAATCCTTGTAACCCAATAGATCTTTGGAAAAAATATGAAGACACTATGTCAGAGGATTTTTAAACAATTTCAAATGTTATAAAAAATGATATTCAACTGTTAGTTTTACATCATATCAAAGAAGTTCTACTTTCAATGGGACATAACATATATGAATTCAAAGATATATTTGGAAATTTTAGCTCTTCTAGAACAACTAATGAGGCAAAAGAAATATATTTTGAAAGAAATATAATAGTGTCTAAAGAAGATATACTTCTACAAAGCAAATTAAATGTTGAACAAAAAAGAACATATAACATAATTCTTGAAAGAGTATATTCTAATAAATCATGAGCTTTTTTCATTGATGGTCCTGGTGGAACTGGAAAAACATTTCTATATCGAGCTTTGTTCGCTGCTGTAAGAACAAAACAATTCATAGCTTTGGCAACTGCAAGTTTTGGTGTGGCAGCTTCAATACTTCCGGGAGAACGAACTAAAAATATTTTAAATTGTTAGCACTTTTTATATAATTTTAAAAATAATATATATTATTATCTTTGTTTCAATTTACTTTACATATAAAGTATTTCAAAAATTAATCATTTTTCTGTGTCTTTTAAATATTTAACATAAGTTTCAGATCATATATGTAACTTCGACTGTCCCAATTTATGCAGCAATGATAAGATTTTTTTAGAGTCAAGTGATTTTTATATGTATTTTATACTTTTTAAATTGTTATTATTGTGATTTATAAATTTACACCAATAGAATTTCGAGAGTCAATTAAATTTTTTTATATTATTTTTACATATTTAAGTTATTACTTTTTCTGATTTATAATGTTATTTATATTCTTAGATGTAAGAAAATTAAAAAAAGACATAATTTTCCATATTTGGTAAACAATTAAAGTAATATTATTTTTAAAAAATGATTTTACCGTAAAAAAAAAATTAAAGAAGTTTTAAGGTATAAATAAAGAAAAGGAAATAAGAATTGGGACCTATATATATACATACATATATATATATATATATATATATATATATATGGACAAAATCAATTGAATAGAGAAAGAAGCCTGGTAAGCCTATTGATTAAAGCAAGTCCGACTAGAAAGATAATTAATAATTCTAGAAATATCTTCTATATATTAAATGAATAATGATCAAGGGCAAAAATGTAATTCGCGCTTACAAAAATCTATCTAGAATGATAAAAAAATAATCAAATGGTTCTAGAAACATCTTAAGTTATTGTTATTACCATTAACTTATTTTGTTATTACTTCACTTTCTTTCTTTTGTGAGTTATTGTGATACCTATTTTATTATTACTCTATTTTTCTATTACTTTAATTTAATTCATAATAGTTTTTCTATTCATTATGTTTATAAAAATGCCTACTCTTTATATGAAAATTTATCATGAATTAATTATTTTCATCTTTATTTTAGTTCTAATTAAAATACTTGAAAATAAATAAGTGTGATAAAATTAATAAAATTTGTTAGATTGACATTAAAAAAGATGTTAAAGAGTAACTTTACAAATAAAAATGAATAGGATGATATATTTGTATTAAAGACGACTAAATATAAAAATGTAATTTCATTCTAACAAAACTCTATCAAGAATAAATAATTCTAGAAACATCTTTCTATATATTAAGTGAATATTGATGATCAAAGGTAAAAATGTAGTTTCATGCAAGCAAAGACCTACCACAAATGATAACAAGAAAATTAAATAGTTCTAGAAACATCTTTAGGTATTATTATTAGTATTACCTCATTTTTGTTATTTCTTCATTTTATAAGTTACTGTGATATTTATCTATATATGAAAGTAAATAAATAATGATTACGCTTAACTCTAAATAATTATATATCAAGTATAATATTAGGTGGAATCAATCAAAATTAAATTTAAATTTAAATTTATTTAAATTTTATGTATGAAAATATTTTTTTATTTTGTGATCTTAAATATTCTATATAAAAAATTAAAATGAAGAAGTTATTTTCTTTTTGAAATTAAAAAAATAATTGCATATAAATCGAAAAGGGGGGATTCAACACTTTTCTGTGTATGTGCACTAATAGACAAATATTTGATTTGTCAAATTATCAATCTGTAGGTCAAGACAAAATTCTGTCTTACCAAGACCTTTTCATAAAAATACAAGGACAATTAGGGTCATTCTTTTGTACAATATTCTTCCTTGACTATTTCAGTTCACATAAGGATTCTTGAAGCTTTATTGAAAATGTTTCTTTCGAACTCTTATATGCTTCAGATACCTCGATTACTTCAAGAACTTTGTACAACCTTCATTATTGTCTAGCTAGACATAATAAATATCCATTATATGCATTCATGTTATCATATATTGTCATATCAAAACAAATCTCATTGCATTCATCATAAGAGAAAACATCTCCAATAATGTCACGATTTTTGAGACAAACCTTTATGTCCCAAGGTACAAGTTGTATTTGATATATTACGATTATACCATCGCATAATAATTTATTCTACCCCACTAACATTATGCCTTGATTTATGGACTATCATTCCAAAACTTAACTTTTCTAAGTGAAATAATATGCTTGAATTATGTGTTTTACTTGGTCAACCATTTATCTAACTACATTATATGACAAATTTAAATTCAAGATCCTCGTTATAATTTATATCATTGAGCGCTACCTCATATCAAAGATATCGTCGACAGTTATTTGATATTGATTTCAATATGACATAACTTATCGAGATCTCTTCATTTTCCATCATTTTTCAGGTACCTGAACTTTTTCCAAGGTTTTATGAAGTTCCATGTCGTGGTGATCTTTTATAACATTTGTCTCATTATCAAGACCATATTTTGATCATTTCCTCCTATCCTTCATCAAGGAATTTTTACATTTGGAACCGATTGGTCTATTACGCTTCAGGCGTATTATAGACTCTGTCCTTCAAGGACTTCACATTGGAGCATTTACAGCTTAATTATATAATAGGATCAGTACATTCATCTGACAATTGATTTGCAACGTTAGGAAAATTAATTATCATTTGAACTTTAAGTTCACATATTTAATTAACGAGAATATAGATAATTCAAAATTAACCTCACACATGATTTTTAGTTGTCATCATCTCTCGCCCTAATGTTAGAAAATCTAACATTCATCCCAACCTTATTTGGGAATTCATCTTCGTTCATGGTGGAGTAATTACAATCATAACCACACATTCAACACTTAAGATGAAAATTATTTGGTTCCTGACCCTGAACCAATTTTAATGGGAAAACCTTGTTGTCTTGATGCATACATATGCTGCTACATGTTAAATAAAGTTATCTCATACCAAATCTTATTTGGGAGTTTTGTTCTAATAACCATGATTTAGCTATAATTGGAGACATGTAATTTCTACTAAATCAACCAAAATTATCAATATATTTCATAGTTTGGAACTATGCTCTTAATTTAACAATTCGAGCAAACAACCTTACAAAGATCAATTTGTAAGTTGACAACAAAGCACATATGATCCTTGCATAGATTCATCTATCATATAGTTGCAAATGATTCACATGACAGGAATATGGGCTCATATTCACCTTTTTATATGTTTCAAAAATTTCAAGAGATTACAATCCCAACCTTAGATAGTACAATGGTCATTTTATGCAGAGAACAAACAACATAAGAGAAATATTGAAGAATCTTTTATTTCTTCATCATATAATCTACATGAATTCTCAATTACGTTTGCATCACATTTAAATCAGAATTGTTAACCAATCATGCCAACTGATCTTTATTTCAGTACACTTATAGTTATTTTTACATGTGATTTCATCAGTGTGTCCATGTTTGTGTGCACAAACAAGAAGAAAAATGGATAATCTTTTACATAAATATTTATAATCCGCTTCGATTGTAGTAATTTGAAGATAATAAATCTTTTCATAATTTATAGTCTCAATATTTCTTTTCAATTCATCCGAAACTTTAAAGTTTCTTTTGAGTCTTACTAGAACTCCAATATTATTTCCTTTGATAATAACACAACTGGTTAGAGCTTACAATTAATTTTGTGTACTATCACATATCCCATGACACCCTTCATATGGTGAACATCTCCTCAAGGAGAAATTATATCATTCTTTTCATAGTTAAAACTTTTATGAGCAAGACATGTTTCTTGCTTTAATTTTGTTGTACCATAAGTACACAACCAATGACAAATTTGTATTACCATACAATAATATTATTTTGACCATGACCACAACCTTTATAGGCAAGAATTACTTTTTCTTCATTTTCCCTTTTGGTAGTTCAGAAATAAATATACCACAAACATACCATAAATACATGACCATAGACCATTTCATCCAAATAAAATTTATTTATTCCTCTCAAACCTCCCGCAGACATGAGTTGTGACATATATCATTTTTTCTCTAAACCTCCCATAGAAGTGAGTTGTGACATATATCCAACCCACAATGATTTTATCACATCTTGACCCACTCTCTTATAGAATGGTGGAGCATTCACGATACTCATCACATGTCACATTCTCTTTAGCGAATGGACTAATCATTTATATGTACTTTATAAATTTGCACTATAAGCATATTGTCATGGCTTTAAAATTTATCATATTTCCATGACACATCTCAACATCAATTTGAAATACCAAGTGTACCATCATTTTATCTTCTTGTTTTTTGATGGAGGATTTATAAACTTGTGAAATTATTGGGTCGACAACATTCACAAGTCCAATGACCTTTCATGTCATTTTGATAATAAAAATTACCTTCACATTTGAAGGACTATTCGAAGAACCCATAGTGTTCTTCCTTTTATCATTAACACAATGATGACTACTATAATTCCGTCTTCACACCCTTTTCACATCATTAATCATTTGTCATCTTTAAGACTAATTATTTACTACTACCACATTCATACGATAGAATGAAGCAAGCAAACATGCAGATTTAAAAGTTATCATATGTTCCTATCACATTCTTTTAAAGGAAAGGAACAAATTGATGGACGAATTTCATGACTTATCATCAAAATATATTATTTTGCCTTAATCATCATTTCATCGTCACTACAATGCATTGACTCAAACTCAATGTCTTACCCATATAAGACGTGTTACACCATAATTATATGGACTTGAACCCAATCATGGTGCATCAAAACTCAAATTGATGTCTTACCGTCTTGGTGCGATAGAACATGAATCTACCGTCTTACCCTCAAATATTTTTTTGATGGTGCATCCGGACTTTAACCTGATGTCTGACCTTTTTTTTTTCAAGTACGATGGGGTTTGAATCCACCATCTTATCCTCTAGTAATTATAAATATTAATAAGTTCCTCATAATTAACACTAAGAAAATAAATATGAAAATTTACTTCTTTATCCTTCAATTCTTTTCTTTTCCTGCTCACAAGTGTTTCAACTACAACACTTTTGAAGTGCTACAACTTTTAGAGCAAATTCATGCTGATAACGTGTTATAAAATCAAGCTCAAAGCAATATAAGTATAAAGTGAAGAAGACAAGGTATAGAGATGAAGAAGAGAATTCTACTCAAGTGTACATATCAAATTGTGAATGATATCCCTAGTTATAGTGTTAAGATATCACTCCCAAAAGTCGCCATGATAAATGCTCAATTAATAGGTGCATAGTTATCTACAAAGGTTCATGTCACATTAAAAATGTAGATACATGATAGAATAAGTTCATGAGGAAAGAAAATGGACAATCCACTATTCAATTGATTTATAACAAATTGAGAATAAATACTAATTATGTCTCTTTACATTCTTTTGTATCCTAATTTTAAAAGTCCCACCATCTAAATTAAATAATAATAAAATTCAAGTTTTCATTTTACTTTCCCTAATAGAATTGTTAATGCCCTTTTTTTATTCTCAAGCCCACATAACATACTGAGGTTTTCACTGATCATTGGATTCTTCAGTACATCGTCGATTAGAGAGATCTGAACTTGAGGCAACGCAGATAGATTAAGATTTTGAAGGACTATGATATCAACATCCTCTCTAACCTGAGAAAGGCTAATGTGTTGGTCGATGCCTTGAGTAAGAAGAGTTCTAGTATGGGGAGTCTTAACGCTATCATTGTTGAGGAAGTCCATTGGCTAGAGATTTTAAAGGTTAGCACTCATCCGCTTGTAGATTTTTTAGGAGACATGTGGTTTTATTGCTTTGATAGGGGTTTGCTCATCCTTAGTTGAGCAGATTCTTAAGAACTAGTTTGATTATATGAAGTTGTCTCATTCTAGACAAAGTGTTGAAAGGGAAGACTATCACTAGTTGAACAAAGTCACAATCAAGAAAAAGTATCCCATCCCCAAGATTGACGACTTGTTTGAGCAACTTTAGAGTACTAGATTATTTTCTAAGATAAACCTTAGATCCGACTATCATCAGCTCAGAGTCTGAGATAGTAACATCCCAAATAAATCCTTCACGACTCGGTATGGTCACTATGAATTTAAAGTTATGTCTGTTGAGCTAACAAATACTCCTCCAACATTCAAGGACTTAATGAATAGGGTGTTCAAACAGTATTTGGACTTGTTTTTATCATCTTTTTTTTATGATATCCTCATCTATTCTCGGAGTGAGGATGAGCATGCAACTCATCTAAGAGTTTTTTTACAAACTCTCAAAGATTGTCAGTTATTCGCAAAGTTCAACAAATGTAAATTCAAGTTACAGTAGGTCATTTTTCTTGGTCATGTGGTATCTAGTAAAAGGATTCAGGAGGATTCTCAGAAAATTCAGCAGTAAAACACTAACCCAGACCCGCTCTCCAATAAATATCAAAATTTTCTTGGGTTTGGACAGTTACTATAGGAATTTTGTTGATGTATTTTCATCCATAGCTTCCTCATTGACCAAGTTGAGTTAGTAAAAGGTCAAATTTCAGTGATTAGATGAGTGGGAGAAAAACTTCTCAGAACTGAAGACTAGCTTGAGTGCAACTCGTGTCTTGACTCTATCGGATGGTTCAGATAGTTATATGATTTATTGTGATGCCTCTACGGTCAACTTAGATTGTGTGGTGATGCAGCGAGTTAAGTTCATAGATTAAGATTCTATACATCTTAAGGTTCATGAGAAAAACTACCCGACTCATGACCTCGAGCTTGCAACCATACTATTTTCCCAAAAGGTTTGAAGATACTACTTCTATGGTGTTCATGTTAATGTGTTCACATATTGGAAGAGCCTTCGGTATACGTTCACCCAGAAAGAGATGAATCTTCGTCAAAGAAGATGAAATGAATTCCTTAAAGACTATGACATGAATGTGCTTTGCATTACCATCTAAGTAAGGCCAATGTAGTGGATGATGCTCTCAGAAAATTGTCTATGGGTAGTGTAACACATGTTGAGGAAGTAAAGAAAGAGTTAGCCAAATTTGTTCACCAGCTTGCTCGCTTAGAAATTTGCCTTGCATATACATCATATGAGGGTGCAATAGTCTAGAATCTGTCAAAATCTTCATTAGTGCGGAGGTTAAGGAAAAACACGATAGTGATCCTATATTGCTTCAGTTAAAAAATGTATTTCATCCGTAGAAAGTTGAGGTTATCTCCCAAGGGGGATATGGTGTGCTTCGTTACAAGGGTCACTTATGTGTTCCGAACGTGGGTGAGTTAAAGAAAAGATCCTTACAAAAGCCCATAACTCCAGGTATTTGATTAATCCAGGTGCCACTAAGATGTACTTATATGCGGGAAGTTTATTGGTGGAACGACATGAACACGGACATCGAAGATTTTGGGGCTAAGTGTCCTAATTGTCAACTGGTTATGGTAGATTATCACAAAACAAGAAGT
Organism: Solanum habrochaites; assembly: GCA_027704765.1. Classification (NCBI taxonomy): domain Eukaryota; kingdom Viridiplantae; phylum Streptophyta; class Magnoliopsida; order Solanales; family Solanaceae; genus Solanum; species Solanum habrochaites. Next base: position 51,820,348 of record JAKWJA010002498.1, read on the forward strand.
ATTACTCAGGAGATTATCATTCCTAAATGAAAGTGGGAAGTGATAAACATGGACTTCATTACATGCCTACAATGTGACTCCATTTAGGTTATAGTAGACAGAGTCACTACATCCGCTCACTTCTTAGTTGTCAGGACTACAAATTCAGCGGAGGGCTACACTAAACTCTACATCAATGAGACAATCATGTTGCATGGGGTTCTATTGTCTATCATCTCAGATAGAGGTCCTTAGTTTACCTCTCAATTCTAGAAATCATTTTAGAAGGTCTTGGTACACAAGTAAATCTCAGTACAACATTCCATCTGTAGATGAATAGTCAGGCAGAGCATATCATCAATACCATAGATGACATATTAAGAGATTACGTGATCAATTTCAAGGGTATTTAGGATGCTCACCAACCTCTCATAGAATTTGTCAATAATAATAACTTCTATTCCAATATTCAGATGGCCCCGTAAGAGAAACTATATGGGCATAGATGCAGGTCCCTAATTTGTTAGTTTTAATTAAGTGAAGCAGCCTTGATGGGAAAGATCAGTTCATGAGGCGATGGAGAAAGTTCAACTCATCAGAGATATACACTAAAGACAACTCAGATTCGTTAGAAATCCTATGCAAATGTGAGGCAAAAGGGACTTACAGTTTCAAATCAATGATTGGTTTTCTTAAAAGCATCACCCAAGGGGGTAAATGAGATTTGGTAAGAAAGGGAAGGTCAGTCCTAGATATGTAGGTCCTTACACAATCTTGAGAAGGATTGGTAATGTGGATTATTAGTTAGAGATTCTTGAAAAACTAGAAGCGATTCGTCCAGTATTTCACATTTCCTTGTTGAAGAAGTGTGTGGGTGATCAAGCATCAATATTACTATTAGAGAATGTGGTTGGGCGTGATAGTCTCACTTCTTAAGAGGTGCCAGTTGAGATTCATCACCGTCACGTTCGTAGGTTAAGAAATAAGAAAGTCGTTTCAGTGAAATTTTGTGCAGAAGTCAATCCGTAAATAGAGCTGCTTTGGAAGTACATGCATTCATGATGGCCAAGTATACTCGCCTCTTCCCTTCCAATTCCGTTTCAGCTAGATGTAATTATTCATCTTCGATATCACAGTTACTCTTGTGTAATTAAGTCCCAGTATCTTGTTCCCTTAATTATTCTTGCATTTTAGCATATTTGCATGTTCATGAAATTCAGTTCAGTTAGATATGTGTTATATAAGTCAGCTAATAAGGATTTCATCCCTTTCATCTATACTCAACTCATTTAGACTTCATTCGAGGACGAATGTTCCAATGGGGAGATATTATAATACCTCGGAAACCTAATAAGCTAAATAATAAGAAAATTAGGTGAACCACATTGGGGTTCAAGGACCATGAAAGGATCCACGGTCCGTCGGCCTACTCGGGGTTCTCACCTAGCCACCATGCATGGAGTCTATGAATCCCTCCACGGGCCATGGTCCCAATGACATTTTGTGAATCGACCTGTCATCCTAACCCCGTAGACCCCAAGACACTATGTGAAACCATTGTGGCATTCATGACCCTTGTTCTTTCACACGGTCCATAAAGTGGACTATAGCTGAAGAGTTATAAACCTTAAGGCAAGACAGGGCCAGTTGACGGGTCGTGGTCCTAGTGACAGTCCGCCAGTCCCCTCATGGTTGGACCTCGCCATCTTTTAAGTCAGGGTCATTTTGGACATTTAAACTATGCCATTTTATTTAGTTTAAGCCTAATAATCTAGTCTGACATTACCGAGAACCCTCATTAACCAAAACTTAGAGCGGAAAGAAAAGAAATAGACGTCAATTTCCCCAGAACAAGCAGTAATATTCTTCATAATTCAGCCCCGAAATCTAAAGGACTTGTCTTTATATTTTGTCACTAGGCATGTGGGTTTTCATTGGTGATTTACTTTAACCCATTAGTTCCCTAAAATTAATTTATCTCTTTAGATTCACATAAACTGTTTAGGCCTAGGGTTTCTAGATTTTCAAGATTCATTGTGAATATGATTTCCTTAATCTGAATAACGTGTTTCTTGATAATTTAGTGTAATCTCATGCATAGTACTCAGAACCCTAGTTTGTGTAGATTCTCTTCGTTCATAAATTACACTTGCTAGGTCAATTAAATTGATAATCATGCTTCAGACTTTGAATTTCACATTATTAGTATATAAATGTTGCATTCTACTTGTTGATACCTTGAGCTATTAGGTATTTAAGTTAATTTCAGTCATATACATATTCAATTAGCAGTAGACTTAAGTGTGAGTTGGACTAAAGTTCAGCGTACCCTCTTAGTCCTGAAATTACGTGCTCCCGTAGGATTATGAGTTTCTCTGTTGGGCATCAGATTTAGTGATCACGTCAGTCATGTCTTTATAACCATGGCAAGGTATATTGGGTCCTCTCGATGGGGTGTAGAAATCATACACTACGTTTAGCTCACGTGGTTTATGTCGACTAATAGTACCTCCCATAGTCAAAATCTTAGTGCATTTTACCAGGTTTTATAAATTAATATTAGTTTTATTGTTCAGAATGTTATTTTCGTGATAAACACTTGGTCATTGCATTCAATTCAATTCTTCATAGTTGAACTTTGGTACATATTTTTATATCTTGTTTCATATTATATCATTGCTAACTTATACTTTCATTAGCTCAAATATATTTGTTGACCTTAGTATATGTATCATTTTTGTTTAGTACATTCCAAATAGTAGCGCACGCATACTCTGCTCTACATCCTTTCATGATATAAAATCAGGTACTCAGCATCCAGATCACGCATAGATTGATTCTCGGTACGCATTCAGTAGCTTCATTGGTGAATCCTTATATTTTGAAGACAACAGACATGCGTTCGTTTTAGTCTCTTTTTTTAAGTTTTTAGTTTTTTTAGAGTTATCTTGGGGCATGTCCCAGCAACTCAACTCGAATAGAGGCTTTTCGAACATAGTAGAAGAATCATTTTGAGTTATTAAGTGATTGTTTCAGTTATCACTAAACTCTTAGTATATTATACATATTCAGACTAGTTGAGTTTATCCCACAAAAGTTATCCATTAATTTATCTTCCTCATTGTCCCTGATTTATTCAGTAACTTTTATAGTATTCTTATGATATGCCAGCAAGGGATTAGCTTGGGGTCATTCGTGATCCTAAGTCTTGTGAACGCTGAAAGCATGATGGCTTATGAACAAATATATGGCTTTAGTGAAGGTTAAGTGAAAGCATCGTTTAGTCAGGGATAGGGATGCGACCTCGGAGACGGAGTCTTATATGCGTGCCAAATATACATATTTGTAAATATATGTTACTTTAGTATTTTTTTTACCCTCTGGATATTAACCTTGAGTCTTTTATGACCAAGTTTTGGAAGTTAGTGTCCAAGATTTGAGTGAAAAATTGCGAACTTTATAAGTTTGGTTTTGTAAAGGATAAAGTTTTTTAAAAGTCTTTTCAGAGACTTAGCTTTTCGTTTGTCGGATTAGAATTGTGTTATTCCATCGGTCACAAACAGTGGAATTTCGGTCTAGAAAAGTTATTAGTTTCAAATTTGGATTGTTTTTGAGGATTTGAAGTCCTACGTTGGAATTGATTGAGATTTTAGTCTTTGGATTGACTTTGGTCAACATTCAGGATTCACATGCATGTATCAACATTTCAAGAATTATGTTGGATTTAACTGATGATTGTAGACCTAGGAATGGTCTTGGTTGATTTTTGAGAAGTTCCGAGCTTAAGTTAGCCTTTTAGGTGTTATTTTTAGTTTTCTATGGTTATAACGGATTTTGGGACAAAAAGACCTTAAATTCGGGTTTCAGCAAGTTTGTTTGAGTTTAGAATGAGTATAACCGAATAATGTATATGGTTTGTGTTTATGGGGTTTCGAACGAATCCCGAGAGTCCTTTTGATGTTCAAGAGTTTGTTAATTTTCTGGTGGGTGTGCGCTTCGCGTTAGAGATATTAGGTCACATTCATGAGAGGTCAATCCCCTAACCTTCACAACCGCAAAGTCGTGTGTCGTGATCACAACCTTCGTGGAAGCGAAGATCAGCTTGCAATCACGATGGGAGGGGGCGAGTTTTTTGCAGACCCATGGCAACTTTTGTGACATCAGAGAGGGATTTTGGACCTGAAATTTTGTGTCTTACGCCCATATTTCATTTTCGAGCTTGGGAAACCCTTGGAGGAAATTATTGAAGATGTGTCTTGTGCTAAATCTTTTGGGTAAGCTTTTGTTATCCTCAAACTCAATTTTCTTTGATTATTTATGGATGTTAACATCAAAATTTGGATTTTCATTGGCAAATGACTTGGTTTTTCAAGAACTTAAGTACTAAACTAAAATGTAGATTGTGAACTAATTTTAAAAAGCCGATGGAAAATGATTCTGACTATTGACAAATGTGCCGAAGGGAAATTGTTCTTGCAAGAATTCATATGTGACTTAATGCATTTGATACTTGTGATTGATCTAATTGCTGATTGTGATTGATTTACTTGTCATTTGAGATTGATTTACCTAATTCATGTTGGTTGTTGAACTACGGATATTGGGCCTTGTGAGACACATATTATAGAACTTTTAGGTTGAGTTGATTGCTATGCAGGTTGTAGTTTGAGGAGGTCCAATTGGGATAAAAGAAGTATTTGATTTATAGCTAGGTTGCCTTCTTTATTTGGTTTCTTGTTGGGTACGATATTGTTGGTACTCACTCCTTCTACAATTTTGTAGGTTCCGAGATCGGTGTTGTGTGACTTCCTTATTCTCCCACTTTTTGAGGATTGTCAAAGGGATATTGAAAGGTAGTTATTTGACATCCCGTGGACCCTCTTTTCCTTTATGCTATGCGTTATTCTACTTGAGAAACAAAGACTTTGAGATCATGTGATTATTACAATTTCGCACTTTTGTATTGGTTTGTACACCTGACAACCAGGTTTTGAGGTGTTAACAAAATAAATAAGTTTTTCGCTGTTATCGTCTTCTTATTTTATCTTTCCGTATTTCTTTTGTTTCGTCGGATTGAGACAATGTTGTCTTGGTGAGAATCGACAGGAGACATCACATACTTTTTCGAGTTGTGACATAAATCCTTAAAATGTGAATTTTGAACAACTAAAATATAAGACACTCATCACTTATTGTATAATATAATACACTACTGAAAAAATTTCAGTTGAAGTTTTCATTGAAATGTCATAAGAAATATAGTAATTATTTATGAGAAGTCCATCAAAGAAGTTTCCGACGAGTCAATGTCTTATGCATTCCGTCAAAATTCAACTGAAAATTCATGTATTTTTTGTAATGCTAGTTGATATTTAATAATTTTGTTTAAGTTAATACATTAGATCAATGCTTAGGGAAAGTTCTTTCTTTCCTTCCTAAAACAATGAGATATTTTATTTTAAAACAATATCATTAATATCCATGCCATAAAAAATCATAACTCAATCCCGTGCAGTACAATTACATATTTTATTTTTGTTATGATTATATAAAGTACCACAAACAAATATTTTCAGTGAAATCTTTTTCATTAAACAATATTTTTTCTATTTTAGAACAAAATAGTATGTGATGTGTACAATTCTGGAGTAAATGGTACCAATATATAGGGCATTAGATTTTTGTTTATGGTGATAACAAACATATTTATGTTTGTAAGTAGGGAGAAAACATAAATAAGAACATCCAAACAACTAGTCGTTCAAACAATGTATAGATAAATAAAAATACACAAATCTCTTAGACATGGATACTGTTGGCCTTAAAGCTTTAAGCTTAGATCCACCTCACTAGTTTCATTATCACAAATGAGTTGAGGTTTGGATTTCCATTGATATAGATCAGATTTATCCAAAATAGGAAAATTTATCTCCTTCATATGGTGTCCTTCAAATACACTAGAGGGGTTCCATTTTGGGCAATGACTATTGAATTGAAACCTTGCACACATGTCCTTCTTGCAGGTTGAAGCATTTTGTTGTAACTGATTTTCAATGCCAATGTTATTATCATTTACTCTAAGTGAGAGAGAATGATATGATTGTGGTGGTAGTAGTTGTTGGTTTTTATTCACATCTCTGCCATTAATGTTACCTCTCATTGAGCTGGCGTGATATGAGGGTGGTGGTGATGGTGGTAGTTTAAGATTTGCATGCACGATTTTTCCATCATCGTTACCTCTAATCAAGTGGTCATCATATGAGGATGGTGGTGGAGACATCAACATGATTCTTGGATGTTGGACTGATTCTGAAGGTATTGGTAATAGTTCACTTAGGTTGTTTGAACCTTGTACTATGTTCATCTCCATTTCATTATTAAAAGGATGAGATAGAACATGATCCATGAATACTTGATAGCCCTGAATACTTTTGTCACATTTAGGACAATGGACCAACAACATATGAGTCGACATTCTGAAAAATATATATAGAAAAGGAAATAAAATTAAAAAAAATTGTTAATATTTGAGGTTAAATAACATAAAAAAAATACCTATAAAAGAGGAGAACTTCACCTATCTAATGAGGATGGTGGTGGCGGTAGCGACAGTGGCAGTTGTTGATTTACATGTAAATCTTTATCACTATCATTACCTCTAACAAAGCTTGGATGAACTAGCAGTGGAGATGGTGTTGATTGTAAATCAACTCTTTTGCTTCTCTTGGTTCGTACACGTTTGACTGATGAAGGTTTTGTTAAGTCTACACTAGGTATGTTTGAACCTTCTACAAGGTACATCTCCTTTGATTGGTGTATTTGATGATATTGAACATGATTTAATAGTTCTTGATAACCACAAACTATTTTGTCACAAAAAGAACAATGGAGCAACTTCATATGATTTGACATTCTAAAGAACAAAATAGAAAAATATGCAAATGTCAAAAATATTAATATTTGAGCTCAAGCAACATAAAGTGTTTTTCCTAAAAAGAGGTCAAGTTCACCTATATGACTTGTTCTGAACAAAGAGATTGAGACTGGATTATGCCTTTTAAATCTAGAGAATGTATGAACAATTTATATAGGCCAATGAACTTGTGCACTTTGAGGCTTGTAGAATCTCGACAGTCAAAACAGGAAAATTATTGATGGTTTTTCCTTTTTAGACATACTTTTCAATATCTATGAATTACTAAACTTGTATAATTTTTTTTCTAAATATGATGGAATAAATGTTTTTCCTCTTTTGAATTTTTGTTTTTGAAAGAAAATTAGCACTAAAATCATTTCTGGATAAATAATGATATATATGTCTGTATAATATTTAACTATGTCAGTTCTACAACCAAAACCTGAAAATTAATTTATTTTCTTCATATAGATACTATATATAGATAGATATAGATATAATATATATATATATATATATATAGATATATATATATATATATATATATATATATATATATATCTATATATATATATATATATATATATATAGTTAATTTGTATAATTTTTCTAAACACGATGAGATAAATGGTTTTCCTCTTTTGATTTTTTATTTTTTAAAAAGAAAATTAGCACTAAAATCTAAAATCATTTTTAGTTAAATAGTTAAACATTTGTTTATATAATGTTTAATTGTGATAAAATGCAATCAAAACAAGAAATTATTGATGGTTTTTCCTTTTCAGAGATACTATTCAATATATAAAAATTAGTTAACTTGTATTATTTTTTCTAAAACACGATGAGATAAACGTTTTTATTCTTTTGAATTTTGGTTTTTGATAGAAAATTAGCACTAAAGACGCTAAAATAATTTCTGGATAAATAGTGAAACCTATGTCTAAATAATATTTAACTATGACAACTCTACAACCAAAACCTGAAAATCATTGATTCTTTTTCCTTCTTATACCACCCAATTTACTCACGGTTAGATGAATGTGTTTCCACGTTTGAATTTTTGTATGTTTAAAAGAAAAGTACCACTAAAAAGTCTAAAATTATTTTTGTATAAATAGTTAACTATCACCAAACCACACCCTTAAATCAGATTATAGAGGTCGTTTGTTAGTCTTTATTACTTGCTCATGAGATATTAACTTCTTGTATTATAATACATAATAAGAGACAAGCTAGGATTATAATTCTTGGATATCAGAACTCAAAAAGATAATTTACTATTAAATCATTCAAGTGTGTTTATTATGAAATATTGACGAATTTATAAGTCACCTAAAGCCTCTCAACTTAACTAATAAAATGTCACCCGAACTTCTTGCCGACACTTAGGTGTTGAATTAATTTGTTTATTCATCAAAGGCTCATTTAGGTATAATCTCTCGAGCTCAAGTTATTAGATGAAGGTTTGAAGTCCCATATACATGTTAATGATCCTTTTTCCTAAGTCAGAGTACGGATTAGTTCATAATGTTTGCAACAATTTAAAAACAATATATATGAAATAACCTTAATACACAATGATAATTGCTTTATGAGAAGATTTTAATGCAAAAATTCTATTTTCATTAGTCCTACTTTAAGTTTCATAACCCTAGTTATGATATTAGCTGCTCATAACTAGGTCTACCAATAATGTTTATAATTTAAACTGCTACAGAACATTATTGTATAGGAAAGTAAACAACATTTTTGGTGAATGCAACTCTTGAGAGAGAGTCTTGTTCGTGATATCGATTCCCTTTTAATTTATTTTATTTCCAAAATTGGCCCTTCCCCTTTCATGAAAGTTGTGGCTTTTATAAAAAATTAAGATTTTTATGAAAAATTGTGACTTTTATGTTTATGAAAATTTTTGTCTTTTATGAAAGGTTGTGACATTTTCGAACATTTAACACTTTTTCAAAGAGTTATAACCTTTTCGAAAATTTGTGACTTTTATGAAAAGTTTTGACTTTTATGAAGAGTTGTGACTTTTATGAAAAGTTGTGGCTTTTATGAAAGGTTGTGACCTTTCCGAAGGTTATAACTTTTCCAAAGAGTTGCAACCTTTCCGATAAGAGACAATATTCATTTGTTCCTAATACCCTTTGTTTTCTATAAATAGAGGATTTCCTCTCATTTTATAACAATGTTTTCTTCTGCTTTTTCTGGACAATTTAATATTTGTGTACTTTTCTCTTGTTGAATAAATCACTGACACCATTGGTTTTGTATTAATACACTGTTGAATATATTCGTTTTATCTTGAGAGGATCTATTCCTTTAAACATCATTTACTGGAGGGAAACAATTTTCTTAAGGAGACACGGTACATTCAATGGACACAAATTTTTCCATTATGTTTCATTCTCTTTTTAAAGATCCTAGTATGTTTATTACTGCCATTAATTTATGCTTATACTATTAATTATTATTTTTGAGTACATGCTTTAAACTTTGTTGTTTATGATTATGCAAAGTTATTGTTATAAGTATTTGTTAGTAAAGATTAAATAACAAACGTGAATTGGATATTCAAGCAAGTTTTCTCTGTTGAAATTGTTGAAGGTACAGTAAAAAAAAGCTCTTACAAATCTATAATTTATTCATCAATACGTCATTCCTTCACATACAAGGATGTGATTTTGTGTTCTTTAAAAAATTGTTTGAGAGTTAAAAACATTGCATGCCCATATTTTTTTATTTATGTTGTTGTTATCTGTTTTTACTAAATTTCATCGGTGGATATTATGAGTACATTACTGATTGAAAGTTGATTAAAGTGTTAGTCAATCTTTTTTGGTATGTTATTCCAAAACATAAGAACTTTTCTAGTTACAATGATTTGTTGTCATCGTTGGATATCTCATAGTTTACTCCTTTTAATGTGTGTTTTTTCTCGTTGTTTTATTGTTTCCTTAAAGTTTTATTATTTATTTTTCGTTTGGTATGTATATTATCTCACTTGGACAAAAAATTTCATTCATTTAATGTTTTTCTTTTATTCCTTCTCATTCGGCTCTTCTAAGTATTTTTGGTGTGAGTTATGCCTATTTTCGGCAAACTTAATTTGAAGAATATGAAACAAACCTACTCCAAATAAAAGTAATATCTAAACTACAAAAGACATGTCTATTAATATAGATTTGTTGTCCTTCATGTTCCAAGTCATTGTTGAGCGTTTGAGTTATCTAGGTTAGACTAATTTTTAATTTTTTAATGCTCAAGAATATTTCTTTAACATGAGTTTAGAATTTAACATTTTTATCTACTTGTACTTTCATAATGCAACCATTATACATACATATTTCTGAATAAGTCGTAAAGCATTGATGAAGCATCTAGAAGGGCCTTCAGAGCAGTAGTTTATTGAATAATGAATTTTTAAAAGGGTAAACAATATTATTTTGTTGTTGTTTTAAATATATTTTTCTCCTTTATAAATTTTTTTAGAGTAACAATAACCAAAAGTTGTGAACATTTGACTTCAGTTCTGGTGTACATTTTTTAACGGTCTTAGCTAATTTATAAATAATATTGATTATCAAAAATTTCAAATAATGTTTTCACATAGAGTTATTCTAACCATATAATTATCAAATTCTATATTTTCATATACAAAAAAAAAATAGAAAAGTGATGTTTAATCGCTACATTAGAGCATCACTCAATTTTAATTAGACAATTATATCATCAAATATATATTATGATAAATTATGTAAAAGATAAAAATGATTAGATATCAAGATATTTTCAATCATTAATTATATATATTTACAATTCTTGAGATATGTGATAATATCAAATCATTTATTTCTATTGAAATGTTCTAAAACCTACAAAAATTTACTTGTTTTTTCTTATATCAGTATATTATTGAAAAAGTTATTCAAAAGCTTAGATTCATTATTTACGCCCGCGCGAAGCATGGGTAAATTAACTAGTCTTTTAATAAAGCATAATTAAACCATAAAACCTAAGAAGTATGGAATTTTTTTATGCTATGAGTAATCCAAAGCCTATACCAGTAATTTGTAACCCTAAAATTGTCATGACCCAATCCACCGGGCCGTGCAGGCACCCACTCTAACACCTAAGCAGGAGAATTTTCATATCCCAATAGTCAAACATGCAGAAAGTTGATATTCAGAAATAAATATACTAACGAAATATTATAAATAAGAACTTTTAACAAAATTTGGTTTAGACTTGTAAAGTAATTAACATCATAAGGATCTAGTCTAAGAGCTACTAAGAATACAAAACCAGACATGATAATGGAAAGAAACAACTTCTTCCACACGGAATGAAAAATAAAAGTTGATGGAGATTTCTTCATCTCCACCTAATGAGACATCACCGACCCTGCATCCAGACTATGTCAAAAAGACATAGCAAGAGTAGTCAACTAACAAGGGTATGCAAAAATCACTCACTTCTCCACTTTTATCTTTGCTTGAATACCTCAGAATTACACTAAATAAATAAGAACTTTTAATGCAATTTGGTTATGACTTGTAAAGTAATTAACACCATCAAGGATCTAGTCTAAACACGTACAAGAGCTACTAAGAATACAAAACCAGACATGATAATGGAAAGAAACAGCTTCTTCCATACGGAAGGAAAAATAAAAGTTGTTGGAGATTTCTTCGTCTTCACCTAATGAGACATCACCGACCTTGCATCCAGACTATGTCAAAAATACATAGAAAGATTATTCAACTAACAAGGGTATGAAAAAATCACTCACTTCTCCACCTTTACCATTGCTTGAATACCTCAGAATTACACTAATACCCTTACTAGAAATCACTTTCTCGGTCGACCTACTTACTAGGTTCTTAATCATAGCGTAATCATTCTAACACACCGAAGAATCCACAAATACCACTACAAAAATTACAACTAACTACCCACAACATACCCTTACTTTCTCTTCTATGTTACCCTACCCGGACCACACGACATGTTACATTATTCAAAGCTTTCTAGTTACTAGCCACACATTCCTTCCTTCAAAGTGAAATCCACCTGAGTAACTACATCACGTACACTATCACATCTTCTTACCCTTACCACATTAAGACAACCCTTGCTCTCAATTATTAAGACCCTTGAACCCGTGGCCTTCACATACAGTATCACAAAGTAGAACAATAAGATATAATTCATCATAATTATTTAACAATTCCAGAGAAACAACATCAATTATCAATTATGAAAAATGTGCATTATCACAAAACAACATATGTTATTAGGTCAAGTTGTTGGTCCTCTCATTGAACCCAAACCCAAATTGTTAACATATCAAAACGTAGTACCCGATCCAAGGTTATGGCAGAACGTGGAAACCGATCACATAATTATGTCGGAACCTAGCAACAAATCCAATAATTATGAATGATTTGGCAACCAATCCAATTTAGTGTTTTGAAATGCAACACCCGATCCACAATCACAACCACAATGTATATTATCACAATCATACAACAAGAGGTGATTCATATCACATTATTCTTCGTTTTTACGTAGTTACATTAGGTGTGATCAACAGATTTCATTCACATACATGCATGATTTAAAATGAAACAATAACAAATATACCACCCAAAATCAAAGAATGACGACCATCACCAATGAACTACTCCATCCACGTGTAGCAGGTAAGCATTAATTCAACCATACCTAACCCTAGTTAATTATCTAAGGTTTCTTCCTAGGATTTAATCATGTTTCATTTGGTGTATGAAGGCCTATGCAAAATTCCTAATGATGATTTACAAATATTATGCAGTAAATGCAGTTTGATAACTACTCAATTGATAAAAAAACCTAGCCTACTTGGGAGCCAAGCATTAATAGAAAGTTTGCAAAAAAAAATTTGGTTTCCGGATGACGTGACGATGGATTTGACCGAAAATTTGCAAGCTACCGTCATCCCCATGGTAGAATTCTCTTTCTCCCTCATTCCTAAGTTTAGAGCAGTTCTTAGAGGGTTTCTAAGGTGTTTTATGACTAATTTAGGTACTTTAGGAAAAAAGAGGGAATAAGAATTTGTGGTATATACATTCTACCTCACCTATCCCACCCAAGCGCTAACTTACCCCATCCTGGTGCTGCCACTCTAGCGGCATATGTCCCGCCCTGGTGGGATAGTGGCCCAGAAGTTTTCAAATTTTTGCTCCTAATTAGGGAAGGTTCGGGTCATAATCATACCAATTTACTCTCATTTGAGATCTAACGACTAGTACATGCACACACCCTAATTCATAGTACTTCGAAGCTAACGAATAGGGCCAGCACAAAACGATAAAGAATGAAGACTTTCAAATATTTGACATCGGAAAAGTACTGTACCCAACGACTAGAAGAAAATTGAGGCAATTTATGATGATAAAACACATCTAATTTTTCACACCCTGACCCCGCCAGCGCGGCAAACCTCCCCTTGAGGCGAGACCATTATGGCAAGGAATCTCTTGCTGAGGAGGAATTTTGGGCAATGGTAAAGGGGGAAAAGGGAAAAAAATTGCCATTTCTCCCTCAAACGATAAAAAGCTCTCCTAAATCCTCTTGATCACTCTATTTCGAACGTCAAATATAAGGCACAATTCTCGCTCTTTACTCTATTTACTTTGTAATTGACTTAACTATGCTTGTGTTACATTGAACGATTGATTTGGAATAGGTTGTTGGGGTGGTTTTCAGAAATGAACATAGGTTGCTAGTTTGATAGAAAAACGTAGCACGGGAATTACTTCCCTTACGTCCCGCAAAGTCTCTAGAATATTCAAGGCATAAGGATTTCATAAAAATATGGTTAAATCAACACAAAGATGGATGGGGGAAGTAGAAAGGTCTTTTTGACGTAAATTCTTACTTGGGCACTGTCAAGGGGTTTATTTGCTAATATGGTTGTATATTTAGGTCCTAGTTTAGTTATTATACTCTGATCTACTCAAAAAATTTCAGAATGGGGGTTTTACGATGAAGGCTACCATGTTCACGCCTAGTGTTCATCCCAAATAAAGGCTTCTCTGTCGGCCTTCATCCCGCTCCAGCGGGATTTGGGTCATTGTGGCGGGATTGAAGGAACCAGTAGACTGACCACTTAACTAAACATTTTTCCCTCTTCTGCTTCCAAACTTACATTCTCAATATTATCGGGATCAAAATTATATTTTTACTTCTTGCAGGATTTCTAATGGTTGGTGCTAACGAGGATAATATACCTTTTGTATGGTTTTCCGATGCTTCCAGTCGGGAGAAGCATCACAATTTTTGGAACAATAAATCCTACTATGAGAGGGTTTTTGTCTTACTCTAGTTGTAGGAGCAAGAGCCAACTTTCTATGCTCGTCTGATGGAGTTCGAGTGAGCTCCACTAAATGAGGTTTCTCCCATCGCACGTACTAAATGCGTGCAAGAGTTAGACGTTATCTTTCCCACCATCCAGTGGGACGAACATCGCCCCATCATCCAAATCTAATTTGTCGACATCCCCTTGAATGCCACAACCATTAATGAGGCTCTAGAGGTGCCATAGGTTTCAAACGTTGAGTACGAGACCAAGCTAAGGAAGATGGATCTGGAATGGCTGAAGGACAAACTGGTGGATCCTACATTTCGGGACAGAGTCTATTGGCCTATTGTTGATGCTATTACCAGCCTAAACTTGTAACCGAATAATAAAATATGGTTTCACTTGTTCACTTGAAAGAGTCTTCCATTGGGTAACAGTACCGACATGACGTTCCATCGGGCCTTGACGGTGGCATGCGCGGTGTAGGGTATTAAGTTGAATGTAGGACCACAGATTATTTCATAGTGGAAGATGTTTTACCAGGGTAACAAGAAGGTGTTCTTCCTCTCTTGTCTTATCACTAAGGTATGCAAGCGGGCGGGAGTGCCGCTTCTCGACACTAATGAGGTACTTCCCGTGGACCCCCCCCCTTCACCCTCTTTTGGTTAGACAGGCTTATAATTCTTGGAGAAAGAGGAATTGAATGGACAGGTCTAGCACCAGTCAGACGGCCATAAGTCAGACGAGGAGTGCGACACGACACTCGTCCTATTGGGTATCCTCCCCCATTTTCAGCAACGTAGGTGGAGGAGGACTTGGCATCTGTACATAGGAAAAAAGGCTTTCCTATCACTACCACCACCATGGTTCCCCCAGCACCACCCTAGAGCTTGAGATGCTTCATCGTGAGTTGCATAAGGAGAGGAGGATGGGTTTGGAGAGGGACCGTCTGCTGGTTCGGATATGGAAGGTGATAAAGATCATGTTCACATATGTCGCCCTTGGAAGGAGATTTACATAGTGTAGAAGGGGGATTTCTATGAATTATCTAGTTTGGAGGAGTCTATGACAGGCCTGGTGCCCCTGGAGGAGATAGATTCTGATAACGACACTTCTCGGTCCCAAGGTTCTTAAGTTGTCTCTTTGCCCCTTTGGGCTTGTGAATTTAGGACAACTTTTTTTTTTATCTTTATGACTTTCTTAATTTTGTAATCACATAGATGCTAGTTTTTATTTCTATTTGTTTTGCACGGTAAATGGTTAATTACTAAGTTTTTTTATAAACTAATCTCGATTGTAGAACACTGATAGACCTGTAGGGTTAGTTCGGATACCATTCGAGGTTTGAATTTGTGACTAGGAAAAAAGGGGAGATAGATCTGAGATTCTGTCTTACCCTGTCACGCTATGGCGGGAGGAACCCCATACTGGCAGCCTTGCCTGGCGGGGAAAATCTTGCCCCAGCAGCAAAAATAGAAACAGAACCTATGCCAACAAATTTTTAGGTTTCTTTTCTTTTCTTTTCTAAATTCTACAAAGGTTCCCAACTTTACTTTGAAATTTTAGAATAATTCTTACAACTAGGATTATCATTGTCTACCCCCCACTCAATCCTAGGATACACGAACCAATTCATTTTTGCTAATTCAACATCACAACCAACACATCCCCCCGAATACACCAGACACTTAGATAATCCTTAGTCAAGCGTAGGACACGTCAAGATTCATTTTACGAATCACATTATGACTCATCTAGACCCTCGCCACAAACGTTTTCAATACCTTGTTTTTAAACAATTTTCACGATAAATTTGCATCTTGCATAACTTCAATAACTAGGCCAACACATTGAATATATCAAGGTTCAAACACACGTTTATTGATCACATAATTACCTTATCACATTCAAGCAATTACAACTTCATATTCACATTTATTGCAGGCAACTAGAAGCATACATTAACAGTTTCCAAGATACAAAACACAGACAAGTCCAAATTCTTAATTAGTTCGTTCCATGGATGACCATTTATGGCTATCCATGCAATTTTGAAACCTTTAGGGCTGGATACCGATTGAAACCTTCTCACTTTCTAATTTGCTTTGTTTGTAGCCTCTCAGTTGTGACCACGACATCCGGTTTACTCCGTTGAGATACCAATTGTACCCAACTCGTACCACAAGCGGCAAGTGTACAAAAGGAAATAACAAGTGAAACAACTTTTAGGATGCTTCCTAGCCTCTTGAAGATTAGGTGTGGACGTCAACACACCAATACATAAGATTCTAGTCCACATTTTTGCTCTTGTACTAGGAGACCAGTAACCTGCTTTGATACCAATTTTCACGACCCAACCCTCTGGGCAGTGCGGGAACCCACTCTAACACCTAAGTAGGAGAACCCTCATGTCTCGATAGTCAAACATGCAGAAAGTTAATAAATGAAAATAAAATATACTAACAAAATGTATAAATAAAATTTTTAACACAATTTGGATAAGACTTGTAAAGTAATTAACACCCCAAAGGATATAGCCTAAATATGTAGAAGATCTACTAAGAGTATAAAAATAGACATGATAAAGGAAAGACATAGCTTCCACCATGCGTAAGGAAAAAATAGAAGCTTCTGGAGATTTCTTTGTCTTTACCTACTAAGAAATCACCGACCTTGCATCCTGTATATGTCAAAAAGACATAGCAAGATCAGTATCAGTTCAAAACCACACATAATGATAGGCATCATCGTTCAACATGAAGCCCATCGTATAATATGAGAATTCAACTAATTAGAGTATGTAATAATCACTCGCCTCTCCACCTTTACCCTCACTTCAATACCTCAAATTACACTAATACCCTTACTCCCAACCGCCTTCTCTGTCAACCTACTTACTAGGTTTTTGATCGTAGCCTAACAAACATTACAACTTACCACTCATGACATACCCTTACTTTCTCTTCTATGTTACCCTACCCGGGCCACATAACCTTTATATTCTTCCAAGATTTCTAGTTAATAGCCACAAATTCCTTTCTCCAAGGTGAAATCCTCCTGAGTAATTACCTCATCTACACTACCCCCACTTCTGTCCATTACAACACATGGACAACCCTTTCTCTCAATTACTAAGACCCTTGAAACCTTGGCCTTCACATACCGATCACATAGTAGAACAATCAAATATCATTCATCATAATTATTTAACAATTTTGGAGAAACAACATAAATTATCACTTATGAACAACGTGCATTATCACAAGTCAAGATATGCTATTATGTCAAGTAGTTGGTCCTCCCGTGGAACTAAAACTTAAATTATTAGCATGCCAGAACTTGCTACCCTATCCAAGATTATATCAGAATGTGGAAACCAATCCTATAATTATGTAAGAACGCCACATCTGATCCAATAATTATGCCGCAACGTGGCAACTAATCCATGTTAATGTGTTTGCGTTCGCAACACACAATCCACAATCACAACCACAATGTATATTATCACAATCATACAACAAAAAATGATTCATAACATATAGTTCTTCGTTCATAAATATTCACATTAGGTGTGCTAAATCATTTATAAAATTTTGAATGACCCTAAAATTTCAATTCCCTCTGATTATTTAGGGATTTTAACATCAAAACATGGAATTTTAATTGGAAAATGACTAGATTCGAAGAACTTGATTTTTAAACTAAAATAGTGATTGTGAACTGATTTGAACTCTTTTTTTTTTTAATGGTTTTCACCAATGATATCCAATTTCCTTGAGTAACATTTTTTAGTAAAGATTTTCACATTCAAACCTCATTTTCAAAATTGGTTTTTGAGTTGATTGACCCATTTTTCAAAGTGTATGATATGGGCATTGTTATTTCTAGAATCTTATTGTGAATGCTTGACTAAATAAGATTGTGTGGATCTCGACATTGTTCGGGAAGGTAAGGTTCACGACTTCAATTGACTTTCTGAATGAATTTAATAAGTTATCCTTATTTGTATTATTCTTGTTTTTACTTTCTGCATTTCCTTTGAATTGTTGGGTTGAGGCTGACTTGTCTTGGTGTGGATAGATAAGTGTCATCACATCTATTTTTTGGTCTTGACAAATGGTATTAGAGCCTCTGGTTCATGGCCTCACGTGTGTACAATGATTATCTTTGAGAGGCTATGAATATTATTAAGAAACTTCCTTTTATTTATCTTTTCTTGTCATACATCGTTACCTTTGCTATTATTGAGTTGTCATGTATTATTTTGGCAGATGCCAAGAATAGAGCTTATGTTTCCAGTGATACAGGGGAGGCAGTCCCCGAGGATGTTTCTAAGACCCTAGAAAGGGGTAGAGGTAGAGCTAAAGGTGATGCTCACAGAGTAGCACAGGTCATGCCCATGGAGCGACACTAGCTAGTGGCCGAGTTTAGAGTTCTCTCCAGAGCTACATGTTGAAATTGTTAAGGAACAAGTTCCTCCTAAGTTTATATCTCCTTTGTTTCTATATACTTTTTGTGGATACAAGGTGTGTTAGAGAACCTCTCTAGGGTTCTCAGATGAGGAAAGAGACATAGACCCCAATTGTGTTGCATGAGGCTTCGATTATCCTTGATCAGGTGGGTCAGCCACTAGTGGTTTCTACACCATGTGTTTGGGAACATATTATTCCTGAGTTTATTTTGTTACTGGTGTTCAGTTTCAGGGTAGTAAGAGTAAGGATGTTCATGTTTTCTTGAATTTCTGCCATTAGATCTTAAAGGTAGTGTGTATATTTGATGCACATAGTGTTTTTTTTTCGTTTCACTCCAGCTCTATGGACCTGCTTGGGAGTGGTGAAGGACTTATGTGAGGTCTAAACCAATTTGATATCCTCTGATAGAGTGGGATACGTTCTCTAGTGCTTTCCAAGACAACTTTACCCCTTGAAGTGTAGGGGAGAAAAGTTGACTAAGGTTTGGGTACATAGGACATGGCAGTTTGTCTGTGGCTGAGTATGAGGCCCGATTCTATGAGGTTTCCCTGCATTCTATGACTATTGTTTTATATGAGGCAGAGGGAGTCCACAAGTTTGCAAGATGGTTGACTTTCTCCACCTGATCTTACGTGTTCCAGCATCAAAAGAGAGTGTTTCCTTCTAGTCTATTGTGAGTACCACAAAGGAAGCAGCTTTGATGATTATAGAAGAGTTTAGGGATCCTAAGAGAGACGATGTTTCTAGTAAATTTTTGTTGCCTCCATTTAGAGGCAGAGGTCGCATATATGTAATAGATTCTTCAAGCGTCGTGGGAATATTCATGAATCCATACCAATAGTTGAGAGTGGACAGACATCGTGAGGGTCCTATGGTTCTAGACGAAGTGGATATAGTAGTTTGTCTAATCTATCATTGTAGTTATCTGTGTTGAGGTCTTGCTATGGTTCTAGGTATCCAGGTCATATAATCAAGTTGTGTTTTTTAAAGACTCACTCAGTACCCCAAAGTACATATTTTGTTGTTCCATCTAAAGATTCAACACTTCCGATTAAGGGTCGAGGTAGGGGTTAGTCTGATAAATGTGAAATGGCTTCTATTTTGAGTGCTACAGCTCATACAGGTGGAGGTCGGGGTACTAATTTGACTGGTGATGGTCGAAAGGGAGAGTTTTATAATTTTCCAAGAAAGCTGATGTCGAGAAATCAGATGTTATGATTATAGGTATCATCTTAGTTTGTCATCGACGTGTGGTATTGTTTGATCCAAGGTCTACTTTCTTGTATACGTCCACCTATTTTACAACTGCATTTGATATAATCCTGATTGTATATACATGTGCTTATAAATATTTCTAAACCAACAGATAAGTCATTAGTGGTTGATTGAGTGTATTATTCCTAACTTGTTTATTTAGTTGGTGTATGTTACTTAGGTTGAGTTGGTCATTTTGGGATAGTAGACTTTGATATAATTTGGGGTATATATTTCCTCTCCCTGAGTTATGTTATTCTTGATTAGTATCCTTAGACTGTAACCTTAGTGATGTTGGGTGTTTCGAGAGATGAGTAGGTAGGTGCTAGTGGCACTTACATTAGAAAATTTATCTCCTTCATTCGAGTTCAAAGATTGATCGATAGATGGCGTTTTCCTATTTAAGCTATATTCATGGATAGTATTGTTGATCCAACTCCTATGGAATGTGTGCCTGTGGTTCGAGAGATTATAATGTGTTTCCTATTGAACTTCCTAGTGTTCCTCCGGATAAGGACATTAAGTTTGCTATTGACTTGGAGCTAGGAACCGAACACATCTTTATTCTCTTTATCACATAGCTTCAATAGAGTTAGAGAAATTGAAGGATCAGTCATAGGACTTGTTGAGTAAGAGGTTCATTCATCCTAGTATGTCTTTATGTGGTTTTCCTGTTCTATTTGTGAGAAAGAAAGACGAAAGCATGAGGATATGTATTGACTAGCTATTTTTAGCTAAGTCATAGTGAAGAGCAAGTATCCTCCTTCTCGTATTGATGACTTATTTGATCAACTTTAAGGAGCATCTTTTTTTTCTAGGACTCACTAGGTCTGGCTATCAGCTAAAGATTAGGTCATCAGATATCCCTAAGATGGGTTTCAAGACTCGATATAGGCGTTATGAGTTTCTTATGATGTCATTAGGTTTGACTAACTCCTAACAACTTTCATAGAGTTGATGAATGGGGTGTTCTGACTGTATTTGTATCATTGTGTGATAGTTTTCATTGATGTCATCTTGGTGTACTCCAAGCAGGAGAAGGACCAAGTTTGATACTTGAAGATTGTGCTCCAGATATTGAGGGAAGAGAAACTATATGCCAAGTTCTCGAAGTGAGAGTTTTTGTTTGATTCTAATGTATTCTTGGAACACATGATGTCCAAGAAGGGTATTTACGTGGATCTAGCCAAAATTTAGATAGTTATAGGTTGGACCATTCCTATTATCAATAAATGAGATTTAGAGTTTTGTGGAACTTGCAGGCTATTACAAACAATTTGTTCAGAACTTCTCAACTATTGCATCTTCTTTTACCAGATTAACTCAATAAAGTGTGAGCTCTAGTCGTATTATGAGTGTGACGAGAGCTTCTAAAAGCTCAATACCTTGTTGACTTCGGCTTCCGTAGTGACTTTTCATGAGGAGGGTGTGTACTTAACTATTTATTCTGATTCTTTTGGAGTCTGGTTGGGGGATTTATGATGCAGAAATGGAAAGTTATCTCTAATGTCTCTAGATACTTGAAGATTCATAAGAAGAACTACCCTACTCATGATTTAGAGTTGGCTGATGTACTTTTTGTGCTTAAATTGTGGTGGCATTATGTGTATGTGGTACATTTTGAGAACATCACTGACCATTAGAATCTTAAGTACATATTCAGCTAGAGGGATCTAAATTTGAGGCAGCACAAATGGCTTGAGCTACAGAACGACTGTGATATCACCATTTTGTATCATTTAGGAAAGGCCAATGTGATGGTCAATGCTTTAAATATGAAAAATTCTAGTATAAGGAGTCGTGTTGCTATTAATGTTCAGAAGAGACCATTGGCTAGGGTTGTTCAAAGGCTCGCCAACAGTTTCGTCCAAAATAATTTTTTGAAGAGAGCAGTGGATTAATTACTTTAGTAGATGTCAGTTCTTCCTTAGTTGAGAAGACCATTTGAACCAGTTAAAATAAGAAGTTGTGTCGCATTTGAAATGTTAAAAAGGGAATCTAAGGAGGTTGTCCTTATATGATAGGGTCTAGAGGATTAGAGATGGGATTTTTTATGCCCGATCCTACACATCAAACGTAACACGAGGTACTAGACTCTGTAGATCCTCATATAACCTTCTTAGCATTCATAACATAAAAAAAACAAAATAGTGCATAATTAAAAGCTTTATATAAAACCATACAATCGAAAAACTTCTTTTTAAACATAGCGGAAGTCTACCATCTCATATAGCCATCTAAAACAAGTCTTTGAAATGAATATAGAGTCAAGGTCCTTTACAATCAGTAGTCTTGACAAAAGTCTAGAAATAGTCTATTACAATAAAAGATATGAAAACATGAAAATACTTTGTCCTCGAATCCATGAGGACATAACACTATCCTGGAAGGATCCCAATACAAGATTGGAATAGGAAGACTCAATTACTTGCTAAAACTTAAATATGGGTTAGCAAAATTAAGTACTAAGTATGATAGCCATGCAAAAACATGCTTAAAATGGACATTTTATTTTGAAATTCATGCATATGCCGATTCTTGAGAAATATTATGAACATTAGAATAAGAGGCATAATATACAAACCTAACCAACATACAAGTCATTTATTCAAATTTTGACATAATCAACATATAAACCAATTCTTCATATTAAGTATTCACCACAAGTAACCCTCAAGCTATAATTAGTGCAATGTATGAATAGCATCTCATACCACCATCCATACTAAGTAGCATATCTAAGAGACACAAAAATTTCATAAGTCATAACATCACATTAGGACCATCAACTAAGGCAACCCTAAGTCTTGTAATGTATGAGTTGCATCTCATATACTACTCACACTAAGTACTCCTTTGGATCCACCATGGACAAGGAAAATTTATATTCAATAAGTCATAAAAAAGGAAGTAACTCATATTACAATCCAAGTAAAGCATACATTATCTCATTAAGCACATAAGTCAACATTATTTATTAGCTTCATTAAAAGCACATTCATTATATTTAACATTAGAACATAAAGGAACACACTATGACTACCCTCAAAGCCTACTTATGCAATGCATAGATGGCATCCCATACAACCACCCACACTAAGTAGTGCATTCCTTAGAAGTCATAGTTCAGTAACATTCTTTGTGGAGGTAATCCTTAAGCGACATAGACCATGTGATCAACTTGTGGAATCCCAGTGCAACCCTCACCAGATAAGGGATTTCTACTTGCCTAAGGTAGGACTATTATATTTTAGGTGGATCAACTAGCTAGTATTATATTTGGGCACATAGTTATAGGATATGGAGATTGCTACTAGATACACCGCCTCGACTCACAGATGAGCATCCATCTCAACGGATTGATTCTAGATACCCCGCCTCAACTCATAGATGAGCATCCATCCCAATCCATTTCCACTCGGTGCTTAGCATTATTCCCCACAAAGTACTTGTCATTCATTACATTAGTCATTATTATGGGATAAGATATTGTTACTAGATACTCCGCCTCAACTCATGGATGAAGATCCATCTCAAGCCCAACATTCATTAGAAAGGGATATTTAGATTATTACTAGATACTCTGCCTCAACTCATGGATGAGCACCCATATCCACCCCAACATTCATTCATTAGATAGCTCATAGATTCAAATATGAGAATAGTCTTTCAACTAAGAATCCCCCTACTGTGAGAAAGTCCTTTCACAACATGTCATTATCATTCATTAGAGTACAATTGAGAATATGTCATTATTAACTTGATCGTTGAATCTTCATTCATGAGTTTGTGTGTATATGACAATAACCTTCCACATATTATCACCATTCATAAAATTTAATTGATAATAATACCCAATCACAACATTGTTACATTTGAAAAAAGATCACAAGACTTCACTGAATTCACATACATATACTTCTCATCATAATCATACATGAAACTTTCATACTTTGACTTTCAAGGACATGATCACAAGTCACCAACAAACCCTAGAATACTTCAATCAGTCATAAATAGTGAAATGATTCAATCGAGCATATCATTACAAGCTTTAAACAATTCAATATACTTCATGATCAATCAAACCCAAATTCACATTCAATCACTTTTGAAAAATAGGGGAATACATAAGTTCATAGGATAAATCCTCTTAATTCATAATTATTTCAACATGCTATCCATCATTCATCATATAAAAACCTTTAAAATCATTTTGGAATCAAAACCATGCAATTGAATGAAATCTAGGGGTTTGGGGAACTTTGGAGACTTGAAATCATCTTTGAAATTGGCTCCTTGAAAGAAACTAAGTCAAGGATGAACACTACCTCTTAGGGAATAACTACATAAAAATAACTTGAGAAAGTTGAGATCTTGAGCTTGGAAGCTTGAATCTTCATCTCCAATGGAGGTTTTTAGAGAGAGAACTTTTGGAGGGGAGGGGAGGTTTCTAATTTTTTATTTGAAATAATGAATTCTAAAATAGAGTTTAATATTTTAAAACTCTTAAAAACATTAAATAAATAATAATAATTGTACCTCAACTTGATAAATCATAAAAACTTTTTATCAAAAAAGCCCTAACATTAGCCTAGTCAAACCAAAAAACTAATAGTGACAACATGAACCCACCCACGGACCGTGGGTAGGATCACGGGCCGTGCTGGCAAGCCGTGGTTCGTGTCTGCAATATGTTTTGGGGAGACTTGACTTACAGAGGCCATCCACGGTCCCAAGGTCCCTATCCGTAGGTCACTTGATTTTTGGGCAGTTTTGATTTCTTTGGGGTCTTGGGGGTTAGGCTTTTGGGTCCTCCTCAAGGACCCCTAGGGTAGTCCTTAGGGAGTCGTACCTTGAAGTATAACCCTTAAACCTCTCAACCATAGCTCAGAACAACATTTTACCACATGAAACCCCACAACAAATTAAACGCACACTAGTTAGGCTCTAGTTTCACCTATTCATTTTACAGGTCGTTATAGATTTGTGTTCCCAAGATTGGTTTGTTGATTATTTTACTTCTTAAGGAGTCCCATTATTCACGATACTCTAATTACCCAAGAGTGACGAAGATATTTCATGATCTTTGTCAATAATATTGGTGGTACAGCATGAAGAGAGATATTGCAGATTTTGTGTCTAGATGCTTGACTTTCCAACAGGTCAATTATGAGCACCAATGACCTAAAGGTATATCTTAGATGATTCCTATTTGTACTTGGAAGTGGGAGCGGATAAATGGATTTTACTGTGGGTTTTCCTTCCACCATATGCAGTTATGACGATGTTTGGGTGGTTGTATATAGGCTTACCAAGTCAACCTATTTTATCCCAGTTCGTGTGAAGTAGTGGAGAGGTTAGACAAACATTATATCTGTCAGATTGCGCGACTCCATGGAGTCCCTACTTCTAGTGTATAGAATTGAGGTTCTTTGTTCACTTCACATTTTTGAAAGGCCTTACAATATGGTTTGGGTACTCGTTTATATATAAATACAGCTTTTAAACCTAAGATAGATGGTCAGGCCGAGCGGATAATTTAAGTGTTGGAGGATATGCTCCGAGCTTGTGAGCTTAATTTTGGTGCTAGATAGAATCAGAATTTGCCTTTAGTAGAATTTTCCTACAACAACACTTATCACTAAAGTATTTAGATGTACCCATTTGAGTTGTTGTATGGGAAACAGTTTAGATGATCCAATTGGTTGATTTGATTCAGCTTAGATGGACTCTTTAGATATAGACTTTCTTAGAGATACTATGGAGCATGTGTTTATTTTATCTCAAATAAAATCATAATATAATTTCTATATATTATATTGATACAAAATTAATTGTAAAATCAATAAAAGGTTTACTTTTGCTTATTTTATTAGTAATAAAGCTATAAAATTGAATATACATGAGACTACGCCCCGTAGACCATGAGACTTACACTCCGTGTCTTGAGGCTTACGCCTTGCCTTGTATAAAATGTCTCACCTCACGCACTTGCCTTTTAAAACACTGATGTTTCATATAGTTGTCCATCAAGAATTTCATGGAGTGAGCAATGTTTATAATCGTGTTTCATGGTTTTATTTGGCATGTGAAAAAACTTGAGCTTGAAAGATATTATTGTTTTTATCCAACCAGATGTGGAATACTAATGGAAAGTGCTAATGCCTTTCTTTGGGCCTATGTTACATGTGTATGGTTTCAGCTTCAAGTTGTATATCATAATGTGGACATAGAAGAACGTGCTCTTAGGATTCTTTTGGATTCTTATAACTATTCCATGCAATTATTTTCAACATTTTCAAGGATATTACAATCTATGTTCCAAACGTACCACCAATTTTAGTGTTTTACGTGCTTTGGTGGTCGCATACCATATTGTTTTGTTTTATCCAAACCTTGAGGACAAGGTTCTTATTCACGATGGGGTATTGTTGTGAATCAAGTCGATTTTGTACGGGCTTATGTGTTACAAGTGGTGAATGAGGCTGATTTAGATGGGATTATTGGGCCGAGTAAAATACTAGAGCGTTTTATATGGGATCCAAGACCAATTATCAATCAGTTAAATAGGAATAGGAGTTAGACACAAAAGTTATGTGTATAGTGAAGAAACTGTTTTTCCTCTTATCTTCTTTTTAGAGTCTTAACTTCTCATTCCTATTCTTATCTCTATCTTTAGTTACTTGTTATTTCAGTACTTCTCTTTGTAATTCAAGTGTTATTCTTATAATTTGGCTATCAACGATTATATAATGTTTGAGAGTTTGTGCGCGAGAATTCGGACAAGTGGTCCTTTTATTTTACTTCAAGTAAAATATGAGGGGCTTAGAATCCCAAAATATATTACTAATTTGATAACCCAAATCATATATTATTATAAGTGGGAAGGTCTTGAGTTCAAAGTTGGATTACTAAAATGCCCTTCACTTTTTTATTAAATTAGAAAATGTCATTTAAAAAATTTGAAAATTAAATGAATAATGATAGCAAAACAGTTTTTTTTTTTTATCTTTAATTATTGATCTTTTGAGTTTCTGCAGTTAAACTCATTCCAATCGAACTTAATACTTTACACTAAATTCAATAGTTAAGATTGAAGATAGATAGTCATAATCTCCTTGATTACAATCCAAAAACGTTTCATGTCATATTTTTCTTAGTTATTGTTGATCAATGTTTATATAATTTTCTCCACCTTTTCATATTCTTTACATTACAAAACTCTATATAGGTATACAATAAGTTTTCTTTCTCTCATCTTTCATTCATTCTCATTCTGCTAGAAATTCTTTTTTTCCAGATATATCTATCCTTTTTTATATATGTATGTGTGATTTAAGCCTCAATCTTAGTATGTTTAGCGATATAGTGTTTGATGAAAACGAAATTATTTTTTTTAAATTAAAACTATTTATCCCAATTTTTTAAATTAATCTTTTGGTTCATATAATTAATTTTCATCTTATGGAAACAAAGATCAAAAGATATTCGAAAATGAGAATAATGTTCGTCAATTTTTTCTATTTTCATTTAAAAAATACTAATGTATATTTTTTTAAAAAAGAATGTAATTCATATAAGGACAAAAGAAAAAGATTCTTATATTTGTGATTTCAGCAATAACTAGAATTGCATTTCTTTCTTCTTCATGTCTTTGCTACTTTCGTCAAAGATTTTTACATCCATTTATTATTTTTTTCGAGTAGAAATTCATTGTAAACTACTTCAATAAATAAGTTGTTTGATCTGAAAAAATAATTAGGTATTCATAGACATATTCATACCATTAGAGATTAAATCATAACTAAAATTGTTAATTTTTGCATTTCTTATTATATAATTGAACTTTATAAAGAAATATTTAAAATAAAAATATTAAGGGACAAACGTGCAAAGCACGTTTCAAATACTAATTAGGAAATAAAAGCCACTATGTCTAAGACAAAATTACACGTTTTCCCCCAAAATGAGGTTATCCTTCTATTCTTCGTAATTGAACTCTGCCTCCTCCATGTTCCCAGCTTCTATCTCCCTTTTATTGCTCGTGCTT
This sequence comes from Solanum habrochaites, assembly GCA_027704765.1. Taxonomy (NCBI): domain Eukaryota; kingdom Viridiplantae; phylum Streptophyta; class Magnoliopsida; order Solanales; family Solanaceae; genus Solanum; species Solanum habrochaites. The sequence goes on from JAKWJA010002498.1 coordinate 51,848,367, forward strand.
CAATTCTGAAATATTCAACATCCTTGAAGTAGGGAAATTCGATTAGCTTACAAAGGTAAGACCATACTACTTTTACCCATTTCCTTCTTATGTTGACTCCCCTTTTCATTTTTTGGTTGTGATTCCAGTGAAGGTGTTGATAAGCATGATAGATTTTTTGCTGGGATGAGCCAATGAGATCCTTCTAAAGGCTTGAGGTACATCGCCTGCTGAATCAAGACAGTATCGTATCGAAATATAGGGTTCGATATAACCCCTTAATTTGGTTATTTTTGTATGCTGAAGTAGTTTAGTCTTGTCCACAGCTAGATCTTATCTTCGTAGAATGAACAATGAATCTGTAACTATCTAAACCTTTGTGTATCTGTAGATTCTTGCTCTATGTTAGTATGTTGGGCCAATCCTTCGTGTTTTTATTCTCAATGATGGTATTATATGCTCTTTGTGTTGATGATCCATCTTCCTTTGCTTGATAAATCATAGAAATCGTATGCTTGCACCATTTCTGTTTGATCTAGTGTTGCATTTGCTAAATAATCTGCCAAATTATTTTCTTCTCTAAAAATATGTTTGACATGCACTTGCCTACTAGTTATGCTCCTTTGTATGTTTTTCCATTTTTTCTGCATATGCCCAAGGGATCCTTCACTAATTTGTTATCATGTTTTAGAGTACCAACGAATCCATTTCCAAGATGATGTTATGAATATTCTTTTATCTCACAGTATTGCAATGCCTTACAAACCCCCATTATCTCAACCTCCATATCAGTCGCCTCCCCAATGCATTGTGTTTTTGCATAAATCAGATCACCATTCTTATCCCGTATGATGAATCCATAGGAACTCTGACCCGAATTTCCCCTACAAGCCCCATCGTTATTACATGTGACCCAATCTGTTTTTTGGTAGCTCCCAATATATTTATAATGTATTGTTGGCTTGTACTTATCTAAACTGGTAATCAACTCTTTCCATTTCTAATCACCTCCTTTAATTCATGGATACCTCACTTTCAATAGCATCTGAACAATTTGTTGACATTGATTATGCATTTGCATATATGATACTTCCCTTCTATGTCTTCTAGCATTCCTCCTCTTCCATACTCCCACATTATAATAGTTGGCACTGCAATGAGTTTTTTTTCAATTTATGCTTTGTTGGCCATTCCCACTAGGTAGTTATCAGCTATTGTAAGAGTAATTCTTGCACAAGAAGCAAAATGGTTCCATATTTGTTGAGCTATTGGAGCCGTTAGAAAAATATGATGAATTGTTTCCTCTTCCCCCACATCACAGCAGTAGCATTTGGAACCATTTTTACTTTCATCTTCTTTCGTACATCATCTCTAGGTATTCTTTTTCTCCATACCCTCCACAGAAAGAATGAGATCTTAAAGGGGAGACCCTTTATCCAAATGTAGCTCATCCATTCCTCCTCCTCCCTTTCCTTCTCAATACTTGAAATGTTGACTTAACAGTAAACTCACCCTGTGAGTTACCCATCCATCAAGCTTTACCTACCCCTTCCATCACATGATTAATGTTCTCCATGATATATTCCACCATGTCCTCAGAAATTATTTGCCAAAGTCTGGGTATATTTTTCATTTCCTTCACTTCGACCTTTTCATTCAATCTTTGTGGTTCGATAAATTATAAAGCTCCCATCTTTGTCCAATTGTCCATACAAAAACTAGTAGTCCCTCCTTTTTGTTGCCACCATATTTCATGTTCCACTTCTTCTCTGATTCTTATCATTTTGCTCCATACGTATGATTCTCCTCTAGTGTGTGCTATTGTGGGACGGATTTTCTTACATACTTGCTCCACATAAATGTTCTCCACAAAGATGTATTAACTCTAAAATTTCACTACAGCTTTGAAAATAGGACATCTGATGTATCTGCCAGCGATCTGAACCTATCCCCTCTTCTCTCTTGGGATAACACATTTTATACCATGCGACCCAATGTTTTCCTCTAATTCCAGAATAATTTTCACAAAAAAACTTTGCAAAGATCTGATGAATTTGCTATCATAGTGATAACATGTATATTGGCATGGACTGTAGCACATGATTTATCAGTATGATTTTTCCTCCAAAACTCAAGAATCTATTGTGCCACGAGAAAATTTTTGCAACAACCTTTCATAATAGGCCTTCAAAATAACTTTTACTCTTCCTTCCATAATATATTGGACAACTAAATACATAAATGGTAAATTTACAGGCCGTATTCCAGTCAACTTTCTCATCTGTATAGTCACCACCGAAGGAGTTTTTTCATGAACATAAAAGAAGCTCTTATCTTTATTGACCATTTGTCCCGAAATTCTCTCATACTCCCTTAAGACATTCATCATCTTTATCAATGATTGTCTCTCTGCTGACCCAAATAACATGGTGTCATCTGCATAAGCTAGGTGATTAATCTTAAGGCTCCACTTCGGCATACAAAAACCTTTGAATTGCTCATGTTCATTAAGATTGTTGAGGCTTCTGGAAAGAACCTCAGCTGCTATAACAAATAATGTTGGGGAAGGTGGGTCTCCTTGTTTTAGCCATATAGTGGAGTGGAAAAAGGCATGTGTCTGTCCATTAATCATCATTGAATACCATTTCCCCGAAGCTGACCTCCAGATCATATCTATAACCCCTTCTGAGAAACCAAACTTTCTTAGAACCTTTGTCCAGAAGCCATATCTAGTTTTATCTCTACATTAGCTTCTTTGTTCTTAAATGCATGTCCCTTATTATTTCCTGAGCCAATAACACCTTTTCTGTTATACTTCTCCCTTTAAAGAACCACTTTGATTCTGAGAAATAATATTTGGTAATGCACCCACTATCCTTTCATGAAACATTCTTGAGATCACCTTATTTGTGAAGTTGTTTAGACTGATAAGCCTCGGATCTTTGAACTCTTGCACCTTCTCCTTTTTTGGAATCAATACTAGATTAGTATGTGTAATAAATTTGGGAAAATTCTGCCAACAGAAAAATGCCTTGACTAATCTTGTAAGGACTTACCCAATGATTTCCCAACAATGTTGGAAAAAAATCCCCGAAAAGACATCTGGTCCAGAGGAACTTTCTCCATTTAGCTTGAATACCACTTTCCTTACTTCCTTTTTGCTCGGGAGTTAGAACATCTCTTCATTCTGTTCTTCACTGATCAATCTCGGAATATGTTGTAGCAAACCATGATCCCGATGGTATTCCTCCTCTGAGAATTGATTTTGCAAAAATCCCACTGTTGTTGCATCTCCTTTCTGATCATTAGCATGTACTTCAACGCTTCTTATATCCTTAATACTTTCTATGGGAAGCTTTTTTCACCTGCCCCGGACATATGAATGAAACAACTTTGTATTTCTATCCCTTTCTTTAAACCATTTCATCCCAGCTTTTTGTCTCCAGTATTCCTCTTCAATAGCTAGAAACCTCCTCAACGTTGCTTCCACCTTATTCAATTCTTCTCTGTTGTTATGAGATGATTGGTCTTGAAGTTGCAGTTCTTTTACCTTTATTATATCATCCAAAGTGGTAATTCTCGGTAAAACATCACCAAAAGTCTCTTTGCTCCTTCTTGCAAAGGCTTTTTATAAGTATTCTTTTGCTCATCCAGGAACATTATAAATGGGCTTCCATGTCTTTCCGATTTCTAATGTTGTTGAACCACCTACTTAAATTATTTATGTTTTGTCCAAAAGTTGAGGAACATGAAGGGTTTGACAATAGGTTGCTCAATAGTATTGCAAACTACATGTAAATGAGAATGATCCAGACCTCATTTCACTAAATGATGAACTTCTCTGGTAGGGTATAGATCTAATATTCATGATTAACCAAGACCTTGTCTAACCTCTTGAAAATACACTCCTCCTCTACTCTACCATTCCACCACGTGAAAATGCTCCCTGAAAATTTTAGTTCAACAATTGCACAGTTGTTGAGGAAATTGAGCAAAGTCTATCGCTTCTGCTTGTGTAAATGCAAGACCTCTCAATTTCTCTTCTTCCTTTAAAATCACATTGAAATCACCTCCTACTATCCACGAATGTTCATTATCTTCAGCTAAATGTAAAAGATCATTCCAAAGGTCATTTATCTCCTCACTATTACACTTAGCATAAACTGTTCTCACCAATAAACTAGTGTTATACTTAGATAATTTTATAGTCAGTTGCTAACTAGTTTCCAACACAATTTTCCTATCACATTCCTCATCCCAAAAAAATCTAGATTTTTCCTGCTCACTTGTCTGCCTGAAGGGTTCCAAGATCGCTAAATATTTGTAATGGTATCTTCTGTCATGCAAACGCTCAAATGATTTTTGAGTGTTGACTGACCTTATGTTCCAAAATATGAATTTGTCAATCATTGATAAATTTTTATACTCCTTTCCTTATTGGTCCTTGTTCTAACCTGTAGTGGTATAATCGATTTGCCTTACTTTAAACCCTTCTCAGAATATTAACGTGCCTTAGTGATGAATGCCCAGCCCTGCTGATTTGTTGAATATTTTCTTCCATCTTCTCATCCTCTGCCAACTCTTGTCTGCTCTTTCCATACTCCTCCGAGTATTCATTTGTGAAAAGATGGGTTGGAGTACCTGCAACTACTAATTGTAACCCGTAGGAGTATCCACTCCTTCGTCTGATTCCTCATTATGAACTGTATTTGTTGTTCCTTCAATTTGGTCCACTGAAGTGTTCCTGCTAACTTCATTTGCTTCTTTTGATCTCATCCTTCCCATTATATTTCCCCCTTTCTCCATATTCTTCTAGCAATTAGTTGACTTGGCTGGAGGCGTAAAGGTACTCTCCCCCGTTGTTTTGTGGAGTAGTTATTGGCCCCTTTCTCCTCTAATATCCCCTGATTAGTGCTCTATGTCCCCTCCTCCGCATTGAGTGCCTCAAATTTATTTGTGGTACAAACCCTCACCTTTGTCCAAACCTGATTTGTCTTTTTGCTTAGCCCTCTCTTTTTTAACTTTCTCTACACTGCTCGCCTCTTCCCTTTTCCTTTCATAATCTTTCGCCATGTTCCCCTGCATGATTGTATTGATTCTTAATTCTTTTTGTTGCTTCGACTCAGTTTGGTCAGATGATCTCTTTGCATCTCTCCTTCCCTTGCACTCTCCATGTTCTTCTGTCTATATGGATGAAGTTATGGATGTTCCACATAGCATTGTTGTTTATCATATCCTTGTATCATACAAGTCTTACAATACTTGGACATATAATCATATTTTATCTCGATCCACTTCTCCTGCACCACCCCATTTGATCTGATCCCTATATTTATTCTCTTTGGAAATTCCTTGAGCAGATCGACTTCCACCTTTATTCTAGCACAACTTGATCTTGTTTGATTTTTGTCGCCATATCCACCTGTAGTGGTTTACCTACTGCAACATCTAAGGGAAAAAAATCATATCTTTCCCAAATAAAATAGGGGGTAATGATGGGAATGAGATCCATGTTATCGCAGTATCCCTCTTTAATGTTCTCATCGGGTATGTCCCTTTTTTTTTTTTGGCTAATGTAGAAAATCGACTTCGAAAACAAGTTAACAAATCCTCCAATAAGGTCGCCTTGATCATCACATAACTATTCGTCAATAACCCTATATTACATTCACCTTTCACGCTACATTGTTTTGGGATTAGTCTGTGTAGTTCTTGTATCTCAGGCCACCAATATGAAGATTTTCTAACCATAGCATATTGGAGATTTTCATTGACTATCATTTGTTGATTTATCCCAAGCTAAACGAGGTTCTCCATGCAAGTATGAAATAGGCTTGAGCGGCAAAGATTCCACAGATCCTGTTGTAGGGTGCAATAAACTAGCATAAGTCTGTTGGCCAGCCATCATCACTGTCATGGTTGCTAACGGCGGCGCTAGGTTTGTTTTTACTCTTAAAACCAAGTGAATAGCAAAAAAAAAAATTGAACGCATATTACGTTTATCACTAGGCAGTAATTGAAAGCACTTTTTTTTTCTCTGACTTAAAAACTGGAAAAAGACTACTGCTATCATTATTAAAATAAAGATATCATCTATTTATTTAAAATTGGGCAATTTTCACATATAACAAATAAAAAATTCATATTTGTATGTTATAGCAGAGTTTGCATAATTGCGCTCCATAGCAAACATAGATACTGTATAATTTGCTATACATATACAGTTGAAGCAAATTGTATAAAATGAAGTATATAAAACAAGAAAGAGAAAGACATTTGGGCAGAGAACTGTATAAAAACGAAGTATATAAAACGAATTGTATAACTATAAGTGTATGGAACGATTATATACAATTTGAATTTGTATAAAATGAGAAAGAGAGAAGACAAAAGAGACTTGACAAGGAATATACAATTGAATCGAATTGTATAAAACGAGAAAGAGAGAAATTATATACAATTTGAAAATTGTATAAAACGAGAAAGAGAGAAAGGCAAAAGAAACTGGGCAGGGGAGTATTTTTGTTGTATAATTATAAGTGTATAAGATGAAAATATATGTACTTGCATGTGTATATACAATTTTCTCACGCTTTATACAAATAGAAACGCAATTTATACATTTCGCTTCTGTTTGTATAAGTGAGAAAGGCGAGGGTGGCAAGCGAGATTTGGGAGAGTGGCGAGCAAGATATGGAAGCAAGATATGGAAGAGGGGAGAGAGGGGAACAAAAATATATGTATTTATACAACTTTCTCTGTTTTATACAATTAGAAACAATTTTTATACAGTAGTGTTTGTATAAAAAGTGAGGAAGTGAGCGAGAGATTGGAGTAGAGTGGCGAGCGAGATATGTGGGAGAGAAGCGCCTGGCAATTTTTTGCAAACGTTTGCTATGGAGCACAATTAAACCAAACCCTAGCTATTCCATTTATTTTAGGTTATTAATTTGTTATTATATACAATTTTCCCTTTAAAATTTAACCAAACACATTCATTTTCTTTTACAAGTACTATTTTTAAAAAAAGTTTTGAAAAATACTCTAACTTTGGCCGAAATTGTTGTTACGACACTAAACTTTATGGAGTACATGTTACCCTCCTGCACTAATTAATAGTGTAATTTAAAGATATATATATGTCCACGTGGACATTACTATTTATAATTATGTAATATTTTTTATGTTCATGTGGACACACATATATATATATACTTTTAAATTACAATTTTAAATAGTGCATGGGGTAAAAGGTATTTTTTAAAGTTTGGTATTGTTACAACAATTTCGATCAAAATTCGAATATATTTCAAACCATTAACAAAAAAAAAAAACATAAGCATTTTTTATTTCCTAAAAATTTGATCAAGCAAGCTATGTGGATATTTATGTGCACTATGTAATCTAACAAAGTTATGTATGAATTAACCTTTAACATTCAAACCCATGGAGTTACTTTTTCAAAAAAAAAAAATTATTCTTCTAACGTTTATATGAAAGCAAGAAAAAATATGAAACAAATTATTTTTAATCATACCATATTTAAAATATACTGATTTGATTAATTAAAAATCATTTAAGCGAAATTCATGAAAGGGTATAGCACTTCCCAATCATGATCCTATTGGAATAAAATATATGAATCAACTATTAAATCATGACCCTAATGTATAAATTTAACATTTCTTTCTTCTTTTCTAATTTTAGTTTCGCACAAAACTTTCGAAAGTTTTTCATTATAATACTTGCAAATTTTATTTGTTAATTTTATTTAAGTGAATTATAGTTAAACTATAACAATTTATATAAAAAGGAAGGATAATTATGCTTCTTTCATTTTATTATTAAAAAAAGAATTAGTCAGATATACATTTTTAGAACTAAATATTTGAATAGAAATAATACAAAAAGAAACTTAATGTTCAATAATGCTTGTAATTATAAAAAGTACATTGAGATACAATTTCTTTTATCATTACAAATAGTGAAAGTAAACTCATAAATCAAAAGGGTAACTTTCTCCCTTTCAATAATAATAACCAAAAAAAAAAATAACACAAAGAAAGACACTTTCATTTTTTTGATAAGTTGAATTAAAATAAAAGAAAAAAAGCAGAAAGTATGTAAAATGATCAGATGATACGGCGGCACAGGGTAATGCCATCACCAATAGGAAGCATACAAATCTCGATCCTCTGATCTTCTGCTAAGGCTTTGTTAAGTTCCAATACAAAGTCTCTATAATACCTTACGTATTTTCTCATTGGTGCATCAGCTGGTGCAGCCACAGACCCATTCCATAGGGTGTTGTCGTAACCAATCAGACCACCAACTTTCACTAATTCTATAATCCTTTTGTGATAGTTGATATAGTTGTCCTTGTCAGCATCCACAAATATGAAATCATATGTGCCATGATTATTTTTCTGAAAATAATTTAACGATAAAATTCATAACTAATTATATTTTAATTATTTTTACGAGAAAGGTTAAAGTTAAAGTTTGAATGAAATGAAACGAAACTCACGTCTTCAAGTAATTGATCAAGAAGGGGCAAAGCAGGGCCTTCTCTAAAATCAATCTTGTGTGATACACCAGCCTTTTCAATTATGGGAAGGCCAATTTCGTAATTTTCTCTGTTAATATCCATTGCTAATATCTGCAAAAATATATAAAAATAAATGGTTCATGGTGTTATATGCCTTGGAGAGACTAATTAAATAGTAGTAAATAGAACTATTAAAGAAACAAAACCAAGGAAAAAGAAAAAAAAAACTATTTTTAGAAGGGCCTAAAATGCCCCTTAGCTATTCAAATTGATACACAACTATCTTTTATTTATCTTTCGACCTCCAAATATTATATGAGATCATATATTAAATAATTGAAAATTATGTTAATGAAGAAGAACCTAAAATACTCTTAAACTATGTGACTAGATATAATATTGTTATTCATCTACCTTATGAGTGTAGAAAGTTAGAAATAAGGGTATTTAAAGTCAAAATATTAACGTTGGGGTATTTGAAGACCGAAAGGTGAATAAAAGATACTTTTATATCAATTCAAATGGTAAAAGGATATTTTTTATCCTTCTCCGTCAGGATACATTATATATATTGTAGTTGTAACTTGTATTATCATTAAGTGGCATATGTCTCTGTTTTAAAAAATAATTTAATTTATGTAGTAACTTATTAGTAGTTAAGTATTCATGTTATAAATCTTATACGATATCTAACTCTAATATAATATTCTGACCCTACTCCCACCTAATAAGGTTATAAACAAAAAAATATTTTTTAAAATATAACAACTACAATATTCCTAAGAAGAAACTTTCTTTTATTTCTTTCTTCTTTTATTCTTATTTGGGACAATTATGGTGGATTTATCTAATCTACTAGTGGAAAAAAACGAATACATCTATCATGAAATACTATCATTTTATATATTTAGTTGACTTAATATTAAATTTAATTCAAAAAATTATTTATTAAAATAAAAATATACTTATTTCATTTTATATAGTTAGTTGACTTAATATGAAATTTAATTCAAAAAACTATTTATTAAAATAAAAATATGTATATATTAAAGTTAAATAGTTACATACCTTTCCATCTTCGGGGATAGCAAGGGCTGTAGCAAGGAGGGAGTAGCCAGTATATACTCCAATCTCCATTGTATTTTTTGCATTTATCAATTTCAACAACATGTTCAAAAACTGACCTTCATCTGCTGATGTTGTCATTAGATTCCTGTTAATTTCAAACATATATAGATTATTAATTAATTAGTTCACTCGGGAAAAAAAAATAACGATGTATAATTGTATCATAATTAGGTATGAAATTTAATTAATTACTCACCATGGATGCTTAGCAGTCACCTCCCTAAGTTCTTTCATGGATTCTGGCTCTCTAGGATATACGCTGGTCTCAAGTATATACTATAATATAATACAAACCGAGCAATCATTAGTCGGAGGCGAATTTAAGATTTCATATTTCGAAAGAAATTATATATTGGTGTATATGCTATTATTCTTTTGTAACAACCAAACTGTATATATTGGTGTATATGCTATTATTCTTTTGTAATAACCAAACTTAATAATCTGTTCGCCTTACTTTATGTGATAATTTTCACTACTTATCATCTGAGAGTTAATTAGCAATTCGATTTATCAATTTTCAGTTTATGGCAGTAATTAATATATCCGTAATCAATGAGAAAATCACCCGTTTGATTTAACTGATTACATCTGAAACTAAATTTGAAATCAAAATTTAAATATTTAAAAATATTATAAGATGCAAATTTTCTTATGTCAATAAATATTATGGAAAATCCATTTTAAAATAGCTATTAAAATTTAGATATATAATTGGAATCATCCAAAAAAAGAAAATTACATATAAATTGAGATAGAAGAAGTCTAAATATAAGAACTTAAACAGCTTTTCGATATATAGTTAAGACTTTGGTTAACAATATGAACAAGATTCAATGCATAGTATAACTTTTTGATAAAGATTATTCAACTGATTATTCTTCAATCTGGCGATTAATTTATACCTGATAAAGAGCATCACTTTGCAAAAGGCTTTTGTGGCCAACCTCTTGGTGTTTGATTTCTTGTACTTCACCATTCTTCTCAGCCATTTCTTTGATTTTTATTTTTTTTTGGTTTATTGTGAAAGGATTTTCTGTGTTTTTTGAGTTAAGAAACTATAGACTATATGAACCTATATATATAACTACAAAATGAGTCCGGTTCGATTCGGACCTTGTGATTATCTTGTATGCATGGACCGGGAGTGAACCGGGTTCATGGTTGGCGAGTTTTGTCAATGCTTGTATGGGTCCCACTGAGTAGTTAAGGATGAATCTCAACCGTTAGATGAATTCATTCAACGGCTCGATTTGTTTCAGAGACTCGGTAAAAGAAACCAGCAAAGGATCTTCATTTAGAAATACTTTCGTGTATAAGTGTGGTCGATATTCTAATATTTTATAACCTAATTTAACTGGACACAGAGTTTAAGAAAAAAAAATATACGATTAATTCATTAGAAGATATTTAAATTTTGTGGAGGTTCTATTAACCTTTGTTTGTATAAAAAATAAAATAAGTAACACATTTTGATATATTTTTTTCGAAATTCAAATAAGTCTATCTTTGATTGTAATTTTTCATCTATCTTTTAACTATTTTAAATTGTCAATTATTCTGATTTATATTTCTTTTCATTTAGTTTTCAAATATACAAAATTTCATTTCAAAAAAATTGAAGATTCCATATGCAAAATTTCCTGTAAAACTTATATTGTTTAAATCTCAAAAAACGAAAATTTCACATAAATTAAGGCAGATGGAGTATTACTTTCTTTGTTCTAATTTATACTACTCATTTAGTCAGCCTAATAACACATTTCTATTAGTAATGATTCAACTCTAAAATATCTATTATATCCTTAATGAAATAATTTATATTTATATAAATTATCTATTACTTATTCCGACCATAAATTTTAAAAAAATTCCTTTTTAAATTTTATATTAAATTATATTTCATCACATAAAATAAAATGGAGAGAAAGTAATATATCTAATTAACACCTCAAGATCATGTTTGGTGAGTGGGGGCAAAGCAATAATATTAAAGTAGGAGGTGCACCCAAAAAGAAAGTTTGTGGGTAGGATGGTTGATCATTGTCAAAGTTGGTGAGAGGTTGGTGCAGAGAATTTGGATCCCACATCTTTTTTTCTTTTTTTTTTTTTGTTAATAATAATTGAATAAACAAAAAAGGAACCTTTTCTTTTGTTTGGAAACAAAAAATTAATTAACATGCCTATTAGTTGATAAAATGGTTATCTTCCTCTTTCTTTTATTCATGTTTTCTCTATGATGGAAATCTTAATGGAGAAGGACTCGACTTTTTTGTTTTATCTTTTTTATTTGTTTTAATTATTTTTGGAGTCAAAACTCAAAGACATCTATACCTAAAATGTTTTTGTCTCCGAATTAATTATACCTTTTCTTTTTTTCTTGGGAAGAAAAGGCTTAAATCGATATAATCCTTGATAATAAATATTTTTTTGTTTTAATTTATATGCCTTAATTATAAATTTTCTTTTATGTATGTATAAAAAAATATTATTTTTTATATTGAGTAAGTAATTTCTTACGTGAATGTGTGACATTTTATTTAAGATTACAAGCTTAGAAAAGTATATATATAATATATATATATATATATATATATATATATATATATATATATATATATATATATATATATATATATATATATATATATATATATATATATAAGGTAAAATCGTGCGATTTAGAAAATATATATATATATAACTTTCTTATATCGTTGTGTCTAAAATATTCTAATTATGCCTTTTGATTTATGAGTTAGCTCAAAATATTTGTGTCCATAATTCTAATTTTCATTGATAGAAATTTATAATACAAAGTTAGGAAAATGTCACCAAATATATGATTTCTACAAAGTAGATATGATATAGGTGTGTTTGTCTCTTTCTTCTTCTTGTTATTTTGTTTGCTATCCAAATGTTTGTCTTTTTCGATAGCATTTACGCTGCGTTTGGAATATTTGACTTTAAGCAGTATTTATCTAAAGACTAATTTATAAAGTTTGTGTTGTGGCCGGACATAATAAGATTAATTTATTTTAAAAATAATGTCTAAAATATATGTTTTTAATTTTTAAAATATTCATTTTAAAGGAATTACTTTAATTGTTATTTTTAAGTATTATATTTTTATGCCTAAATACTTATTAATTAAATTTTAAAGAGTAAATTTTAGATTTATCAAACATAAAAATTATATTTATATGTTTTTTTTTGTATTGCGCTCAATAGCAAACTTTATGTTTGTTGTGACTATTAATTTGTATAATTCAATATGCATATACGTAAAATTTTGTATTTGTATATTTCGATATTAAAACTAAAGCATATAGTAATTGTATATAAACAAAATTACTACATATGTACAACATATATGTATATCGAATGGGTCCTGCAAAAATTTGTATTTGTCGGTATACAAACTAAAACATAGAAATTGTATATAAATAAAATTACTAGATATATACAACACATATATATATATCGAATGGGTCGTGCCAGATGACAAAAAACATGAAATGTTTATTGTGAATCATAAATAAAAAAAATATGACTATAACATTTAATTGAAATTAATAATTTATTGTTTCATATCATTTTGAGTAAACAGATTAATCATAAATATACATGTTAAAGAAATTTCTTTTAGTTGATTTATTTTAAATGTTTGTTTGTTTACGTAAGTTTGGTCGGTAGTAGTTATTATCATATTCTTTTTTATGTCATTTTGTTTTATAATTTTTATTTTTCTAACTAAAAATGCATGTCATCCTATTTTAATTTAAGTTAAATAGACATAAATATTTTACCATAAACAATACTTATCCAGAGAATTTAAGCAAATTATTTTGAATTTATATTTTGCCATCACACTAAAGGTAATTAAACTAATGGTTTGGGGCCTAAGTTTTCTTCATTTTTTTAGAAATATGTATTCTCTATATCAATTATTTTTTTGAAAAAAAATCTCATGTACTTTTAAATTTGTAAAACTTGATTTTTGATTTATCATGACCAGGTTTTTATAGACTCTAATTCTTTCGTCATCACTCTTAACCATTCATTCTTTTTAGGGCTCGATAAAAGCCTCACTCACATACTTAGGTTCATCTTGTTATGTGGAGGATATTAAGAAAACATAATTCCCAATCTCATAAGATTGTTTAGATACACATTTTCTTGCACTCTTACGTAATTGAAGGTTCACGTTCATATATTTCACTCTTTTTTTAAAAATTATTTTTCAAGAATCTTACATCTCATGATATTATTTCAGTAATACTTTCATCCTCAAGTTCTTCAATGAATTCCTACCCTTTGAAGTGTTCAGAATACCTTATAAAAATATATATTTCTTTCCTTTTAGACTTAGTTTATCAAATTCATCTAAACGATCTTTAGTATATGCCGCACAACCCAAAGTCATAGATCATTCAGATTTTTTTATGACCAGTCAATAAGGAGTTGATGATACTGATTCAGTTTATCCAGTATGTAGGCCACAATCAATAATGCATCTACTCGTAAAGAGATAGATAAATTTGTTTGTGTCATCAATATTGACCTAGTCATGCTCATCATGCTATATATATTATATATATATATATATATATATATATATATATATATATATATACACTAGGCGTCTCTTTTTTTAAGATATGTAACGTGTGCATGTGAACTACTTGTAATATTATTTGTGCTATGCATGTGGGAAAAACTACAAGGCTAATGAAAAAAATTCCATGTTGATAATATCATATAATGAACATGTTTATTTACTTGTGATTTCATGTTTGTGTTCATTGTGATTGTGCATGTTACTTGTGATTGATGGTTGGCTCGAATACCACATCGATGTATGAAATACTAATGATTAATTGGATACCACGTTAAAAATTAAGTACTAATAGTTGAGTCAGATACCACACATGATATGTATCAGTAATAATTAACTCAAATACCACACCGATATACTAACAATTTGTGTGGATTTCATAAGAGAATCAAGTTTACTTCTTTGTGACGTTATTTTACTTGTTTGGTCCCATAAGTGGAGTAGATCTCTTTAGTATGTTATGTTTATTGCATATTGATCCCTGAGAGGACAATTGGTGTATTTAATGATGGGATCTATGGTTCTCATGCAGAACTGGATTGCATATTAAATACGAGAGACTATGTCTTAGAGGATCTTTGGGTGGTCCAAGTTACTTAAAAGGTGAGTTAGGCTCATGTATGAATTTTGTATGTAATCATGTGAGAGATATTTCATGTTTGGTTAGATCAGGTTGATGACTAGGATTATTGGTTTTATAAATTAATTTATGTGGATTGTATGTTTGTGAAGGTGGTCGAGGAAATATCTAATCAAGGTAGGTTTGAAAATTCTTAGAATGATAAAAAAGGCAGATTTGGAAAGCGTTAGAGTGGTAAGAGGACCCAATGTTAAATGGTGAAGTTGGAAATAGAATGAGATAAAATATTGGATCAAAATGTACTAGTTTATTGACATTATGGGTGTGTTTGGTACGGAAGAAAATGTTTTTTATGGGAAATTTTTCCTAAAAAATAAATAGATTTTGGATTTATTTTTTTATATTTGGTTGGTAAGTAGAAAATATTTTCCGAAAATAAATTTTCGTGTTTGATTTATGAATGAAATATATTTTTGAGAGAGATCTTTTATTTTTACTAGAGTAAAAAATAATTTATGAAATTGAAAAAAATTTAAAAATCAAAATTATTTTTTTTTTTTGGGGGGGGGGGGGGGAGGGAGGAGGGAGAGGGAGTAGGAAATTTGAAGTTGATAGTATTTCTTAAAAAAAAAGAAAATTAATTTTTTGGGGGTTAGGGGTGGGTGGGGATGGTAGGGGGCTGGCCGGGGGGGGGGGGGTAGGAATTTAAAAATAAAAAAATTTCAAGTTGAAAATATTTTTAAAAAGCAAAATTAATTTTTTGGGGAGGGGGTGGGGTTTGGGGGGGGGGGGCTGGCCGGTGGAGGGTGGGATCAAGATCGGGCGAAAAAATAAAATTTCAAAATTGAAAATATTTTTTAAAATTGATGTTTTCCCAAAAAAAATGTAACTTGAAATTGAAGGAGAGTTTTGGAAAATGTTTTCCTTAATTTTTGAAGGGAAGTCATTTTCCTTAATTTTGAGAAAATGAGTTGATTTGAAAAACATTTTCCAAACGTTTGTCCCAACCAAACATAGGAAAATCTGAAAATATTTTCTGGAAAATGTTTTCCTTCATACCAAACACATTCTAAACTTGAAATGGTAAAAGTGTGTAGATAAATACTTAGGGTGGTATATCATTCGCATCTTTTGAATATCTACTTTATATTCGATCGTGAATTTGGGTGGATCGATAATCTGTACCAGTACGTGCGGTTTGTACTGATTCTACTCTTGATATGCCAGTTAGTATAGTTAGGTTATAATAGGGGTGTTCATGGTTTGATTTGGATATATCGATTATTGGTTATAATCAAAACGAAATCAATGTAACCAATTTTTTAAATTTTCAAAATCAAATCAAACCAAATGAAAAAAATAATCGTCGGTTTGGTTATTGCCAGTTTGGTTCAATTTTTATCAGTTTGAAAGTAATAAACTTTTTTACGATATACGTATCTCGATAGACAGAAACACCTAGTACATGAACAATCTACAGAAAGCTACTGTCGATTCAATTAAGCACTTATACAATAGTAGAATTTTTATTACACGAACAAAGTGATTCAAATAAGAGAAAATGTGATAATCATATGTGAAGTCGAGTAGGTAAAGACACGAAAAATTTGTCAAAATAACAATATTTTAGTCTTTAGAGTAACTCCATAACAACATTTGTTTTAGCTTGTTAACATGAGTTATGTATTTTTTTTTTATTTGAGTGAATATATATACTTAATAATAAAACTAGAGTAAAACATAGAACTTGAAACATCAAAAAAGGTAAAAACAACACCAATAATTCTTCAATTACATTTTTAAAAGCTAAAATATTGTCATTATTTGTGTTGAGCGTTTTTTTTTGCTCCTTTGTTCTTAATAATTCCAAAAAAATGAATATACAAAGAAAGTTTTATCTTCTTAATTAATAATGTATACGTATATTTTGTTAATTTGCAAGTGTTGTAACTCGTAATTTAATTGAACTTCAGTTTTTTATTTTTAGTCATACGTATTATAATTGATATAGTATATATGTAAACATGACCAAAAGGAAAAAAAATTGAATCAGTATTTTGATATATAGTTCCTTTAATTTATTAATCATGGCGTTAGTATGAGTGATTTTTTTGGGTAAATTTTAGAATAACAATATTTTAACATTCAATGGAGCCTGCATAACTTTTAATATTTATCAAAAATGTAAATGTTTTAGCTTGTTATATGGTTGATTTATGTATTCTTGTCATTTGTTTAATTTGAAAAAAAAATATAATTAGTTATTAACAGAATGGAGAAAATTAAGGAAAATAATATTTCAAATAAGGTAATTTTTAAATTTAAACCAACAAAGTTACTATGGTTACTAATCATAATTTGAGAAAAGACATAAATACACCATCGAAGTTGTTTCATATTTTCATAAAGACACCTAAACTTTGAAAGTGTCCTATAACTCCACTAAACAACTATATATCATTGTAAATGGGTCATTTTTACTCATTCCCTCGTCTACGTCGTACGTGTGTTGATCACTCCCTAGTATAGAATTAACCCGACCCGACCCTTATCTTTTGAAGAAAAGTCGTCTACGTTCTCTTCTCATCACCCATCACCAGATTAGGTAAAGAACTGGGAACATCCATGGAAAATTTAAAGCCCTTATAAACACACAGACATTTAACAAGACAAGAAGTCTCTCTGATAAGTGAATGCAACTGAAACAACATTATTTTTACTGGGAATCTCCCTTTGTCTTTGTCAGGTATATCCATTGCAACATTTATTAAGTTTAACAGAATGGTGTTCGTTCTCACCATTGTGTAGATAATGATCTTCTGGTTAGTGCTTGTGTTCTCATCTTGAAGTATGGAAAGCAAACCCAAAATCGAGTGCATTGGTCGTCTCATCCCGTTGTTCATTACCTTCTGAAACGAATTCCTTGTCTGGCTTGCCTTCACGGCATTCTCCTTAGCCTGTTGCAGCAAACCGTTCCTTGCTTCTAGTTTCTCCCTCATTAACTCTTCAAGAACCATCGCATGGGATAGGGCCACAGTCACCTGATCAACAACTACTTCCACTATCTCCATCTCATTATGGCTCCAATCATCATTTGCACTCGGAATAACTAAAACTAAAATAACATAACGAGCGTTAATCAACTCAGGCGACACACCTTTGAAATCCGAAGCAACATACTTCTTGCTATAAAAATTAAAATATTAGGGCCACCACATCTATTTTGGGTTTAAATTGGGGAAGATGACAGAAATTGATTAAATAATTAATAATAAAGAAAGAAAATGACATGTGGCACTTTTAAAATGGTCAATGAAAGTGAAAACTGGTCCATGATGTGCCTAACGTGCGTGTAAACAACCCAGACGAGGGAATTGGTAAAAATGACCCATTTACAACGATATATTGTTGTTTAGTGGGGTGATAGGACACTTTGAAAGTTTAGGTGTCTTTATGCAAATATGAGACAACTTCGATGGTGTATTTATGTCTTTTCTCTCATAATTTGGTATTACTTTAAGTAGGCATATATTTATTTTTTCACTATTCTCATGCTCTTTTCATCTTTTATTTTTGGGATTAAAATTTACAAAAATTCTTTACTATTATACGTGTTTAGTTCCACAATGACATTACTTCTCTCTCCCTTAAATCTCAAATTTTCAATATTAATTTTAACTCTCCACTGAAAATATTCAATCTATGTCGAATTGAAGTCTATTGATTTAAGATTTTTGCTAGAAGTGAAGAAGATTTTAGAATGAATACAAAATAAAAAATATATAATTTGTTGACATATAAAGTGAGATTGAAATACGAAGTGATCACAAAAAATCTAAAACTTGTTAGCATACATTAAGAACAAAATTTAAAAAAATACAAAACCTGTTGCCATACAAAGTGAGCACAACAAATCTAAACTTGTTGGCATACACTTAGAATTAATACAAAATAAAAAAGAAATACAACACTTATTGGCATACAAAATGAGATTGAAATACAAAATGAACACAAAAAATATGAAACTTGTTGGCATACAAAGTGACAGTCGCGGAGCCACATATAGTTAAGGGGTGTCGACCGACACCCCTTCGTCGAAAAATTACATTGTGTATATATTGCATATTGATAATTCTTGGCTTTTACGCGATTTTATTTCCTAATATTTTGACACCCCTTAGATAAAATTCTACCTCTGCCACTGCAAAGTGAGATTGAAATAGAAAATGATATTGAAATACAAAGTGAACACAAAAAATCTAAAATTTATTCGCATACACGTAGAATTAATACAAAATAAAAAATAATTATAACACTTGTTGACATCACATAGTTAGAAGATATACCAAAAAAAATCGTATGAAACCTAATCTAGAATAGCATACAAAATTCTATAAAACTACTTATCTAATATAAATTAAACATACACATAATTTAAATGAATCTCACCTACAAAATAAATACAAGTTACACCTAAAAAAATTCAAATTCTAGCAAGATACACATGAATTTTGTAATGAATACAAAATGCGACAATTAATAAAAATAGAAAAGAATACAATTTGATAGTTTAGATACAAAATGCAACATGCCATAAAATTATTTTTCATCACCCTTATCTTCAACAATTTTATCAATTTTTCATATGTTGACATTCAAAAATGACACCTCTTCACATGGCACATCTTTCAGATCACATTCAATACTTTTGAGCGAGTTATCCTAATATTGACACTTTAAAAATGACACTTCTTCACCAGATACTTCTTCCAAATCGAGATCCAGATCCGACATATGAAACATATAAAATATTTTTGTATCTCAGTACTTCAACAAATGTTGAAAATCCATTAAATGATTTCTAAGATTTCTTAGAAAAGTGGAGGATTTTGATTTAAGAAAAAAGACAAGATTTAAAGTTATACGAGGATTTGGAATAATGAATGAAATCTTTAGAGAGAAAAAGAGAAATGATAGAATTTGATTAAAATATTTAGAGAATGGAAAGTGTTAATGGGGTCTACTATTTTTAGTCAAAAAGTGGGCCTAATTTGAGAAATAAAAGAAAAGTAAATGAATTGAATAAGGATACATTTTATTCGTTAAAATATTGTCATTCTGACATTTTAAATAAATATTTTAAAATGTTGTTATTTTGACTAAATATGTTATGTATTATGACTTAATTTCTAATTTTTCCAAAAGATTAAAATAATAAATTTTGATGGACTTAGGATTGTAATAGTTGGGCTAAAATTTTAGTGTTGGCTTGAGGAAAGGTAAAGTTAAAACTTAAGTTAATTAAAATTTAACAAAATATTTATATTTTATTTATGAATAATATATAAATAATTATAAAATTTATATATTTAATTTATCATTTCGATTTGGTTATTTTGCTACTGTATTTTAGTAAAATTAAAATCAAACAAATAGTATCGATTTTTAAAATTTAAAACCAAATAAAATAATATTTTTTTAAAAAAATCGGTTGATTAATTCAATTCAATTTGCTTTCTTAATCATAACCATGAATCACCCTTATTACAAGGCAATGACGTTTTATATATAGATGAAGATGATAGTAATCTTCGACAACTTATTCTCCTCTTTCCCTTGTGGTGGGAGTTGTGTCTATTTTCTTTATTTTATACTGTCTTAGTAGCTCTTATAGTTGTTTCAGACAAAAAAAAATTCTACTATAGGAGAGGTACAACTTGTATTAGTTGTGTGAGGGTATCTTCTATTGCAATTATATTCTAATTTATGGTACCCACTCTTAATCTTTATTTCTGTCTTTTGTTTCTCTTTCATGGTCTTTTCTTTCTTCTTTTTTCTCGTCAGTTTTTCTTTTCTTTTTTCTTTTAATAAATTTTATTTGAAAATCAATTCAATTACTCCTTCAACTTTATAATATAAATAAAAAAATATTTTTTATGGTTAAATAATTACCTAAGATATTAATAGTTAAATTTAAATACAAATAATAGGATTAAACCATTTTTTATTTATCGTATTTTAAATTTTTCATCTTGCTAATTATTATTTTTAACTTCTACTTTTAGAATCCATTAAAACATAAAAATTTATTTACTTTTTAAAAATAATCTGTTTTTAACTCACTTTTTATTTTTGAAACTGTATTAAAGTACATTCAAACATGAACATCATTTTGAATATATAAAAATTTAATTATATTTGTATTTAGAGATTCAAATTTTCAGACAAAAATATTTCAGCAAACTTTATTTTTGCCAATTCCTAATATTGAGAGATATAATTTGATAAAGTTTTCAATTTAGAAGAAGAAGAAGAAGAAAAACGTTTGAAGTTGAAGAGGAATGATGTCCGGATTTTTTTTTCTTTTGAATATGATAAGCTAAAAGAATAGTAGACCCCATAATTCACTTTATATTTAGTATTTAGTATAATTTTATATAAAAATAACACTCCATACACATTTAAGGCTATATATATCAAGTTTTAAATATAATTTTTTAAAAAAAATTATTTCTAGCAGATTATTATTGAGTTATAGCATATCAATTAAAAATAGGAAAAACTTCATAATATGACAAACATCTATATATATATATTTCAGAAAAATAGCTATGTTTTATTATTTTCATGTTTTATAGATATAATTAGACTATAAATAGCAAAGTTTATTCTATACAAATAAATAAATTTTTTTATATATTAATCTTTTATCTAATTTTTTATTCAATTTCATGATACTGTATATCAATGGTTTGTCCATATATCATTATTGGATGAAATATATATGAAGTCTGATTACTAATTGTATGGGCATGACATTACATTTTTAATTTGTTGGCTTTTCTATAGGCTTAAGTCATCCACATCCACTCAAAGTTGTCCTCATATTTCACTTAAACACCTCAACTAAGGAATGTACATATTGAACACTTAAACCTTAAAAAATTTATACCTATTTGACACAAACTGACAATCAATTGAAAAATAAAAACGCGTGTAACTCAAACGCGAACTCATAATAGTTTTACCAATAATATGATGACACGTGGCATTATATTTAATTTTTTTAAAACCTCTATTTAATTAATTCATAAAGTATTTTAAAAAATTAAAAAAAAAATCTATTTTTGATTAAAGCCTCCCCCCTCCCCACTTTCCTCCTTCAGAAATACCCATTTCTGATTTTCCATGGAGCCAGCGTCGCTCCATCTCTTTCTTCTCTTCCATTGGTATCAACATTACAATGACACACTGTTGTTGTCTATTCAAGCTAAATATGCATTTTCTTTCATTTCGATAGCATTAAAATTTTTCACTCATTGATTGCCTCCATCTTTTATACATTAGAAACTCTTTATTAGAATTGAAAAAAAATTAACAGACTTTTGCACAAAAAATCTATTCATATTTTTTTCATCATAGTAAATAAAACTTCTTTGAGATATTTGAGACGTAAATCGATATAAGAAAAAAGAGGAAAACAGGAAAGAACAATGAGGGTGAGAGAAAGAGAGGTGGAGGGAGTGTGGTGTGCGTTCCTGTGTAAAAAAAAGAGATCAAAATGGTGAAGAATAGTATGATAGAAAGAGGGAAGAAGACGATCATCTTCTTTTCTTTTGTTAATTAATTTTTTTAAAATTAATTTAGGGGTATATATTTTTTTTAAAAAAAATTATTTTTAATAAATTAACGTGCTCAAAGAAAGTGAATTATACATTTTTTGCCATGTCATCATTTTGTGTCTAATAGGAATGACTTTTGAACAAATAAAGTGTTCAATTGGCACAAGAATTAGTTGAAGTATCTAAATGAATTATGCGGACAACTTTGAGCGGCTGCAAATGACTTAAGCCTTTTTGTATGAATCTTTCTTCAATTATGGATTATGTATGCAGTTTGATTATTATCTTGATGAAATATGTATGAAGTGTGATTACTACTAGTATGAACATTACATCACATTTTTCATTTATTATCGTTTTAGTATGACAAATATCATACATTTTTTTATGGCTTAAGTCATACGCAGCCCCTTAAAGTTGTCCGCATATTTCACTTAGACACCTTAACTAAGACTTGTACCTATTAAACACTTCTAGAACTTCAATTTATACCACTTGAGCACTTTTTGCTTACCTGGCATTGTGAGTGTGATTCACCGCTCATGAGCGCGTGAAAACATTTATTTAGTTAAATTATTTTTTAAATAAAAAAAACAGTCAGCTTTTTTCTTCTTTGTGCTTCTTTGCCATCAACAATTTCTTCTTCATCATCATTTTTTTCTTCAAATTTAGCATTATCGCTGCCATCACATACTCCTCTTTTGAGCAACCACCAACATCTCTACCATTAAGCTATCATATGGTCGTTTTATTTCTTAAGATCTAGAATCGCTTGAACCTTTTTTCTAAGATCTAGAATTGAATATTTGTCGATTTATGAAAGTAAGCAAAGTTATAGATTGCAATTTAAACAATTCCACCACTTCTACCATTAATGTTTGACTCTGTTCTTTTCTTTCCTCCAGATCTTAGAATATTATTTTACTGTTAGATTTTTTAAATTATTTTTTTTCAAGTCTAAATCTGCCATTATTGAGTTATGGTCAAGAAGAGGAAGAAAAAGAAAAGAAAGAAGTGGTTCAATGGGCAACATTACACATCTTCATTTTTATTTATTTTTTTGAATTTAATGCTTGTCATTGTTGATTCATACAAATGAAGAAGAAAAGTTTATTTCTTGGCTTTTTCTTTGTCAAGTGTTAGAAAATTATTTCACTAATATAATAACTCAATTTCACAATTAATTGTTGACTTTCCTGACTTTTTCCATTGTTGAATTATGAGAAAACGAGCTGTGATGGTGAAGATAGATGTGCAAGGACATTTTTAAAAAAAAAAAATTGAAGAGTTTTTCCTTTAGTTTTGTTATAACTTTTTAGTTGTTACTTTGACTCAAGAAATAACTCAAAATGCCACATATGCGCCATTTATTTGACAAATTTCCATGTCAGCGCGAGTGTGCTACACTCATTTTATGTTTTTAGCTGATTGTCAAAAAAATGCTCAAATGGTTGTAATTCGACTCGGTAAAGGTGTTTAATAGGTACATGTTATAGTTAAGGTGTTCAAATGAAATATGCGGACAACTTTAAGGGGTTGTATATGACTTAAGCCTTTTTTTATCCATGTATGAACTTTGTACGAAGTATGTATGATCTATGTATGAACCAGTTTAACAAAAGTTTCATTATTCAATTACATGTTTAAAAAGTTCTTCCATATATATGATTTTTGTATAAACTCCATATGACCTTTGTACAAAGTATGTATGGTCTATGTATGAACTATATTAACAAGAATTTCATTGTACAATTATATGTTTAAAAGTTCTTCCATATATATGATTTTTGTATGAACTATGTATGATTCTTGTATAATTGGTATAAAGTGTGTTTCAATATTAGTTATAGTTGGACAATATTAAGAAACCACAACTACTCAAATATTAACGATTCCAAATCCATTCCATAAAACAAAACATGTTGTGTAACAAAAAGTAAAAATCAAGATTTTTTTTTAAATATTAACATGTGGACACCTATCACTAACTATATATCTTATCTCAATATCGTTTATATTAACATCTACCTTAAGTTGCCATGTTATTGCACTAACTAGACCAGTGTAAAGACTAGACGCATCGTATATGATCCCCTCCACCTGAAAATCGACATATCTCCCTATTTAATTACAATAAAATAATAATTAGTATAATCATTACAACACAATTAATACAAATCAGAATTTCATACAATCCAAATCAGAAATCATACATACACAATAATATTTCATATTTCATACACAATTCATACAACAAAATAAAAACATTTCATACCAAAATAATACCCATTTCATGCAATAAATGCCAAAAAAATACAAACATTACATTACAAATCAAAAACAACCAAACAAACTAACATTTCATATTTCATACCATCTTAATACGCAATTCAGACAACTAACATCATTTTTACCATTCTTTTACGTTTTTCTCACCAAAATTCTATTTATATTACATATATCCACAAATAACAAAAAAAACAATTATCATATATTCTTACAACACTTTTAATACAATGTTTTTGAAATACAAAATAACACACTATAATATCAATTTATTTTATATTTTCAGAAAACAACTTTTACTCATATTTTTAATTTTAATAAAGGGATAATGCACAATTACCCCCTCAACAATGTCCAAAATCTCAGAGACACACTTATACTATACTAAGATTCTATTACCCCCTAAACTTAAATCAACCATGTGTTATGAAACAAAAACATCAAAAATTATATTATTAACAGAGATTACTAAAAACAAATCAGAAAACTATCATAAAATATCAACATGACGGATCTCATTATCCACCAAGTTTAATTAATATTGATAAATTGTTGTCCATCAAAACAAATCACAATTTTTGTAACAGCAAAAAAATACTTTAATCAGTAAAAAAAAGGGATTACGTACTGTAAAAAAAAGGAGAATGAGAAACGCAATAGAGAAAAAAAAAAGGGGGGGGGGGGAATCAAATTTTGATTTGACTACAACTAATTTGAGCGTTTTAAGGAAACTGAATATTTTATTTTATTTTGAATTCCTTAATAAATGATAATTTGTTAATTATCCATTATTAATTCAAATTATTTTAAATCCCACAACTCATGCTACTTACAAATTAATACATAAACTTTTTTTTTCTTTTTATTTTATTTAAAAACAAATGTTTACAATTATTTTAAATCAACCTTTTTTCCAAATAATATGTTATAACTTGAGAAATTAAATATCATATATTGAAACTCAAAATCTAATACTATAGCTTGAAAATATTACTACAAAAACTGTTATATACAAAATTTACACTTTTTTTATTGGGTCATGTTAATTTTAAATTATATTTTCTTTTTCTTCCAAATTTTTGAAGGGCAAAATGATCTGGTGTACCCCTGTATTTGTATGAGTTTGTATTATGAACCCTTTTACTTAATAGTTTACCAACTGAACCCTGACACTTAATAAAACACAATATATCAAACCTCTCTGACCGTTGACCATACTTATATGACATTAATATGGTTGAGTTGGCAAGAGAGTGAGACCAACCGCCTATTGTAACGGAATATCATATTTGAATTTTAAAAATATTTAAAATTAAAGAGTAAAGTAAAAAACTTAAAATGAAAAGAAAAACCTTTTTCTTAACCCAACAACCTACTTTTTTTTTTAACCGTCACTTTTTCTATGCAAATTTATCGAGAGAAATTAATCTATGATTAAATCATAATGTATTTGGCTAGATTGTACTTTCCACTCTTCATTACGAGAGCCAATTTACTGGTGATGCTCTCATGGGTCCTCTTCGATTACTTCCCAGTAGTCACCATTCTTGATTATCCAAAGACCTGTGAAACTGAGAGAAGGGGAAAGGGGAAAAAAGGAAGAGGGAGGCTGCGTTTGTAGTACTAGTTATTATATTTTTTCAGCCATTTTCATTTTTGTCCAACCCTCTTTTTTTCTTTCTTTCATCTCTTTAGGTGGTGGTATGGTACACCAGAGGCGACGAGGTATACCGGAGGCAGCGACAAATTTTCCGGCCTTCTAGTACGCCGGAGAGGAGGGAGAGCATAGGGAGGCCCTGATGGTTCATATGAGTCGTCGATGGTACAGAAAAAGGAAGACAGTGGAAAGGGGATGAGGCTGATGCAGCAACTAACGATTTTTGGATTTGTGGAGGTTAGAGGAGGAAGTAAGAAAATGGTGAAAGTATGCGACAAAGATGGAGACAGATGAGGGAGAGAGTTTTTTTGGTCTCGCCGACGAGTGGTGGCAGCGGCAACTTTTTATGGCGATCGAGCCATTTCACCGGTGAAAATGACAGATAATATAATGAGACCCAAAATTTAATTTGAAAGAACAAATTTAAATTTTATTTTCTAAAATGTGCATCAAAACTTTATGATTTTTCGTCCAAAAAGAAATTATTATAAGAAAAAAAATGATAAGACAAATTTTATCTGACATGAAATGTAACGTCATCGTGATTGAGAGTCACGATGAGTTGAAAGGGTTCAACAAGTTGAGTTTAAATGAGTTTGGGGGATCAAATAACAAAAGGATAAACAAAAGTATTGACAATACAAACAGATACAAGTACAAAGGTCCACTAGACCATATCACATTTTTGAAGCTTTAAAGTCAAAGAATAGGTCCACTATATCGCCTTTTTGAAGCTTTAAAGTCAAAGAATAGGTCCACTATATCCAAGTGTCAAAGAATTAGTTGAGCCTCACATAACTAATACAAATTGTACCTCTCCTACAGTAAAATTTTTCTTTTTGGACTAGTTCCCTGGGAGGATTTTCGTGTATTCTTCAAAAGTTCTCTATTGAAATTGAGACTAGCTTTTTCATTTTATTAAGGCAATATATCATGCTTGTTTTACTTCCGCATTTCCAATTTAAATTTGGTGACAAGGGTTCCCTTATCTAGGTGATAGAGTAGGTGCATGCATGACACAATGAATCAGATCGTGACAATTGAATATCAAAGCTCAGATTACCAATCTCCCAATACAAGAGCAAATGTCCAATAGAGTCTTATGAATTGATGCATTGACGTCTACTTTTAATCTTTAGGGAAAATGAAGCATTCTGAAAAGTTTACATATTGCATTAAGGGTCATATGAATGCATAAATACATGATGCAAATAAATATAATGCACCTGATTTAATTTAATGATAAAGTTTGATAATTGCTATCATATATATTGCATTGCTTGAATAGCTGCCTATGTGTGAACTGTAATTTGTCGTAGAAGTGTCGACAAAAGAAGGGGAATAACTTGGTTATGTAAAAGATGGGTTGGTGATAAATTGTTGGAAATGTTTGTGTTTAAATTGACATAGGTAAAGATGGTAAGGGAAAAGAATGAATCGTCACTCTGTAGAAACTCTGATTTCGGAACAGTCTGGTATTGTTTGAGAACCATGGAGAAAGGGTTATTCTTGTACGATAGCAAAAATGTGATATATGAACTGCTTTTGGTGCTATTCACGATTTTGTGATAATGTGGTGGTAAGCGCCTATTTGTGTGTTGTTGGGTATGATCATGTGATCTATATGTTGAAGCTATGGTTCGAATATCTGTAATACTTGTGTCATGTTAAGACTCTCAAAACAAACAAAGAAAGGGGCAATATCACCTCCAAAATTGGTCTTTGGTCTAGTGATGTATTACTCTATGCAACACAGAAAAAGATAAAGGTTTAAATAATTCCCTCAACACAATGTCAATTATTTTTACTTACAACTCCTTTGGTTCCATCATGAGTAGGATTTTCCAGGAGCCATAGTATAGTATTACTAAGTTGACACAAGAACCTCCCTTATTTGTGTGTTCGTTCACCGTCTTCTTAACTAGAACGCGGAGGAAATAGAAGACGAAAAAAATAGCTGTTGCAGGTAATTCTTTCAAGTTTTCAAGGCAGTCATCTTACATATGGGACAGGTATTCTTCAGGACCAACCACTGCTTAATGCAATTAGTATGGAATTCATGCCCACAATCCAAAATGCCCATGATATCTCCAGATGTGTATTCCTCCTGATTTTAGTACACGAAATAGGACAAACTTTAGCTAACAAATCCGCCAAAAAGTTTGTTCTGGGACAACTATTATCTAGCAATGTGTAAAAACATCATATAAGATTCTTACCTGACATATACAGCAAGGTTCCAAGTTGGATGAGGACTGTCCACGTAAAGACCCATGCTTCCGCTGTTTCATATTGACCGAAATGGTTTCTTCACTCAAGCCTGTGTTTACATTTCCTATACGTTCTTCCAAAGCCAATAGTTCCTAATGGACGAAGCAATCAGTGAGACCAGCATCTAGAAATTTAGTCAAAACAAAACTTAACTACATTACCTCATAGGACATATTATCAACGTCGAGCCTCATGGCCCTATGCCTATCATGGAACTCAGCAACTCCATTGATAAATGGATCAACCAACATATAATCCTGAGAAAGTGCCACAAAAGTCACCATAAATTCTTCATCAGTAAGAAGTCAGCAAATAAAGTAGCCAAGCAAAATTGAGCTATTCTAATTGGCTAGAGCAGTAACAAGTTCATAATTTAGCACTTGGATCAGGTAATGAGCATTTTTAATAAAGGATGAAGGGTTGAAAAAGGACCCTGTCCATAGAGGAAGACTGCACCAAGAGAGCTCTATTCTAACAGGAAATCAAGAATTAGAACCTTTATAATGAAAAATCAGATGTAATTTGATCTTGTCACCAAGACTAGTTAAAAAAATGGCTCCGAAAACTTAAAACCTCGTATCCATCCAAATTGCAACCAGAAAACTCAAACTCGCTCTTTCTTCTTTTGATCATTAGAGAACTCCAACTGACTCGATCAGAAATAATAACAAGTCTTTTTTCCTCATCCAGGCAATAATGTTACCATGAAGGCTGCTAAGTCCCATATCCCTGGGTGGGAGGCAAATCTATATCCTTACATGGTCTTGGGCAATCCTCACCTCTTGAGCTAGAATTTGGGGTTGAGTAAAGCCCAAGATCCATTTCTTTATGCAGGCCATATAATCCTTACCTTTCTCACCAAAGCTAACATAGCACAGCTTAAAAGTGTTAGTATTGATTTCAAACTTCCAGCGCTTTGAAAAGAATTAAAAGTATATGTATGTACACAATTTCAGATAACAAGATGCAACTCATTTCTGCTAAATATATATTCATTGGATTATTATAAGGATTGAGATGAAACCTCTGATCTCAAGTTTTCGACTCTCCGCATGGCATTCAGGACTTGACGAATCTGTTGAACATAAGTGGAGAAAAGATTAATCAGCACTGACAAAGTCTCCAATTCAGCAAGAGCAACTCAAAATCAAGACATGTAGAATTAACAAGGATAGTTGCATAAGTAGTGAACCATTATAAATCAAATTCATAGATTGGGCATACAAATAGCATGGCAAACACGGTTATTGGTAAAACCATAACATATTGGTTGCTGTTTAGCCTAAAGAGATCACTGATGAGTGCTAACAAGCCACTTTAAATTCATTGACCAAACGAATCCAACTGGATATAAATCTATTTAAAAAAGGCAATAAATTAAAAGAAGTCTTCAGGAGGATAAAATACCAATGGGATCAAATATCTTTACATCAATCATGCCAGATACAAGACAACCAAGTTAAGATACCTCTATATACCAAAGACAACAGCTTTAGAAATCATTATGGAAAGCAACTCTCATACCAGTCTGTGTCGACCCTCAATATCAGCAGCTAAAGCACGCCAACCATCTACATCATCACCTGGATCAACCATCAAACTCGATCTAAGATGTGTTTGACGGTTACCCCGGCTACTATATCGGGAAGACATCACTGGATCCTGTGAGGAAGAAGCAGCTGAAGGTAGCAGAGAAGAACGACCTCTCTGACTTCCAGACTCGGGCTCACCTGATGGGAAGAGAACCCAAGGAGCAAATTCTGGTAATCCATCATAGCTAGTAGTTGCTGAATTCTGATTAGCCCATGCATTAGGAGAATTACGTGCTCTTGAACCAGGACCCACTGCAGAACTAGGAATATTTCTAGAAGAGCTTGCGTTTGCAGTAGCTAAGCTCCAATTTGTGGGGTCAAGTACCATATTTCTTGTCTCAGGAACAAATGGATGGGACTCCCCATTATTTCTGATAGTACAGAAGTTAGATTCATCTCCCAATGAAGCACCTCTATCTCCAGAAATCATTGATGAACTACCGCCTCGTGAACTAGGAGATGCATCCCAGGGAAGCGAGTGAAAACCTCTAGAAAAACCAGGAACTTGCATCATGTGAGACTGGCTTCCAAGGTTACCTGAATTCATTGGCTGTGAAAATGGTTGTCTCGAGTCCAAAGAGCTTGTTACTGAGGTAGATCCAGGAGGCACATGGGCAGGGCTGACACTAGAATGCCCTACAGTAGCGCCAATCGGTAGTAAACCAGATGTAATGAGATCCTGATTCACAAGATTTGCTATAGCACCAAAATTTCTTGCAGAGCTTTCTGCAATTCCACCAGCACTTAATGGAGGAAATATATCAGAAGCAGACATACTTGTACCAACCCCATTTCTTGGATAAGTATTCTCCAGATAACCAACATTCTGCATATTTGTAGAGCCGGGTAGTATGTTTATGCTGCTCAAAACATTATTACAACTTGGATAGTTATGCTGTACAGTGTTCTCAGGTCCTGCATTAGAGCTTGAACTTCCACCTGCAAAAGAATGTCCAAAATTGCCTTCAATGGCTTTGCGCTTGCAAGATGAACCCCAATTATCCATAGAAGAACTTGATACATTACTTGTCCCTGTCAAATAACCAGAACTACCTGTAAAGGTTCCACTGCCAGATGGACTGAAAGCCGGAGGACGCACCGCTTCCGACCTATCAGATTTGTGAAGTGGAGTTACAC
Organism: Solanum habrochaites; assembly: GCA_027704765.1. Taxonomy (NCBI): domain Eukaryota; kingdom Viridiplantae; phylum Streptophyta; class Magnoliopsida; order Solanales; family Solanaceae; genus Solanum; species Solanum habrochaites. The sequence continues at coordinate 51,879,785 of JAKWJA010002498.1, forward strand.
TTGTTCGCATGACCAGACAACTATCATCATTATTGTATCCACCACTCAAATTAGATGGACTATGATCCAAGGTAAGGCTTGATGATACACTTGGAGGCCTGCCAATTACATGATTGCCACCATAACCGCTTGTAGAAAAGACATTAGAAGGTTCAAATCGGCGTTCTGACCTTGGATTAATCATAACATAATCATTTGATGAAGAAGTCCAACCTTGTCCGATTTTCAAGTCACTGCCGCGTGTTCGGTCATGCAAATTAGCAGTGGAGCTGGATTCACCTTGATCCCAGCCACTAAAGCTTTGAGCATTATAATTAACACCATTAACATAACTAGGATTTCTTCCAGAAGGAGAAAGCATGGGATTTGACAATCGATTATCTACTGGATTCCGAAAGCTATCCCAGGGAGCTGTCGCATCCATGGAAGCATTATTTGAAACAGATCCCTGATTAAGATCAATGTTTTCTGGAAAGGAGTCCAAAACACTTCTGTCCCCTTGCATGTGGGTCATATTGAGGAACACAGGGACCTTTAAGAGCACCGGTGAAGGATCCCCTGAAAAATCCACATTAAGAGAAGTTGAGAGCGGAAAAAGGTTACAACATAATCAAAGTTTTAGCTGTTCAAAAAATTATGGAGAACTGAAATTGGTTTACGTAGCAACTGGCAACTCAGAGATCATCTATTCTGATTTCCAAGTATGTAAAGAATATGTTTAAATTATGCCAACATAGTATATAGCGGTCACAATCCGAGTAAAAACCATAATACAACTGCAAAGCATTAGATGATCATGAATTGAAGAATTTCAGCAAGCAGCAAATCATTAACACATATACAAAGACAACTGTGAGAAAGCACTCTACAATCACATTACTGCTCATCAAACAACGATCATCCAATTTGTTCTCTAGTTTTGACGTGCCAGCGAAGAACAAAATGAGCAATGCTATATGGAAACAAGTGCCGCTATCTAATAATCATGTACCAATAAAAAAAAAGTAGGATTTGTCAACACCTAAGTTTAGGATTTGATGATATGAATAGAAGAACATAAAGACCTATTTATTTGAGTTGCTAAATGATCAGTATAATCACAGTTGCTCAAAGGACATGTTTAGTCCATTGAAGCAACTGATTTAAGTGAGCCCTACTCTTTTCTGCTTATCTGAAAGAAATTAAAGTTCTACAGTGCTACATTTAATATCATAATGCAACGTTTAAAGCAGTAAAACTTCCATCTAGTTGTACAAGTGAGGGTTGCTCAAGTGGTTGAATAGCTTCACCATCAACCGGTAGGTTGAGGGTTTGAGTCGATGGAGGGTAAGTAGAAACATTATTGATCCTCCTGATGATTTTATTTTTTTTGTGTGTGTGTGTTGGGGGGGGGGGGGGGGAGAGAAAAAAAAAAAACCTAAAGAAAACACTTCCATCTAGTTACATTCTCGGAATTGATACATAACTGATTCATTAAGTCTTGTGTAAGACACATTATCCTTTGGCCATGTTCGGAGTTTGTCTTGTTCTGAAAAGAACTTTTTCTATTAAAAGCATTTTCTTTAAAAGAAGATAAAGCAAAAGCAAAATCCAAACCAAACTTACTTCCACAATAGCCTAAAATTTTCAATATTATCACCTTCACCCTCATTTCTTACCAAGTCATTATTCTCTGTTAATGTTTCATCTATATTTATACATTACTATTATGTTCAACAAGCTCCATTAAAATTCCTCTAACATTAAGCTAATTTTAAACTTACCATTTGACATTTTTTTACTTTATATTTTTTTTGTTACAAACTTAGCCGGGATTTATCCAATAGACAAAAGTTTCAAGTATCTTGGGCTATTATCCAAGGTAGTGGGAAGAATGACAATGATGTCACAAATCATATTGGTGCAGGGTGGATGAAATGGAGGCTCGCATCAGGAGTCTTGTGTGATAAAAAGGTGCCACCGAAACTTAAAAGGCAAGTTCTACATAGTGGTGGTTAAACATATTGTGTTGTATGGGGCCAAAGTATTAGTCGATCAAGACGTTCGAAGACGCAAGTTGCGGAAATGAGGATGCTAAGATGAATATGTGGACTTTCTACACTTTCTACGCGAGATAGGATTAGTCGATTAGAAATGTAGATATCCGGGACAAGATGGGAGTTGCTTCGGTGAAGGATAAGATGCGGGAAGCGGGGCTAAGGTGGTTCGAGCATGTCAACAAAAGATGCACAAATGTCATAAGTGCGAAGATGTAAGAGGTTGGCTATGGATGATTTATGGAGAGATAAAGGTGTGCCAAAGAAGTACTCCCTCCGATTCAAAAAGTATGACCTAGTTTGACTTGGAACGAAGTTTAAGAAAAGAAAGAAGACTTTTAAATCTTGTGGTTCTAAATTAAAGTTATGCCAAATGTACCAAAATGTCCTTTAATCTTATGGTCTTAAACATGCCACGTGAAAAGTTAAACCGTTGCCAAAAAAGAAAAGGGACCATTCTTTTTGAAACATACTATAAAGGAAATAGGGTCATTCTTTTTTAAACGGAGGGAGTATAAGAGAGAGGCGATTACACCGGACATGACACATCTTCAACTTACCAAGGACATGACCTTAGATTAAGGCTCTGGAGCACACGAATTAGGATAGATGGGTAGTAGGTAAGTTGAAATTGTCTCACGTACCTTTCTCTACTACTAATCTTAGTACTACTCTTGTAGTTTATTGGTCTTCGATCTCTATTGCTCTATGTTGTTTCTTATACTTAGATTATAGTATTATTTTGTAGTTGTTGTTCCTTTTTCTCCAAGAATGCCATGTAATGTTGTTTTTAGTATTTCTTTAGCAAGTGGTTCAATGTTGTCTTCACATGCCATTATCTTTTTCCCCAACTACTTTGACGTGCTTCTTCTTGAGAAGAGGATTTATCGAAAATAGTCTCTCTACCTTCCAAGGTCCATGAGGTAAGGTTTGTGTACACGCTACCCTTCCCAAACCCCACTTGTGGATAACACTAGGTATGTTGTTGTAAGCTAGAGGGCATTTGGACAGAAGCATTGCAAAATTCTAAGAGAACGATATTTATTTTCAAGTTGCAAATGGTATTTGGAGTTGTGATCGGACATGGATACAAACTCGAGTTGTTTTCGGATTTTGTGAGATCTGGAGTGAATTGTGAAAACAGCCTTTTGAATTTCAAAAAATTGTAATAATAGTATGTCCAAACAGTTTTCCAGGAAAAAGTGAAAACAATATCCGACCAAATGGACACTCAATGTTAGGCTAATGCAACAACAACATACCCAGTGTACACAAATGAGGTCGGGGGGTGCAAACCTTATCCCTACCTTTACAGGATAGAGAGGTTGTCTTCGATGGACCCTCGAATCAAAAAAGAAGTAAATATTAGGCTAACACATGTCCTTTTAAAAAGTTCAATCCTGATATTTGCATAACATTGATGGAATTATTGATGTGAAGGTTTGATGAAGAGCTTTGCAAAGGAAAAGGTTGTCAAACATAGTTTTGTTTCTCGAGAGAACATCCAATCAAACCCATTGTTCTATAAGATATTCATTCAAAGGGTCATCAAAACACATTATTTTTCACAAAACTTTTTTCAACAAATTTTTTGAAAAAAAAAAAGGAACTCTTTACCGAAAAACTGTCCTAATGTCATCTTAATATTTTGACCTGTTTATTTATAGTAAGTGCTAACAGTAATATAATCAGACATACTACGAAAATCAGAAGTTTTTTTCCTAACCAGCGGCTTGGAGAAACTCTTAGGGATAAAGTGCTTGCACTGAAACGTTGACATAAGCAAGTTAGCACTACCCAATCTGCACCTTCATTATACTTTGAAATTCAGCCAAAATTTTGGGGTTGACCACAGAAGACTGAAAGACAAAAGTCACAAAACAACACCCCCCCCCCCCTGGGTTTGAGAAATCTCTTGAAACATATGAGTAAGGGTGATGGATCCCTTTAAGTTAAACCACTAAATGAACACAAATGAAAAGGTACGATTACATCACCAATTTATTATCTAGAAGCCACTAAATAGAGTAAAAGAGTAAAACATAATTAAATTGCCTAAGTGAATTAGGAATCCCCAAAAGAAAGGTAAACTAAACATTTTCAACTAACTTGTCATTTTTCCTCTAAACAACCCCCAAACCAAAGGAAAAAAAACATGTTTAAAGATGAATGTGATAACTATATACATAAAAAAAATAACGATAAAAACAACAAACAACATTTAAACCATCTCCCCAAACCCCAAAAGAAGAGAAAAAGGAAGGTCTAGATTTTCCCTCTAAACCACCCCAACCTCAAAAGAAAAAAAGAACAATAAGGTTTTAAATAATAACGAAAAAAATGGGAAATCAACATTGGGACGGAGGAAGTACAATTTTTTGTGCTTATAACTTCAAGCAACTAACTTCCGAATCCAACATATAATAATGATAGTAATAGTCAAACAAGTAAATGTAAGCATCATGAACATATAAATTTCAATATCCATGGGATAATAACTTCAATCACAAAATAAACTTTCATTTTACCATATAAAAGTATTCATTTACATCATAAAATATTTGATTGTTGTAGTGAAGTACTGAGACAGAATCATAAAAGAGAAAGAAGCAAAAGAGAAGTTCAGAAAAAGAAATGGCAAAGGAGACACTTGCGCCTAGAAGAAAGAGAAAAAGTTTGTGTTTGAAGAAGAAAGAAAAAAAGGAACATAGTATAAAGCATTACAAACTCGAGCAGAAGTTAATGTTTACAAAGAAAACATAATAGTACATGGAGACGAGCTCTATTGCTCAAACAGAAAAATGTCCATTTTTTCTTAATCTCTTTTTTATCTCGTATAAAGAAACTAATCGCTTCTTACTGTAGAATTTTGCATCTCATTGCCACTTCTGACTTCTGTAATGCACATTGTTCATGCATGGCACATGAAGTGATAACCCCTTGTATCACACCATTCTACTCTCTTTAAATATTGTAAAACATAAAAATGGAATCTTGGACAAAATGGTTGTTTAAAGGTAGGTACAAAGCGCTAATCAAGATGCTTAAGAATTCCTAATAGATCGTAGACACAAAGTAGTATCACTAGAATATAAATGAAGTGATTAAGGTCTTTGCATGATGAGTACACATTGGATATGTATAAACGAGCACACAGGGAATACCACTTTTCACTCTTTCTTCAGCCATGCCTTTAAGGAAGCTAAAGCAGTTGCTGTAGTCAGATCACTTCATGCGACAGATGAAACTACTGGGTGAAGAAATTTATCAAAGTGAGGGGACTGAATAACCAACAAATTTAGCGTGAATAACACAATACAAGTACCACAAACTCAACTCAACAAAAGATGAAAATATTCTCTCTTGGTGGAGACAACATAATCTGATAGCATCCTGGCGCACCTCCATTAAAGTTGAAGGGTTCAATGAAAAATCAAGAAGATGATTATCAAGAAACAAGTGTCCAAAAATTGTGGCAAGAAGTGACCTAAATGTTACATATATTTCTTGATCTAAGTACAAGCACATGAAAAGGAAGATTGGGGCCGCATAAGAACCCAATGGAGGGGCCCACATGAAGCTTAAGAGAGGCCGTGTCATTTTTGGACATTATATTTGGTTGCAAATTTTGCACTTCTACCATTATTTTTGTTAGGAAGTTTTTGGAATGGTTTTACTTATTTTACTAGTTTAAAAGTTTCCTAGTTATTATTACCATAACAGGTAGGATTTAAATCTCAACTTATTTAGGATTGGTTTTCCCGGTATATATGGGTGAATTTTGTTATTAAAGACATGATCAATATCATTCGAGAGGTTTCTCTTTTTTACACGCTTGTGTATGGTGATTATGAATTTATCTTACAATCTGACGAGGTAAAATTAATTCCTAACTGATATCTTTAGTTTTAATTAAAGTAAATTAAATAATGTAATTACTAATTAGTCTTCCACTAATTGTCGTCCCTACTTTCTTCAAAATATGGGTCCGGATCGCTTTTGATATATGTTCTTGAATTGACACATATAGGATCATAAGTAGTTTTAATCCGCTAATTTTGATACTAAAATCACTTAGATATCTTAAGACTTTATCTTAAAATTTGGAGATTTTATTCTCAATTCCACATCTTCCAATCCTACTTTTTAATCTTAGTATTTTCTTTGAAATCAGCCTCTCTACCTCCGCGAGGTAGTGATAAGGTCTACTACATCCTACCCTCCCCACACCTCAATGTGGGATTTCACTGGGTATTATTTTTGTTTCCGCAATATTTTTTTGTTTATTCAAATAACCCAATTCTTATCACAATCCTTGCTATTTTCCTCTACTTAGTAGAAACTAGAATGTTCAAATGACAAATACAAAGCTAAATTCTCATGCCCGAGAAAGCGATCATCAACATTATTCAGTATTTTGTCAAAAAAATACAACTAACTCGACTGCTCATGCCTACTGTCAAGGATGAAAACGTATATTAATAACCAGATAAAAAAGGATTAACATGAAAAATCACCATGAGATTTGGTTTTGTAGCCCTTTACAAACTTGTTTTTAGTTTTACGTCCTCATAGAAATAGATATGAAAAGGTCACTTTTTTCTATCCAATTAATAAGTGGCAAAGACATCATTTCCTCCAAATTACCCAACAACACAATACCTCAATTATAAGTTAATCGGAGTCCAGTATATGAATCATTTATATGTCTTACTGCTCTATTCAAATCCATTTCATTCCAATACTAAGTAAAGTATTTATTTTTAACACAACATAAGGGTTCTGTGCATTTCACACTTACCCCAACAAGAAAATATAATCTCTAAGTAACTTGTAAGCTGTCTGGTAATGCAAGGAGAAAAAAATCAAGAATTTTCCCCAAATGTGGTTGCTGTTTATATCATAACTTCGTGATTATCACCAAACCCAACAACTATGACCAATAAAGTCAAATCCTCGATATCACCGAGCAAGTTTTACAAGCAACTGAAAACTCAAAAAGTCGGTCAAAATCGAGCAATCCAACACAAAAGGAACAAAGTTGATCAAAACCCAATATTCATATCAATATTTGAACTCAGTAGAATCATAGATCCTAATTTTTTATAAAAAAAAACAAACAAATACCATTTTTTTATAAGAGCAAAAACTAAACAGTGAATTCAAGGGAGAAAAAATAAGAACGAGAAGTTGAAATTTAGACTATATATATATATGTATGAGCAGGAAAATTAATGGGTCGATGAGAGAACCTGATAATCAGATGGAGAAGATGATCGACCAATTTCTGGTCGAAAACATAAATAATTGGATTTGTTAAAGTGGGTGTAAAGCTACATATCCATTGATGACGGTTTTATCATGGTGCTAGGAAATCGACAAAGTATGCCGCTCGAGAGAATATGGATAGATGAGAACAGAGAGAGAGAGAGAGAGAGAGTTTGGGTGCCTGTGTAGGTGTGGCTCTCAGAGAAAGAGGGAGTAGGGGAATACAGAGCCAAAGAGAAGGATTAAGCATTGATAATTGTGTATTTATTGTACTATATATATTATAATAATAGCTAATCTATGTGTTAGAATGGAGTATACAATTATTTTTTGATTTACTTCTTAGGAAATTTTGTAAATAGCATAGTTTGTATATTTATAGCTTGTAGCTATAATTTAAATTGTTATGTGTGACTTTGTTTGTATAATTTATGGGTACGTTTGTATAATTGAGTTATTTTTATTTGTATTTGTATAAATTGATTAGTATCAATTGATTTGTATTTGATTATGTATTAATTCAAAATAACAAATTCATATAAATACAAACATATACAAATAATATTATATAAATTAGATGATGCAATTATATAAATATACACGCTTATACAAGCTGGAAAAAATGGAGACATAATTATCACCGAACGTTGATGGCGAATAGTAATTAACGAAAATTATTGTTATGATGACTAATTTAATTAGTATATATTTGCTTAACTCTGTAATTTCTCCTATATTTTTTAGGTTAGGGTAAAATTATGGGTGAACCCATATGCACTCGCGAGGATACACGTGTACGCACTAACTTTTAAAATAGAAATTTTTTTTATATATATATAAAATTAATTAATAAAACAAATATATATTTAATTGTACACTTTAAGAACTAAAAGTTATTGTGCGTACACTGATCGAAGTTATCTATTTGCAGCTCAATTAAGTGAGATTGAATCCCACCGAAGGCAACCTATTTTTTACTTAAAATTCAGTGTTTTCTCTTTTTTTTTATAAAAACTTTGATCCATTATCAATTCTTACCGAAGTTAACTTTTCTTTTAACTTTAAATTCAACTTTTAATTTTCTCTTTAAAAAAATCTTTTGTTCCATTCCTTTCTTAATTGAATTTATCAACAAATTTTTAAACAAAATATAAGATTAACTTTTCCTAGAACAATTCTAAATAAAATAAAATATTTTTAGAAATTTGTTACTTACAAGTATTCTTTCCTAGAACAATTCTAAATAAAATATAAGACTTTCAGAAAATCTACCGCTGACAAGTATTCTTCACTGCAGATTAAAGTCCTACTCCAATTATCTCACATAAATTGATAAATTCTCTTTATAAACGTATTATTTTTGTAAGAATTTGTTGTTGATTCTTGTGGTTTGAAATGGATAGTTTTTTGACAAACATAATTCTTTTCAACTAAGTTCTAGTTTTAGAGACAATTTTTTTGCATTTTACAACTTAAACCGAATCCTGGAGAAAGAATATTTATTGATAAATATAGCCCTAGAATACGAGATAAAGTGAGAAGACACTATATTCAACAAGTTCCTTGTCAACTGGATATTAATGATAATGAATAACCTCAAACTAGATTCGAAGCAAAAATGCATCGATTTTGTAAGGCGTCGTTTAGGTTTTATATTCTAGATGGTTGGAGTATAGTATGAAGAAAGATGATGTATTTTGCTTATGTTGCTATTTTTTTAGAAATGACCATGTAAAGGAAAATGCAAGTGATTTTTTCACGAATATTGATTTTTATTTTTTATTTTTAAATTATAATGTCAATATTAATTAAAGTGAAATAAAATAATAAACTTCACAATTAAAATTTTATTGGGGCTTTAAAATTTTCGGAGACCTAACCAGGATGCTCCACCAACCTTACCCTTAAGTTTTTCCCCCCAATCTTCAAATCTTGCATTCACCTCTGGATATAATTTAGAGAAATTTTCAGAAACAACAAACACCGTGCCATAAATAGACAATATTTGTTACCATTTCACTAATTACAATATATAGCTACACTTTGCTTGTTATGAAATGTATTCTTTTATTGTTGCTAAGAAAAAATACAAATACAAACTAACTAATTAAAGTAAAACTCGGAAGAAATCTTTTTTCAATATGTTAAACTAATTACAATTACCCTTCCATTTCATAATAGCACGCCGTTCTCTCTAAATAACACATCGATCCGAGCAGCAAATTGAAACACAAATTTGGTAATTCATTATTATTCTTCAACACGCATCAATAAGATGTTTTCTCTGACACTACTCACCATTGATAAAGCGTTATTTCGATAATCAATTTCATGTATAAATTATGATTTTATATTTTTATTATACATTGTTAGGTATAATTTGTTGTAAAATATTTAACGGTATGCATCTAAATTGTTAGTTATTCATCCGTCCATACCAATTTTGATTGGGGTAGAAATTTAGGGATTTGCAATTTTATATTGAACGGGAAGATTTGTAATGGATATACAAAGTATCTTATTATCTTTTTAGTGTGTTCAATAGAAATTTCTATGTAAAAAGGTATTAATTATAACAATGAAAAGTATCATTTCCGATCATGCACTTGAAAAGTTGGAAAGAATTAATACATTTGTTATGTTGGATATACGATAGAGGCAATTATATTAAAGGATAAGCAACATATAGATAATTAGTTGAGGAAATTAGTAAATGAAATTTTATAGATTTGAGATGCAATTTTATAGTATTGATGCATCTCTAAAATATATAACAATATAGGAGAAAGAATATATGCCTCATTGAAGAAAGATCCAAAAAAATAAAAAGTATCCATTATGTATAATTGTATTCCTCAAGGTTAAGAAATATAGAAACAAAAACCTTCAAATGGAAGGAGTGGGGACTATATGATATAAGTATAAATGATACATATGATGAACAAGCATTAGTGCTTGTAGAAGTATGTGTGTCAGTTATGTGTGATTTGAACAATTGTGTGATTATTCTGAACACTAGTTGCTTATTGAAACTAGACGATGCTAAAGGTTGTGATGGCACAATATTCAGTTGACCATCTATTTCAATTTCAAACAAAATGGTCTCAAATGCACTCTTTATATTGTTTTCATATTTAAAATGAACAGAAGTTGTTACTTTCATTTTTATTTAGAATGGCTATAAATAATACAAGTTGTTTCTTCTCTTTCCAAATGTGTATGCATGTTTGTTTGATGACTATTTATTTGTAGTATTAAGTAATTAATAGCCCCTTAAAATTATCCGTATAATTCACTTAAACACTTCAACTGAGGCTATTACATATTGAACACTTTTATCTATTTAAACTTTGTTCCCATTAAGACATTTTCCGATAATAAGCAAAATATGTGAAATCTATAAAAAAACACTCTCGATGACATGACAAAATGCTCATGAAAAGACGACATGTGGCAAATGAGCCCCAAAAATTAATTTTTTTAGAAACAAAATTTATGTTAAATACATTTTCAATCTCTTTTTCTTATATATAAAAATACTGAAAATATAAGACATACTATCTAACCCCATGCTACCCCACTGCACCTTCTTCATCTTCTTCCATTCAACATTTCATTTTCTAAACCACAAAGCTAATATCAAATTATTTACTAATTCAGTTTTCTTTTTTAAAAAATCTCATACCTAATACGCGAAAGAAATATATAGAAAGAGACACGTACAAGAGTGATGAAGACGGAGTTTGTTGACGGATAGTCATTTCAAAATCGATTGCAAAAGAAAAATTAAGAGAACCCAAGTTAATTTTATCAAATTCTTTGATATTATTTTTTATAAGTTGCATGGGTTTACATTTTAATTTTGAGTGGTGATGTTTGTTTGAAGGTGGCCGAAAATGAAACTATCGGCTAATTTTTTACTCCAATGTCCAAAAAACTTTTTCTTCTTTCGTTTTTAAAGATCCAATAATGCAATTGGCTTTAAAAACCTAGTTGAGGTGAAGAAGACGATCGAAAGTGGGGTGGATGGCCTTTTCTTTTTGCGATTAAGAAATTATTGTTTTCAAAAATATTTGAAAAATCTTTTAAGCATTTACAATTCTAAGAATCAATGGAAGAAGAAAAAGTGATTTTTTTAAAAAAAACTGAAACATAGGATTTTAGATATCTTCACACGCCAAACGAAAGCAAAAAATATGTTTTCTGTCATATCATCATTTGTGTTTACGGTACATATATTGAACAATTTAAATATTTAATTAATACTAATTTAGTTGAGGTGTATAAGTGAAATATACAGATAACTTTAAATGACTGTAGATGACTTACGTGTTATTTGTATCAGTAATACTTATGTTCCATTTTCAAATGTGTATGTGAATTTTTTATGAGTATTCATTTGTAATTATATTAGTTATACTCGTATTCTATTTTTGAATGTACGCACATGTGTAATTGTTTGATGAGTATTTATTTGTATGCGTAACAGTTTAACACGTGTTTCATCTTTGAATGTGTATGAGTATTTATTTGATGAGCATTCATTTGTATATGTATCAATCATATTCCTATTCAATTTTCTAATGTATGTACGTATTTGTATGATGAATATTTATTTATAGAGAAAATACATAAAATTTCTTCGGAACTTGGTTGGAAAATTTACTTTAACATTTTAATTTTGCGGGTAATTATTTATCTTCCTCCCCCTAAATCTCTTTTCAAGTGATTAAAATACATCCTAATATTATAACTCACAATGACAAGTGCATTCCGCACGCGCTATGTCGTTGATACGTCAGTATCATGTCATTGATACATCAGCGTCATGTCATTACCATATCAGCATCACATTAAGCATATTTAAATTGTGATGTTTAATTCTTTTTTGTTTCTTTTTGTTTACTCACAATTTTAGAAAGTAGAAAAGATCTCAAAAAAATAAGAATTAATACATGATTATAATAAAAATAATCTCAAAAAAAATCAGTTGAAAGAGATTCAAAATCTCAAAATCATTCTCACAAAAACACTCAATTTTTAAGACATATAATTAAAACAAATAAATAATAACAACTAAAAATGTAATTTGAAATAAAAAAATTGTAGAGTTTCATTGAAAGGAGCTTCAAGTTCAACAAATTCAAACCTTGTCATAAAGACTAATTTAATTTGAAGCAAGAACAAATTGATGGCTTCCTATTTTCCTTTGTTCAACACATTTTTTGGATCTATTGATAAAGGAAATGAGGGTGAGATGGGGCGTCTTGAAGAAGAGGAAAAAATATGAAAAGTTCAACAAAGAAGAAGAAGAAAAGTGTGAAACACCGAGATTCGAAGAGAAATATGTTAGGAACGAAAATAAGCAGGTGTAAATGCGGAAGCTAGCAAAACAAACCTCGAAAGATCACGAGTAAGAAGACAACGAGAAATATACCAAAAGACACAAAGATTTAACGTGGTTCGGTCAATCGACCTATGTCCACAAAGGAGATGAGCAATCCACTATAAATATGAGAGTACAAAATATAGAGGGAAACAACCTCAACCAATTCACTCAGATTACATGGGAGGTTCACACAAGTGATAACGTATCAAACTTGTGACCCATAAATTCTCCCCCTAACCAAAACTATCAAAGCCTTTAAGACTACATTGTGAATGCTGATTAAGTTAGAAGGAACATTCCTCTATTTATAGAGTCCTAAACCTTTTCTTAACCAGAAAAGGGATTAGTCAATCCAAAACCTTTTCCTAAAAGGAAAACCTATTTATGGTAAGAAATTTAGGGCAAATAAGACCCAACAAATCTCCCCCTTGGCCTGAATTTCTGACAAAATAAATTTGTTCACCTTCTTTACTTAATCTTCAACAACTTGCTTCTCCTCTCCATAATCTCCTTTGCAAAATTTATGTCTCAACACAGAGAACCTCTCTGAAATAATTTCTCCAACAAAATCTTCATTACTGTCAAAAAGGTTGCGGCTAGAACTACACCCGTCAAGATGAACACCTCCTTCTAACCTGGTTCAATCATTGATTATCGAACCACTAAACCTGAATCCATCATTGAATCTGGATCTGATACCACTTGTTAGGACCGAAAATAAGCAGATGTAAATGCGGAAGCTAGCAAAATAAACCTCGAAAGATCACGAGTAAGAAGACAACGAGAAATATACCAAAAGACACAAAGATTTAACGTGGTTCGGTCAATCGACCTACGTCCACAAAGGAGATGAGAAATCCATTATAAATATGAGAGTACAAATATAGAGGGAAATAACCTCAACCATGTTGACACCCAATTTTTGACCCACGTTGGTAAGTTAGTTATCGAGCTTCGTGAGTTTTTTAAATTATTTAAAATTAGTTTTATAAATCTTGCGAAAATAAAATATATGTATATATATATACATATATGTATATAAACATATGTATATATGTATATCTTAAATCTCTTCCCTTTCCCCAGGCCCACTCCCTATTCCTTTCAACCCAACACTAACTTAAATATCCCCAGCCCACTTCTTCCCATTCATTCGGCCCAACACCAACTCCTCCTCAACCCAAACCCCTTTAATTTGACCCGCCCCATTACCGTCTGACCCGACCCGCGCCTAAATCCCCTTCTTCTTCAATCCCAGCAAATCAATTCCAAAAAAACAGAACACTCTCAAAAACGCAGAAGAAACAGCAGCGTCACGCGATCTCCCCTCGCGTCTCTCCCCGTGCTCCTTCCCTCTCTCCTGCGTCTCCCCCACGCTCGCTCTCTCCTTTCCCTCTCGACAGAAACTCAGAAAAGCAGACGCGACGTACGCCAACAACCCTCACGTTCTTCTCCCTTCCTCCTTTTCGCGTGAAAGAGACGAAATGGCAGAGACCCATGCCTTGCCACTGTCAAGCAGGTCCGCCAGTCGTCAATGTCATCCTCGCCAGCACGCAATGGGTTTGACTAAAAGGGGATTTCGGATTTCGAATTCAAAAAGGAGAAAGAGGGGCTATTTCTTCCTCTATATAAATACCCCTTTCTTCATCAGAAAGGAGAGGGATTTTTCATCGAAAATTCGGAAAAGCAGAACTGGTTGGACGTTTTGGTTAGATTTTTGGTTGGATTTTCGGAAATATAATTTGAACACAAAAGGGGGGTTAGAAAATCTGGAGAGTTTGGCTGGAACTTCTGTTGAAAATTTTCGGGAGGTGGGGGTTGAAATTTTTTTTTGGAAAATACTCTGCTCCTTCTTCTGTCTGTGGTTGGAGGTTTTGAAGTTGGAAAAATTTTGGAGATAGAGGTTGGTTTGAGGTCGTGATAGTGGTGTTTCTCTCCTGCTCGTCGTCTTCGTTCGCTGCTCCGGAAAAGGTACGGTTCGCCCTTTCAAGCTTCTCTCATCTATGTTGCTTTGTTGCGATGACTTCTTAGTTGTGATTGTCGATTTCCCCTTAGCAGATATTCTGAATAGTTATGCGTGATGCTGCTGGTTCAGTGCGCTGTTTCTTTGTTTTCATTATTCTTTTTCTTTCGTCAAGCATGTTGAAATATTCGGATGTTGAGTATAGGGTCCGTATTATTATAAATATAAGCTGGCATATCTGTTGATTTTGCTCGAACTCGAGAATATCGCGTATGATGGCTTATTTTGTTGTGCTCGCCGGCTTGTGTTAATATCTGTTTTCCGAGTTTGTCATGGCGTAGATCTTATTGTATTGGTCTTGATTTTGTTCTGTTTTGGGGGGCCACCATTTGAATGTTAGTCGACCTTCTTAGATGCTTCATTTCGAACTTAGTTTATGTTGGATTTCGGTTTGTTCAAGTCGGAATTTTCCCATGATATAGCAATATTCTTGTATGTTCGCTGAATATGAATGAAGTTTCCTCCTCTCCCATACTAGCTTTATGATAGTTGAGTTTAGGCTTGTTCATATTAATCTTGATACATTTCTGTTTCTGAAGATTTGAATGAAATGAGTGACTTTCAAATTTCCACTGGGCTTGATAGTCGTGTCGCTTAACATGAGCAGCATTTGTTTATGTTTTTCTGCTCCTTCATTTTGGTCATCACGGTTGTGCAATACTAATGTTTCTGGCTGTTACTGCTTGTTTTCGATCAAATCTGCCTGAGTTTGTGCGGGTTAATGATCTTATATATATATATTTTGTCAATTTTGCTTAGTCTTCCTTCATGGATCTCTTGCGTTGTGGAGCTTGTTATTCAAACTCATAAAATTGATTAGGAAGTTGCTGTAATTTGTTTTCAATAAGTCCAAGACACTGTTTTATTAATTTTCTTTTCTTAATCTTTGGATTATATACTTGTTTCATTTTGATAGCTTTTCTTGTTTTGACTTCTACATCTTAAAGAAATCATGACCGTTCTTGTTTAAAGCACATTTTAGTTACAAATAGTTTATGTGTTGTTGTCCATTGCTATCTTCGAATTTACCGTAGGTTTTCATGCTTATGTATGTCCGAAAGTTTAAAGAACTCATTCTTGCCTAATGCTTGCTTAGTTGAGGATCTTGTTTTAATGATAATATTTAGTGGTTGTTGCTAATCCTTTTCCTTTGTTTTCATTACATGTGACATCGATTCGAGTCCATTTCGGACTCCATTCTCGCATTTCTCCGAGTTAAAAGATCCTTGAGTCAGCCTATCTCAAGTCTAGGAGGTCTTAAGACCAATTTGCAGGTCGAAATATGGCAGTAGGTGCTGCTGGAAATTACAGTTTGCAGGAACTTGGCTGCAGTTTTCGTTTTGAAGCTGTATACCATCCAGATACACAGTTTATACCATGATATACAGGTCGAAAATTCACAGGAGGCCCGAAATCAAAACCTGGGTTGATGGCAGTAAAGTACGCTTCTGAAAAAGAATTTTTCAACTCTCGAAAGTTGAAAAACAGGCTGATATACAGTCTGTATACACTGATATACAGAAACGTTATACCTTAAATAGGTGTAAAAATATAAATGGCAGCAGGCGTGCGAAAATTCAAACTTCATGAAGATCGAAGGTGCTCGAGGAAGGAGTATTAGAAGATTTTTTTTATTTATTTATTAAGTTGTATTTATTTTGGGCATAAGCCCTTGTCATTTTTACTTTCCGTATATTTATTCTTGTATGTTTAGACTAGGACAGGTACGAAAGAAAGAAATGGGTTAAAAACCCAAAAGCAGGTGGGTCCAAGTTTCGGTCAAGGCGAACAGAACCCGAAAACTTGGACCCAAATCTCTATCTCTCTCCCTCTCTCTTTATCTCTCTTTGCTATTTGTTTACGGCTTGTTTTAAATGTCGTTAGCTTAGGATTAGATGAATCCAAACCCCATCGAATGCCTTTTATTTTATCAAACTTAAAAAATTGAATTTAAATCTAAAACGATAATATTTCAAATTCGTAAAGGTTGTTTAGATAAAACCTTAAGGAAATCAAGCTTCGAAAAGGATTCGCGAAAATTACAAAATAAATAAAGAATGTTTTAAAACTTGTAAATTCGCCTAAGTAATTTTTAATAAGTTAAAAATGACAAAAGATTCACAAAAAATTGAAATAGTCAAATAAGTTAATCGCCGGAAATCGTATTAAGCGGAGCGTCTTAGGTGCCTTAAACACCTTCCTAAGACGCTAATAAGAATCCCGAACCCTAAAAAATGTTTTCAAAAATGATTTTTCTGTTTAAATTGTTTGGAAACGAGTTTTCTTAATTTTCCTTAAAAATTAAGTGGCGACTCCTAAAAGTCGAAAATATCTTTAAAATAAAACGAACTCTTTTCGAAAAACCTATCACCCTCTTTTTTTGATAAAACAGAAATGGCGACTCCGCTGGGGACTTTGGAGGATTCTAACCCTAAGATTAACATATTTGCTTATTTGTAATTAATTGTTTAAAGTGTTTAAATTATTTAGATTCTAACTGTTGCATGCATAACATACATACTTCCGTCAAACGACGCTTGATACATTTCCACTAAAGGACGATTATGCGGGTTCGCAGTCGTTCGTTAACCAAAAATCTTCTCGGGGCACCCTGACGAGTGTAGTTGACTACTTGATAGTCAACGATCGTTAACTGTCCCAGCCCAAGTAGTTCGCTTGGGTTACCCATTCCACTCTAAATACAACCCACTCTTAGTCAAACTAAGATAGAGCGAAACCTAATCCCGAAACTAGCGCATTGGCCTAAGACGACCCAACACCCAAGGCGTGTTGGGCCCATTAGAAGACCACCTTGAGTCCAAAACGGCCCACGGCCTAAATGGACGTTCATACTTATGTATTTAAATTTGAAGGATGTATACGGTGTTCGAGAAATATTTCAAATGACGTGTACATCCCTCAAATCGCTAGGCTCACCCTTGGCAAGAAAGGGTCACATATCTGTTTAGAACGCGCAATATTTGTTTATAACTGCTTATGTGAATATATTATTTTATCTGGAGATATTCTAGCTCACTCTTCTCCAAATATTTTTAGAACCCATAAGCATAAATATCGAGTCACTATCAAAAGTGCGTCCAAATACTCTTCGAGTCTTTAGTTTCCGGAAAAAAAAAAAAAAAAAAAAAAAAAAAACTTCATACCAGTAAAAGATTCATCATTTCAAATCAAAGGAATTTTGAGAAATTTTTTCTTTTCGACTATAACAAGAAAATTAGAGTTACATCTCAATCAAAAAGTACGGTAATGAAAGATACCGTCAATTTTGTCTCGACTCAAGTCGACATTTTTATTTACTAAATCCCAAGGTCAAGTAGACAAATTCCTGTCTATTTAATCAATTCTCTATGTTGGTGAGCTAGTTTATCTCCGGATAAAGCAACTCTTACGTGTTTATACCTATATGTGATATCTTGTATTATTTACCACCTCCAGGCACTAACATATTGGTCTTTTGAGTTTTTTTCATTTGTCAGGTATTTAAAACTGATCTGTGTTGATAAGTTGGTTGATCATCCGTATTTCACAAGGTCTGAGGCCCACTAAAGATTCCTTCCCCGATCAAAATTTGCAAAAGAAAGGACAACTATGGGGGATAACAATGAGGAGATTGACGTGAATGATGCCGTCGTGGTTCAACCCACTGCCGCTGACAAAAATGAATTGATTATGCAGTTGATGCAGCAAATCTCCGAAATGAGGGTCGAAATGCAAAGAATGCAAGATTTGCCTAATCCAATTTCATCCTTCAACCCTCCAAGAGATGGAAGACCTCCACTCCACTTTCCTCCCCAAAACGCGGAACAAATGCAGAACATCAACTCTAACCCCACTCAAAATCCTCCCACCATTGACTTAACTATCCCCAATCCCCGTCACGCTGCCACATCGTGTCAAGCACCACAACATCCACAAAATACTAACCTTCAAATCCTCCATCTCCCTCAAAACCAAAATACGAACAATGCTCAAGACTTCCCCCCTCTTCAAAACCAAAATACTGATCCTCAAACTTTCCCCCAAAATTATCAAGCCACTCAGAATACCCAGAATCCTTCCATTGTTCCACCCATACCTCAAAAGACTACTTTCCAAATCCCAACTTCAAATGAACCTTATGCTGACTGTTCCGAGCTTGATCACTATAAGGAGCAGGAGAGAGAGTGGAGGTCAAAAGAAGAGGTAGTCGAGCTGAATATGAAAGAAGAGATCAGGAAAGCCATGAAGGAGTTGCACTATATTTCTGAAGTCGATGGATTGAGCTATAAGGATTTATGCATCCATCCGAATCTCGACCTCCCAGAAGGGTTCAAAGTGCCAAAGTTTGTCACTTTTAACGGAACAGGAAATCCTCTAGCACATCTGAAAGTTTATTGTGATCAACTCGTGGGAGTTGGCAAAAATGAAGCATTATTGATGCGTCTCTTCAGTCGAAGTTTAAGTGGAGAAGCTCTGGAGTGGATTACATCACAGGAGCTGAAACAATGGAAAAGTTGGAATGCGCTCGCAAAGGATTTCACGGAAAGATTTGGACATAACATAGAAGATGCCCCAGATCGCTACTACTTAAAGAAGATCAGGCAGAAATCTACAGAAAATTATCGAGAGTACGCTTTTCGCTGGAGAAAAGAGGCCGCAAGAGTTCAACCTCCCATGTCCGAACGTGAGATCACTGAAATGTTCATTCGTACTCAAGAGCCTGAGTACTATGAAAGAATGGTGTGTATGATGGGACAAAAGTTTGTCGAGATTGTCAAAGTAGGAGAAGCTTTGGAAGATGGTTTCAAGACTGGAAAGCTCACCAAATTTACCGCATTGCGGTCGGATGGTAAATCTACCAGAATTAGTGATATGAATAAATCAAAAGGAAAGTGGAGGAGGTAAGTATGGTCACGGCTACCCGTATGAGGCCAGCTTCTCCAAGGAAATATCAGAACCATAATGTTAATCAGGAAAAATTTCCTCGCCCAAAATTCAGGAAGGCTCCTAAAGTATTTACACCGTTAAGGGAATCTCAAACTCAACTTTATGAAAGGTTGAAAGCAATGGGTATGCTCTATCCTATAGAAGGAAGACCAGCCAATCCTTTAGGAAAATTTTACAGAGCTGACCACAGATGTGCTTATCATTAGGAGCCGTTGGACACGACACAGAGAATTGTTCAACTCTGAAGCACAAGATACAAAATATGATCAACAACAACTTGATCAATATTGAGGAAACCACCTGAATGGATGACATATTGGATGCTTAAGAGTGACTACAAGACATTTCTAAACTGAGTCATTTGAAGATATTCATCATCAAAGGTCGAGAAGAAGAATGCCCAACATTGCTCAATATTTTGCATATGAAGTTTCGTTACCTTCCTTTTGAAAATGTATTGCACACTTATAGTTGGAACTACGTTCGACCTGAATTCTCAAGAATGAGATACGTAGGCGGCCTATGTCGGCCTCGGTCGTTTCTTTATCAAAACTTCCTATTTTGGTTAATCCTTGAGAGGGGAACTACGTTTGACCTGATTCCTAATCCAACGGGATACGTAGGCGCCACAACGGCTCGGTCATATACCTAGTAACATTTCCAGTTCTCTTCATAATGGAAACTGGGACAGAATTTTTGAGAGGATCTCAAAAATTCACTTGAAGTTGGACTTCTTTAACAAGTCAATACAGAAGACCCAAATTCTACGAAGTCAGCCTTGGGTAGATCTCAAAAATTACGATGATCTAGTTCGCAACTGGGACAGAATTTTTGAGATGATCTCAAAAATTCCACGAATGTCATTGGTTACTTATTGAGGTAAACTGGGACAAGTTTTGAGGAGGGGCCTCAAATTCCAGAATGAGCAACCTCAGAATTAACAGAGCAAGCTATGAGCGTTCTTATATATTTTAGATGGGGGCAAATGTTGAGGAGGGTCCTCAAAATTCCATCAAACATGCCATATAAAAGACGGGCGAGCGTGTAAGCCAACCGCAAGAAGGAACATGGAGACAAGACCAACACAAATCAGTCTTTCAAACTAAGAATTTTTCTTTGGATGCAGGAACATTGAAGTCAAGAAAAAATGGCTATATAAAGCTGTCAAGAATGACAAAGGGCGTCACTTGCACCCATCGTGGACTCCTCAACAAGACCTAGAAAATCTTCCATCTCATTTTATCTCTATTGATTTATATTGCCTCAAGTGATTTATAAACAAGTTTCTTTTTATCTTGCAGGAATATTGTCGAGCCGTCCACCTCGTTACAATTGGACTATTATCGAGCCGTCCACCTCGTTACAGTTGGACTATTATCGAGCTATCCACCTCGTTACAGTTGGACTATTATCGAGACATCCACCTCGTTACAGTTGGAACATTATCGAGACATCCACCTCGTTACAGTGGAACATTATCGAGCCATCCACCTCGTTACAGTTGGAACATTATCGAGTCATCCACCTCGTTACAGTTGGAACATTATCGAGCCATCCACCTCGTTACAGTTGGAACATTATCGAGACATCCACCTCGTTACAGTGGAACATTATCGAGCCATCCACCTCGTTACAGTTGGAACATTATCGAGTCATCCACCTCGTTACAGTTGGAACATTATCGAGCCATCCACCTCGTTACAGTTGGAACATTATCGAGCCATCCACCTCGTTACAGTTGGAACATTATCGAGTCATCCACCTCGTTACAGTTGGAACATTATCGAGCCATCCACCTCGTTACAGTTGGAACATTATCGAGTCATCCACCTCGTTACAGTTGGAACATTATCGAGCCATCCACCTCGTTACAGTTGGAACATTATCGAGACATCCACCTCGTTACAGTGAAACATTATCGAGCCGTCCACCTCGTTACAGTTGGAACATTATCGAGCCATCCACCTCGTTACAGTTGGAACATTATCGAGCCATCCACCTCGTTACAGTTGGAACATTATCGAGCCATCCAGGCCTCGTTAAAAAACATGCATCGCGAAAATCATGCATTGCGAAAATCATGCATTGCGAAAATCATGCATTGCGAAAATCATACATCGCGGAACATCATGCATCGCGCAAAATCATGCATCGCGAAAATCATGCATCACGAAAATCATGCATCGCGAAAATCATGCATCACGAAAATCATGCATTGCGGAAAAGTCATGCATTGCAAAAATCATGCGTTGCAAATCAACAATAATGCATCATGAGAAGAATCCATGCCTCGTTGAAAATCATGCATCGCGAATTTGAAATTTAGACATCGCGAGAAGACTTTATACCTCGCTTGAATTTATGCACGACGAGATGATTTCATGCCTCGTCAAATTTATATATCGCGGGAAGACTTTATACCTCGCCGAAATTTAGACATCGCGAGAAGAATTTGTACCTCGCTGAAATTTGTGCATCACGAGAAAGATCCATGCCTCGTTGAAAAATCATGCATCGCAGAAAATTCATGCATTGCAAGTCAACAATTATGCACGACGAGAAGATTTCACGCCTCGTCAAAATTTATATATCGCGAGAAGGCTTTATACCTCGCTGAAATTTATGCTCGACGAGAAGACTTCATGCCTCGTCAAATTTATATATCGCGAGAAGACTTCATACCTCGCTGGAATTTATGCTCGACGAGAAGACTTCATGCCTCGTCAAATTTATATATCGCGAGAAGACTTCATACCTCGCTGGAATTTATGCTCGACGAGAAGACTTCATGCCTCGTCAAATTTATATATCCCGAGAATACTTTATACCTCGCTGAAATTTAGACATCGCGAGAAGAGTTCATACCTCGCCAACAATTATGCACG
The DNA here is from genome assembly GCA_027704765.1 of Solanum habrochaites. NCBI lineage: Eukaryota > Viridiplantae > Streptophyta > Magnoliopsida > Solanales > Solanaceae > Solanum > Solanum habrochaites. The sequence continues at coordinate 51,902,333 of JAKWJA010002498.1, forward strand.
ACGAGAAGGACTCATGCCTCGTCAAAATTTGCACATCGCGAGAAGATTTCATTCCTCGCTGAAAGTCATGCATCGCGAGAAGACTTCATACCTCGCTGGAATTTATGCTCGACGAGAAGACTTCATGCCTCGTCAAATTTATATATCGCGAGAAGACTTTATACCTCGCTGAAATTTGGACATCGCGAGAAGAGTTCATACCTCGCCAACAATTATGCACGACGAGAAGGACTCATGCCTCGTCAAAATTTGCACATCGCGAGAAGATTTCATTCCTCGCTGAAAGTCATGCATCGCGAGAAGATTCATATCTCGCGGGAATTTACGTATCGCGGGAAGGTATTCATGCCCCGCAAGAAGAAAGAACAATATTTATCCATCGGCCTCAACATGCATATTTTATTTTGATAAGAAAATAAACATCAAGAAAGAGCATCAAAGATGACGACAAAAGAGACATCAATATCGCATCAGCATTTATTTATTTATTTTAGCATCAAATGAAGAGTACATTGAAGATTATATTGCAAATGTCAGACATAAGCTTTATTTGCTGGACGTCAGACCGATCGAGTCGACGTCGAATATGGAGGAGAACTATGAAGTGTCGACACGGTAAAAGACACTGTCTCCCATCCTAATTGCATTTTTTTTAAGCTGACGAGTTTTATCTCAGTCTTTGTCGAGAGCATCCAAAAGGATGAATTCTCCCAAAAAACCACAGGTGCGGACGACATCAAAAAGGATGCTGCACAACGTGGAACTTTTTCTTAGCAGCGAACTGGGACACAGTCCAAAGAGGAATGTCAAACTCTTAGGACGCGAGCAGAGGAGCGACTTCCACCACAATCGGACCACCCCCCCTCGAAGCATGCGGATTTTTCTTTAGTTCTGTCAGTTTCAGTCTCGCATCCGAGGATTTCGGTTTATCGGAAGCAAGTTTCCAATCTGAGTGACAAATGCGCCAAGAGCTTTGGAAATTATGTCCATGTAAGTTCTTAATTATGGGTGCGAAGCTTGCCACATTCATGGCTAAGAGGTTACAAGCCTCTTTTTCATACTCGTTTAACTTATCGCTCGTCCAAAACCAAAGGTCATCTAGCATAATAGATTTCCTTTTCCACCGATCGAGTCGAACTACACACAGCCTGATTCCTGAAGGTTTAAGGATATGTAGGCGGATTCAATGTTGAAAACTCGGCTGTATTCCAGCATCTGCTCTCGAATTCTATTCTCGAGCATTTCGATACCTTCATAATTCGGTATCGAAGTGGCTTTTGATTCTTCCAAAATCATGCGGTAAATCAAGCTTGTCGAACTACAAGTGGCCTGAATTCTCATATAGCCTGAGATATGTAGGAGACCCGTTTTCAAAGGTTCGGCCATAACTCCTAAACCCTTTGTCAATTCCTTCCTTTAAAAAATGAAGGGGTTGGTCAAAATTGGTTTGGTCAATATCATTTTCCTCGAATTGCTTACATCAATCCAAGTAAAACGAGGGACAGTTGTTGACACCCAATTTTTGACCCACGTTGGTAAGTTAGTTATCGAGCTTCGTGAGTTTTTTAAATTATTTAAAATTAGTTTTATAAATCTTGCGAAAATAAAATATATGTATATATATATACATATATGTATATACACATATGTATATATGTATATCTTAAATCTCTTCCCTTTCCCCAGGCCCACTCCCTATTCCTTTCAACCCAACACTAACTTAAATATCCCCAGCCCACTTCTTCCCATTCATTCGGCCCAACACCAACTCCTCCTCAACCCAAACCCCTTTAATTTGACCCGCCCCATTACCGTCTGACCCGACCCGCGCCTAAATCCCCTTCTTCTTCAATCCCAGCAAATCAATTCCAAAAAAACAGAACACTCGCAAAAACGCAGAAGAAACAGCAGCGTCACGCGATCTCCCCTCGCGTCTCTCCCCGTGCTCCTTCCCTCTCTCCTGCGTCTCCCCCACGCTCGCTCTCTCCTTTCCCTCTCGACAGAAACTCAGAAAAGCAGACGCGACGTACGCCAACAACCCTCACGTTCTTCTCCCTTCCTCCTTTTCGCGTGAAAGAGACGAAATGGCAGAGACCCATGCCTTGCCACTGTCAAGCAGGTCCGCCAGTCGTCAATGTCATCCTCGCCAGCACGCAATGGGTTTGACTAAAAGGGGATTTCGGATTTCGAATTCAAAAAGGAGAAAGAGGGGCTATTTCTTCCTCTATATAAATACCCCTTTCTTCATCAGAAAGGAGAGAGATTTTTCATCGAAAATTCGGAAAAGCAGAACTGGTTGGACGTTTTGGTTAGATTTTTGGTTGGATTTTCGGAAATATAATTTGAACACAAAAAGGGGGGTTAGAAAATCTGGAGAGTTTGGCTGGAACTTCTGTTGAAAATTTTCGGGAGGTGGGGGTTGAAATTTTTTTTGGAAAATACTCTGCTCCTTCTTCTGTCTGTGGTTGGAAGTTTTGAAGTTGGAAAATTTTTGGATATAGAGGTTGGTTTGAGGTCGTGATAGTGGTGTTTCTCTCCTGCTCGTCGTCTTCGTTCGCTGCTCCGGAAAAGGTACGGTTCGCCCTTTCAAGCTTCTCTCATCTATGTTGCTTTGTTGCGATGACTTCTTAGTTGTGATTGTCGATTTCCCCTTAGCAGATATTCTGAATAGTTATGCGTGATGCTGCTGGTTCAGTGCGCTGTTTCTTTGTTTTCATTATTCTTTTTCTTTCGTCAAGCATGTTGAAATATTCGGATGTTGAGTATAGGGTCCGTATTATTATAAATATAAGCTGGCATATCTGTTGATTTTGCTCGAACTCGAGAATATCGCGTATGATGGCTTATTTTGTTGTGCTCGCCGGCTTGTGTTAATATCTGTTTTCCGAGTTTGTCATGGCGTAGATCTTATTGTATTGGTCTTGATTTTGTTCTGTTTTGGGGGGCCACCATTTGAATGTTAGTCGACCTTCTTAGATGCTTCATTTCGAACTTAGTTTATGTTGGATTTCGGTTTGTTCAAGTCGGAATTTTCCCATGATATAGCAATATTCTTGTATGTTCGCTGAATATGAATGAAGTTTCCTCCTCTCCCATACTAGCTTTATGATAGTTGAGTTTAGGCTTGTTCATATTAATCTTGATACATTTCTGTTTCTGAAGATTTGAATGAAATGAGTGACTTTCAAATTTCCACTGGGCTTGATAGTCGTGTCGCTTAACATGAGCAGCATTTGTTTATGTTTTTCTGCTCCTTCATTTTGGTCATCACGGTTGTGCAATACTAATGTTTCTGGCTGTTACTGCTTGTTTTCGATCAAATCTGCCTGAGTTTGTGCGGGTTAATGATCTTATATATATATATTTTGTCAATTTTGCTTAGTCTTCCTTCATGGATCTCTTGCGTTGTGGAGCTTGTTATTCAAACTCATAAAATTGATTAGGAAGTTGCTGTAATTTGTTTTCAATAAGTCCAAGACACTGTTTTATTAATTTTCTTTTCTTAATCTTTGGATTATATACTTGTTTCATTTTGATAGCTTTTCTTGTTTTGACTTCTACATCTTAAAGAAATCATGACCGTTCTTGTTTAAAGCACATTTTAGTTACAAATAGTTTATGTGTTGTTGTCCATTGCTATCTTCGAATTTACCGTAGGTTTTCATGCTTATGTATGTCCGAAAGTTTAAAGAACTCATTCTTGCCTAATGCTTGCTTAGTTGAGGATCTTGTTTTAATGATAATATTTAGTGGTTGTTGCTAATCCTTTTCCTTTGTTTTCATTACATGTGACATCGATTCGAGTCCATTTCGGACTCCATTCTCGCATTTCTCCGAGTTAAAAGATCCTTGAGTCAGCCTATCTCAAGTCTAGGAGGTCTTAAGACCAATTTGCAGGTCGAAATATGGCAGTAGGTGCTGCTGGAAATTACAGTTTGCAGGAACTTGGCTGCAGTTTTCGTTTTGAAGCTGTATACCATCCAGATACACAGTTTATACCATGATATACAGGTCGAAAATTCACAGGAGGCCCGAAATCAAAACCTGGGTTGATGGCAGTAAAGTACGCTTCTGAAAAAGAATTTTTCAACTCTCGAAAGTTGAAAAACAGGCTGATATACAGTCTGTATACACTGATATACAGAAACGTTATACCTTAAATAGGTGTAAAAATATAAATGGCAGCAGGCGTGCGAAAATTCAAACTTCATGAAGATCGAAGGTGCTCGAGGAAGGAGTATTAGAAGATTTTTTTTATTTATTTATTAAGTTGTATTTATTTTGGGCATAAGCCCTTGTCATTTTTACTTTCCGTATATTTATTCTTGTATGTTTAGACTAGGACAGGTACGAAAGAAAGAAATGGGTTAAAAACCCAAAAGCAGGTGGGTCCAAGTTTCGGTCAAGGCGAACAGAACCCGAAAACTTGGACCCAAATCTCTATCTCTCTCCCTCTCTCTTTATCTCTCTTTGCTATTTGTTTACGGCTTGTTTTAAATGTCGTTAGCTTAGGATTAGATGAATCCAAACCCCATCGAATGCCTTTTATTTTATCAAACTTAAAAAATTGAATTTAAATCTAAAACGATAATATTTCAAATTCGTAAAGGTTGTTTAGATAAAACCTTAAGGAAATCAAGCTTCGAAAAGGATTCGCGAAAATTACAAAATAAATAAAGAATGTTTTAAAACTTGTAAATTCGCCTAAGTAATTTTTAATAAGTTAAAAATGACAAAAGATTCACAAAAAATTGAAATAGTCAAATAAGTTAATCGCCGGAAAATCGTATTAAGCGGAGCGTCTTAGGTGCCTTAAACACCTTCCTAAGACGCTAATAAGAATCCCGAACCCTAAAAAATGTTTTCAAAAATGATTTTTCTGTTTAAATTGTTTGGAAACGAGTTTTCTTAATTTTCCTTAAAAATTAAGTGGCGACTCCTAAAAGTCGAAAATATCTTTAAAATAAAACGAACTCTTTTCGAAAAACCTATCACCCTCTTTTTTTGATAAAACAAACCAATTCACTCAGAATACTTGGGAGGTTCACACAAGTGATAACGTATCAAACTTGTGACCCATAAATTCTCTCCCTAACCAAAACTCTCAAAGTCTTTAAGACTACATTGTGAATGCTGATTAAGTTAGAAGGAAAATTCTTCTATTTATAGAGTCCTAAACCTTTTCCTACCAGAAAAAGGATTAGTCAATCTAAAACCTTTTCCTAAAAGGAAAACCTATTTATGGTAAGAAATTTAGGGCAAATAAAACCCAACAAAATAAAGAGGGTAGGAGTGGGGGTTCATTGGGGGGGGGGGGGGCGTCGAAGAAGAAGAAATTGTAGTGCAAGTGGTGGTTGAGGGCGGGAGGGGTGGATTGAGTGTGAGGAAAATGAAGGGACGAGAGGTGGGGGTGGGGGTGGGGGTGGAGGTGGTGGCACTAAAAGTTGGGGGTCTAGTATGAAAAATATGAAGAAGAAAATGATTATTGGATAAAATGAAAATACTTGGGGTCCACTTATTTTTTTCCCTTTAATTCTTAGTCTTTACACGCTTTATTTTTATTTATTTTTTACGTGTCATGTCAGCGATTTGGGTGTATTTTGATTCACTTGAAAAAAATTAGGAGGGTAAATAATTACCCGTAAAATTAAAGTGCTAAAGTGAGTTTTGCTATCAAATTATCAATTATACTCTCATTTTATTTTCAATCGTGTATGCATATTTGTTTGTTTGACAAGTATATATTTGTATTTGTAGGTTATCCAATGCACCTTCAATTGTCGACAAACATACATTATGAATCTCTCATTTTGCATCAATATACCACATAGACCAACACTCGAAGCATCACTGAACACCATAAATGTCATACCCTTCCGAATAATGCTAAGACAGGTACTAAGGACAATAACTCCTTAGCTTTTGAAAGTTGGCCTTTAACTCATCATTCCACAAATTAGACTGGTGCACCCCATGGGAAAATACTAGGCTGAATAAATCTTTTATGCAATTAGTCTTCCAATTGAGCCTTCAATTTCTTTAACTCTGTCGAGGCAATCCTGCAAGGAGAGATGGAAATGGCAGTGTCCAGCTCCAAGTCAATTACGAAATTGATAACATGGTCCAGAGAGAAACCTGTAAGTCGGTAGGAAAGACATCCATGAACTCTCTTGCGTCTCTTCTGGTCATTAAAGGGGACAGATCCCTGGTAAGATAACGAATATGGGTCAAATAAGATAAACAAACCTTCTCTATCATACAATGGGCATGAACAAAAGATATCACTCCCTTCAGATATGAATTTGAAGCAACCTTCTACACTAATCGAGGTAAGCCGGGGTAAGCTAAGGCCACAGTCTTAGCATAACAATCATGGTTCGCATGATAGGAAGATAACTAATCCATACCCAATATCATATCAAAATCAGGCATATCAGTAAAATCAAGTCTTCCTAAGTCATCTCACTGTAAGAAAATGTCATTACACACCCCCGGTACATCCGATCCACCACTAAGTAATCGCCTACCAAGGTAGAGTCACTGATAGGCCAACAAGGGACTCACAGACATGATTAATACCCACAAAAAAATAAGTAGATACATCTAATCAGGTCGACCCAGGATTAATTAATAATGTAGTAGAGGGATGACATACTAAGACATTACCTATTATCATTACATATGAGGCCTCTGCCTTGGAATATACCTGGAATAGCATAGAATTGTCTACAATTACCACTAGACTAAGAGGCACCATAAGCACTATCTCGAGCTCTCGGAGATCCACCCTTGGTATCCTTAGTACAACCTCTAGCACCATCTAAAGTATATCGTACCACTGAAGCTGGCATAGAAGGAGTAGCATGTAACCCTAACTATACAACAAAATAAGGACGTCTAGGACAAACCTTTGTCTTATGTCCAAACTTCTCACAAACAAAACAACTACGAGAACTTGAACCTCGCTGAGAGTAACCAAAAGGGTTTGTATGCCCTCTCTGACCTTAAGATCCACTATGTATGCCCTGACCAGTCTGACTAGGCTTGGGTCACCAACACCATATGTACACTTAATATATCCATGTACTGGTCTACCCTGATAACTCTTTGTGCCTGGCCCAAAAAAAATCTCTACCTTTAGATGAATGATCGTTGAACTAACTTGGAGATGAAACCTCTTGGTGCCGCTACCATGTCTAGCATGTCGAATACTCTCAATCATCCTAGCATGATCAATATACTCTGGAACGTACCACCTAATAACACAAAGAGGTTGTGATTTTTTAAAAAGAACTGGTGGAACCCTTTACAAACTTATGGATCTGCCCAAATTCTGTAGGGACCTCGACATGGCATAACGAGACAATTATGAAAATGAGTGCCGTACTCATAAAATTATAAGGAGACCCTTAAACTTTTCCTTGTGTTATCACGAAGTCTATAAGGCAAAAACCGCTCAAGGAACACTTAAGTAAATAGCCCCCAACCCAAAATAGAAGAACCAATGATCCTATAAGCAAGAACCGATCTCCACCGCTCCTTAGCTACTCTAGAAAACAAATAAGAGATGTAAGACACCCCAAGTGTCTCTAAGATACCTAGTTTGAACAATTTTTATTAGCACTTAGTCAAGAAGTCATAAACCTTCTCTCTTCAGTAAATACTGTTAAACCTGGGAACTACCAATCTAACAAATCTCTCAAAGCTCTTCTTCTTGGCAATCGACATGGTTGTACTAGTAGAAACAAGTGGAGTTGTGAATCTTGAAGGTTCCATATAAGGTATTGAAGAGGAATCAGCAGTCTTAAATCCCTCACAAGGCCCCTGAACAAGTGGTGCAACACCAAGTGTAATTGGAGAACCTATAGTACCCGAAAGAATACCAAAATAAGGGGCACTCTCTAGTCTAGCCAATAACCTAACGATTAACTCCTGAAGCATCAAAAGAAGTTGGACTCTCACCTCAGTCTACTACTCAGTAAATCATCATGCTCATATACGGACTTAGGTTATGCCTCCCTAGATCATCCTCGAGCAGGTGATGCCCCTCACACTCGACCACGACCCCTAACTCCACTAGTCTCCTTAACTCACCCATAGACTAGGCTCAGGCAACAGGTATAGCCTCACCCTCTAAGGTTCCTCGCCATCTTCATAGAGAGAAAAGATTAATTGTATGAAAACACATGGTATGAATAATTTGAACAAAAGGATTTCTTCTACTAGGTATAATGTATCCTCTTAGAGATAAGTATGAACATCTATGTATTGATCCACAAGACTTTACTAGTCACCCTGCTCTTCAACTTATGAAATCAGTGAATCTAATGCTCTAATACTAATGTGTCACTATCTAAAAATCAAGGTCATGATGACACACACCCCAAGAACCACAAATGGTGTGTAAGTCAAATAAAATAACACATATAAGAGTTCCAAAAGGAAGTCAAGCTACAATTGAAGAGAAGGAAAAATAACAAAAAAGTTCTCAAAACTCGGTGTCATAAGCTAAAAAACATGTAATACATTTCTAGAATATGGGATACATCTCAAGTCTTTGAAAAGAAATTAAAAATTGTAAATGATACATAGAGATTAATGGCGGTTCAAAAATCAGGATCTCACCACAACTCCAAATGAGAAGAAAACGCTAAATCTAATCAGCTTCTACGAAGATCACCCTGAGTAGAATCTATATCAAGAAGATAATTGAAGTAGGGGTGAGTACAATCTACATGTACTTAGTAGGTTATACCGATTGAATATAAGGATCTAATCAGACTCAAGAAATAAACTATGAAATACTTCCACCTACATGCATAAAAGTCATATTCTGGCGTAGATACTATCAATCTATATAGTAATGACACCAATAAGGTAAACATATAAGGATACAAATAATACTTATATCAATAGATAAGCAAGTTACAAAATATGAAAGACTCACCAATGCAATGTAACGAGATGATGTGATGGGATCAAGGTCGCCGCACAACCTATTATATATACCTCATCAAGATTTAGCTTCCATAAAAAGAGCCATGCGTACTCACAACCATATGCCAATCTCAAAATCTCTATATCTTATCAACTTGCCACCTAGATTGTGGTCAAGGATTAATATAATATGTCTCATTTTATTTCTCCGAAATAATATTTCTCCACTTCTTCATACACATAAGAATCATGAATGTTGAATGAGGATAAATGCATCACAACATATACAACACAAGGCATAATCAATTATCGAGAATTTGAATAACATAAAATCTCCAAACTCAATAAATCATGAGCACATCCTCATCTGATCGGGATAGTAGAAGAAATCATTTTAAAACAATCTTTACCATTTAGAAAGCACTTATTTAAGTTTAAGATGACCAAATATCAATTCGAAATCCCCTAACTAGGGAATCTTAATGTCAAATATAAAAATAGGCCACACTACCCCTCACTCAAATAATTTTTCAAATATCATAAATTTTCTACAGCAATAATTAAGGTATCACATAAGACCTCTACACATGCTAAGTATCACAAATAGGCCTTACATGGGCTAAACAAGAAAGTCAACACTTCCCAACATCTAAAATTCATACTCCAACTCATTTCACAATTGACTTCTTAAGAAAGATTAACTACTTATCTCAATCTAAAAATGGGATAGCGAACCTACCTCGAAAGTTGAAACTTCACCTCAAAAAACTTTATTGGTGCACTCTCTCTACCAAATGATCCCCAACCATCAAGAATGGAAATGTTTCATCAAAAGGAGTCCAATATACCCATGATGACAAGATTGGAAATCGAAGGTATAATAATCTAAAAATCACTTCAAAAATTGGGACGGTAAAATCATATTTTTATTTGAAAAACACAATCTACAATCAAAGAGGAACTTGTGGTTAAAACCCCCATTAAAATCAATCAAGAAACGAGCTTATATCCATGAAAATACTATTTTTTCACTTACAGGGAAAACCCTCAAAATTCACAATGAAATCAAGATTTAAAGGTGTTTCGAATTATTAAAATTAAAGAAAAAGATAAGGAGTTAATAGAGGAACTTACTCACACGAACTTTACCAAGAAAAGCTTTCAAAGAATTGTCTATCCTAAGATCAAATTGAGTGAAATTGAAATTAGAGAAAAAGGAAAAATCCCAAAGTTAGGTCTTGTCCAGGTGAAAAATTATTATCGCAGGTCAATAATTTTCGTGGTCACAATAGACATAAAGGTTTCACATCGGGACCACAAAGGTTAAGGGAGGGAATTATCGCGATCGCGAGCCTAATGGTCGTGATTGTGAAGGCCACAGAGAAGATATAATGTGATCGCGAGCCTACGGTCCGCGATCGTGAAGGTCAAAATGACCTGCACCTAAAATAGGGCTTAAACTAAAGAAAAATTTCCCAAATGGACCCTCAGAAATCGTTGAGAATCCGATAAAAAAATAAAAATTAACTGAATATGCTACACCATTAAATTTGACATTTCAGACTCAATGGGATCGTCAAATTATAGAATTACCCTCTCAAACCACTCTTTAGGTTCAAAACACAGCTTCTCACCCAAATGCCCAAAACTCATCTTAAGGCCTAAAAAACCTTACCAAGCACCTTTCTAGCTTAAAACTTGACGTTTCCGAGGAACTGACGAAATCTCTATTCGGCGCTAAAATTTCTAAATATTAATCAAAGTAAATTATATCAATATAATTCAACTAAAACGGATTAAAATCATTAAAATCATTTCTGATCACAATAGGGCCCATGCTAACCACTCTCACAACATAAATTAAGCATTAAACACTAAGAGAAAGGGAAAGTAGTCATTTAATGGTTCAAAGTAGTTTCACTATAAATGGGACATTTCAAGTGATGAATTTTTGTATGTAGCTTATTGTCAAGGCAAATTGATTACTTGACCATCACCAATGAAGGTTAACATTGAATCCCCCAAATTTTTCAGATGTGTACATGAGGATATATGTGGACCTATTCACCCATCTAGCGGATTCTTCAGATATTTTAGGTTTCTAAATGCATCTTCAAGATGGTCTCATGTGTGCCTCATATCGTCTCGCAACATGGTGTTTGTGAAGTTATTGGTACAAATGATGCGTTTAAGAATACAATTTTAAGATTATCATATTAAGTTAATTCACCTTGATAATGTTGGAAATTAACGTCACAAACTATTGATGATGATTGTTTATTAGTTGGAATAAAAGTTGGACATCCTGTAGTTCATGTTCATACTCAAAATAACCTTGTTGAGTCATTCATTAAGTGCCTAAAACTGATAGCAAGAATGTTACTTATGAAAACAAAGTTGTCCACTATCATTTGGGATCATGTTATCTTATATGCAGCATCACATATTTGTCTCCAACTGACTCATTATAATAAATACTCTGCGTCACGCAATTACTATTTGGTCATGAACTAAATATTTCTCATCTATGAATTTATGAATGTGTTGTATACGTGCCAGTAGCACCACTACAACGCATGAGCCTCTAAATAAGGTTAGAATTATATGTTAGGTTTGATTCACTCTTTATAGTTCGTTACATTGAATCATTGACCGGGAGATTTATTCACTGCACGATCTGTAGATTATTTATTTAATGAAAAAAAAAATCCGCTATTTGAGGAGAGATAAAGGAACTGAAAAGAGAAATTGCATAGAAAGTTCCATCATTATCTCATTTTGATCCACATTCCCCTATGTGTGAATTCCATTTGTAGAAAATAGCAAATAAAATTATACACATTTACTGATTTGAAAGGATAACTAAGTCACATATTCCTATAAAGATGGTATCTATTTGAATTGATATTCCAACAGGACCATCACTGGTGTCATAGCTTATGAATCTCATACACGCTTGAAGTGTGGCATATTAGGTTCGAAGGATAAAAATCTTAGAAAAATATCATAAAAAATGACACCATAAAGGTATCTCACAAAGATATTCAGAATCCAATTAATTATAATATTTTTGAATGAATCAATGAACCTGAGTCTCAAATGAATGAAGAACTATCAATAAGCTTTATTGATAATGAGATAAAACTCAATTGATCAAAAATTACGATGGATAATGTTTTTTCATATAAAATTGCAGTTAACATTATGTAAGACAGTGAGGATCTTGAACCTCTATCTTTCGAAGAATTTCAATGAAGATGTGATTGGCAAAAATGAATTCAATTAAAATTGAGTTCACTTGTTAATCGTGAGGTTTTTGGACCAGTAGTCCAACCACCTGATGATGTAAAATCAATTGGATATTAATGAGTCTTTGTGCGAAAAGAATGAGAGAAATTAAACTGAAAGATACAAGGAACGCCTTGTTGCCCAAAGATTCTCTCAAGGACCGAGTATGGACTATGAGGAAACACATTAACCAGTTATGGATGCGATAACTTCTCGATGTTTAATCAATTTAGCTATCCATGAAAATCTTGAAATATATTTGGTGAACGTAGTTACAACTTATCTTTACGGTTTACTTGATAATGAAATTTATGTGAAAATCTAAGAAGGATTTAAAATCCTGAAGCAAATATTCCAAAATTTTAGAAAATATACTCAATTAGATTCAAAAAAATTATTATATGGTTTAAAACAATCACGGTGCATGTGGTATAATCGCCTTATTAAATACTTGATAAAAGAAGGTTATATAAATAATGTCAATCTCATTCTCCTTGTATTTCATTAAGAAACCAATGTCAGAGTTAGTTATACTGATTATTTATATTGATGACATAAATCTCATAAGAACTCCAACAGAGGTTCAAAAGTCAATTAAATGTCTTAAAAATAAGATGAAAGATCATAGAAGACAAACCTTTGTCTTGGTCTGCGAGGTTTTCTTCCATCAATTTTTCTATAATGAGAAAATTTGAAATGATTTTACATGGAAAAGGCTCATCCATAGGTATTCCAACGATGTTCGATTACTTGAAGTGGGTAAAGATCTGTTTCAATCTTAATGAGAGAATGGGGAACCTTCTGGTTCTGAAGTGTCATATTTTAGTGCAATTGGTGCACTTATGTATCTTGCTAATGCTACGAGACTGACTAAGAATTTTCTCTTAATTTGTTAGCAAGATATAATTCTTTCCCTATACGAAGACATTGGAACAATGCTAAACATATATTGCAATACTTAAAGGGTACCAATGATATGAGTATGTTTTATACTAAAGAAAGATAGTTTATATCTTGATCACGCAGATGCATGTTATTTATCTGAACTAGATACAACTCGATCTCAAACAAACTATTTGTTCACATACGGAGGTACAACTATATAATAGCGATCTATGAAATAATCCATAGTTGTTAATTCTTCAAATCATATTGAGGAAATAGTTATACATGAAGCTAGTCAAGATTGTTATGGTTGAGACATTTTATCAAAAAAAAAAAAGTGTGGTCTGGAGTATGATATTAAAGGTACCCGCAGTGCTATTGAAGACGATGTTGCATGCATAAAAGGAGGCTTTAAAAAGAGATAGAACGAAGCACATTTCATCAAAAATGTATTCTTCACACATGATCTCCAAAAGAATGATGATATTGATATACAACAAATTCATACAAGTGATAATCCAACAAACTTGTTCACCAAATCTTTATCAACGTCAAATCTTGAAAAGATGGTACACAAGATTGGAATGTGAAGAATTCATCAACTGAATTTTGGTCTTATCAGGGGGGAAGAGGGTAAATACGTGTTGCACTTTTTTTTCGTTTGTGTAGATATTGTTCTACTGAATTTTCCTAGCAATATTTCTAATGAAGCAAAAAGCAAATGCATATTTCAAGATATATGTACTCTTTCTAAATGTTTTTCCCTCTCTAGTTAAATTTCAATGAGGCATATTATTAAGCAAGATATGAGCATCAAAGAGGGAGTGTTTGAAATTGCGAATAACCGCTATAGGTGTATAGATAGCTTGTGGAATTGCCATGTTGGGAGTGTGAATGGTTTGTGGAATTGTCATGGAAGGAATGTGGATAACTTGTGCAGAAAATAAATGGCTTGTGAATGTCATAATCTGCTTCACGTATAGGACCCATAAATAGCCAATGGTTAAGAAGAAAATAATATGGACTACTACTTCTACTATTCTTTGTCTCTCTCATTGTTCTTTTGATTTAATACATAATCTTTTATTTTATATTAACAATTGATACAATATATGATAAGGACAAGTGATACAACATCAAATTACACCAACTTGTGTTCCTTTATTCTTCATTCTCACGGTGAACATTCTCAGATTTGAGTCTTAGTGCTAAAAAAAGATATCCTTAATCTGATATTCAAACCAAGAATTGAACCAGAAAGAATGGATATTCTAGCCCCTCAAAAATCATGTTGTAGCCTGATTGTTGAAGTAAATAATTGCACCAGTTACACAGAATAAAATTCAATTTTCAGTATCTGCAATAAAGAGATTGCTGACAATACCAAAGACGCACCTCCACGAGTCCCCCGTCACATAAACAGCATTTCAACAGCGATCCAGCTCTGCGAACTGACTTGATATAATGCTCGAGGATAGATTTCAAGATCTAGTAAGAATACAACAATCAACAAATCCTTTTGGATCATTGATCTCTCTCTTTCTCTTCTCATAATTACATCCTGAGCATCTTCCCAATGAGTGCTGCAAATATCAAATGCGGGAAACTAAATCTCATCAAAGTAAATACCAGTCTGATGAAGCAGCATCGAAGTGCCATGCATGTGTAAACAAGAGAAGTTACAGATTCTCGCATTTACCTGCCAAGGACGAGGGGATAGAGAAGAGTACAAGGAAAGATAGTCGAGCGCATCAATGAATGGTTGTCTGAAAATTCACCTGATAAGTGATAGTCCATGAGCAAGATGCAACATATTCTTGGCAAGAAAAGTGTCACCGTAATCGGTGAGCAAGAGAGCAAAGGTTTCATATGAAGTAAGAAGGGAGCTCCAGGTTACCACAATAAACTAGAAAGATAATCCGTCTGAAGCCCATAATCGTGTGAAAAACTAGATAGATGCTCCTCAATAGTAATTGTCCTTTCTGAAGCCTAATTAGAAGACTATCGTTTTGCACATTCTTTACAGAACATATCTGCACAGCAGGCAAGACTAGCCCAATTCTGTCTAGCTTATATGCCAGATACTACAGGATAAAAACTAGACTCTGATTTTACACTGGAAAAAGTAATCCTACCAAGAAGCTTGTTGGAATTCCATGAGAAATCATATGGGATTTATGACTACTTAAGTTGGGATTACTGATATCCAACTAGGTCATGTTAAGGTGGTTGCACATTTCTAATGTTGTAAATATTCATACAACCATATTTCCACTTCATAACAGGTGCATATGACTTAAAGTTAGTTCAGATCTTCTAAACTTATTAGATATGGATTGCAGATAGACCCTCTAAACTCGTATATAAAACAAGTTAGATGGTCTAAAGTTAGCTATATTTTATGTTATATGGTCCTCATTGCCTTGACGTGCTGGTTTCAAATGTAAGCAACATTGGTATAGCCGATAGTTACTTCATGCCAAAAACTTTACATATCCATATGGTTATGTACCCAAAGTTGAGTCCATGTAACACAGACTATTATTCACATTACACCTTCAGCAGAAGCATGGTAGCCACGCCTACTTCATCTCCAATATGCATTCAAACTATAATCAAATTAAAAAAGCAATGAGTGATTTTACCGTTACAAAACTGGCCTGCGATCGCTGACTCCATTGAGGAGTTATTAACTGGACGGACATCTATGATCCAGAGCCTGTGCCTGAAGCTGGAACAGCAATAATAGAAAAGATAATCAGATGAGACAAAGGAAATAGCTTCTAGAAGAAACTACCAAGTATTTCACATAGTAATAAAATACAATAGAGCTCATCCTTTGAGTATATCAGATCTGCCTACACTAGGCCACCATGCAACGGCTTTCCCCGTCGAGGGCTAACTTACCTAGCTCAGACGTGAAATGTCTACAGTCTTATCATAGTAGTCATAAATTAAGATATTGAACTGTAAAATGAAGAGAAAAAAACAGTAAAATGGAAAAATGGTTGGATATGCCCCGACAAGATTTCTAATTAATTTGACTTCTCCCCTTTCTCATTACTCTATCAAGGTTAGGGCAAGACCTTATGGTGTACTACTAAGAGGAAAGCCTAATCCAAATACAGTAAAGAATAGCCTCATCAAGTGTGAGCTGATACTGTAGTTACAAAGTTTAGCAGGAATTTCTAAAGAATCAGTCGAACGATCTTGTTTCTCTTTCCCTTACTACTTATAACTCTTGACAGAAGGGCTTGATTCTATTCTGAATAGATCCTGATCAAGGCAAGCTAGTAACACATTACTCTTGGCTCACCAATTCTTTCATTTTTCTGGTCAATTGTTGCAAAGGGAGAAACAGATTTGAGTCAATAACAATTTCAAGTGTGCCATTTAACATGATGAGAGGACAAGGGCCCAAGCGCTAAATAAGTTCAAATAAATTAAAATGGAGGCACTACCATCCAACACATGTTCTTGCACGCGTCGACATGTGTCGTCTTCTCTAGTCATTTTATACGAGACATCTATGATTGTGGAACGTCCTCCCGTCCCGTAAACATCCAAGAAGTTTCAACATGTTTAGATGACCAAATGTTTCTCCGACAAGTAACAGAGATGATTGGGATCTTCTCCAATGTGGAACAGACTTGAATCAAGATTTTCCAACCATATCTTCATTGTACAGACTCATTTCTACGACTCTGCCAAAGATTCAGCACTAATCAAGTTGACTACAACTTCAGAGTTCAGTACATTCCTATGGTAAATCCCATTTTTTGAGGTACAATACGATTCACCTTTTTCCAGTCGAGTTTTCTGATAGACTTGGTGTAATTTCACGAACCTTCAGAAGATTTGGGTGCAAGAAGATGAGATCCAACACTTCAAATGATCAGATGGTCTCTTTTCCTGATCATGTTGGATTCCTTTCGTACAATAACCTAAAACATATTCTTCCTAGATAGCTTACTTCGTCCATCTAGGTAATAGAATGGCTTGTGTCTCCCAATCTCCTACTCTTAGTCCTTGGGTCACTAATTGACGTGTTTCTAAGTTCTAATCACATTTTTAGTAATAAATATCTTTTACCAACTATGTTTCAATCTCATCTCCTCTGATAGTCACAATGACCAATACATCTCAAATTATGGCAACGAAAGAGGTAAAGTTAGCCTAGCTCCTACTTTAACTTTAAATTTAGTTCTTCATGTAGTCTCATATTTTATTATCCCAAACACTTAACTGCTCAGTGACTGTCCACAACAACACTATTGTTATATACATGAAGGTAGTACGGGGCGAATCATTGTTTCCAAGATGACATGAATTTTATTACCTCAGCCTTCCTAAATTGTTGAAAGTGTGCTTTTTTGTACATAGCTAATCATGTTATTGCTTCACTAGGTCTATTACATAGATGATTGGGACATCCTAGTTCATTAAAGTTTCAGAAAATGGTATCTTATTTGTCTCACTTGCCTACTTTAGAATGTGAGTTGTTTGCAGATTGGGACATCCTAGTTCACTTTATTCGAGAGGAAAAATAGGCGTCTCATTGAGACTGTTCACACCCTACTTATACATGTTCCATTGCAATTTTGAGGAATGGAGGAATGCAGTTCGCAAATATTGTTATTTTATTAATCTTATGCCTTCCTCTGCAACTCAGAGTCAAGTCTCATACCCTAGTTTGTTTCCTCACTCAACTTAGTTTTTCTCTGTAAGTCCCACCTTATGTCTTTTGGAGGCTGTCCATAACTTCACCAAAGACAAGTTAGCCCCTGTGCTCTTAAGTGTGTATTCTTAGGTTATCCAAGAGTGCAAAACAGATATCAGTGCATCTCACTTGACATCCAGCGGTACCTTATATCCGTCAATGTTACCTTATTCCAAATTCAAACCTTAATTTGCACCCTTCTCTGCCGCACACAAAAACATTTATGAGGTTTTACCAATTCCATCTTTTGGGGTTCTGACGTTATCTCCCTTCTGCCACCCAAAAGCTATGTTGCTGAGACTCAGGTGCAGGTGTCCAATATGAGTGCAGATCTAGAGGTCAGATCCTTCATGATCTAAATTTTTTAGATTTTGGAGACACGGATCCAAATATGGATATGAGTGCGGGGATTCGGCTAAAAATAATTCAACTATCTGAAAAATAGAGTTACAAAACCAAAATTATATGATATTGAGGAGAAAATATTGATCAAGAAAAGAATCCTCAAATGAGATTAAAGGAAAAAGGAGTGACGGAAATTTCTATATACAAGATGTTCCATTGTCTTCAATTTCACTTAGCTTTTGTTTTGATTACAGAAAAAGAAAAAACTGTCCGAAATTTCTTCATCGATTTTTGGTCAATACCCAAAATCGGCTGACCAGATTGTGTATGGATCCCAACCCACACAAGTATTGTGTCAACACGAGTGCAGCACCAAAATTGAAGAGTCAGAGCAACATAAGCCCAAAAGCAAGAAAAATTTTCATGTCTTTGGCTCATGAAAAAGAACCAGGTCCGCACGTAAAAAGGCTTGTTGAAGATATAATTAAGTAAAAAGAATTTGCTCCCTCTTATAGCTTTGCTTTAAGTTTTAGCTGAGATGATCACACACTTCAACCTGACCTCCGTGATCTTGGGAAAGACTCGAATAGCTTCCACTATAGGCAAGCTATATCGGCCATTGTGTTCAAGCCAATATTTTCTTCTTCTGATCCAGTGTTTTAAAAAACTCTGTTGGTACTCGCCTCGGGCTCGCCCTTGGGCGGGGCTCTAGCAAGACGCTCCGAGACTCAAGTGTGGGGCTTAATTCTGTATGACTTATGCCCTAAGCGCCTGACTATACGCCCTAAGAACGCCCAACACTCGGGGCTCATCTAATAGATCTTACACAAATAATGTGTTAAAAACTTCTTTTAACATTGTTGACCCTTGTAATTCTTGAATAAGTGAATGATACTTTAACAATTTTTTAATCTATAGATACGAAGATTGAGAGTAACTCAAATAACTTCTAATATCACATCTTTAGTATTTGGTAACACTATGGTAGAATAATTCTAACATGTATTCAAATGCAAACAGTAACTGCATGTAAGCCGTAAATGTACAGGAAGATCTCCCATTATGGTTCATCAGTTAAAGCCACTTCACATTACAGTGGACCTTCTGACATTATCATATGAGCTGAGAAAGACAAAAAATCAGTCTTTCTCCCCCCCTGCTCGGGAGAAACAAGAAACAGGACAAGCATAGAGTCGCAATGATGCATACCTCAATTGAAGAATTCTAGGCAAGTTTAGACAGTAAGTCGTCAAGTAATGGTAAAGGATCAACTCTTCTCGCCACCAACAACAGTCAGAAATTCAACTTTACATGGTAAATTGTCAACAAAACGGAATGAGCAGCTCCTCTACCCCTCAACAGCAACCAGAAACCTTCTCTTGCTGACTGGCTCCTCTTGCATAACCACTACATCTTTCACCTTTTCGAGCAGCTGCTCAAGTTCTGTCACTCCAAAGCTCTCATAGTCCAAAGGCCTCTTGTACCGCAGTTTATATATTGCCTCAAAATTACTAAGAAGAATCCGACAAAAGTAGCTCACAAGGATCTCTTGAATCTCATACTTGAACCTTTGGAGGCTTTGTTCAACTAATGCAGCTGTATCAGATTTCTTACGCCCCCCATGTTCTATAACTAATCTTTCATCATCCGAGAACTCATCTGAAGATTCGGGTGTAGTCACAATATCAGCATTCACTAATTGCATTCTTTTTCCTTTTCTATCCTTTTTTGCCACAATCAAGGGAGAAGTACTTGGTCCCGCTCTTCCGTTACGGAGGTAAGCAAACTTTCTTTGGCCTTTTCCCTCAACAGATATAGCATCAGCCATCTTCTTCAGAAGATCCATAAATTTACAAGCCCCATATTCTGAAGTATAAAGCAGGTTCCCATAAAATTTCTGGTACTCTACGGGGATATGTGTAAGAGGCAAGCAACCTCCAAATAATTCAAGCAACTTCACCAGCTGTCCCTTCAAACCATTTATATCCCCAGGTGGAACCGACGTTACATCACTCTGGCCAAATAAAGATGGACCTACAGCTTGAACCTCAGTTAAACCAGATGGAAGACTGTGAGACGGCATACCCCCAGGATGACATGGCAAAGACATTAAAATGCCGTTATATTCAGCTATAGACTCTGATATTATTGAGAAATTCCTTGCGTTATAATTGCTTCGAGAGAGGCCTCTACACACTGTAGCTTCTTCTTCATTCTGTTTCTCTGAATTCTCATACATCTGGCAACCCATTAGCATCCCAGAAACGTCTGCCACACCTCCACGACGAGGAATTAAGGCCTTCACAGGGGGGAAAAGGCCTTCACCTCGGGCCACACTTGGCCAATCCCAGACAAAGCTCCCTGCATTACATAAAGCAGATGAAACACTCACTCTAGCAGGAATGACAAGAATTACATTGTATCCTCGTTGACCAAGAATGTGAAGGGCAGGAGAAAAATCAACATCTCCTGAAATTAGCATAATGGATGATGGTTGAGGATTGTCAAGAGCAAAAACAAACATGTCAACCAAGATTGCCTTATCGGCTGCATCCTTCCTTCCATTAGGGACATCTATGAGTTTAACACCAGTCCTCTGACAGCCCTCTCTTAATCGCCTGGGGAAAGCATTAAAATCTCCATAGGCAGAAAACATAGTGACCACTCCCTTGATAACAGGATGGACCTGCAGAGCCATTCTGACGTTGCCAGCCACATCCTCAGGCCGTACATTACTAGGAACCGGACAGTTCTCTATATCCCAAAAAATTGCCACAGGTCCCTGTGTAGCATCTGGGACTTGCGGGGAGAGGGATACTGTTCCTTTCATATTTCTACTTTCCTTGGGCTTCTCAATTTGTTCGGACGATTCTGAGGATAATCCAGAAGATGATGTAGCAGGATGTGCTGTCATTATCCAATTAAAGTTTCTATGGTCCTTGGCTTCCTGTAGATGGCCAACAAAACTAGTTACAAACAACTAGAACCTATTCCAAGTTTTTCCATAGATAACTGAATCAATACACGAAACCCATGAAAGCAGAAGTATTTTCTAACAGTTCCAATAAAAACCAATATATGCAAGCCCAACAGCAATCAACTCCAAACAATTGACAACATTAGTTAGAACTTTAGATGCTAATAAGGGAGACCAAATTCATAATTTTTCACTTTATGTGAATAAAAAGTTAAATTTTACACGATGTATGCCTGCAACCAATTTGGCAAGGTAGCCTTTTTAATGATTAGAAACACAGTGGAAAACGATCTCCACTATTCAAAATAAAAACTTAACATTTTCACTTAAGCAAAGTTGTGGCTGTAAATACGAGAGAAACAAGAGATATACATGACAGCACCATGGTAGAGTATGGGATCTGTATCAAGATGACCATCTTGTGAATCATGTATCATATGATAAATCGTGTTGTAAGATACATGGCAAAGTTTAAACGATGCATAGAAAGAAAAAATAAGCGACTAAAGAGGATTTTATATACTTCTTATAAGTCACTGAGAGGCTTGTTTAACACAAGATAATTTATTGAGGAGAGGTTTTTCCAAAATAGATGCCACAGGTGTGCAAAAGCTCCAGAGATGCCTAATCATCTCTTTGTACATTACAACAAGGACTGGCAGATGAGGTCTTATTTCATAATCATTTTGCAATGAACCATGCCAAACACACCGAAAAGATTATACTAAGTAGGGAAAGGACAAAAAAGCAGGTTAAAACAATGTGGAAAAGCAGTACCCATGTGCATTTGTTGGACAGTTCAGGTAGAGAATTGTACACATCAAATCATAGACGCTTTGAAGAAAGGAAAAAAAAGCAAAAATGCTTGTTATGCTTGAAATCAGATGTCTTTAACCCTTTAAGTTTTGGTGTAACTTGAAAATTACATATGAATCAGACACTATGGACTCTCTGAATGCTTACAGAGTCTAAATTCACTCTGTTATTACAGATTTTTGAGCAACCACTTTGTGCAATAGTGATTAGCTGAAAATCACCCTTAAAATAAGAATACAAAAGCAAAGCACTCAGCGCATAAACAGAACATGTTACTCTTGAAGTCCATCATTCTTAAGAAGAAAAAACCTCACATCACCATTCAGCCCATCTGCCCCACTTCAGCACTCTTCTTGCATTGCATAGTTCCACATCTATATACATATATAATGGGATAGGTTTGACAGATCTAGGGATATTCGGTAATGAATAACGGTGATAATTAGAAAACAGAAAAGTCCTCCAAATAACAGGTCAGATCATTTCAAAATTTGTTTACACATGGTGGCTGAGTAACCAAGTAAACACTCAACAAAACATTAATGCAAACCAAAAAATTCTTGAATTACCAAACATAATTTTAAAAAGATGGAAATTCTTAGAACAGTGATTCAGATTTGGCAAAGCAGACAGGATATACAGCCAAAACAAAATTAAGCTAAATGGCGAAAGTGGTGAACAAAGATATCCAAAAATCAAACCAAATTAAATTAATTCTATTTTATTTAGATTTTGATTCGGTGGTTTGGTGCAAGAGTAAAAAGTCTGAGTGTTATCAACTAAATTTAGAACAAAAAGGTTTAAAAATATCTTTAAACTATTCAAAATAGCTTAAATATATTTAAATTATATTTTGACTCAAATATATTTTTTTTTGTTAAATTATAGGGTCAATAATACCCTTTTCATTAACAGAAAATATTAAATACACTTAAATGCCATGTGAATAAGCCTATAGAATTTCACTCATGCCACGTAGACTAAAAAGCTTACCTCTAATTTCTCCCAATTTTTTCCATTTCCCTTATAATTTAGAAACGTTTTCACAGGAGAACATAGAATCTCTTCTCTCATTTCTCCATTTCTAGCATATCATGGACCCTTTTGAGCTTGTTTTTTTTTTGACTTCCAACAATTGACTTTATTGTTTCATGTGGTGACATTATGGTACGGGCATCAGAAATACTGCTTGGATCAAGGCACTACTTTGTTGATTTACTTTGTTTCATTCCAATTCCATTTGAAGAAAAGCCATTTTTATTGAAGTTGTTCATGGATGGATTGAGTGGCTACTGTTATGACATAGACCAAAATTAGAATTAAGAAAGGGGTTAGAATTAAGAAAGAGAATTAAAAAGTTATGTATTTGAGACCTTAGCTGCAAAATCGTTTCTAAGAAAATGGAGAAATGAGGGAAAGGGGTTCTATATTTTTAGTGAAATCATTTCTAAATTTCAAGGGAAATGAAGAAAATTGAGGGAAATTAGGGGTAAGTTTATTAGTCAATGTGACATGAGTGGAACTCTATTGGCTTATGTGGCGTGTCATGTGACATCCACATGACATTCAAGTGGCATTTAGCAGATTTTGTTAATGAGAAGAGTATTTTTGTTCCTATAGTTTGACGGAAAGGGTATATTTGAGTCAAAATATATTTCAAGGGTATATTTAAGCTATTTCAAATAATTCAAGGATATTTTTGATCTTTTTCTGAATTTAGAATAATATTTTAACTTTTTTTTTAATTAATTATATATTTTAAATTTAATCAAATAATTAATCATTTGACCCACCCAATTTTAAATTTTGGAGCCCAGCCTTAAAACCAAACCAAAGAAAACTCAAAAATCATTGGGTTACGCATCAAAGTATTTGTTAGAGATGGGCATTTGATTTTTCAATTCGATTCTATTAAATCTAATGCTTTCGTATTCGATTTTGAGAACAATGTCAATTGCTTTAGTAGGCGTTTGGTCGTGGGATACCATATCTAGATATGATATCGTGAGATAGAATCAGCAGCGTTTAGACATTTGATTTTATGTTGATTTCATCTCATGATTCCATATCATGAGATGTGATACCATATTCTTCAAAAATCATGATATGGAATCATATGGGAATACCATATCATGATATGAATTATTTAAAAAAAATTGACCCACGAGTTTATATTTTGTTAAAACAATCTCACGTTTATATTTACTAATCATTTATTTCACATGTAAATAAAATTTATAATTACATCATTACTTTTAAAAATTAATTCTCGCCGACTTAAAATTTATTATTCTCACCAACATATAGTCACTTTAACTCACACTTCATGATTGTTGAGTAATAAAATCTTGAAGATCCCGTGAAAGGTGTTTCATTTTTACTCAAATATATTGACGAACAATTACTTAAGTGGAGAACAAATAACTCTGTAATAATTTATTATACGATTTTATAATTTTTTATTTATTTGATAATATTCAATAAACAATTGGGGCTATTTGAATAGTTTTAGAACTTGTGAAATTTTTATGGTTATGAAAAAATATACAACACCAAAATTTCATATCGTATGTCCAAACAAAACTTTAATTTTATCTCATAATTTCACATCATGATTCTATATTATGATACTATATCACATGGTCAAATATGCCGTTGTTTGTTGGAAACGCAAGTTAGAAAGAAGTAAAAAAACAGTTTAATTCTTTATTGGAAATGTATTATTAAATATGTTTATTGGTTATTTCGAGTTTTCAACTTTTTATGTTTAGTAAAATGTTTTGATAATTTTATCTTTATTTTATTTTTTTGTATGTATCGAAAAATTATTTTAAAACATTAAAATAAATCGAATCAAATTGAAATATTTTAATTTGAAATTAAATATTACAAAATGTTAGTCAAAATTCTTATAATTTGACTTTAAAAAAATTTGGACTATTAAAAAATGAACACCATAGTAATATTTTTGAGTTGTAGGACAAATGTACAATCTAAAAATATATATGCTATAAATTCAGTTTGGTTGCAATTTGGATGGTTGGAAATTAAATTTATTTCTAAATTCTAAGCCTCCCTGTGATTTATATCCAAACTCCAAAGTAATCTTGTCCGATTCTACATAATATTTTTTTTTTTGCTGTTATTAGTAGTTCCCCAGATGAAATTTCTTTCGTATTAGTATATTCTTTTAGTAATATCGGTTTGATTTTATAAGATTTTAATTTACTTATTTAATTTTTTATTTTGAACAAGTATACGTCAAACATCAAATTAATTATATTTGATTTAGTTTAATTTTTTCCGACTTCAATTTGATTTAGTACAGTATTTTTAAAATAATTTAATTTCTCATTTAAATTGAAGTTTCAGAAGAAAAAAATTCCAAAAATTTATATGGATTTTCATCCGATTTAATTTTATCAGTAGGTTATGCAGCATAAATTAAAAATTAAAAACTAAAAACTGTTTGTTTTAGACTTTTTGTTGAATATCACGTGTCCTACATATTATGCGGGTTAGGTTCTCCGAAAAATACTTTATTTCTTGCTCATTGTCTTACATAAGCTCTTTGGGTAGAATCTAATCCATTATCAAATATTTACGTCAAGTCAATATGTTATTCTTTTGAATATAGATTTATTTTACTTAGTATGCGCATTTATTTCATTTAGTTACTTGATCATAATAAATTATAAGGCATAATACATATATTGAATCCTAAACTTAGCTTCTAATTTTAGCTTTGACCTTCAATTTTTTTAATCCACAAACAAACACTTTAACAATTCAACTTTTAAATTAATAAATACATGAGTCCTACATAACACAATACATGTAGGACACCACGTAGAACAAAAAATGACATGTAGGACATGTATGTCTGTTTATTCAACTTTATACAAGTTTAAGTGTCTACTTATGCACGTCCAAAGATGAAGGGCATAAATGTAATTTGAAATCGAGTTAAATGCATATTTATTTATTATGCCTAAATTATAGTATTGATTTGATATATACACCCCTATGCGGATTATTTTTTTACCAGCTGTTTTAGAGGTCCTTTTAGGAAAAGAAAAAAGCACAAAGAAACCAAAAGAAAGGGAGCAAAAAAGTGATTCCCTCTTCCCCTATGCAAAATAATGATACCTTTCCTATAGACATGGGTTGTGATACGGTGATGAGACTGATTCACCATTAATCAGAAGTCTCGGGTTCAGCCCTAGGTATGAAAAAAATCCTTTTGGGAGCGCCACCTCCGAACAGAAGCTGAAGTGTGCAATCCAAATTTAGCCGGGACTTCAATATAGGCTCTGGACACCGAGTGGAAACTAGAAAAAAGATACCTTTCTTAAAATTTGATCCGAAGGAAGTAACCTGACAAGAAATGGAATGACTTCCTCCCTAAACCTCAGCAAAGGAAGATTTTGATACAATGTTGAAACTATTTTCAGAATTCAACAATCCCACAAATTCAATATGGACAACAACTTCTTGTACCAACACTTATCTGAAAGTGATGAACCTGATGAAAGTGACTTCTACCTCCCAGATTATGATAATCAAGAAGAGGATGATTCCAACTTCATATACATCATAAACACAATCTTAAGTGGCACTGCTCGTCTCAACGTCCTCTTACCTACCGCTACAATCCTTGCTTTCACCATATTTGCACCCATACTAACCAATGATGGTCAATGCAACAAGTTTGAACAATGGATGACTGGGATTTTCTTGATCCTATCGGCTGCTTCTTGCGTGTTCTTCTCCTTCACCGATAGCTTCAAGTCAGCTACCGGGAGACTGCATTACGGGGTGGCGACTTTCAGTGGCATTTGGACTTTTAATGGAAGGAGGATTAAGCCTTGTGTGCCAAGAGATTATAGACTTAGATGGTCTGATATCTTCCATGCATCACTTTCTTTGATTGCTCTTCTTACATTTGCAGCATCACACGCTGATGTACTGCAATGTTATCGTTTTGTTGTACCACGAAAGATCATCAATACTGTTCCACTGGTGATTGGATTTGTCATTAGTCTTCTTTTTGTAATTTTCCCTTCTAGAAGAAGAGGAATTGGGTATCCCTTCTTGCTGCAAGTGATATATAATGCATTAAATGTTGTTCTAATCTTTTCATTATACATGAAAACAGAGAAAATGTAACTATTCCAAGTGTTTTAATTTTATCTAAAAGGTTGTTAGAAGTCATGTTTTAAGACTTCCTTTCTTGAGCTATGATTTGATAGATGATATTCTTGGCACCCTTGTGCTGTGTTCTTGAATTGACATAGACCGATTTTGATACATGACTTCCTTTCCTGAACTATAAGCAAAGCTCTCAATCCTTTTCATTTTCTCTCTTTGATGTGCAAAATGACACAACTAGCAGTTTATAAATAGCTTATTAAAGATATACATCTAGATGTAATTACCTGATTCATGTGATAATCTAAACTGCTGTTAGTCAAACAAAAAGCAGATAAAGCAGAAACTCTGTGCAAGAAACTCATTTACATAATAAGAATAATAAAATGATATACCAACACTAGTACATATCTACCAATAATATGATAAAAAAATATCAAAAAACATACCCAATGTAATCCCACAAGTGAGGTCTGGGGAGGGTGGTGTATCCACAGCCTTAGTGCCTTACCCTTACTATACACATATGACAAGTTTTTCCACGACTCTTGACTATTCTCTGAAGTTGTATGCTGGAATTCTACCAAGGTCCTGTCAGTGTCCTTCTCAAGCATCTTAACTTACTCCCAAATGACGTATTCATTTTTTCCAATAACTGCATTTAATGGAACGAAAAGTTAATAAACAACAGGACCTTGGTAGAATTCCAGCATACAACATCAGAAAATAGTTAAGAGTTGTGGAAAGACTTGGTATATGTTAATAAACTTCAGGCAACCAAGTTTAACTAATCACATGCATTTGTCTCGGTCTCTTAATTACGTAGAACATATTCACTATCTGTGTAGGTGTACCATTTTCACAAGAATGTATGATTACACCGTTCACTCAGGCATAGCTAGTTTCTTTGAAACCTTGATCTATCTTCTAATTCACTAGCTAAGTACCCTATGACTCATATTCTTTCAACATACCATCTCTGTGTCTAGTCCATAGTTAAGCAGGAAAGCTAGGTAGTTATTGACTCACAGAGAGAGATACTTGCTATTAGTTGTAAAGAGGCCATTACCTGATTTTTCTGTGAGTCGATAAATTCAGCCTGCGTGAAACATTCAAATGCAAACAGTTATTACAATAACTTTCTTGTAGTGATGCTGTGAATTTCAATTTCAACATATATACCTGTTTTTTCTGCAACTTTTCATTAATTTCTTTAAGCTTCGCCACTTCAGCTTCCAACTCGAAAGTATAGGCCTGTCATACCGAAATACCATAATGGAGTCATTCATACAAAATGCAAGTGTGTAAACATAGATAATGAATTCCTATGCCAAAGTTCTTTATGTATCTATCTTTTTTCCGGGATAATGTTGTGATTGTCAACTTTGTTTAATGCAGATTTGCCGATGTTGAACAACTACAAATGCATTTCCATCTATCTGATATGATTAGAGAAGATGCTCTTTGAGAGATGTACAGATGTTTATGATAACGCTTTCAGTAAATTCAGTTATGTTTTTCTCAATTGCATGAGTATAACAGCATAAACACAAGATAACTCAATATGTAAAATATCGACATATGAAATCACCTGCTTCCGAGCCATTGATCTTGCTGCGGATTCTCTGTTCTTAATCATCCTCTTATGCCTTCTTTCCACATCATTTTCCAAAGTGCTGCATGATTTCCTCCCTCTTCCACCTTCATTAAATGCATAAGGTGAAGGGGAAAGAAATGACCTGTACAGTTTGTCCTTAGAAATCATTTCGGATGACAAATGATTTCCAGGGGATCCTCCTTTTGCTGGTGCAAATGTAACACCACTAAGCAATCCTTCCATGCCCGTAACTCCATTCTGCATAACACCGCCTTGAACAACAGTAGCATTTACAGAACGACTGGACCTGCTGACAACAAGAGCCCTTGCCCTTGGGCTAGCCAGTTGGCAATTGTTCCCTAATTGCATCGGAGATGCAAAGTCAACATTCCTTTTCTCAGGAATAAGAGGTTGCTGCTGCTGAGGCTGTTGTTGAGAAGATTTGACATTAACCACATTTAACATGGTACTCTCGGAAAAATTACTCAAAAGTCCGGGGCTTTGAGTTGGTTGCTGAAAAGAAATGTTCAAAGCATTGTTGTTACTACTCGGTTCACCTAAAACACCGGTGAATCCAACATTGTTTGAGGTTCCATTTGGTTGATTATCATCTCTCACCACTCCTGCTCTAACCAAAAACTCCTCCAACGTCATTTCACCCAAATTGGATTGCTTCTGTCCATGATTGGAACTAACTGTTGTCTCATTCTGGAAATCTCTCCATACTTCATCCACAGTCCGCTGATTAAGTGTCCGTGGTAGTGTTAAAGAACCTTGTCTCTGCAAAGTCCCCGCAGCCATACTCCCCTCTCCAACACCAGCAGAAGATGCTAAGCCTTGAGACTCTTCAGCTGTCGAAATATTCTTCAAGAGGTCCTCCAAATTCATTGAACCAACATCCTTTCCGAAACCACAGGTACTCTGGAGCTCCCAAATGTCAAGGAGTACATGGAAGATTGTCTAGTTAAACTAAAACTACCACTTCCCATCGACTTCTCACCGTTTCTCTCTATCTGTGGCGTGTCAGTACAGTTCTTGAAGTTCAAGTAAGATCCCATTGTGCTATAACTCAGGGGAAACTGAAATCTGATCAAAGGTTGATTAATAAGACATTATCAGGGAAAACTAGACTTAGTATGATACACTATATCCTCACAGTGCAGCAAAAACAACTTTTAGCGGTAATATATGTATATACACATTAACAAAAAGTGCTAAAATCTTTACAAACATTATTTAATTGTCATTGGACAATGCCGCTATAGGATTTAAAAACACTTACAATGAATGTTAATTGCCTCAAAAGTTACATATTTAGCCGCAGTTAACAATTATAGAAGGTCTTAGCCACAATTCGAACAGTGGTAAGATGCAACCTTACTTCACTATAGGTTTAAAGAACTTAAAATCAACAGCTAAGAAACTAGTTGATATTTGAACATATCATGCTTTTGACATTAACTCACTCTAGGACACTCTTAAAATGCGGGTGGACCCAATTTCAAGCAGTAAATATCTCAGAAAGTCACTCAACAATAAAAAAGTATATGGCAAAGTCATTTAACTTTGTTTTTCATCAATAATTCTTGCCTTGAAATATATCAAAATCTGCATGGTTGATAAAAAAAATTTAAAGCTACTTTTAGCCTACAAGTAGAGAACAAAAAAGGGAAGATACTTACACTTGTTTTGGGGTAAAAATAATCTTTCCTATGTCTCAATTTACTGATATTTTTCATTTTTGAGAGTTAAAAAATTTAAGTTTGACTAATATTTTTTGCATGAAATCTTTAAATTTGATTACAAAACTTTTTGAAATAAAATTTATACCTTTGTAAACTACTTACAAAAGGAAGCAGTGTAAGTTATAATAATTGACAATTCAAAATATATAATAAAACGAATTTACGATCAACGATAAATTTATTTAAATGTCAAATTCAAAGATATGACGTATCCAAAGTTACATAACTTTGTTGCATAATTCCTCATAGTTGAGTCACCTTTGTAATTCCTCAAAGAGTCAAAGTGTACCCTATAATTGAAGATAAATAGTTGATTCAAGAATCAACTTCAATCTTAAGTTCATTCATGATTCATTCGTATTAGTGAAACATACTCCACAAATCACAATCAATACGAACATCATATATATTATCACAATCAAGAAATATTTGGAGGTGAATTATTAATTTGGACGTGAATCATTAACTTCATTCTCGAATGATTAACAACTTTAAAAACACCCTTCTTACTTCACTAACTGAACTTAAATACACATAGATCTTACTCGTGAAACATATCCTAAGATCTCGTCCAGTATAGAAGTGTGTTTGAATATTTCCCTCAATTTTTTACAAGAGTTTGAAACTATTTGTTTTGTCATGTGACAGATTGAATGTATCAAAATTTAGAGATATTTTAGAGGTTGTCATTCATTTATGGACGAAACTAATAATTTGAATCTAAGTTCAAAATATTCTCCATACTTTGTCTTTCTTTTTGTTTTTCTTCGTGATAAAAATGATGTGAAAAAAAGTAGGCAATTAGTCTTCCACAAGCTCATGCAAATCAGGAAGAAAAAAGAAATCTTCAAAGCATTATTATCTGATAAAAATCAGAAAACAAATCAAATTCAAAGCATGAATTACATGAAGAGAGTTGTAATCTTGAAAGAACATAAATTAAAATATTAAAAAAGCAAGTTCATTTAATTAAATATTCATTTCATCCAAAGGAAATATAATAAGAAGTTGAAGAAAATTACTAATACTAATAGTCAATTAACATTTCTAAGAAAAAGAAATAAAATGGAAAATTGACAAAAAAGAGGACTCTGACGAAATGAATAGAGCAGTAACACAATTGTACCTTTTTTTTTAAGAGCAAAGCAAAGCGTGTCGATCCTTTCTTCTTTGTAAGTTTAAACGCTTGGTGAGTGTCTCTCTTGCTTGTTAATGGTGCCCGACAAGGTGGTTCATTTCCTGTTTTTATTTTGTTTTTTTACTTCAAAGGCTAAGAGAGTGAGTGCGTGAGTTAGAAGTGGGACGAGTTTGATTAGATTCGATTTTTTAGTAGTACTATTTATAAACAATACAATAATTATTTATCGTGCTTTATCGAACAAATCAAAATTCTTCTAAAAGATCACCTTTTTTTTCTTTGGACTGTAGAAAGTGGGCTGAAACTTCTCTCCAATTGAGAATTGTGTAGACTTGCTACATGTTATGCGTCTATGTCAACTAGAGTATGAAGTTACTATGATTAGCCTACTCGTCATTGTTAGCAAGAGTTTGTTAGGATCTACAAGTTTCCTATAGTAACTCATTATACACATGCGTTAAGTATAGTATATGTACACCCAATTATAATTAACTTTTCATTCAATAGTTAGATCAAAGTTTTTTATCTTCTTCTGCTTAATTTATCATGATATCAAAGCATTAGCATTACGGCTAGATAAATTGTTGTCTAGTTTCAAAGTATGTCTAGGTTCTCATTCAGTAGAATCATAAGCATAATCCAAAGTTGTTCATAAATGGGCAATCACATTGAATATATTGAAAACTGACAATGTCTATCAAATATAAATCATGCAGCTCCTGCTATCTGCAACTATAATCATCCTTTGTATCTTCAACATAATAATACTCCAGGTGGCTCTTTAATCTTTTTATAACTTATTACCTCTAAGAAATATACAATCTGGAGTAGATCCATGAGAATTGGCTAGGTAAGAGTAAGATAGATTTTGTTGATGATAGATTTCTTAAATGCACTTGAAAATTGTTTAATATTTGAAAAAATGTAATGCTACGATTTTTCCTAGATTATGAATGTTGTTAGACATGACATGATTTGTTGAGTTGTACTGATGTTTTTCAGTCTGGAGGTCTAGCTATAAGTGCATCTCAAAATAACACTAAAGCTCCTAACCTAATTCCCTTAACTCATCCTATTTTTTTCACACAAGACCAATATCATTGGATCTTGCAAATGTTGTCTATGTGAAGTGAGAATGGAGGAAATATACCACTAAAATTGTAGCTTGTCACGACGTCATGATGACCCACAATTCAAAAATTCTCAGAATGGCGTCTAAGTAAAAAATAACACACAACTCCAAGAGAAATCAAACCACAAACGATAAAAAAGAATGATAAAGAATATCTCAAAACCTGATAGCACAAGTACAAAAAGTTTTTAATACAATTTTAGAGTGTGAAACACATCACAATTCTCTAAAAAGAAACAAAGACTGAAAATAAATGACGAAACTAATGGTGATCCGGAATCAGGATCTCACTATCACTCCAAAAAGATCTCCAACGCTAGAAACAATCATCCACCCGCAGGGAGTATCCGGACTAGAATCTGCATCAAAAGTAATACCAAAGAAGGTATGAGTATAATCCATGAGTACTCAGTAGGCTTGAACGACTAAGCAAAATGAATTAATTAACTTATGAAATATACTAAGAAACGATTCCACTTGTATACAAAAAAGTTTTGTTCTTCAGTGCCGTCAATTTATTATGAATGACGCGAGTAAAGTAAAAACATAAGGTCATAACAGTTTTCATATCACATACAAGTCAAGCAATTCAAATGATTAATACAATAAAATGAGATGATGTAATGATGTGGTGGTAGATGATGTAATGATGTGGTGGTACAGTAAAATCAAGGCTATTGCACAACCTGTCGTATACACTTTATCGAGCTAAGGCTCCAATACAAGGATTCATGGGAGACTCTCAGTCAATATACCAAATCACAATCTCAATATCCTCAACAACTTGCTACCTCACTGTGGTAAAAAATATAAAAAGATGTCTCGTTTTGTTAATAAAAAAGAATCTATATTATTTTTTTAATTTTCTTAATAACATGATATGATGAATGAGGACAGATGCATCACAACTCATATATAATATGGAGACAATAATCAACTCAATATGTATCAACAATCTAAATTTCTCAAAACTCAACTAGATCGTGATATACATACACCCTCATATGAAAAATAGTGAGAAAGGATTCATTTGAAATAAGTGAATTCTATTATAACGTTTTTAGCTCAGGCCCTCACTTGAGCATTACAAGTCAAATAAAATTACAATTCTCTCTCACAAGAAACTAATGAATCATATGCTCCCAGAGCAAATAAAACAACAGTTAGAGTCATAACATACACTAAATAACATATAGGTCCCCACACGGGTAACACAATAAAATTAAGCGCTGCACGAGAAACACAATACAACTCACATCTCAAAATCATGCTACGATTTCTTCCCATAGCAATAAGAATGATCAATTATCCTCAACCACACGCTAACTGAAACGATCTTTAACTATCAAGAATGGAAAAAGTTCATCTAAAGGAGTAAAATGATATCCATACTAATGGTATTTGAAATTGGGGTTAAAACAGTTCAAAAATTATTTCAGAAACCAAAAGGTTAAAGATAAGTTTTTAGTTGAAAATCAAGTTCTACAAGTCAAGATGAGTCTGTAGTTGAAAAACTCATCAAAAACAAGCAAGAATTGAGCTCTAAATTAAGAATTTACTTCTTTTCCAGCTTTAGAAGACCCCCCCACCCCCCCAAAAAAAAAAAGCCACATTTGAAATGCAATAAAAATGAGAAATTTTGGAACTTTTTTTAATCAAAATTAGAAGAAAAATCTCAAAACCTACATCTAAAATGCGGTAAAAAATGAGAGATTTTGAAGAAAAACTTTTCAAAATTAGTTTACCTACAATACAAGGACCTTAAATCTCGAAAATCAATAAAAACTCATTTCAAATCGACCTTCAAATTAACAATTTTTGTTTTGTCTACTTTGGGGTTTAAAATCTCAACTTAATGGATATAAATTATTAAATATAAAAGGGATAGGGTTAGAAATACGTACCCAATGATTATGAAAGAAAAATACATCAAAAATCATCTCAAACCGATTTTTCTAGCTCTCAAAATGTCAAAAATACAAAATGAGTTTGAATAGATATTTAACTCAATGAATTCATCACAAAAACACATTTTTCGTCGCTACCATCTATTTTTCGCCACTAAAAGTATGCACCAGCAACCTTTAAAATATTTTTTTGACCCTCAAAACTCATTCACAATCCTATAAACATGAATCGATAGTGCAAATTCACCATTAAACATGTTTTGAAACCAATGGACTTGTCATATTTCACAAAAATATAATTATGATCAAAATACCCCTCGAAAACCATTTAGGTTAGAAATTTAACTTTTTACCTAAATATTCAAATCACATCCTTAGGTCTCAGGATTCTAAATGATCACCTTACTACAAAAAACTCAATGTTCTAGACTCAATAAACTATTAGAATTGTCGTAAGACGCTTGAAACTCATAATATTGACCAAAGACAACCATATTGAAGATTCTCAACTCAAAAGGGACAAAATCATCAAAAACACACTCAATCACTTCGGGGACCACAACAATCATTCTCGCAATCCAAACTAAGTATGAAAAAATAAAAGGAAGGATAAAATGGTCATATCACAAGTAAAAGCAAATTCACAAGAAATGAAACATTACACAGTTGCATATAGTTTATTGGTTGTCTTAGTGTCAAAATATGTCCATAAGGACTGGACAGTTAATACTAGAGCATCTAATCACATGACTTTTCAATTTGAACTCTTAGATAGAATCAAAATAGTACCAAAATCTGGGAGGAAATAGTTAATTTACCTATTGGAGTTGTGATTTCAGTTTCATATGTTGGTAATACAAGGGTTATTGGTAATCACATTATTGAGAATGTGTTGTTTGTTCCTGACTTTAAAATGCAATCTTCTCCCAATTTCACAGATTATCAAGAAAATATATAATAAGTTTATTCAACCTATGACAAATATGAAGATGTGGCCAAAAAACATAAGACCAATAATTGAACCAACTAAAATAACTGTCATGTCAGAATAACCAAGCAAAAATAGGATAAAATAGTGATGAGCTTGTTAAGAAGAAGGTGAAAAGGCTACAAGAGAGGAAATAAAATGAAATATTTTGTTTGCTTAACTAATGGACATAACAAGAAAAGATGTTCAATTCTAGTAAATTGTGCTTTGGTATCTTTCACTGAATTTTATACTTTTTAATTGTATTTTTTTACTTTAAAATATGTTTGTAGTAAATACTGAAACTTTGACTGTTGAAATTTGTAGTGATGGAGAATTTAGTGCATCCGATTTTACAAATACTGCAATTGAAAGTCAACCAAGTGTAGTTGCAGATCAAATGACACCTACCACAACATGTGTGAGGTTTACAATTGCCTTAACATCTGTGAAAAGGTATATCACTGCTGTATCAACTGGTGTAAGGCTTGCAACTACCTCAACATCTGCAGCAAGGCCTACAAGTGCTACATCAACTGGTGTGAGGTTTACAACTACCTAAGCATCTAGGGAAAGACCTACCAGTGCTACATCAATTGTTGTGAGACTTACAACAATTCTATTAGGTAATCAACAATAAACTTCTGGTGTTGCTAGTAAAAAAGAAAGAGTAACACAACTTTGAGAGGTGGTACAATTATTGGATATAAGAGATCAAGACAAAAATAAATGCAAAATAGTTGTTATGGTGTATTATTAAAATCAAGTGACAATGTAATTGCGATGATATGTATTCTATTATTTACAAACATTTAATGATATTAGTTCATTTGTAAGTGAAAACTTTTATTGTTTTCTTAGTTTGAAACTGTCGGTAAATAGTGTCAAACAGTCTTGCATTGACAAGTTTAGTTCCTATTAATATTGATTTTGGTTACGAATCTAGTGGACTAAAGTGAAAGAGAAGAATTGCAGTTACGCAAAGATAACTACGAGATGAGAACTATAGAAACATCATATATTTATATAAAAGAGAACCTTAGGCCCGCCTACGTGGCACCACCACAAACAAGAATTTCCTTTTAAATTTATTTATTTTCAAAACTAGTCTTCCTCTTTCATGAAAAGATGTGACTTTTATGAAAAGTTGTGACTTTAATGAAGAGTTGCGACTTTTATCAAAAGTTGTGACTTTTATGAAAAGTTGTGACTTTAATGAAGAGTTGCGACTTTTATCAAAAGTTGTGACTTTAATGAAGAGTTGAAATTTTTATCAAACATTATGACTTTTATGAAAAGTTGCGACTTTAATGAAGAGTTGCGAATTTATGAAAAATTGCGACTTTTATTAAAGGTTGTGAACTTTCTAAAGGGTTACACATTTTCCAAATGGTTGTAACCTTTCTGGTAAGACACAATAAACATTTGTTCACACTACCCTATGTTGTCTATAAATAGAAGGATTTCTTGTCATTTTAAAACAACATAAATTCTTATCTTCTTCCGCTACTTCCGCAAAACTAAATATTTGTGTACTTTGCTCCTGTTGAGAGAGTTATTGACACCAGTGTTTTTTTTTATCAATAAGTTGGTGAATAATATCGTTCCATCGTGAGAGGATGCAATTCTTTAAACCTCTTTTATTGGAGGAGAATCGTTTTCTTAAGGAGATATTGTGTATTCAGCGAACTCGATTTTTCCTTTATATTTCATTCTATTTTCTGATATGTTTTTTACACTCATTAATTTATGTTTATGATATTAATTGTTGTTTTTGAGTACATGTTTTAAACTTTGTTTTTTATGTTTCTGCAAAGTTATTTTTCTCCGATTATATTTAAAATATACACATATAATACGTATATTTATTGTACAGAAATAATTATTGTAAAAGTACTATATATAAGCTTACATATTATCTATTTTTACATAGATATGAAATTTCTCACTTATCAATTGAAGAAATTCATTATGCAAGTTCAAAAGTTATAATTATTTTCATGTTCAAGCATAATTTCTTTTTTAAATATGTTAACAAATTTTTTAATTTTCTCCTTAGACATATATCACAATTGTATAATCTATGCAACTTAAATGTTTCTTTTTATTACGAAACACCTTTGTATATATATTCTTATTTTTTTCTTTATTTTCCTTTTAATGTTGATTAAAGAACCAATGATTTATTATATCGTGAATAATTCATTCATTAGAGGTTCTTGAGTTATGTGATAATGACAAATAATCAAATTCATGTTGGAATATTGCTAATATTTTTTTAAGAACCTATTTTTCTATTATTTTTAATGTATGGATATTAGTAAAAAATTATTTGCAAAATCAATGCAATTATTATTTATGGCTGCGCGAAGCGCGGAAGAATTACCTAGCTCAATCCATAACAAGAACTCATGTATCACCAAACACTTAAGGCATAATAAATGTCTCTTTGTTTGGCTTAATGCTTAATGACTTGATCCCAACTGTTTTGGTTCTGCCTTCATTTTCGAATATTGTTAAGTTGATATCTTGAAGATTTTATTTTTGTTTATGAATTTGTATTTAATCTGTTAAAGGGTTGTTCTGAAGACTCTTTTTAATGAATTTGTGTTTGTATGAAGGTAATGTCTTTGTGAAGTTGTTAGTTAGATTTGTTTTAAGGGGCTACCCTGAAGATAATGTCTTTTTTATGACATTTCATTATCATTGAAGATTCATAATACAAATCAATACATCTTAAAATAATAAGTAAAAGTCATATCACAATAATTGAAATAACAATGATATCAATACTAGTGCTAGATTTCACTTGTCTTCCATGACTTTCTTGTCTTCCTTTCCTTCTATGTTTTTCTTGTCTTCCTTGCTATGATCGATGGGTTCTTCATATTGGATTGTAATTGCATGTTAAATCATTTGCATAAGTCCATCGAAAGAATTCACATCCATTACCAGATGTATATTTTTGACAACCCCAAAAAATTCTTTCAGAATTAGTTGGTGTCCTTGACATCTAAAGTTTAACATAGAGTCCTCAATAGCAACATCGATCTGTCATGATGAAGACCAACAAATTAGAGTTGCATGAAAAAAAGAGATGAGTAGATTGAAGCAAAAACAAATAAAGGAAAAGAAATTTGGAAAGAGAAGATCAAGAAAGAGGTTAGGAAACACGCTCAATATTATCCAACAATGGTGTTGAGTGCAAAGAAGGAAGAAAATGGTCTTTAGATCTCCAAAAAGGACTGTTATAACCTTTTTAGAAGGTCTCATGCTTTCTATGAACTCTTGCCACATGGATACCAAGTCAAAAATTGTGTTAAAATGTTGAATTTCGATGAGTTCGGGGATTTAAATGACAAAGAGGTAAGTATGGGTGGCAGCGGGTCCGGAACCGAGATTGCCAAACCGGTAGTAATCGGAATCGACACGAAACCGGGATTCACCAGCCTGAATCGTACCAAAATTGAAACGGATCGGTACCGATAGTGCCGATATTTTTTCCCTGCTCCGGTCCCGATCCGCTAGGAAATCGATATGAAACTGGACTAAAATCGGATCAGATTCTGGGAATGGCCGAGTATATTATTAATAAATATTATTAAAATCAATTAAAAATTAAAAAAATAGAAATAATTATTTTAAAGTTAAAAAATTATACTTTTCAAACTTTTAAAGTTAATTAATTATATTTTATAAACTTCAAAGTTTGAAAGTTTGTAAAACTTTAAACTTTAAAGTTTAAACTTTAAATTTTGAATTTTGATAGTTTGTAAAATTCAAACTTTCAAATTATAAATATATAATTTAAATGGCATAATACATAAATATATCCTTTAATTTAGCCTCATTTTATATTTATGCCCTCCAACTTTGAGTGTGCACAAATAAGTATTTAAACTTGTATAAAGTTAAATAAATAGACACAGGAGTCTTATGTGTCACAATATGCGTAGGACACCACATAGGATACAAATTTCCATGTAGAATGTCATGTAGGATGTCATGTAGTAGGTTTGTGTCTATTTGTTTAATTTTATACAAGTTAAAGTGTCTAAATGTGCACACCCAAAGTTAAGAGCATAGATGTGAAACGACACCAAGTTAAAGGGCATATTTACGTATTATGCCAATTTAAATATTAGTTTGATACTTTAAATATAATTTATATTATATAAATTTAAAATTTTATATTTTCCGTTTAAAATTTTAACTTTAGAAGTTTGAAAATTTAAATTTCAAACCTTGAGGTTATAAAATTTTAAATTCAAACTTTAAAAACTATAAAATTTTAAATTTCACAATAATAAAAAATAAATTTAATACAATAATAAAAAAAATTAAGGTGAATAGCCTAGACTTTTATTAATATTAATTTGATAGTACAATTTTGATCTACAAAAATATTAGTAGAGTATTAAAAGATCTAATCTACACAGCCACCTTCTAGGAAGGGTTCTGTTTGAATTAGATCTCGAATTATCATACTCATACTAATAGACAATTAAACATTTAAATTTAATAGTCGGTGCTACGATAGAGATCCTTTCTTAAATCATTTAACATTTCTATAGTAACATGATCGGGAATTGGTTGAATAGATAAATCCTCCATTGCTTCAATCCCGTCGTCACTATAATCTTGCATTATTTCATCAACATCACTTTGAAATTTGGTCGGTAGTGGTTCACGACCCAAATTTCTTCTCTCGGCATTAATCCAATCTCTAAATAATACCGATATCTCCAAGCTATCTGCTGCTAGTGAATGCCTATGCTCTCCAATTTGAAACCTTGCTGCACTAAAAACGCCTTCCGAAGCTACTGAAGATGCTTGAATAACTAATACATCTCGAGCCATCGGTTGAAGTTTTGGAAATCCTTTGCCGCGATTTCTCCACCATGCTAGAACATCGTCAGTAGGTTCTGTATTTTGATTAACATATGCATCAAAATCATTTCTATTATTGTGAGAAATTTCAAGATAAGAATCTAAATAATCATCAATATTATCTTCATTAAGTCTACTCCTAGAACTTTCAGGTTCTTGATCACTTGATAAATTTATATTAGAATTATATAAGTCATACAATTTTCTAGCTTCAAATTTTATGCTATCTTTAACTTCTTGACAACTAGGAATTTCATCTTTTTCACTATCAATATCCAAGTTAAAATATATATTATCAACCATCTTAGATGCACCTACATCTTTGTAATGAGAGTTTATGTAACGACCTGTTTAGTCGTTTTGAGCAACAGATTTTATTCTGGAAAAACTGGCAGATGTGACGGAGGCCACGACGGACCGTCGTGGAGGGTGTCGTTTCAAAACACTTAGAAAAACTGAAATTGGGTACTGAAAATCGACTCTCTGAACGTCGTGACGGAGTGGCAGGACGGACCGTCGCAGGCTCGACGGCCCGTCACAGGCCATCCACTTAAACAAGTCTCTGTTGCATACGACGGACAGCAGGACGGACCGTCGCAGGCGCGACGGCCCGTCACGGGCTACGCAATCCCAGTTCGGGTCGGATTTCTTTACACGTTTTAAGGGCCGTTTTTGACTATTCCTGCTTTAATTATAAATTTATAGGGTTAATGTTAATAAGTCTAATTACTTGGGGGTTAAAAGAGGTAACCTTAAGTTAATTAGTGGGTTATTATTGCCATCTTTTATTCTTAATTATATATTAATTAGGGTAAAAGAAAGAGGGTTTGAATAAACAAAAATAGAAAGAACAGCAAGAGAGAGAGAGAATCGATCAAGAGAGAGAGACGAAGAGGATAGCAAGGATTTTGAGAAGATAGCTTGTTGATTCAATTCTTCGGTGGAGGTAGGTTATGGTTTATGTTACGATATTCGTAGTGAACTCTTAATAGTGAATATTATGTGTTGATAGTATTGTAAACCCTGCTATGTGCTTAAGTTGTATGCTTGCATGATTATGATTATAAATTGTGATGAATTAACAAAGCATGATGAAGCTATTGAATCCCTAATCTTGAAAGAACCCTAATTCACTTGATATATTATATAATGAGAATGATGATGCCTTAGTATGAAAGAAGGCTTGATAAATTATATAATGAGAATAATGATGCCTTAGTGTAAAAGAAGGCTTGATGAATTAGGGGATCGGGTGCCACGTTCCGGTACCAGGATAGAATGAATATGAGGATCGGAGTGTCACGTTCCGACACCAGGATAGAATATGGATCGGGTGCCACGTTCCGGTACCAGGATAGAATGAATATGAGGATCGGAGTGTCACGTTCCGACACCA
This sequence comes from Solanum habrochaites, assembly GCA_027704765.1. NCBI lineage: Eukaryota > Viridiplantae > Streptophyta > Magnoliopsida > Solanales > Solanaceae > Solanum > Solanum habrochaites. The sequence goes on from JAKWJA010002498.1 coordinate 51,944,224, forward strand.
GGATAGAATATGGATCGGGTGCCACGTTCCGGTACCAGGATAGAATATGGATCGGGTGCCACGTTCCGGTACCAGGATAGAATGAATATGAGGATCGGAGTGTCACGTTCCGACACCAGGATAGAATATGGATCGGGTGCCACGTTCCGGTACCAGGATAGAATGAGGATCGGAGTGCCACGTTCCGGCACCAGGATAGAAATAGAGGATCGGAGTGTCGCGTACCGACACAAGAGGAAGAAAGATAATGAATCTTGAAAGATAATGAATATACTCAATCTAATGAACTTAATTCCCAAATAAGTATGGTATTGAGGCTTGAGTCCTCATGTGTGAACTCCGTTGTAGTTATTGATGAATTCATGTTGTTATTGCTACATGTTGAGTATTGTAGTTGATTTACATTATTATTGATATATACTGTTCCCTATTTTGAGTTGGCCGATGATATCTACTCAGTACGTGTGGTTGTACTGACCCCCTACTTTCATGTTTTCCTCTTTGTTACTTGTGTAATGCAGCAAACGTTCTGTCAACTTCAACTCAACAGCAGATCTAGCCAGTCTTCACTTCATCGGAAATTCAGGGTGAGCTAATGCGTCTAGCTTGGACTGGGTCTTCTTCTTCAAGTCTTGATGCCTTGAACTTCCGGCATGGACTAGCTTTTTAGTTAATTTGTTCTTAGACACTCCTAGTTAAGTAATTTGAGATAGATGTTCTTGTGATGATGACTTCCAGATTTTGGGGATAATAATAATAGTATTGAATTGTTTTTATTAATGAGTTTAAGTCTTCCGCATTATTTTCTGTTGATATATCTTGAAATGTTAAGGTTTAGATGGGTTGGTTCGCTCACATAGGAGGGTAAATGTGGGTGCCAGTCGCGTCCCTGATTTGGGTCGTGACAAACTTGGTATCAGAGCATTAGGTTCATTGGTCTCATCACACAAGAACAGGTCTAGTAGAGTCTTAAGGAACGGTAGGGGGATGCCTTTACTTTTCCTTGAGAGGCTATAAGACTTTAGGAAAATTTCACTCTTTCATTCTTCTTTCGTGCTACTACTTGAGTCCAATTGGTATCTGGGCGATACGAATTGGTATCTGACCATCTTCACTCTATTTCGCAGATGGTTAGAACTAGAGCAACGACCGCACCAGCAGCAACAACGGAAAGACAAGAAACGACTGAGCCAGCCACTGGGGCTGTAGCTCGAGGAAGAGCAACGGCAAGAGGCCGTGGGAGAGGTCGTGGGAGGACGTCCTCTAGAGGAAAAGGACAAGCACCTAGCCCCTCTGATACTAGGGCGGTGACTCCTCCACCGACCGAGGAGGTGATAAGAGAGGGGGAGGAAGGGGAGAATGAACAAGGGCAGAATGAGGAAATGCCACCCCAACCTACCCCAGAGATGATCAACCAGGTACTTGCTTATCTTAGTGGGTTATCCGATCAGGGTCAGGCACCTCCAGTGGTTTCTGCACCAACACCTCCGGTTTCAGAGGTACGACATGCGGCTACTATGGCTCCCCGCATGGATGCATCATTGGGAATAGGCACATTTCCACGTCTGACTACTGGGCCTATAATGACAAATGATCAGCATGAACTTTTCAGTAAGTTCTTGAAATTGAAACCTCCAGTCTTTAAGGGCGCAGAATCAGAGGATGCCTACGATTTTCTGGTTGATTGTCATGAGCTACTACACAAGATGGGTATAGTAGAACGGTTTGGCGTTGAGTTCGTGAGTTATCAGTTTCAAGGGAACGCCAAAACGTGGTGGCGGTCACATGTTGAGTGTCAACCAACAGAGGCACCACCTATGACTTGGGAATCATTCTCTACCCTGTTTATGGAGAAGTATATCCCAAGGACTTTGAGAGATAGAAAAAGGGACGAGTTCTTGAGTCTAGAGCAAGGGAGGATGACAGTTAACGCGTATGAGGCTAAATTTCGCGCACTATCCAGATACGCCACCCAACTTTGTTTCAGTCCACAAGAACGGATTCGCCGTTTTGTGAAGGGGTTGAGGTCAGAGTTGCGGATTTCAGCCTTACAGGTAGCGGCTACGGCAACATCCTTCCAAGAGGTGGTAGACTTTGTGATAGAGGTGGAAGGAGTGAAGCCAGACGACTTCACCACGACATCGACATCGAAAAGGTTTCGAAGGGGAGGAGAGTTTAATGGTTCCCACTCTAGAGGACAGAGCTCCGGAGGTTACTCAAGTCGACCAATTCAGTCTTCACTACAGACTGTAGTTGGGGGTCCACCTCAGAACGGTCAACACTACTCCGAGAGACCTATGCATGAACCCCGAGAGTGTTATGGATGTGGGGAGGTTGGACACATCAAGAGGTATTGTCCAAACCAGAGTTACAGAACCCCACTAGCTAGAGGTAGAGGTGGTCATGGTAGAGGCCGCTTTTCTGGAGGACGTGGTGGTCGAGGTAATGGTGGTCATCACAACGGCAAAGGTGATGGGCAAAATGGAGCCACTACTACGCAACATGGTAGGGGCAATGGACAGACAAACGATAGGGCCCATTGTTACGCTTTCCCTGGGAGATCGGAAGCGGAGGCGTCTGATGCTGTTATCACAGGTAATCTTTTGGTTTGTGATTGCATGGCATCTGTATTATTTGACCCTGGCTCCACGTTTTCATATGTATCTTCATCATTTGCTAATGGTCTAAAATTGCATTGTGAATTACTTGACATGCCTATTCGTGTTTCTACACCGGTGGGTGAGTCTGTGGTAGTTGAAAAGGTACATAGGTCTTGTTTGGTGAACTTTGTGGGAAGCAACACTTATGTAGATTTTGTTATTTTAGAAATGGGTGACTTTGATGTAATTCTGGGTATGACTTGGCTTTCTCCAAATTTTGCGATCTTGGATTGTAATGCTAAAACTGTGACATTGGCCAAGCCTGGGACAGATCCGTTAGTGTGGGAGGGTGACTACACTTCCAATCCGGTGCGTATCATCTCATTTCTTCGTGCTAAGAAAATGGTTAGTAAAGGGTGTTTAGCTTTCTTGGCACATCTCAAGGATGACACTATCCAAGTACCTTCGATTGAGTCGGTTTCGGTGGTCCGTGAGTTTCTTAATGTATTCCCTGCAGATCTTCTGGGTATGCCCCCAGATAGGGATATTGACTTCTGTATCGATCTTGAACCGGGTACACGCCCCATTTCTATACCCCCTTACAGAATGGCCCCCGCGGAGTTAAGAGAATTAAAAGCCCAACTTCAAGAATTGTTGAGCAAAGGCTTTATTAGACCAAGTGCATCTCCTTGGGGTGCTCCGGTTTTGTTTGTAAAGAAGAAAGATGGGAGTTTTCGGATGTGCATAGACTACCGGCAGTTGAACAAGGTGACTATAAGAACAAGTATCCTCTTCCTCGCATTGATGACTTGTTCGATCAGTTACAAGGTGCTTGTGTCTTCTCTAAGATTGACTTGAGATCCGGTTATCATCAATTGAAAATACGAGCAACGGATGTGCCAAAGACTGCTTTTCGAACGAGGTATGGGCATTACGAATTTGTAGTGATGTCTTTTGGTCTTACGAATGCCCCTGCTGCGTTCATGAGTTTGATGAACGGGATTTTTAAGCCATATTTAGATCTCTTTGTGATCGTATTTATTGATGATATACTAATATACTCCAAGAGTAAGAAGGAACATGAGGAGCATTTGCGAATTGTATTGGAAATGTTGAGGGAGAAAAAGCTTTATGCCAAGTTCTCTAAGTGTGAGTTTTGGCTAGATGCAGTGTCCTTCTTGGGGCATGTGGTTTCGAAGGATGGGGTGATGGTAGATCCTTCTAAGATTGAGGCAGTGAAGAATTGGGTAAGACCCACTAATGTGTCAGAAATACGGAGTTTTGTTGGGTTAGCTAGCTACTACCGCCGCTTTGTCAAAGGATTCTCTTCTATTGCTTCCCAATTGACGAACTTGACTAAGAAGAATGTTCCATTTGTATGGTCAGATGAATGTGAGGAAAGCTTTCAGAAGCTTAAGACTTTGTTGACTACCGCACCTATCCTCACCTTGCCGGTAGAGGGTAAGAACTTCATTGTTTATTGTGATGCATCCTATTCGGGTTTGGGTGCAGTGCTAATGCAAGAGAAGAACGTGATTGCTTATGCCTCAAGACAATTAAAAGTGCATGAACGTAACTATCCACTCATGACTTGGAATTGGCCGCGGTAGTGTTTGCATTGAAGCAATGGAGACACTATTTATATGGGGTTAAGTGTGAGGTCTACACGGATCATCGTAGCCTTCAGTATGTCTTTACTCAGAAAGATTTGAACTTGAGGCAAAGGAGATGGATGGAACTACTGAAGGACTACGACCTCACTATTTTGTATCATCCGGGAAAGGCGAATGTTGTGGCAGATGCCTTGAGTAGAAAGGCGGAAAGCATGGGAAGTCTAGCTCATTTGCAAGCCTCTAGACGCCCATTGGCTAGAGAGGTTCAGACTCTGGCTAACGACTTGATGAGGTTGGAAATAAATGAGAAGGGAGGATTGTTGGCTAGTGTGGAGTCAAGATCTTCTTTTCTTGATAAGATTAAGGGAAAACAGTTTGATGATGAGAAACTAAGGCAAATCCGAGATAAAGTGTTGCGAGGAGAGGCTAAAGAAGCAACAATCGACGAGGAAGGTGTGTTGAGGATTAAGGGAAGGGTATGTGTACCCCGCATTGATGATTTGATCAACACTATTCTGGCAGAAGCTCATAGTTCAAGGTATTCTATACATCCGGGTGCAACCAAGATGTATCGCGACCTAAAACAACACTTTTGGTGGAGTAGAATGAAGCGCAATATTGTTGACTTTATTGCCAAGTGTCCAAACTGTCAACAAGTGAAATATGAACACCCAAGGCCCGGAGGAACACTTCAAAGAATGCCCATTCCTGAATGGAAGTGGGAGAGAATTGCAATGGACTTTTGTGGTTGGTCTTCCAAAGACACTGGGGAAGTTTGATTCAATTTGGGTAATTGTGGACAGATTGACTAAGTCTGCTCATTTCATTCCGGTCAAGGTGACTCACAATGCAGAGAAGTTAGCAAAAATCTACATCTCAGAAATCGTTCGATTGCATGGGGTTCCACTATCCATTATATCAGATAGAGGTACGCAGTTTACTTCTAAGTTTTGGAAAACATTGCATGCAGAATTGGGTACTAGGTTGGACCTTAGTACCGCGTTCCATCCTCAGACCGATGGTCAGTCCGAGCGAACGATTCAAGTGTTGGAGGATATGCTTCGCGCATGCGTGATAGAGTTTGGTGGCCATTGGGATAGCTTCTTACCTTTGGCAGAGTTTTCGTACAATAATAGCTATCACTCCAGTATTGATATGGCTCCATTTGAAGCATTGTATGGGAGGAGGTGTAGATCTCCCATTGGTTGGTTTGATGCATTCGAGGTTAGACCTTGGGGTACCGATCTCTTGAGGGATTCGTTAGAAAAGGTGAAGGGCATTCAAGAAAAGCTTCTAGCGGCGCAAAGTAGACAAAAGGAGTATGCAGACCGGAAGGTTAGAGACTTGGAGTTCATGGAAGGTGAACAAGTCTTGTTGAAGGTTTCACCCATGAAAGGGGTGATGCGGTTTGGCAAAAGAGGTAAGCTAAGTCCAAGGTATATTGGACCATTTGAGGTACTAAAGCGAATAGGGGAGGTGGCTTATGAATTAGCCTTGCCCCCAGGGCTGTCCGGAGTGCATCCGGTATTTCATGTGTCCATGTTGAAAAGATACCATGGAGATGGAAACTACATTATCCGTTGGGACTCAGTGTTGTATGAGGAGGAACCTGTTGCTATTTTAGATAGGGAAGTTCGCAAGTTGAGGTCAAGAGAGATTGCATCCATCAAGGTGCAATGGAAGAATCGACCGATTGAAGAAGCCACTTGGGAAGGAGGCAGATATGCGGAAAGATACCCACATCTGTTTACGGATTCAGGTATCCCTTTCGCACTTGTTTTTCCTTCTTGTGATCGTTCGGGGACGAACGATGGGTAAATTGGTATCTATTGTAACGACCTGTTTAGTCGTTTTGAGCAACAGATTTTATTCTGGAAAAACTGGCAGATGTGACGGAGGCCACGACGGACCGTCAAGGGCACGACGGACCGTCGTGGAGGGTGTCGTTTCAAAATACTTAGAAAATCTGAAATTGGGTACTGAAAATCGACTCTCTGAACGTCGTGACGGAGTGGCAGGACGGACCGTCGCAGCTCGCTGCCCGTCACAGGCCATCCACTTAAAACAAGTCTCTGTTGGCTACGACGGACAGCAGGACGGACGTCGCAGGCGCGACGGCCGTCACGGGCTACGCAATCCCAGTTCGGGTCGGATTTCTTTACACGTTTTAAGGGACGTTTTTGACTATTCCTGCTTTAATTATAAAGTTTAGGGTTAATGTTATAAGTCTAATTACTTGGGGGTTAAAAGAGGTAACCTTAAGTTAATTAGTGGTTATTATTGCCATCTTTTATTCTTAATTATATATTATTAGGGTAAAAGAAAGAGGGTTTGAATAAAGAAAAATAGAAAGAACAGCAAGAGAGAGGAGAGATCGATCAAGAGAGAGACGAAGAGGATAGCAAGGATTTTGAGAAGATAGCTGTTGATTCAATTCTTCGGTGGAGGTAGGTTATGGTTTAATGTTACGATATTCGTAGTGAACTCTTAATAGTGAATATTATGTGTTGATAGTATTGTAAACCCTGCTATGTGCTTAAGTGTATGCTTGCATGATTATGATTATAAATTGTGATGAATTAACAAAGCATGATGAAGCTATTGAATCCCAAATCTTGAAAGAACCCTAATTCACTTGATATATTATATAATGAGAATGATGATGCCTTAGTATGAAAGAAGGTTGATAAATTATATAATGAGAATAATGATGCCTTAGTGTAAAAGAAGGCTTGATGAATTAGGGGATCGGTGTGCCACGTTCCGGTACCAGGATAGAATGAATATGAGGATCGGATGTCACGTTCCGACACCAGGATAGAATATGGATCGGGTGCCACGTTCGGTACCAGGATAGAATGAATATGAGGATCGGAGTGTCACGTTCCGACACCAATAGAATATGGATCGGGTGCCACGTTCCGGTACCAGGATAGAATATGGATCGGGTGCCACGTTCCGGTACCAGGATAGAATGAATATGAGGATCGGAGTGTCACGTTCCGACACCAGGAGATAATGATCGGGTCGGGTGCCACGTTCTCGGTACCAGGATAGAATGAGGATCGGAGTGCCACGTTCCGGCACAGGATAGAAATAGAGGATCGGAGTGTCGCGTACCGACACAAGAGGAGAAAGATAATGAATCTTGAAAGATAATGAATATACTCAATCTAATGAACTAATTCCCAAATAAGTATGGTATTGAGGCTTGAGTCTCATGTGTGAACTCGGTTGTAGTTATTGATGAATTCATGTTGTTATTGCTACATGTTGAGTATTGTAGTTGATTTACATTTATTGATATATACTGTTCCCTATTTTGAGTTGGCCGATGATATCTACTCAGACGTGTGGTTGTACTGACCCCCCTACTTTCATGTTTTCCTCTTTGTTACTTGTGTAATGCAGCAACGTTCTGTCAACTTCAACTCAACAGCAGATCTAGCCAGTCTTCACTTCATCGGAAATTCAGGGTGAGCTAATGCGTCTAGCTTGGACTGGGTCTTCTTCTTCAAGTCTTGATGCCTTGAACTTCCGGCATGGACTAGCTTTTTAGTTATTTGTTCTTAGACACTCCTAGTTAAGTAATTTGAGATAGATTTCTTGTGATGATGACTTCCAGATTTTGGGGATATAATAATAGTATTGAATTGTTTTTATTAATGAGTTTAAGTCTTCCGCATTATTTTCTGTTGATATATCTTGAAATGTTAAGGTTTAGATGGGTTGGTTCGCTCACATAGGAGGGTAAATGTGGGTGCCAGTCGCGTCCCTGATTTGGGTCGTGACAGTTTAACAAACAATCATTTTGTCAATAGTTTCTTGAGATCTTGGTTTATTTTTAAATTCATAAAATTTAGAAGAAATCATACAAATATCAGGTAAAACAATGCAAATTGAGGGACTATAAAGTACATATATTCTTTTGGTAGTTAAGTAAAAAACTTTTAGGAATACTATGAGTTCATATATGTCATGTCAATCACTATCATCGAGTCTATATGACATATATGAATTATGAAACTATTTGTAAGGGTTTTCTATATTCGTAAGCGACTACAAGCATTTCATATAAAGAATTTCACCTAGTAGACACTGCTTTTGGAATTTTTCTAGATGGAAGATTATATTCAAAACAAAGATTTTGAAAATCTAAAATGACATGCATTTTAAACTTTTGTGCAACCGTTATCATACATTTGTATAACATCTCTAACAATCAAATTATATATGTGTGCAGTACACCTAATATGATAATCATCACCATAAATAGGGCAAAGAGAAGGTTTTAACAATTCAACAACAACTGTATTATTTGCAGCATTATCTAAGGTGATACTACTTATTTTATCACATATTCCATAACTTTCTAAAATATCTAAAATTGTTTGAGCTATATAACAACCGATTTTATGCATCTGACAACATTTATAACTTAAAATTCTTTTTTGCATAATCCATTTTTCATCAATCCAATGTGCAGTAACAGTCAAATAATCATTACCGTTTATACTATGACCCATATCAGAAGTAATAACTATTTTGCAACTATTATAATAAAAAAACAACGAAGATATTGAAATGTTGTGCTTGATAATCAAATACAACCTTTTTAATTGTATTTCTACCAAAACCTTTAAAATGTGGATTATATACAATTGAAATATAACGTATAAATTCGGGATTTTCAACAAAACTAAATGGCAAACCCATAATAACAATCATTTTAGCTAGTTCTTGTCACGACCCAAATTTGCAAGTCGTGATGGCACCTATGTTCCCAACCAATAGGTAAGCCAATTTAACATATTAACCCAACTAAACCAACAAATGAGTAAAAAGACTAACACTTAGCAAGAATCTCCAACATTGAGTTCCTTATAAGTACGAATTGCGGAAGCTAAAACATATCACCCCAAGAATTGGTGTCTTAAGTACAAGAGCTTCTAGAATACGATGCAAGTCTGAAACTAAAATGACAAATCTAACTTAAGGGATATACTGTCTGAATACTGAATAACAGAATACGTAAAGATAGAGGGAGGTGTGGGCCACAGAACAGCCAAGCAGCTCACCACAACTCCAACTTCAAGCCGGACTCAATTTGCTCCACGAGATGTGCTCCTACTCGGAATCGAATCTGCACCACAAAGAGTGCGACAAGCGTAGTATGAGTACGAAACCACGTGTACCCAGTATGTCTCATTGACCGACAACGAAGAAGTAGTGACGGGAGTTTATACCAAAAAATAAATTCGTAAATTATATAAGTATATATAGATATATATAATATAATAGTATATATATATATATATATATATATAGATATATATATATATATATATATATATATATTACACTCACTATTTAGGTTTCATCAATAAAGGTAATCAAACATCCAGTATTTTCCAAACACCAAACAAAACACATAATCATCAAAATAAATGATGTGATGAAATGCAATGCAATATAACACCATATAATGAATTGTCTCAGAATACCCAGTACACACTCAACCGTATATACATGATACTCCTCGGAAATACATCGAGAGTTCATGACCCATGGGGGACTCGCGAGGTCCATATACCGACACGGATGATCTCCACGTGTCTGTGCGGACGATCTCAACGCACTATCATAATATCAAACAATTTTCGCACGGACGGTCTCCACGTGCCCAAATTACAATCTTAACATCTCACCATCCCCAGCACGGACGATCTCCACGTGCCCAACTTATACTCAGTCTCATCTCTATGCATGTGCATAATATTGTTTCAATAGAGGGGATGATGATGCATCTCAATCCATCAATATGAACATAATACATAACCACCTCAATTATCACAACTATACGGGTGAAATAAATAAAACACAATCACACAAGGAATTCAAGTCAATAATATATCAGCTAATGCCCATATGCTTTGGCATTCTCAAATTTCAATCCACATTCTATAATAGTAATTTTCCGTTTTAAAACACCGGTACTCGTACCAATGCCCGTCACACCATTGATACGAGACCACCATATTTCCCCCTTACCCCTTTGTCTTTTTATTTTAAATCTTTAATTAGGAAAACGTCCTTCAACAAGTCTAAAAAGTCTTAACATACCTTAGATGCCGAACTTGTGCCACGAATCTTTTAAGATTTTTCCTTTCCTTTTCGCAAGGTTTCAGAACGTTCCCAATCTACCAATTTTGCAATATTCGTAAGTAAGCAATTTTTGTAGACATTCAAATTATTATATGTCTATCATAGACGCTAAACTCACTCATATTTTCAACCAAACGCCAAATCTTGATATAATTTATATGCCAATTTGTCAAATTTCAAGCCAAGAATTTAACCTTAATTTCTTAAATACACTAAATTTCAATGTTAGATCATATAATATATATCCAATAATTAATTACCTATCTCAATATATCAAAAACTAGTAAATTAATTTTGTAAATAAATAAAATAAGAATAATTCCACCCTAACGATGCACGACATCAGTCGCAAGCAGCCTGCAATTTTCCTCCAATTTGTCATTCTGTACAGGTGACAATTTGGCCAAATTGTTTGTCACATGCCAATCATTGGCAATCATTGCCCAATGATTGGCTCAAGCCTTTACCCCATCCTTCTTATGCCAAAAAAAAATTATAAGGGAGAAATTTTTGCAGATTAAATTTCCAGATTCAACACGCTATCTTTCAAATCAACTTTATAAAATACTACATGGGATAACCATTAGCGATTAGGATTTTATTAGACTTCACTTCCCTCATATATCAACTAACCATTCCATAATAATACTATCCATGATTAATAAATAAATATCACCAGAAATCAACTACACTAATAAACAACATCATAATAACACTAACCTAGAATACGTGATAATAAATAAATTCTCAACACTATACCTATATCTTAATGAAAAAACAATTCCTAATACCAAAAGAATAATAATTAACAACATCTAACCTCTGAAAACTATTTCTATGCAGATTGAGAAAGAATGAAAATTTTGCGTTTACCTGAGCAATTCTTATTGTTTTTCCTCTCGTTCGTCGCTTACGGTAAGTTTCTGCCTCCACCCTTTTATTTTCTGAACAAGAGTTGTTAACCGTGAAACCCCACTAATCTATTATATATTACTATATTAATAAAAGTTTCATCAACTAGGTACTGTAGTTATCAATAGTTAAAATACCCCTTTAAATTTTCAGAAAAGAGTCAAAACTAGTCCTAATTCTCAAAACGACCTAGGGTCGTTACATCACCTACCACTCAACACACAAACGTTCGTCCTCGAACGGAAAAGAAAAGAGCTAACCTGAACGCTCAAAAAGATGAGGATATTTACTCCTCATGTCTGACTCTGTCTCCCATGTAGCCTCCTCCACTGGACGATGCTTCCACTGAACCTTTACTGAAGCAATCTCTTTGGACCTTAGCTTCCGAATTTGCCTATCCAAGATGGTGATCGGCTCTTCCTCAAAAGTCAAATTCTGATCAAGTAACACTGAATCCCATTGAATCACATGATCACCACCCTGATGATACTTCTTAAGCATTGAAATATGAAATACAGGATGAACACCTGACAACCCAGGTGGCAAAGCCAACTGATATGCCACCTCACCAATACGCTCCACAACCTCGAAAGGACCAATGTACCTTGGACTCAACTTGCCCTTCTTTCCAAATCTCATCACACCCTTCATGGGTGAAACCTTAAGTAAAACCCTCTCTCCAACCATAAACTCCAAATCACGAACCTTCCTATCTGCGTAACTCTTTTGCCTGCTTTGAGCCATGAGAAGTCTATCTTGGATCAACTTGACCTTGTCCAAAGACTCCCTCAACAAATCTGTACCCCATGGTCTAACCTCAAATGCATCAAACCAACCAATTGGAGATCGACATCTCCTACCATACAGAGCCTCAAATGGTGCCATCTCAATGCTCGAATGATAACTATTATTGTAAGCAAATTCCGCTAATGGCAAGAACTGATCCCAGTGACCACCAAAGTCAATCACACATGCTCGCAACATGTCCTCAAGAACCTGAATAGTCCGCTCAGACTGACCATCAGTCTGAGGGTGAAAGGTTGTACTAAGATCCACCCGAGTTCCCAACTCTTTCTGCATAGACCGCCAGAAATGAGATGTAAATTGAGTGCCACGATCTGAAATAATAGAAATAGGAACCCCATGCAAACGAACTATCTCCCGAATATAGATTTTGGCTAACTTCTCTGAATTATAGGTCATCTGAGCTGGTACAATGTGTGTAGACTTAGTCAGTCGATCCACAATGACCCATATAGCATCAAACTTACCCAAAGTACATGGCAATCCTACCACAAAATCCATAGCAATACGCTCCCACTTCCACTCAGGTATAGGCATCCTCTGTGTCACACCTCCAGGCTTTTGGTGTTCATACTTCACTTGCTGACAATTCAGACACTGGGATACAAAATCTACTATGTCCCTCTTCATACGACACCACCAATAATGTTGCTTCAAGTCACGATACATCTTAGTAGCCCCCGGATGAATAGAGTACCTCGAACTATGAGCCTCCTCCATGATCAATCTAGTCAAAGCACCTGTACGAGGAACACATATACGACCCTTAATCCTCAAAACTCCCTCACTATCAAGAATTGCAGCCTTGGCTTCTCCTTTTAAAACCTTGTCCCTAATCTTACATAAATCACCATCATCAAACTGTTGAGCTCGAATCTGCTCCAACAAGGATGACCTAGCCTCCATATAAGCCAATACCTTACCAGATTCTGAAATATCAAGCCTCACAAAGCTATTGGCCAGGGATTGGACATCCCTAGCTAGGGGACGCTCACCAACCTGTAACATGGCTAGGCTACCCATACTTACCGCCTTCCGACTCAAGGCATCTGCTACAACATTTGCTTTGCCTGGGTGATAAAGGATAGTCATATCGTAGTCTTTGAGCAACTCCAACCATCTCCTCTGCCTCAAATTTAGATCCCTCTGATTGAATATATACTGGAGACTACGATGATCCGTGAACACCTCACAATGCACACCATAAAGATAATGCCTCCAAATCTTTAATGCAAACACCACAGCCGCCAACTCTAAATCATGAATAGGGTAGTTCTTCTCATGAACCTTTAACTGCCTCGAAGCATAAGCTATCACCCTTCCCTTCTGCATCAGCACACAACCAAGACCAACCCGAGAAGCATCACAATATACGACAAAACCCTCTCCCTCCACGGGTAGGGTCAAAATCGGAGCAGTAGTCAATAAAGTCTTGAGCTTTTGGAAACTAACCTCACACTCGTCAGACCACTGAAAAGTCACCTCCTTCTGTGTCAATCTAGTTAATGGAGATGCAATGGATGAGAAACCCTCTACAAACCGTCTATAATAACCAGCAAGGCCTAAGAAACTCCGAATCTCAGTAACTGAAGCAGGTCTGACCCAATCTCTAACTACCTCAATCTTCTTAGGATCCACCATAATACCCTCCTTGGACACTACATGTCCCAAGAATGCTACCGAACTAAGCCAAAACTCACACTTTGAAAACTTTGCATAAAGCTTCTTCTCCTTTAGAATCCCAAGAACAATCCTCAAATGATGCTCATGTTCCTCGTTAGTGCGTGAGTATATCAATATATCATCTATGAAGACAATAACAAAGGAATCTAAATACGGTCTGAACACTCCATTCATCAAGTCCATAAAAGCTGCTGGGGCATTAGTCAGTCCGAAAGACATCACCAAAAACTCGTAATGACCATAACGCGTTCGAAAAGCCGTCTTAGGGATATCCTCCTCCCCTAACCTTCAGCTGATGATAGCCAGATCTCAAGTCAATTTGGAGAAAAAAAAGCACCCTGTAACTGATCAAATAAATCATCAATACGAGGTAAGATACTTATTTCTGATGGTTACCTTGTTCAACTGTCGATAGTCAATACACATACGCATAGATCCATCTTTTTTCTTCACAAATAACACTGGAGCACCCCAAGGAGATACACTTGGTCTAATAAAACCTTTGCTCAACAAATCCTGCAACTGCTCCTTCAACTCTTTCAATTCAGCCGGTGCCATACGATAAGGAGGAATAGAAATAGGCCGAGTGCCTGGCTCCACATCAATACAAAAATCAATATCACGATCTGGTGGAAGACCTGGCAAATCGGTCGGAAATACTTCTGAAAATTCACTCACTACTGGAATAGACTCAAGCATAGGAGTCTCAATACTAGTATCTCGAATGTGGGCCAAGTACGCCAAACATCCTCTCTGTACCAACTGACGAGCCTTAAGGAATGATATCACACCCTTAGAAGGATGACTAAGAGTACCTCTCCATTCTACTATAGGAATTCCAGGCATAACTAAAGTGATGGTCTTGGCATGACAATTTAAAATTGCGTGGTAAGAAGATAACCAATCCATACCAAGAATCACATCAAAATCTATCATATCTAAGACCTTTAAATCTGAATGAGTGTCATACCCCATCAAAGTAACAGTACATAAACGATAAACTTGATCTACAACTATAGAATCCCCGACAGGAGTAGAAACACGTATCGGCAATTCAAGAGACTCACACAATATATCCAGACTAGGAGCAAAATATGTGGACACATAAGAATAAGTAGAGCCTGGATCAAATAATACAGTAGCTGGTCGATGACAAACTGGAATAATACCTGTGATAACAGCATCTGAGGCTTCAGCCTCTGGCCTACCTGGAAAAGCATAACAGTGAGAACGACCTCCATCAGATTGTGAACCTCCACGACCACCACCTCGACCAGAAGGAGAACCACCTCTACCTGAATGAGAACCACCTCTACCATTCTGTGCACCACCCCTAGCTGGAGGTTGTGCAGCCCTGGAAGTCGAAGCTTGAGAACCCTGATGTAAGCCACCACGTCTGGTCCTAGGGCAGTCTCTCACAAAGTGTCCCATATCGCCACACTCAAAACAGCCCCTACGAGACGCAGGCTGATGAGAGGAACCTGAATGACCAGAATTCCCTCCACGAACTACAGGCCTAGAAGATGAACCCTGCGAAGTATGTATCGAGCTCGAAGAGTTATGTCCAGCGTAACCAGCCTCAGACGCTGGTATAGCAGCATGAATGGGTTTGCTGGACTGAGGGTGATAACCTCTGCCCAAGTAACTCCGACTCCTAGGCGGAGCACCACCATAATCACCTGAATAACGAGTCCTCTTGCCCTCTCGCTGCTCAAATCCCTCACGTCGAATCATCTCCAACTCCTTAGCAGCATCTACCACTTTCTGGAATGGAACACCAGAAGCAGCAACCTGAGAAACTCCTAGACGAATTGGAATAATCAGCCCCTTAACAAACCTCCTCACTCTCTCAGCCTCTGTGGGAAGTATCATCGAGGCATGCCTAACAAGGCATGAAATTTACCCTCATACTCTGCAACTGACATACCATTTTGCTGCAAACCCTCAAACTCTGCCCTCTTGCGCTCCCTCTCACTGCGTGGAACAAATTTGGATAGAAATACCTGAGTAAACTCAGTCCAGGATAGTGGATGAGATCCAGCTGGCCTACTACTAATATAATCCCTCCACCACTATTTAGCAGAGCCAGTCATCTGAAACGCTGTGTAGTCAACTCCATGAGACTCCACTAATCCAAGATTATGCAACCTCTCATGACAACTAACTATAAACTCATATGCATCCTCAGCTAAGTCACCAGTATAAGTAGGAGGATTCATTAGTTTGAACCTCCCAAACATCTTTTGCTCATCAATAGTCATAGAAGGCCTGTTCACCAAATGTGATGTCATATCTGGAAACTCCATGCTATCCAAACGAGGAGCTACAGCGGCAGCTGGCTGAGTCCTGCAAGTCTGAGAATCTGGAGCAACTATCGGATCTGGAGTTTGACCTCTAACACGGGTCTGTGAGACATCAGAAGTGACAGGCAAAGCTCCTGCCTGGGCCATCCCCTCTAGGATCCCTAACATACGAGCCAAGGTATCTTGAAGCACTAGGGGGACAATAGTACTGGTTGGAGCTTGAGCTGGCCCATCCCCCTCGACACGATCTTGCACATCCCCATGAATAATCTCTGCATCAGGAGGTACGGTCCTATCCCGACCCTGGGTAGCTACTGGTACTTGAACATCCACAGGTGCTGCAAAACGGCCCCTACCCCAACCTCAAGCTCGACTCCTACCTCTACCTCAGACAGTGTTCCCAGAAGCAGACGCAGGAATAGGATCCTGACCACCACTTGCCGATGTACGATTCCTCGCCATCTGAGAGAGAATGAGATATCAAGATTAGAATTTCTACAAGGTCAAGTGTGCACGATAATGAATAAAATAACAGAATATTTCCTAAATGTCCTATAGCCTCTCGAAGATAGGTATGGACGTCTTCATACCGATCCGCAAGACTCTACTAGACATTGCTCTTGTACTCTTGAGACCGATGAACCTAGCGCTCTGATACCAAATTTGTCACGACCCAAATTTGCAAGTCGTGATGGCACCTATGTCCCCAACCAATAGGTAAGCCAACCCAACATATTAACCCAACTAAACCAACAAATGAGTAAAAAGACTAACACTTAGCAAGAATCTCCAACATTGAGTTCCTTATAAGTACGAATTGCGGAAGCTAAAACATATCACCCCAAGAATTGGTGTCTTAAGTACAAGAGCTTCTAGAATACGATGCAAGTCTGAAACTAAAATGACAAATCTAACTTAAGGGATATCCTGTCTGAATACTGAATAACAGAATACGTAAAGATAGAGGGAGGTGTGGGCCACAGAACAGCCAAGCAGCTCACCACAACTCCAAGAACTTCAAGCCGGACTCAATTTGCTCCACGAGATGTGCTCCTACTCGGAATCGAATCTGCACCACAAAGAGTGCAACAAGCGTAGTATGAGTACGAAACCACGTGTACCCAGTATGTCTCATTGACCGACAACGAAGAAGTAGTGACGGGAGTTTATACAAAAAAAATAAATTTGTAAATTATATAAGTATATATATATATATATGTATATATATATATATATATATATATATATATATATATATTATCTATATATATATATATATATAGATAATATATATAATTACACTCACTATTTAGGTTTCATCAATAAAGGTAATCAAACATCCAGTATTTTCCAAACACCAACAAAAACATAATCATCAAATAAATGATGTGATGTGAAATGAAATGCAATGCAATATAACACCATATAATGAATTGTCTCAGAATACCCAGTACACACTGAACCGTGTATACATGATACTCCTCGGAAATACATCGAGAGTTCATGACCCATGGGGGACTCGCGAGGTCCATATACCGACACGGACGATCTCCACGTGTCTGTGCGGACGATCTCAACGCACTATCATAATATCAAACAATTTTCGCACGGACGGTCTCCACGTGCCCAAATTACAATCTTAACATCTCACCATCCCCAGCACGGACGATCTCCACGTGCCCAACTTATACTCAGTCTCATCTCTATGCATGTGCACAATATTGTTTCAATAGAGGGGATGATGATGCATCTCAATCCATCAATATGAATATAATACATAACCACCTCAATTATCACAACTATACGGGTGAAATAAATAAAAACACAATCACCAGGAATTCAAGTCAATAATATATCAGCTAATGCCCATATGCTTTGGCATTCTCAAATTTCAATCCACATTCTATAATAGTAATTTTCCGTTTTAAAACACCGGTACTCGTACCAATGCCCGTCACACCATTGATACGAGACCACCATATTTCCCCCTTACCCCTTTGTCTATTTTTATTTTAAATCTTTAATTAGGAAAACGTCCTTCAACAAGTCTAACAAGTCTTAACATACCTTAGATGCCGAAGTTGTGCCACGAATCTTTTAAGATTTTTCCTTTCCTTTTCGCAAGGTTTCAGAACGTTCCCAATCTACCAATTTGCAATATTCGTAAGTAAGCAATTTTTGTAGACATTCAAATTATTATATGTCTATCATAGACGCTAAACTCACTCATATTTTCAACCAAACGCCAAATCTTGATATAATTTATATGCCAATTTGTCAAATTTCAAGCCAAGAATTTAACCTTAATTTCTTAAATACACTAAATTTCAATGTTAGATCATATAGTATATATCCAATAATTAATTACCTATCTCAATATATCAAAAACTAGTAAATTAATTTTGTAAATAAATAAAATAAGAATAATTCCACCCTAACGATGCACGACATAAGTCGCAAGCAAGCCTGCAATTTTCCTCCTAATTGTCATTCTGTAACAAGTGACAATTTTCCCAAATTGTTTGTCAAATGCCAATCATTGGAAATCATTGCCCATTGATTGGCTCAAGCCTTTACCCCCATCATTCTTATGCCAAAAAAAAATTATAAGGGAGAAAAATTTTGCAGATTAAATTTCCAGATTTCATACTACGTCTATTTTCAAATTTCAACTTTATATAATACTACATGGGATAACCATTAGCGATTAGGATTTTATTAGACTATCACCTAATAACCACACTAACGTCCCTAGAAATCCCAATCCGTGATAATAAATAAATTCTCAACTCACTATACACTACATCTTACCCATGAAAAAAAACACCCTTAATAAACAACCTAAGAATATAATAATAACAACAATCTAATGCCCTCTGACAACCTATTTTAATATGCAGAACTGAGAAAGAATGAAAATTTCTTGCGTTTACCTGAGCAATTCTTATTGTTTTTCCTCTCGTTCGTCGCTTACGGTAAGTTTCTGCCTCCACCCCTTTTATTTTCTGAACAAGAGTTTGTTAACCGTGAAACCCCACTAATCTATTATCTATATTACTTATATTAATAAAAGTTTCATCAACTAGGTACTTGTAGTTATCAATAGTTAAAATACCCCCTTTAAATTTTTCAGAAAGAGTCAAAATAGTCCTAATTCTCAAAACGACCTAGTGGGTCGTTACATCACCTACCACTCAAACAAACGTTCGTCCTCGAACGGAAAAAGAAAAGAGCTAACCTGAACGCTCAAAAAGATGAGGATATTTACTCCTCATGTCTGACTCTGTCTCCCATGTAGCCTCCTCCACTGGACGATGCTTCCACTGAACCTTTACTGAAGCAATCTCTTTGGACCTTAGCTTCCGAATTTGCCTATCCAAGATGGTGATCGTCTCTTCCTCAAAAGTCAAATTCTGATCAAGTAACACTGAATCCCATTGAATGACATGATCACCACCCTGATGATACTTCTTAAGCATTGAAATATGAAATACAGGATGAACACCTGACAACCCAGGTGGCAAAGCCAACTGATATGCCACCTCACCAATACGCTCCACAACCTCGAAAGGACCAATGTACCTTGGACTCAACTTGCCCTTCTTTCCAAATCTCATCACACCCTTCATGGGTGAAACCTTAAGTAAAACCCTCTCTCCAACCATAAACTCCAAATCACGAACCTTTCTATCTGCGTAACTCTTTTGCCTGCTTTGAGCCATGAGAAGTCTATCTTGGATCAACTTGACCTTGTCCAAAGACTCCCTCAACAAATCTGTACCCCATGGTCTAACCTCAAATGCATCAAACCAACCAATTGGAGATCGACATCTCCTACCATACAGAGCCTCAAATGGTGCCATCTCGATGCTCGAATGATAACTATTATTGTAAGCGAATTCCGCTAATGGCAAGAACTGATCCCAGTGACCACCAAAGTCAATCACACATGCTCACAACATGTCCTCAAGAACCTGAATAGTCCGCTCAGACTGACCATCAGTTTGAGGGTGAAAGGCTGTACTAAGATCCACCCGAGTTCCCAACTCTTTCTGCATAGACCGCCAGAAATGAGATGTAAATTGAGTGCCACGATCTGAAATAATAGAAATAGGAACTCCATGCAAACGAACTATCTCCCGAATATAGATTTTGGCTAACTTCTCTGAATTATAGGTCGTCTGAGCAGGTACAATGTGTGTAGACTTAGTCAGTCGAACCACAATGACCCATATAGCATCAAACTTACCCAAAGTACATGGCAATCCTACCACAAAATCCATAGCAATATGCTCCCACTTCCACTCAGGTATAGGCATCCTCTGTGTCACACCTCCAGGCTTTTGGTGTTCATACTTCACTTGCTGACAATTCAGACACTGGGATACAAAATCTACTATGTCCCTCTTCATACGACACCACCAATAATGTTGCTTCAAGTCACGATACATCTTAGTAGCCCCCGGATGAATAGAGTACCTCGAACTATGAGCCTCCTCCATGATCAATCTAGTCAAAGCACCTGTACGAGGAACACATATACGACCCTTAATCCTCAAAACTCCCTCACTATCAAGAATTGCAGCCTTGGCTTCTCCTTTTAAAACCTTGTCCCTAATCTTACATAAATCACCATCATCAAACTGTTGAGCTCGAATCTGCTCCAACAAGGATGACCTAGCCTCCATATAAGCCAATACCTTACCAGATTCTGAAATATCAAGCCTCACAAAGCTATTGGCCAGGGATTGGACATCCCTAGCTAGGGGACGCTCACCAACCTGTAACTTGGCTAGGCTACCCATACTTACCGCCTTCCGACTCAAGGCATCTGCTACAACATTTGCTTTTCCTGGGTGATAAAGGATAGTCATATCGTAGTCTTTGAGCAACTCCAACCATCTTCTCTGCCTCAAATTTAGATCCCTCTGATTGAATATATACTGGAGACTACGATGATCCGTGAACACCTCACAATGCACACCATAAAGATAATGCCTCCAAATCTTTAATGCAAACACCACAGCCGCCAACTCTAAATCATGAATAGGGTAGTTCTTCTCATGAACCTTTAACTGCCTCGAAGCATAAGCTATCACCCTTCCCTTCTGCATCAGCACACAACCAAGACCAACCCGAGAAGCATCACAATATACGACAAAACCCTCTCCCTCCACGGGTAGGGTCAAAATCGGAGCAGTAGTCAATAAAGTCTTGAGCTTTTGGAAACTAACCTCACATTCGTTAGACCACTGAAAAGTCACCTCCTTCTGTGTCAATATAGTTAATGGAGATGCAATGGATGAGAAACCCTCAACAAACCGTCGATAATAACCTGCAAGGCCCAAGAAACTCCGAATCTCAGTAACTGAAGTAGGTCTGGCCCAATCTCTAACCGCCTTAATCTTCTTAGGATCCACCATTATACCCTCCTTGGACACTACATATCCCAAGAATGCTACCGAACTAAGCCAAAACTCACACTTTGAAAACTTTGCATAAAGCTTCTTCTCCTTTAGAATCCCAAGAACAATCCTCAAATGATGCTCATGTTCCTGCTTAGTGCGTGAGTATATCAATATATCATCTATGAAGACAATAACAAAGGAATCTAAATACGGTCTGAACACTCCATTCATCAAGTCCATAAAAGCTGCTGGGGCATTAGTCAGTCCGAAAGACATCACCAAAAACTCGTAATGACCATAACGTGTTCGAAAAGCCGTCTTAGGGATATCCTCCACCCTAACCTTCAGCTGATGATAGCCAGATCTCAAGTTAATTTTGGAGAAAACTGAAGCACCCTGTAACTGATCAAATAAATCATCAATACGAGGTATCAGATACTTATTTCTGATGGTTACCTTGTTCAACTGTCGATAGTCAATACACATACGCATAGATCCATCTTTTTTCTTCACAAATAACACTGGAGCACCCCAAGGAGATACACTTGGTCTAATAAAACCTTTGCTCAACAAATCCTGCAACTGCTCCTTCAACTCTTTCAATTCAGCCGGTGCCATACGATAAGGAGGAATAGAAATAGGCCAAGTGCCTGGCTCCACATCAATACAAAAATCAATATCACGATCTGGTGGAAGACCTGGCAAATCGGTCGGAAATACTTCTGAAAATTCACTCACTACTGGAATAGACTCAAGCATAGGAGTCTCAATACTAGTATCTCGAATGTGGGCCAAGTACGCCAAACATCCTCTCTGTACCAACTGACGAGCCTTAAGGAATGATATCACACCCTTAGAAGGATAACTAAGAGTACCTCTCCATTCTACTATAGGAATTCCAGGCATAACTAAAGTGATGGTCTTGGCATGACAATTTAAAATTGCGTGGTAAGAAGATAACCAATCCATACCAAGAATCACATCAAAATCTATCATATCTAAGACCTTTAAATCTGAATGAGTGTCATACCCCATCAAAGTAACAGTACATAAACGATAAACTTGATCTACAACTATAGAATCCCCGACAGGAGTAGAAACACGTATCGGCAATTCAAGAGACTCACACAATATATCCAGACTAGGAGCAAAATATGTGGACACATAAGAATAAGTAGAGCCTGGATCAAATAATACAGTAGCTGGCGATGACAAACTGAATAATACCTGTGATAACAGCATCTGAGGCTTCAGCCTCTGGCCTACCTGGAAAAGCATAACAGTGAGAACGACCTCCATCAGATTGTGAACCTCCACGACCACCACCTCGACCAGAAGGAGAACCACCTCTACCTGAATGAGAACCACCTCTACCATTCTGTGCACCACCCCTAGCTGGAGGTTGTGCAGCCCTGGAAGTCGAAGCTTGAGAACCCTGATGTAAGCCACCACGTCTGGTCCTAGGGCAGTCTCTCACAAAGTGTCCCATATCACCACACTCAAAACAGCCCCTACGAGACGCAGGCTGATGAGAGCTGAATGACCAGCTAATGAATGACCGAATTCCCACGAACTACAGGCCTAGAAGATGAACCCTGCGAAGTATGTATCGAGCTCGAAGAGTTATGTCCAGCGTAACCAGCCTCAGACGCTGGTATAGCAGCATGAATGGGTTTGCTGGACTGAGGGTGATAACCTCTCCAAGTAACTCCGACTCCTAGGCGGAGCACCACCATAATCACCTGAATAACGAGTCCTCTTGCCCTCTCGCTGCTCAAATCCCTCACGTCGAAATCATCTCCAACTCCTTAGCAGCATCTACCACTTTCTGGAATGGAACACCAGAAGCAGCAACCTGAGAAACTCCTAGACGAATTGGAATAATCAGCCCCTTAACAAACCTCCTCACTCTCTCAGCCTCTGGGGAAGTATCATCGAGGCATGCCTAACAAGGCATGAAATTACCCTCATACTCTGCAACTGACATACCATTTTGCTGCAAACCCTCAAACTCTGCCCTCTTGCGCTCCCTCTCACTGCGTGGAACAAATTTGGATAGAAATACCTGAGTAAACTCAGTCCAGGATAGTGGATGAGATCCAGCTGGCCTACTACTAAATATAATCCCTCCACCACTATTTAGCAGAGCCAGTCATCTGAAACGCTGTTGTAGTCAAACTCCATGAGACTCCACTAATCCAAGATATGCAACCTCTCATGACAACTAACTATAAACTCATATGCATCCTCAGCTAAGTCACCAGTATAAGTAGGAGGATTCATAGTTTGAACCTCCCAAACTTTTTGCTCATCAATAGTCATAGAAGGCTGTTCACCAAATGTGATGTCATATCTGGAAACTCCATGCTATCCAAACGAGGAGCTAAAGCGGCAGCGGTGGCTGGGTCCTGCAAGTCTGAGAATCTGGAGCAACTATCGGATCTGGAGTTTGACCTCTAACACGGGTCTGTGAGACATCAGAAGTGACAGGCAAAGCTCCTGCCTGGCCATCCCCTCTAGGATCCCTAACATACGAGCCAAGGTATCTTGAAGCACTAGGGGGACAATAGTACTGGTTGGAGCTTGAGCTGCCCATCCCCTCGACACGATCTTGCACATCCCCATGAATAATCTCTGCATCAGGAGTACGGTCCCTATCCCGACCCTGGGTAGCTACTGGGGTACTTGAACATCCACAGGTGCTGCAAAACGGGCCCCCTACCCCAACCTCAAGCTCGACTCCTACCTCTACCTCAGACAGTGTTCCCAGAAGCAGACGCAAGAATAGGATCCTGACCACCACTTGCCGATGTACGATTCCTCGCCATCTGAGAGAGAATGAGATATCAAGATTAGAATTTCTACAAGGTCAAGTGTGCACGATATGAATAAAATAACAGAATATTTCCTAAATGTCCTATAGCTCTCGAAGATAGGTATGGACGTCTTATACCGATCCGCAAGACTCTACTAAACATTGCTCTTGTACTCTTGAGACCGATGAACTAGCGCTCTGATACCAAATTTGTCACGACCCCAATTTGCAAGTCGTGATGGCACCTATGTTCCCAACCAATAGGTAAGCCAACCCAACATATTAACCCAACTAAACCAACAAATGAGTAAAAAGACTAACACTTAGCAAGAATCTCCAACATTGAGTTCCTTATAAGAATGCGAAGCTTGCGGAAGCTAAAACATATCACCCCAAGAATTGGTGTCTTAAGTACAAGAGCTTCTAGAATACGATGCAAGTCTGAAACTAAAATGACAAATCTAACTTAAGGGATATCCTGTCTGAATACTGAATAAAAGAATACGTAAAGATAGAGGGAGGTGTGGGCCACAGAACAGCCAAGCAGCTCACCACAACTCCAAGAACTTCAAGCCGGACTCAATTTGCTCCACGAGATGTGCTCCTACTCGGAATCGAATCTGCACCACAAAGAGTGCGACAAGCGTAGTATGAGTACGAAACCACGTGTACCCAGTATGTCTCATTGACCGACAACGAAGAAGTAGTGACGGGAGTTTATACAAAAAAAATAAATTTGAAAATTTATAAGTATATATATATATATATGTATATATATATATATATATATCTATCTATATATATAATACTATATATATATATATATATATATATATATCTATAGTATATATATAATATATATATATATAGATTATATCTATATATATATTACACTCACTATTTAGGTTTCATCAATAAGGTAATCAAAACATCCAGTATTTTCCAAACACCAACAAAACACATAATCATCAAAATAAATGATGTGATGAAATGCAATGCAATATAATACCATATAATGAATTGTCTCAGAATACCCAGTACACACTGAACCGTGTATACATGATACTCCTCGGAAATACATCGAGAGTTCATGACCCATGGGGGACTCGCGAGGTCCATATACCGACACGGACGATGTCCACGTGTCTGTGCGGACGATCTCAACACACTATCATAATATCAAACAATTTTCGCACGGACGGTCTCCACGTGCCCAAATTACAATCTTAACATCTCACCTATCTCAATATAATATATATCCAATAATTAATTACCTATCTCAATATATCAAAAACTAGTAAATTAATTTTGTAAATAAATAAAATAAGAATAATTCCACCCTAACGATGCACGACATAAGTCGCAAGCAAGACTGCAATTTTCCTCCTAATTGTCATTCTGTAACAAGTGACAATTTTCCCAAATTGTTTGTCAAATGCCAATCATTGGAAATCATTGCCCAATGATTGGCTCAAGCCTTTACCCCCATCATTCTTATGCCAAAAAAAAATTATAAGGGAGAAAAATTTTGCAGATTAAATTTCCAGATTTCATACTACGTCTATTTTCAATTTTCAACTTTATATAATACTACATGGGATAACCATTAGCGATTAGGATTTTATTAGACTATCACCTAATAACCACACTAACGTCCCTAGAAATCCCAATCCGTGATAATAAATAAATTCTCAACTCACTATACACTACATCTTACCCATGAAAAAAAACACCCTTAATAAACAACCTAAGAATATAATAATAACAACAATCTAATGCCCTCTGACAACCTATTTTAATATGCAGAACTGAGAAAGAATGAAAATTTCTTGCCGTTTACCTGAACAATTCTTATTGTTTTTCCTCTCGTTCGTCGCTTACGGTAAGTTTCTGCACTCCACCCCTTTTATTTCTGAACAAGTTTTGTTAACGTGACCCCACTAATCTATTATCTATATTACTTATATTAATAAAAGTTTCATCAATAGGTACTTGTAGTTATCAATAGTTAAAATACCCCCTTTAATTTTTTTCCAGAAAGAGTCAAAATAGTCCTAATTCTCAAAACGACCTAGTGGGTCGTTACAGTTCTTCAAGAACATTTTTCTCTACTATATGACTGTGTAACTAGAGCCTGAAACATTAGAAGGATTTAATTGAGTTTGTACCATGTTAGAATCGCCTACTCCTACATTCTCAGGAAGGGATCATAAATTCACATCTCACTACAAATAAACATTTACCCTAGTTTTACCCAAGTCCATCACAACTCCCTACAAAGACGCTAAACATACCACCCACCACATCTACCATTCAAAACAACCGTATAGAGTCACATAAAACACGCAAATTCAACTATTAATGCATCAACACTTAAATCATCAGACCTCAAGTGGGTCGGTAATGTAAGAGAGGGGCTTATGCAACTCAAGCAAGAGCCGTCGGTCGTAGATGCGGTACCTGTGTTTTTTAGCGGCGTGTACCTCACAGTAGCTTCTAACAACATAAAAATTCTCATATTTCTCGTTCGTGATGGTGGGTAAACATTCTTATTTTTTGTTCGGACTACCGCTTTTTGTTTTTAGCATGCAAAAATTCATTTTTACAACATGACATTAAATGATTACTCAAATGTCCCGTCCCACCTTGTTTTTCAACAGTTTTATGATTTAATCTATGTTAACATTTATTACAAATAGTTTGTGTTTTATCTTCATTTTGTGTCATAAATTGCCACACAACCGATTTTTTAGCACGTTCTACCTTAGGCCTAGGATATACGGGGGGAATAGGGGCAGGACAACGAAAGGGAGCGGGACTTGGAGTACTAGTAGCCGTAGGTGACTCAGTTTTATCATCATCATCATCAAAATTAGGCATATCAATATAATCATCATGATTATTATCATCATCATCATCTTGAGGCAAATCCTCATTAAAATTACCAAACCGTATTTGTAAATGTTCGTGATAAGGATCTAATCCAGAATTACTATCAATATTAAAATAAGTATCATTAACATGTGTACAATCCTCCATATTCATTCTTACTATAGTAGATTTTTTAGCTTTAGATCTAGAAGAACTATCGGTTTTTTGATTATCGGAGGATGTAAAGTTAAACATATTTTGAACATGCTTAATTGCACTTTTTCACCTTTTTCTTCTTGAACAACATTTTTATCGGAATCCATATTCAAATATTAAAGATGAGTAAATTATATATAATACAAAAATGTAATGCAAATAAATAATTAATCACAAAATAAATAAATCATTATTGCAATATAAATGAGATGTAAATTATTAGTTGAAACGAATGTACCGAATGTTGACGTTTATGACCGCCGAAAGCCGAAAGTGAGAAGTTGAATTTTGAAGCTCCAAATCCAATTTTCAAGGTCAAAATTGGAATTTCAACAATTTTAAGAGATTAGAGAGTAGAGAAGTAGAGAGTATAGTGTTGAGAGAACAAAATATGATTTTGTGAATTTGTGATTGAAAAGAATGAAAGTTTAGGGGTATTTATAGGTAAAAGAAACTGGTTAAAATGTAATTTTTAAAACTTTGAGGTATTAAAAAATTTGGGGGGGGGGGGGTTGGGGGGTATAATTGGCTGTAAAAAAAGGGCAGAGAGTCGTTGGCCCCCCCACTAGTTGTTACCCAACGGCTCTCAACGGTAATAAAATTTAAAAAATAAAATAAAATTTCTTTTTTTTTAATTGGACCAGACCGGACTCGGATTTACCGAATCGGGACTAACTGGTAAAACCCGATTTTTATCCCATTATTGATATACCATGGTTTTACGGTATTATTAATACTTTTTCCTTAAGTTTAGTGTGTCCAAAAGCCTTTTTGTGCTAATTTTTATATAAGTTTCTCCTTATTTGCAGGAAATCTGTCCAAAGATGAATGCGGAGGTTTTTGGGCGAAGAAATGCAGAAGAGACCACCTACGGATCTTGTGACGGTCCGTCATGCTCGTGACGATCCTTAGGTGGCAGCGTAGTGCAACTGCTGAAGGAAGATGGGGAAGTCTGACCAAGTATGGGGTTACGGAAAGCGTGACGGACCGTCGTATCCATGACGATCCATCCAGCAGGTTCGTCATGAAGATCAGAGAAGTAGCCCCAGTACCCATATTCCAAGAGTTCAAGTGTTTTGGAACGGAGACTCTCGACGGACCGTTGTGCTCGTAACGATCCATCATACCCGTCGCGAGGTCCGTCGACCCAACTGCGTTTTGACAGATTTCCAGCAAATAGAGTCCTTGTTTAATTAGATTTTTATTTTTTATAAATAGTTT
Source organism: Solanum habrochaites (assembly GCA_027704765.1). Taxonomy (NCBI): domain Eukaryota; kingdom Viridiplantae; phylum Streptophyta; class Magnoliopsida; order Solanales; family Solanaceae; genus Solanum; species Solanum habrochaites. The sequence goes on from JAKWJA010002498.1 coordinate 51,972,835, forward strand.
GAAAAACCTTGTTTTTGGGGTTAGACTCTGGATTATTAAGTTAGACTCTGGATTATTAGGTTAGGCCCTTGATTATTGTTAGACTCTTGATTATTTTTTAGACCTTTTGTGAGATTCTTGATTATTTTGAGATTCTTGTACTTGATTGTTGGTGATTTTCGTTGATTAATCAAGCTAACTTTTGGATTTTAATCTTTCTCATCGAAGTAAGTGCATGAATTCTTATATCACATATTTGAATATTGTAATTATGACTATGGGTAACTAAACTCCATAACTAGGGTTGTGGGAACCATAGGCTAATAATGAGGTAAAACCTAACTAAAATAACAATTCTAGAATAGTGCCTTGCATGTATTTATAATTCTTTCGTTTAGAAGTCTTTTTAACGGATAACCAACGTTAGAAATCGTCTTAATGCTACTTGCCGGACCAAGGAGGTAGATAATAGGAAAATAATTATCAACATAGATTTAGTGTATACTATCTAATAGGCCAGTATTGATTGGTACAAGGTAATAATTGAGTCAAATATCGAATATGATGCTTAATATGAGGTTAAGATAAGGGTTAGTATAGCAACACACATAGCCGGATCAAGGTGCGGAGTGAAATTTTCTAGATGCCGGACCAAGGATTTAGAAATAAATAACTTATCACTTTGCATGCAAGATACTAGGAAAGAATATTTATAGTTAGACTTATCAAGTTATGAACCTCTGGGGAACACGTAAAACCCTAGTTACCTTTATTAATTGATTAAAACTCCAACATTTGAAGCTGTTAAGTGTCTCTTTCAATTTCGCTAGTTATTTTCGTTTATTTAGAAATAGAAAACCCCCCTTTTATCATTTTTGCTTTTCAAGGAAGTAATTGACTGAACAATAGTAGTAATAGATTGAAGTTAAGTCTAAACTATTTTCCTCGTGGGAACGATCCCAACCTCACTAGTTGGGTTATTTCAAAATATTGGAATTGGAAGGAAGGGAAAATTGGAAGATGAATCTTATACTTGACACGACCGATTTACTTCTTATTTGAGAAGTAAGTTTGAGCGTATCAAATTTTGGCGCCGTTGCCGAGGAAAGTAGCTTTTAGATTAACTTAAACTTATTACTATAGTTTAGTTGATATTTTCTTGATTTTACTTTGTTTTATTGTTTTTGATTCGTGCAGAACCACCCTCCTTGTATGCCAAATACACGGAGAGGAAGAGGACCCTTGTTTCCCTACAATCACGAATTTGAGCGTACATTACGCAACATGAATAGAAACTTGGGAATTAATGATGATGATCCAAATCAGAACATCCCAGCTCTGGTTGATGTTCATGGTCAGTTGTTACCCGATGCTCTGGGTGAACCCTAACAGAGGGGACAAAATCCCGCTCCACGGCCCCAAGCATACTACAAAGGCTATGACAACATAGCAGACTCCGATGGGCCACTTGTATTGCCTCCTCTACCACTAGGCCACACCTTCATGGTAACTAGTAGCCTGATGCAAATGCTCACTGCCAGAGGTTTGTTTTCAGGGCTACCTTCTGAGGATCCACATGCCCATATAGCTAAGGTAAGGACAGTGTGTAAAAGCTGTGTAGGGAGGCCTGACTTGGACTTGGATGTAATAGGGCTTAGAGTGATTCCTCTCTCACTGACGGGAGAGGTTGCTACATGGTTCACTGAGCTCCCATACAACTCAATTTTCACTTGGAACCAATTAAGGGATGTTTTCTTAGCATGCTATTACCCGGTCTCCAAGAAACTAAACCACAAAGACAGAGTGAACAACTTTGTGGCACTACCAGGAGAGTCAGTTAGTAGTTCTTGGGATGAATTCACCTCGTTCTTGAGAAGTGTCCCAAATCATCGTATAGATGATGAGTCACTGAAGGAATATTTCTATCGGGGACAGGATGATAATAATAAAGCGGTGTTGGACATTATAGCAGGTGGATCTTATGAGGAGTGTCCTTATGCTAAGATTGCTGAAAAATTAGAGAAAATCACCTAGAACAATAAAGCTTGGAGTACTAGAAAATCATATATCAGGAGAAATACCTTCGCAGTGCAGTCCACTCACAACCCAGCCACAGATGAGATTCGTGAAGAAATGGCTCAGATGAGAACTGAGCTTGGGTTGGTACTAAAACATATCACTGGGGTGAAGAAAAGATAAATGCAGTCAACTATTTGTCGAAACCACCGCCACAAAATGATGAGTGCTATTATGAGGAGGATTCCTATGTGGTAAATGAGTATACGGGGGGTTTCCGACCGAGTGCCCAAGGCTCTAGTCAGGAGAATTGGCACCAAGGTTAAGGGAACCAAGGTCGAAACTATGGTAACTATAACCGTGAGGGTCATTATGTCCGTGATGGAAGCTACAACCGCGACAACAACTTCAACAAGGGTAACTATGGTAATATAAATGATAGGAATGGGCCCTTTGTTCCTCCTAAAAATCGTGAAGTTATTCCTAGGGATGGTGGAGGTAGTATGGCGCGATTTGAGGATATGTTGCATAAAATGATGAGGAGGTTCGATACTAGTGATGAGCACAATAAAGAGTTGAGGAATGATTTAGCGGGTATTGGGCAAAAAGTTGATACACATGCAATATCGATTAAGCAACTTGAGTTACAATTGGCCCAATTATCTGCGACTGTGAACACACGGCAACCGGGCACTCTTCCTAGAAACACTGTCCAAAATCCAAAAAATGATAGACATTGTATGGCAATCACTACTCGTGGTGGTAAGCAAACCATTGACCCACCTATGCCGTCTAATAAGAAAAAGGTGACAAAAGATACTAATAAAAAGGTAGATGTTAATGATGAAGTAGAGGATAACACTGTAAAAGATGCTGAAGTGCCTAAAAAGGTAACTCCCTTACCTAGGCCACCACCCACTTTTCCTCAAAGATTAGTGAAAAATACCGAGGATGGTAAATATCGGTGTTTTATAACAATGTTGAAGCAACTTTCTATCAATGTCCCTTTGGTAGAAGCTTTAGAACAAATGCTCGGTTACGCCAAGTTTATGAAAGATCTGGTTACAAAGAAAAGATCGGTCACTTTTGAGGATGATGATAAAATGCAGCATTGTAGTGCTATTGCTACAAGATCTCTGGTACAAAAAAAAGAAGATCCGGGTGCGTTCACTATTCCTTGTACAATCGGGCTATTACATTTTGCGAAAACATTATGTGATCTCGGGGCAAGCATAAATCTCATGCCCTTCTCGATTTACAAGAAGTTGGGTTTGGGTGATCCAAAGCCCACTGCGATGCGGCTAATGATGGCTGATCGAACAGTAAAAAGGCCTATAGGGATACTCCACGATATGCTAGTAAAAGTGGAGTCGTTCATATTTCCGGCAGATTTTGTTATTCTTGATTGTGAAGTTGATTTTGAAGTGTCCATTATTCTTGGGAGGCCATTCCTTTCTACGGGACGAGTATTAGTCATTAGTCGCGGCTCTTGATCGAGGTGATGTTCCGTTTAAACCGAAGAAATATGAGTTAGATATGAAGAATTGCGAGTCCCCATCCGTGAAACCATCTATAGTGGAGGTTCCAAAGTTAGAACTAAAAGCTCTCCCACCTCATCTCAGGTATGAATTCTTAGGAAATGGTGATACTTTGCCGGTAATCATTGCATCAGACCTGAATGAACAACAAGTTGAGAGTTTGGTGAAAGTGCTAAAAAGGTTCAAAAGAGCTATTGGGTGGACTATTGCGGACATTATTGGGATCCCTCCTGGTATTTGCTCTCATAAAATCCAACTCATGCCTGATCATAAGCCAAGTATTGAGCACCAGAGACGCTTAAATTCACCTATGCAAGAGGTCGTGAAGAAGGAAATCATTAAGTGGTTGGATGCTGGAGTAATCTATCCGATCGCCGATAGTAGTTGGGTATGCCATGTTCAGTGTGTGCCTAAGAAAGGGGGGATGACTGTGGTCCCCAATGAAAAAAATGAACTTGTTCCAATGAGACAGGTTACTGGGTGGAGGGTGTGTATGGATTACCGCAAATTAAATGCATGGACTGAAAAAGATCACTTTCCTATGCCCTTCATGGATCAGATGTTGGATAGACTTGCCGGAAAAGGGTGGTACTATTTTCTTGATGGATACTCGGGGTATAATCAGATTTCTATTGCACCAGAAGATCAAGAGAAAACCACTTTTACTTGTCCATATGGGACCTTTGCGTTCAAAAGAATGTTGTTTGGGTTGTGCAATGCACCCGCCACATTTCAGAGATGTATGATGTCGATATTTTTCGACATGGTGGAAGATACTATAGAAGTTTTATGGATGATTTTTCTGTGGTTGGTGATTCATTTGAGCGGCGTTTGAACAATTTATCTGAGGTCCTTAAGAGATGTGAAGACTGCAATTTAGTACTAAATTGGGAAAAATGTCATTTCATGGTGAAAGAAGGTATTGTTTTGGGTCATCGCATTTCATAAAAGGGCATAGAGGTTGATCGAGCTAAAGTCGAGGTAATAGAGAGACTTCCCCCACCGATCTCTGTGAAAGGTGTGAGAAGCTTTCAAAGATTGCACATACATTGTGCAAACTACTAGAGAAAGATTGTAAGTTTTGTTTTGATGAATCCTGTCTTAAAGCATTCGGCTAGCTAAAAGAAAAATTGGTGTCTGCACCTATCACTATTTCTCCTGATTAGAACAGTCCATTTGAGGTGATGTGCGATGCTAGTGGGGTTGTTCTTGGTGTAGTATTGGGACAAAGAAAGAACAAAATCCTTCACCCCATTTACTATGCTAGTAAAGCCCTAAATGAAGCTCAGAAGAACTATACTGTGACTGAGCAAGAACTCCTTGCAGAAGTCTTTGCTTTTGAAAAATTTCACTCCTATTTGTTAGGTACTAGAGTTATAGTGCATACTGACCACTCAGCATTGAGATATTTGATGGCAAAGAAGGACGCGAAACCTAGGTTGATTCGTTGGGTATTATTGCTACAAGAATTTGACTTTGAAGTAATGGATAGAAAAGGAACTGAAAATCAAGTTGCTGATCATTTGTCCCGTCTAGAGGATGAAGCTATGAGAGAATTAGGGGATAAGACTGATATTGATGATACTTTCCCCGATGAGCATGTATTGGCTGCTTCACAAGACTTGATTACATGGTTCGCAGATTTTGCGAACTATCTGGCTAGTGATATTGTTCCATCGCACTTGTCCTTTCATCAAATAAAAAAGTTCATGTAGGATGTGAAGAAGTTCCTTTGGGATGAACCATACTTATATAGGAGTTGTGCCGACGGGCTTATTCGGCGATGTGTGCCAGAATGTGAGATGTTGAGTGCGTTGGAAGCATGACATTCCTCACCCGTTGGTGGACATCACAGCGGTATCCGAACCGCTCATAAGATATTACAATGTGGTTACTATTGGCCAACTCTTCATCAAGATGCTCATGAGTTTGCTAAAGCATGTGATCGATGCCAACGAGATGGTGGCATTTCAAGAAAGCAAGAGCTCCCTCTAAACCCTATTCTTGTGATTGAGTTATTTGATGTTTTTGGTATTGACTTTATGTGTCCTTTTGTGAGTTCTCATGGAATGAAGTACATTCTAGTAGCGGTTGATTATGTATCTAAATGGGTCGAAGCCATCGCCCTTGCAAACAATGAAGGAAAGAGTGTCACTGCATTCTTAAAAAAGAATATATTTTCTCGTTTTGGCACCCCAAGGGCAATTATTAGTGATGGGGGCTCCCACTTCTGCAACAAATTGTTCAAGGGGTTATTGTAGAAATATGGGGTTCGCCATAATGTGGCCACTCCTTACCACCCTCAAACTAGTGGGCAAGTTGAAGTGTCGAACCGGGACATCAAACAGATATTGTCAAAAACAGTGAACGCTAGTAGAACGGATTGGTCAAGGAGGCTTAATGATGCTCTTTGGGCCTATCGGACAGCGTATAAGACTCCCATAGGTATGTCCCCATACCAACTTGTATACGGGAAAGCTTGTCATCTTCCGATTGAGCTAGAGCATAAAGCCATGTGGGCTATGAAGAAGTTGAAAATGGATTGGAGCGAAGCTGCAGAACAACGTTTAACTAGGTTGAATGAACTCGATGAATTTTGCATGAAAGCTTATGAAAGCTCAACCCTCTACAAAGAAAAGATGAAGAAGTACCATGACCAAAAAATTGAAAAACGAGAGTTTATGGTCGGGGATTTGGTGCTTTTATTCAATTCTAGGCTGCGCTTGCTTCTGGGTAAGCTCAAGTCCAAATGGACTGGTCCTTACTTGGTTACCCAACTATTCTCTCATGGAGCAGTTGAGTTGGAAACTAAGGAAGGTGTGCGGTTCAAGGTGAATGGACAACACATAAAAATCTATTTAGGGCATGCTGAATCGACGAATGAAGTGATCGAGGCATACCATCTTGACGAAGTCTAAGTAATCAAGTGCCCTCAGTCGTGCCGCGACGTTAAATCAGGCGCTTGTTGGGAGGCAACCCAATACTTATAATTTTTCTTTCTAGTAATGGTAGCATTTTCTACTAATGGGTTTTACATTTGCAGGCACATCACCAGGAAATTCTGCAGCAATCACTGACGGATACAGTGATGGACCGTTGTGTCTGTGATGGGCCGTCGCATGAATCCATCCTGCATATACCTTCATACTTGTCAGAGACTCTCCTTTCAGGGTTCTCCATATAAACATAGTCTAAGTAAGACATGACGGTCCGTCGTACTCACGACGAGCCGTCACCTGGTCCGTTGTGTTTCACTGTTACTATAGCAATGTCATTTTATTTTAATTTTATTTATTTATTTTTTGTGGTTTTGCTTGTCTTGTTTGCTCCTTCTAGTACTAATATTGATCCTTTACAGGTACTATCTGTTATGGAACCAAAACAAGATCGAGTCTACGCATGCGGGCGATTAAAGTCTGTCGCCTCGTCTGCCTGCCTGGTCATTGGCTCTGATGATGAGCGTGACCCCGAGTACGTGCCCCCAGGCACTTCCACCCCATCCCGTGCTGCACGTGCTGCCAGAGCCACACCCAAAAAGGTGGAGTCTGGCGTAGTCACTGCCTCCTGCCCAGTTGATGATGAGCGCGCTGCCACACTAACCGGCCACACCTTCTGGGTCAGCCACTAATGAAGAAGTAGCGTCTGGCTCCTTAGGAGTTTTCGTGTGTCGGAGGAAGCCTCTGCGATCTGCTAAGGTTCCCGCTCCCCGCCCACAGCCTGCGGTTCAGCGTCGGCCTGCGTCTCGTCTGATGAGTGCTTATAGTTCAAAATCCACACCCCGGTTCACCGTTAACACCCAGCTCGTGCTTCTACCCCGTTACTGACCAGCCCAACCGGTGGTGTGTCCACGGGCAGTTTCAAGTCTATTCCGATGCAAAGTTCCTGAATGACAAAGGAGTTATGACTCGGACACTTACATTGGAGCGCCGGGTCCTTAAGGGAAGTCTCCCGACGATGCATGAGATCCACAATCTCTTCACCAGACATCGACTGGAGTGGACAACACGTCCATTGGGACGTTATAGTGAAGAGCTGGTCCGAGAGTTCTACGCATCCTACGTAGCGAATCTCCAATCACAGATTGATAGGTGGGCTGCGCCCGCAAAAAGGCCCCACTGGATCAGGTCCGAGTACGCGGCTTTAAGGTTGATATCTCACTGCCTGCCATCCGCTGGTTTCTATACGGCGAGGATGTTGATGCTAATCGGACCCCTCTCTCTGCCGAGTTTGACTACCGATGGCAGATTGTTAAAGATGGCCAATTCCTGCGTGAACCATCTCTGAGACAGACCACCAAGAGGTGGATGTCCCTGCACTTGTCCGTTGATGGAGAGGGTTCCGACTGGGTGACCGAGCCGAAGGGGGCCATCAAGAAAGACAACCTGACTTTCACGGCGAAGTTCTTGTGGTTGATTGTCCGCCACTGCCTTTCCCCCACAACCGCTGATAATATCGTCACATGGGATCGATCATTACTGATGGCGGCGATGATAGCCGGGTTTGAGGTGGATTTTGCATGGCTTCTACAGGCGGTCATGCACGAGAGGGCTTTTAAGGTCACAACTACTTACCCCTTCCCGTGCATGCTATTTTCTCTATGCAGGTCTGCCGGTGTGCCTATATGGCACGTTGATCAGCTCAAGACCCCACTGGGCACAGTTGATATCGACCTCATCAGGGATGAGGCCAATGAGTTGGCTCCACGCAGATGGCCCTGTCCAGAGTTACCTCATCTTGGTGAGAATCTGGCTGAGATGGTAGCACAGGCCCACACGGCTACGCAGGAGGCTTCCACTTGCACTACCCCGGTCGAGTCTATCCCGGGTAGTAGCACTGCCCCGAGCTCCTCTCGCTCAGCCCCTTTCTCCGCTCTGGTCCCGCTTACTAGGGTCCAGAAATTAGAGGCACAGATGGCCGCTCTTGTGCATCACATCCAGCCTTGGATGCAGAAGTCTATTGCTGAGGCAGAAGAGCTCTTGGAGCGGAGAATGGTCCTGCACACATTGCGGAAGATCGCTGAGGTTCATTAGAGCTTGGACGCTTTTGAGTTGCGGGTGTTAGACCGTCCAGCCCCTCCGGTGAATGTGTCGACCCTTCAGGCTGTAGTCGACAGTCTTCGCTCAGATATTGATATGATCTTAGAGGCTAGGGTGCCTGAGTCTGAGGCCCCTTCTGCAGAGCCTGCTGAAGACACAGTGATGGCGGCCCTATTCACCACATCAGAGATTCCACCACCTCCCCCTAGAGAGCATGCCAAGAGGCGTAGGGGTCGAGAGGAGGATGAGGTGCGAGCACGGAAGAAGGAATGTCGTGAGATGGAGGCTGCGAGGAGAGCCTCGCTTGCTGAGGAGGAGGCGCGTTAGATGAGAGCAGGAGAGTTAGCTGCTGGGGTGTCTAGCTCTAGAACTGTGGAGATAGCGGGAGGCACTGCTGATAGTGCTATTGATGCTGTGGACACCACTGAGGGTGTCCAGATTACAGAGGTAGTAGGTTCCGGGGAATCGGACCCACCAGCTTGCTGATCGTCGGCGCTTTGTGCCCCAGGTTTGCTTCTCCTACCACCCCTGTATTTAAATTTTTTTATGCATTGGGGATAATTGCATGTCTTTTTGTTGGGGGGTGGGGTAAATGGAAAGTGAGTGTTAGGGTGAAGTCTGAGTAGCCCAATTCACTATCCTCTTTTGGGGTTTTCTTGCCTGTGTTCTTTTTCCCCAAAAAACTGATTATTTTTTTCTGTTGAACCGGCATGTCTATATCTTGTGTACATAGTTTAATTTTGGAGCATGATGACTAAAATGACATCCTAATAAAATGGAAAATGATGCATGACTAGGCATAGTAATTGATAAATGTGTGGCTCTAAGCATGACATATAGGTACACCACTGCATGACCCTAAGTCTAAAATTTGAACTAGGTGTCTGATAATCTGGTAGAGTAATGAGATGTCAAGTGAGTGTGAGGAAGATTTGAATAGTCCACTATTTGTACTGAGCTAGAACTTGCCTGGTTAGTCCTGCCAAAAGTAAGTTGTAATAGACAATTAGGATAGGATCATAGGCCCTTATTCAATATAGCCCATTGTTTAGCCTAAATAAAAGAAAACCAAATGAAATTTATCCTTCTTTGATCCAAATGATTTGAGCTTAAACTAGACCTTTCTTTTTCACCCTAGTTGATCTTTTCTGAGAAAAATGTGTTGGCCCTGGTCCCTCCATGGACATGTGCACATCAGCTTATGCCAAAAGCATAAGTTGAGGGTGGCTAATGCAGTAAACAACCCTTTTTATGGATCTGACCCAACTTTGGGTATTGTGTAATTTGACTCATGGCAAAGCCATGAGTTAAGGGTGGCTATTATGAGGAATGCTCTAGAAAGTGGGGTTGAAAGAACAAAGAGAGAGAAAGAACAAAAGTAAAGTGACTCAAGAATTAGTTGAAAGAAAAGTAAAGAAAAAGAAAAATATACAAGAAATACAAGCAAGAAAAGAAGAAAGTCACTTACACAAATGAAGTTTGAAGGGAAAATAGCAAGGTGAAAGAATATAAGAAACTGGGGCGAGATAAAATGATAGAAAATGGTATGTTTAGCCGATATGTCAAGGAGGGCAAAAAGTCACTAAAGTATACCTAAATATACCCTACCTGACCCTGAGCCTATGTTACAAGCTAAGAAAGTCCTATCGTGATCCTAAGGGTTGTATAGCGAACTTAAAATAGTAAAAATAAGGGCAAGCTTATGGCAATATGTATGAATGAGTGTGAATTTGTTCTGAGAGTGAGTGTTGAAAAGTAATCCTTATACTCAAACTGAAATCATTGTGTGAAAAATGAGGATTTTGTTTTAAAGTGAGGACACTAGTTGCAATATCGGAAATATTAGCACCTCGGTGAGAAATTGAAGAGGATAGGTGTTAGTGCATGGTGAGTCTGTGTCATGGTCTAACTCCACATAATTCAAGCCTAATAGTGATAGCATGCATAAATATTATGATATTAATCGGGATTGATAGCCAAATGATTGCAAAGGATAAAACATGGATACTATTGTACAAAGATTTTGTATTGAGTCATAGTGCATCGCTTGAGGACAAACAACAAATTTAAGTTGAGGGTGTTGATATACCGTGGTTTCACGGTATTATTAATACTTTTTCCTTAAGTTTAGTGTGTCCAAAAGCCTTTTTGTGCTAATTTTTATATAAGTTTCTCCTTATTTGCAGGAAATCTGTCCAAAGATGAATGCGGAGGTTTTTGAGCGAAGAAATGCAGAAGAGACCACCTACGGAGCTTGTGACGGTCCGTCATGCTCGTGATAGTCCGTAGGTGGCAGCGTAGTGCAGATGCTGAAGGAAGATGAGGAAGTCTGACCAAGTGTGGGGTTACGAAAAGTGTGACGGACCGTCGTATCCATGACGGTACGTCCTGTAGGTTCGTCATGAAGATCAGAGAAGTAGCCCCAGTACCCATATTCCAAGAGTTCAAGTGTTTTGAAACGGAGACTCTCGACGGACCGTTATGCTCGTAACGATCCGTCATACCTGCCATCGAGGGTAATGAAGAGAGCAACAGAAGAAATTTTCAAAGTATGGGACGACGGAGTCCATGACGGCCCATCGTGACCACGACGTCCCGTCGCGAGGTCCATCGACCCAGTCGCGTTTTAACTGATTTCTAGCAAATAGAGTCCTTGTTTAATTAGGTTTTTATTTTTTATAAATAGTTTGAAAAATCTCGTTTTTGGGGTTAGACTCTGGATTATTAAGTTAGAATCTGGATTATTAGGTTAGACCCTTGATTATTGTTAGACTCTTGATTATTTTTTAGACCTTTTGTGAGATTCTTGTACTTGATTGTTGGTGATTTTCGTTGATTAATCAAGCGAACTTTCGGATTTTACTTTTTCTCATCGAAGTAAGTGCATGAATTCTTATATCACATATTTGAATATTGTAATTATGACTATGGGTAACTAAACTCCATAAATAGGGTTGTGGGAACCATAGGCTAATAATGAGGTAAAACCTAACTAAAATAACAATTCTAGAATAGTGTCTTGCATGTATTGATAATTCTTTCGTTTAGAAGTCTTTTTAACGGATGACCAACGTTAGAAATCGCCTTAATGCTACTTGCCGGACCAAGGAGGTAGATAATAGGAAAAGAATTATCAACATAGATTTAGTGTATACTATCTAATAGGCTAGTATTGATTGGTACGAGGTAATAACTGAGTCAAATATCGAATATGATGCTTAATATGAGGTAAAGATAAGGGTTAGTATAGCAACACACGTAGCCGGATCAAGGTGAGGTAAAGATAAGGGTTAGTATAGCAACACACGTAGCCGGATCAAGGTGCGGAGTGAAATTTTCTAGATGCCGGACCAAAGATTTAGAAATAAATAACTTATCACTTTGCATGCAAGATACTAGGAAAGAATTGTTATAGTTAGACTTATCAAGTTATGAACCTGTGGGGAACACGTAAAACCCTAGTTACCTTCATTAATTGATTAAAACTCCAACATTTGAAGCTGTTAAGTGTCTCTTTCAATTTCGCTAGTTATTTTCATTTATCTAGAAATAGAAAACCCCCCTTTTATCATTTTTGCTTTCCAAGGAAGTAATTGACTGAACAATAGTAGTAATAGATTGAAGTTAAGTCTAAACTATTTTCCTCGTGGGAACGATCTCAACCTCACTAGTTGGGTTATTTACTTGACACGACCAATTTACTTCTTATTTGAGAAGTAAGTTTGAGCGTATCAAATTTTGGCACCGGACCCCGTTCTTACCGGTCCCTACCGGGACTAACCGGAACGGAACCTGACCGGTTATGGACCAGAACGGAACGGACCGGATTCCGGGACCTACCGGTTCCGCTGCCACCCACAGAGGTAAGTAGAAGAATTCACACAAACTCATATAAGTTCAAAGGTCCACTAGACCATTTCACCAAATATTGTAATGACCCTTCAAGTCATTTTCTTCGTTTCTGACTTTTTGTTTCTTGCAGCGACCTCAAGTCATTTATGACTTGCTAGGGCTAATATTTCGGTCGCCAAGTCATTCGTTTGGGTTTGTGCAAGTTTCCATGTTTTGGAGCCTTTGAAACTTAAACGATTGGCTTCAGTCAAAAGCTCAATAAGACCCCAAGAACACAATTTCGACGGTTTCACTAGCTTTGAAAGGGTCATTTTAGGCTTCGGCATGATTTGTTTGGGTATCGTGACTTCTTGATGTGAAATTGTGCCGTTAGAGATTTTCCTTTGAAGCTTAAGCCAAGGTTTAACTTCGATCGATATTTCGATGCTAACCGCACTGACAAAGTTTTATTTAACTAATAGCTTGTTGGACATTATTGTTGTTGGGAGGCAAGAACACTTATTTTGAGAAATTAAGTGTTTGACAAATTCTTAAAACTGTCTTTAAATGGAAGTAGAAACATATTTTCCGTTGTTGCGAAGAAGCTAGTTTTCTTGCTTCTGCTTATAGAAAATTATTTCTTAAGATTAAAATTAGTCAAACGCAAATTTCTTAATTTAACTCATAAAAATATTTTTTTAAAGAAAATTAGTCAAATATAATTTTTTTTAGCAAAAGCACTTTTTAAATAAATTTGTCAAACACAATTTTTTTTAAAAAAATATTTTTCTAAAAAACTATTTCAAAAAAATATACTTTTAAAAATAAGTCATTTTTAACCGTCGCAATGTCAAACGGACTCTAAATAAGAACGTGGTCCTCATCTTCATGCATTCAAGATTCACTTTGACTAACCAGATGAAAAAATGGCTTGCCACCTACCTACCCATTATATTATCTATTATTTGACAACCAGACGTGACAATTGACAACAAACAATTAAAATATCTCGTATAGATATTTATTTTATCTTATTAAATCTCTATTTGTTTGAGTTTCATTGTTTGTTGGGCTTCACTTGGATGTTTTAAATAATAATATTTCTCAATTTCTACCCAATTTAGCTAAATTTTTTAAATTAACTTGTATTATTTTATATACATTTTTTTTTGGTAAAAGTAATTTATATTTGACTATAATATTTTTAAAAATTACTTTTAACAACAATTAGTATTTCGTCAAACATTTAAAAGTGTTCCTTTATATATTTTTCTTAAAGGGCAAATAATTTTGAAAAAAAAGTACTCATTATAACTTCTGAAAAATAGTTTTTGCTAATCTTTGAAAGCACTTGTTTTCTTCAAAAATTTAAACCAAACACCTTATTTTTAAAAAAGAAATATTATATAATTCTTTTTATTAAAGCTCTTTGACCTCCTAAAACCTTGACCAAATTGATTATTTTCCAATCTTGACTCTCATAGTTTACAAAATTCACTTGAAGGGAGAACAATAAAACCAAACTATAAAGAAATAATCAAACTAAATCGCAAATAAAATAAAATTAATTTTAAAAAATTGATATTTTAATTTGATTTAATTTAATCTAATTTAATTTCATATTTTAAAAATCGATTGTATTTTATTTAATGTTATATATTAAAACTTTGACACAATATAGTAAAATAATTAAAAAAGTTAGATATGTTGATCTCTTATATTCATTTTAAATAGCCATTTCTTGCGTCTATTGTTTTACATTCCTAATTCAAATTAAATTTTTTTTTCCCTTCATATTGAGACATTTCAAAATACACTTTAATAAATAAATTTTAAAAAAGGGACCCACCCTTCAAAGTTTCTAGAAAGTTCCCCAATAACCCATGAAAAAATATCTGGCTATCATTAGCCCAAGATATTATGAATCCTGCTGACGTGGCGACTTTCACTATTACTGCCACGTGGAAAAGCGTCGCCACGTAGGAATTTTGTGTGGCCCACCCCCCGCAGCCAACGTAGAAGTCCCCCAACTTGTGTGACCCAAGAGAGACCAGAGGGTTCTTTTTCTCTTCTTCTTTGAGATCTTACATTCACGGACATCGGAAATGGACTCGCCCTGCCGGAGTGACTCGCCGATTTCATCGGACAGTTGCATCACTGTGTTGAGTCGATCGGAATCTGGCGCTGGCGAGTCTTCTTCTCTGATAATTGAGAATTTCAAACATGATTTTGTTCAGACTGGAAATGTAACCACGGTAATCTTATATTCTTTCCACTTTTTTTTCCTTTATCTTTTGTATATTTAGATAGGAGTTTTTTTTTACGTTAGAACGGCAGTAACACAATTTGCTAAGGAATCACCTAGATGATTATGTTTCTTTATGTGTTCAGAAAAGGTATTTGCTTATATTTGAGAATTTCAATGATGAATTGTTTCAAGTATCTTGAGTTTATTATTCAAGGAGATGGGAAGATTGACCATGATGTCACACTTCATGTTGGTATTCGGTGGATGTGATGGAGGCTTGCTTGCATATGGAGTCTTGTGTGATGAGAAGGTACAACCTAAACTTAAAGGAAAGTTATAGGCAGTGGTGGTTGCACCTTCTATGCTGTATGAGGTATAGCGTTGGCAAGTTAAAATATCTCATTTTTAGAAGGTGATGAAAGTTGTGGAGATGAAAATGTTGTCTTGGATGTGTGGTTATACTAGGAGTGATAAGATTAGAAATGAAGGTATTCAGGACAAGGTGGAGCTGCCCTGGCGGAGGAGAAGATGTGGGAAGCAAGACCGAGATGGTTGGGGCAAGTAAGCAGAGATGCACAAATGCTCCTGTGTGGAGATGTGAGAGGTTGATTATGGATGGTTCTGGAGAGGTAGAGTTGGGCCCGAAGAAGCATTGGGAAGAGGTAATTAGACAGGTACATGACACAGTTTCAGCTAAGCGAGGACATGGCACAGTGTCAGCTAAGCGAGGACATGACTTAAGATAGGAGGTTGAGGAGGACACAAATTAGGGTGGGAGGTTAGTAGGTAGTAGAGCGTTGTCTCACTTATCTTTCCACACCTAGTAGTCGTAGTATTACTTAGGAAGTTCTTGTCGTTCAATGTCTATTGTTTTATTGCACTTTGATTATTGTATTATTTTGTTGTAGTTATGTTTTTTATCGGAATGCTTTGATATGCTCTCTCTCTATGTTTTTTGAGTTGTGGGTCTATCAAAAATAATCTCTCTACCTCCTAAGGTAGGATAAGTCGGTGTACAATCTGTAGATCAAATTGACGATTTTATATGTTGATGTGTTATGCTTAATTAAGTTCTGTTTTTGATCTCTTTAAGAAAATGTCTTGCATGGGATGAGTGTGGTTTATTTTTATGATGAAATGGCATTTACTTATCCAAAAAAAAGGTGCAGAGTGTTCTATGATTGGAAAAGACTCACTTCATTATTGAGTTTGGTAAGGTAAAAATAGAGTTCTTTGTGGTAGGGGATGGTCTAAATATTTGTCAGCTTGCAAATACTACAGACTGCAATATTTACTCCACAACTTCTGTCTGTATGAAGCTGCAGTGGAGTTGTAACAAACATCAACCATCCTGTGTAACAGCACAGTTGTGTGTGTTATTCTTCTCCTTTTTTATCCCTCTCTTCCTTGGTATAGAGACGAAACAAGAGGGGGTTTAATCATATGGCCAGGAGTGTTTTCTCTGTAAAATTAGCAAATTGACAATAAAGCATGTAGGGGATTAATGATGAAATTTAACTTCTTCCTTCATGGTTAGCCGTTTCCGCTACTTCTCACAAAAAGAAGAAAGATTTTCCATTGTGCATTACTTGTACATGAGTCACTTTCACCTTTTTATTAGGTTTTCAGATATTCGACCAAACTTATTGAAGGCTGGCTGTTGATTACTCCATAAGTAGCTTTAAATAGCTGATGTATCTTTAGAGTAGACTTGGCATGTCTGGCAGAATGGTCTTTTCTTTCGGCACTTATTTATGCTGATTCATTTGTTTTAAGTCGTTTTAGTTTATCAATAATTCCTAGTCAATGAATGTCATTATTATGTTGTCGCTTTTAGAACCCAGAGTTCTTAAATGCTATGACAGCCATTGCTCGATATTAACTAAATATGGCCTAGTAGTTTTCTGATTAGTAAAGTAAAAATTACAGAAGAGCTGGACCGCAATCCTTAAAAAATTGCTGGGAATCTGGGAGATCTAGCAGTTGACCATTTTCATGTACGACCTGATATTTTCACTAGAAATGCAGATTCTATAGACATTTAAACTTTTCAAAAGGTATGGATGTGTCTTTTACCTCAAAAAACCTACGATTTCCTTCTGATCTGACTAGGAGATGACTCTCCACAGGTTCTTTTCCTGCTTCCCATTCTTTGTCCCTACCAGGGTTTGCTTGCAGAGAGACTATGTTCCTAGGTATTATCCACACAGCTGCAAACATGTTCAAGAACATACACCATATTTGCCGAATGAATCTGCAGAGTAATAGTATATCTCTTGACAGATTCTGAGATATCTTTACAGAAGAAACGCCTGCTGCATGAGTGTGTCACCCTAAGTTACCAGTTTTAAAAAAAAGAGTGTGTCACCCTCTTTTGAAGGTTTCCCTGTGTTATACAAGCTTCATGCATGGCTATCCAACCAAACCTGGCTATTATAGGAGGAACCTCTACCTTCCATATCATCTTCCACGGCCATTGCCCTTCACTTCTCTTGCCTACCAGCATATTATAGCTTGATTCCACAATGATACCTCCTTATTGGCTGTCCAAAACAAATCTGTCAAGAAATTCGTATGCACTTCCTGGATATTTATGCGTACTCCTGGAGATGCAGTCAACCACTTGCTGCAGTCACACAGATATTTCGTCTGAAAGCTTAATGCATTGATATGATTACTCTAGTCTGAAGTACTTCAAAGTCTTCCTAGTCTTAAAATCAGATGCTTAGACTTACACATTTAAAAAGTACTCCTACAAAATGCTCTTGTTCTCAAATACCTTAGGAAATCTAGTTGTATTATCTCCTTTGGTTAATTTAATTTTTTATACAAAGATTTTGTGTACAGGTTATTAAGAAGGTGACATAATTGTGTCCTATTTTTGACATATCTGGCAAAGACCCACGTACTCTATTCTTGAAGTTTCTTGCAGATATATATGCAGCTTTCTGTTCGAGGACTGACAAATATAAACGCCTACTCAGCTTGTTAAAATTGAACAGTACCCTAACTATCGGTGTTGTGCTACTTTTTGCTTTCAGTAAGTCTATAATACCTAGTGTACCTATGTTTTCAACATATGACTGTTTGGTTCCATTTGCTACATTAGAAGTTGACATTATATTTTCGCCACCTAATCAATCATGCAACAGAATCACTCCAAGAACAGGGCAAAATTTGACCTAATAAAGTTTCTTAGTTGACTGGGAGATTACTATCTCTAGTTAGCTTTGTTTCAATTCCCATTATTGGAAATAAAGACAAGGAGAGAAGCATAAGAAAGTGAAAATGTCTTTTAACAGTGAATCACAGAGAAAAGAAAGGAGAACCACTATTCCACCCATAAGAAAGAGAAAGTAGAACTATTATCAAGCACCGAGGCTGCAGAGGCAACTAGCGTCACATTGGACTCTTTTCAAAAAACTTCTTTCTGACTTCAAGAGAGAGTTAGGTCCTCCTTCTGGGGAGTACATGAGGGAAGAGCCCTCACTCATTTTTCCGTCATATATCAATAAATAGAAGGAATACGACTAACAATATTAGTGATGAGAGACTGAGGCAAAAACGTTGTCTGCTGAAGGAGATGGGAAAACTTGTTGGTCCTAATGTTATTGTGATGGTCAAAATAGAAGTATTTTTTTGGGAATGGGACGCAGTGTAAATAGTGAATGATGTTTCTGGGAGAAGGAAGATATTTTGTGGATCTCTAGAGAGTAGTTTGGGAACTGTTCAAGTGTTGAATTTGCTATAGAATTATATTTTCTAGTAAACCTAAGATTTCCTGTCACTTCATTTCTTCTGAATTTCCCCAATTCATTGTTCATTAAATTCTCCTGTTGCTCCAAGCACTAGGTTTTTATTTATATATCTGGCAAGCACTAGTTTTTTCCCCAGAGGTTTCTACATTGACATGACCGTAATATCTTCCAATTTTTCTTTGTATTCCACTTTAGTCTTCCTATGCTACTTTAAATTTAATCAAAATTTACTTGAATTCTCTGTATTCATCTCTTTCACCCTATAGGACTAAACCTTCTGTTTTTATAAGTTCAGGATGTAATAAATTGTGCATCTCTTTTTAAAATTGCACATTCGTGTTCTTTTCTCCATACTACCAAGATTATCAGGAAAAGAATAAAGAGTACAAAGGCAACAACCTGAACCACTGTCAGAATGACTGTCGGAATTGGTAGTTGAAACTTGAAAGGTACAACGAAGGGGTTGGTGGTAGATAGAAAATGCAATGAGCTAGAGTTCCTTTAAGTGTTATGCCAGTGTTAAAAGATTGCTGTGTATTGAAAATCCATATTCATGTGTTTTTCTCCATACTACCTTGATTGTCAGGAAATGAAAGAGTACAAATGCTAATAACCTGCAGCAGCATCAGAATGTCTGTCTGAATTGGTAGTTGAAACTTGAAAGGTACAACAAAGGGGTTGGTGGGTAGATAGAAAATTCAGTGGGCTAGAGTTCTTTTAAGTGTTATGCCAGTGTTAAAGATTCCTGTCTATAGAACCATTCTAGCTTTAGATGATCTCAAAATTTCAAACAGTTCATCAAGCATTTTACAGATCCCTACCCCCATAAAGTAAAAAGTCTTGTTAAAAGTGCTTACAGCTCCTGGTTCTGTGCATTTTACTTGCCTGTTAAAGTGGACTTATAGAAAGTATTTCCGTGCTACCACTTTAGTGCATCATGAATGTGAGAAAAATAAGTGCTCAGTATGCTTAGGTCACTTGTTCAGACAAATTTCATGCATCTGTGCTCCCATAGTGGGTGATGCCTTCAGCTTCCTGTTTTGTTCTGATTAAATTTTGATGTGTCTGTTCAAGTGATGAAAACACAATGCCAAATGACAGCTTGTTGAATTTTTTCTTTCCTTCACTTTGTCTACTCATGTGCTACACCGTGGATTCCCTTACGATGTAGAGCTAGGGTGCTCTCGTTAGTGAAATAAAGTATAATGATCCCAGAGCTTGGAGTTCAATCCAGTTGTTGTAACCTCAAAAGTTAGTTCATAAGGTGAGGATTATCCATGACCATTTAAGGAGACAACATCCCATTTGTTTAAGCAATGCAGGACGCTTAATACCTCCCTCTCCCTGGCATGCCATGGCTGGACATCTGTAGAATGACTATAACATTTGGACCGGAACATTAGGTAAACCTTGGATTTAAATACTATGTTATGGACCTAAATCAACATTAAAAGGTAGCTCATGAGATAGGTATTGTGCAAGAATGTCGAGAACATATAAGGATAGAACTCATTCCTTCAATCAATGTGGGATGCACAGATCCTCCACCTTACCCCCTATCACACTCAGACCTCAGACCTGGCTATCTGGTGCATGAGAACATAACATAAGAGCCAAACATAGGTGAAACCAAGTTTAGTGAAGTGTTTGGCTTTGATATCATTGAAAGGAAATAAACTTTGGGCCTAAGTCAACCTTAAAAGATAGCTCTTGGCAGAGGGTATCTAGGACTTTAAGAGGATGGGTGAATCACTACCTTTAAGATAAATGTTTGATTTCATTTGTTGGACCACTTTTATCAAAAGCAAAAAGCTCTAAGGTCCCTTGGGGCTTACAAATGAAGTGTGTGCTTTAATTAATAACAAAAGGCGTTAAGGGAGAAGAGATACAAATATATATTTTAATCCAAGACAATAAATATAAGCATGAATGACAACTATATGAACAAATAAATTGAAGTTTTTCTACGATAAAGTGAAATCAATTGTTTAGTTTCGGATCTTTAGAAGAGGCTCATTAGCAAGTAAAAGTATGTCTTAGAACCTTGACAACACCGAAGCCCACATTAAGCAAGGCGAAGCGTGCAACACGTTTTGAGTCTCGCTTGAGGGCATATGCACGACTTTGGCAACATTCTGTCAAACTTTGTTGGTTGGCCAGCATGCCCCTTTGACCCTTGTCCACATATGTGTTACCTGAGTTTGAATCTTGGCTACAACGATTTGGTTATCAAAAAAAAAACCATGAATGTTCGATTTGATGTATAAACATTTACAATGTCAAAAAATTGATGAGCAAATTATAATTAATACAATTATCACAAGAAAACATCATCCAATTCTACAATAGCCCTTGACGCGGGCTTCCTTACTTTAAAAACTACAGATAATAGCATTATTTTAAATACCTTACATTCTATAAAGCAAATTAAGCAACCATTCAAAATGCAAAAAAAATCTGTTCTGGTATTTCATTTCTTGTTTAAAAAAAAAAAAAAAAAAAAAATCTCGAGAGATTAACCTTTCAATTTTGAGTCTCTCTTTCATTGAACAAAAGCTTGAATACATATTTCTATAAACTTCATCCGTTGATGATTCTCAAGTGAGTGTATGAGGAAGATGGTACTTCTTCCCGTTAGTTGTCATGGTTACTAAAAATAGGTTTAAAATACTTATCAATTTAGAAAGAGAAGATAGAATTAAATATTTGTTCCTGATTTGCCCTTAATATTAGTTGTTCTTGAAAGTAAATATTGATTACATAGAATAAAGCACACA
Source organism: Solanum habrochaites (assembly GCA_027704765.1). Classification (NCBI taxonomy): domain Eukaryota; kingdom Viridiplantae; phylum Streptophyta; class Magnoliopsida; order Solanales; family Solanaceae; genus Solanum; species Solanum habrochaites. The sequence continues at coordinate 51,994,018 of JAKWJA010002498.1, forward strand.
CAAATGGAGTGCATGTTTATTGTAGAGAGATAAAGATAGGTTAGTCAAGAAGTACTTATTTATAATTTTGAAGAGACTGCCAAAAAAAGAGGAAGTACTCATACTGCTGGGGATTTTGAAACTTAAGTCAAGAATATCAAAGAAAGAAATGAAAAATGAGATAGAATGCTAGGGTCTCTAGAAATTGAAAATTGAAAAGTCAAAGTAATGAGCTAGACACACTATCCAAGAAAGAAAAGGAAACAATAAAGAAAAAGTTGCATTTTTTACAAAAAAGTCAAAGAGAGCTTGTGGTAAGCAGTGTTGTGGACGGCGAGAGGCGACAAAAGGCGAGAAGGGCCTGCCTCGCCACGCGGCGAGGCAAGCGGCGAGGCGCTTGCCTTTTTGAATAAAGGCGCCAATTAATACCAAAAATTAAAAATATTTAATTGCATATTTTATCCAAAGTCTTAATAGCAATAACACATATTAGCAAATACTCAATAGCAAATATTCAATTCAAAAACCAATAGAATGTCTAAAACTTTAAAGACCAAACAATTCAAATTTCAAAATACAATAAACCATTGGAATATCAAATTTTGCTAGCATCCGCCATTGATTATCAAATTCAATTAATTCGCTGTTTAGGAATATTGGAATAAATAATTAGGTCTTAGGAAAAGAATTCTTAAAAAAAAATTAACACTTACTGAAGTCCTTACTGCTGCTTACGCAGCTTACCAAAAAAAAAATGAAGAAGAAATTTTCGAAGAAGAAGAACAGAAGAACAGAAGAAGAAGAACAGAGACGCGACATTACCTGAAAACAGAGAGTCGCGAGGTCGCCGGCGACGGAGAAGACACGCGACAGCGAGGGAGAGCGAGGAAGCAGAGACGCGAGTCGCGACAGCGAGGGAGCAGCGAGGGCCGGCGAGGGACAGCGAGGGAGCAGCGAGGGCCGGCGAGGGACAGCGAGGGCCGGCGAGGGAGAAGAGGAGTCGATCGATCGAGAGAGAGAGAGAGAGAGTCGCGAGTTTCAGAGGTTTTCGAAAGTAAAAACAAAAACCCTAATTTTGACTAAAACTATTAAGTCAAAATTTTTTTAATCAAAAAGGTGGCGCCTTTATCTCGCCATTATCGCCATTTCAGCGCCTTTATCTCGCCTTTTTCACCTCGCCTCGCCTCGGCAGTGAATGGCGAGACACCCTCGCCTCGCCTCGCCTCTCGCCTTTGGCGATGAGGCGAGTGCCTTTCATAACCCTGGTGGTAAGCAGAGGTGGATCCAGGATTTAAATGTTATGTGTTCAGCCTTAAAAAGTTAAAGAGAGCTTATGGTAAGTCAATAACTAGTGCTATCGTTATTGGATTAATTTAGTAGATAACTGGAGATACTTGACACTTTAATCTTCAGGAAGTTCAAGGATGCATTCTAATCTCCTTGTGATTCTCTTCACTAACCTGCTAAAAGTAAGAAAATTCATAGATTTGCATGTTTCATATTTTGACTTCAGGATGAGTGCATGGGATGGACAAATGAGAAGCACAATGCATTTCTTGATTGTCTTGAAACATCATTTGTTAAGCAGTTGCACAGATCAATGATCTTGCGTGCTGGCTGTGTGGAACTGAACAGGAGTTCCAGAAATTTGTCTAAAAAGCTGTTCAACAATGATATAGCTAATAAGCAGGTCAGAAGACCACTGATACTTGACTTCTCTGTTTTTTGGAGCTACCTCCCACCCACTCCACAACTCTCCCAAAAGAAAATCTTGTTTGAGAGTTTCTTTTCTCTATTTCAGTTCACTGCTTGGCGAGATAAAAGTTGGAAGATCAATATTGAGAGCGACCAACCTGAGTTATTGATCGGGCAGGGTGATGAGTACCATCACGTTGCGGATCTCCAATTATGTTCTAGACTCTTTACCGAGGAAAAGCAAAGAAGAGATAAGAGGACTTCATCTCATGGACTCGAAGAGAGATCGAATCTGCCCCTTCCCATCCCTGCAGAACTTCTTAAAACAGTTAGCAGAATTGCTGGTAAGCTACTTCATCATAATATGCATATTCTTCTTACTTCAGGAGTTAAAGGTTTTAGTTATTTTAGTATTATCATTTATGCCAATTGCCAAATGAGGTAATGGATTTCTCTTGTAGTAGCATTCAACAGGCATAGTTTAGGGTGGTTTTGCATTCATTTAGTCATCAGTAACATATAAGCCTGGTTCCTTATATGCTCATATAAGGTAAGTGCATTAGTCATGTGCCACAGTTCCTCTAATTAGTATATAAATTGTCTGAATGTGTTCAAACATTTAATGACCTGCTACTTAAATTGTAGAGTACTTGAATCAGATTCAACAGTTGTTGGTTTTGCGAGTTATTTATCAGTGTGGTAAGCAGTTTGTTGGGATGACTATGGCAGGGGACATTTTTTTTAGGAAAACAACTAGTCTAGTTCTACGGCAGGGGACATTTTCCTCTAGGATAACAAACTAAACTAGTTCCATTTTAATGTGTTAACTTTTCAATTGCTATGTCTTACTTAAGGGAGTCGGAGGAACGGTGCCAGAGTGGAAAGATGAATACATCACAGATGCTTTGGCTTCGTTAGTACAGTTTCTCCATGTTTTAGTGGATGTTGATGTTAATGTTGTTTTTCTTGCATGTATGGAGCATTATTTGCTTAAACTTGGCCAGGTCTTAGAATCCATATGCCAAGGAGTAAAACAGAACCTATTTGCATGTGAATATGTGCATGTTGTTGATTTAAAACGAACCTTGTAATAGTGACCCCACATTCCTCTCATTCTTGTGGAATTTTTGGGCTTAAAGATATGAATCATTGTATTTGATGAGTAACTGATGAGGAAATTCATTTGGAGACATGGCTTAATGAAGGATAAGAGAATTGTTGTATAAACTTTGAAAAGAAAACGGCTACTAATGTATAGCTGAGTCCTCATAGCCGCATCGGATATATGTGTTGCAACATTTGTTCAAGTTGTGCAGTTACTGTCCGAATTCTGCAGTAGATGTTCTGCAGATACCCAGTTATATTGCCTTCTCCGTTCGGATAGAACTTGAGTTGGAAAGTATCAGTAGTCTGGGAGCCAATGTTGATTGTATGGTTTCCTCCTCTTTTTCTGATGTAATCTTCTTTAAATACTTCTCTTAGGTTTTGTTTTCCGTGTGGGGCATTGCCCTTATATAAATAAATACACGTAAGAATTTGCTTCATGGTTGATTCCTGGTTTCAGCTAAACCAGGGTAATGATATGTTTATAGGTCATGTGAATTATACTTCTGTAAGTTTCTTTGATACGGAAATTTTAATATACTCGCAGAAGGTTCAGGTCAGAATTTTGTGGATGAAGATTTTGAAGAAAACTCGAGGAGCAAAAAGCTGAAGACAGCCATGACAGATACTGCAGACAATAAGCAAGTAATGTGCATCATTGACCCTCTAATCATGTTTAAATCTTAAATATTGTTTTTAAGGTCCCATGTCTGATCAATGTACATGTACCATTTAGATTGTTCCAACAGGAAAGTTTAGAGTCCAAGAGTTTCTAACGCCATGTTCCGCAGAAAGGAATAAGTAAATCAACCATAACCTTGTCCCAAGGTGATGTGAAGTCTTTTTGAACGGCAGATAAGGTGTAGTATAATGCCGGAGAAACAATGCTTTACAAACACAAGCTGGTGCGAATTTAATGAAACGATATATGACAAGTAGAAGGTGCTAATTACAAAAGATGAGTTTTGTTTCTCTGTAGAAAAATGGGCCAGTTATTAGCTAAAACTGTAGCGCGACTAGGAAAAGAAGCTAAACCACATCTGCATAGAGTTTTTCTCAATTGCATTAACTTTGTAAATGACATATTTATAGAAAGATGTTATGATATAAAGTTTGTGAATTTTGTTTTTGTTTTTTATTTATTTATTTATTTATGTTGTTATACAAAGTTACTTATACTATAGCACAATAAGGGATAAGACACAAGTACCTCTTAGACTATGAGCGAAATCTTAGAGATACACCTTCATTAAGGTCATTATTACTCCCTTGAACTCATTTTTTTTGTAACTTTATACATTTTTAGCTTATGGAGCACACTCTGTCATTCTACGTAGTTGAGACGCGTGGGAGATGTTTGGATGCTACATAAGTCAAAAGGTGTACAAAATTAAAAAAAAAAAAAGAGTTCGGATGTGGTAATAGGACCTTAGTTTAGTAAAAATGTGTCTCTGAAATTTCGGTCATAGTCTAGGGGGTACTTGTCCTTATCCCGCACAATTAGTGTAGATGACTGTATACAACACGCAAAAAAAATATTCTACCAGAAGGAAAACATAAACTCATTTATTTTTTTCTACAAAATACTTCATTGTATTACTTTAAGATATGTTTCAGGTATCCATAAGACACCATTGCATCAGTTATAACACAATTTGGGAAGGCAGACCCAAGAAATCCTATTTATACACGAAATAGAAATTTTAACAAGATTATGAGCTAATACATTCCATATTCGAGGATAATATATAATCTCGATTTCTTAAAAAGACTTCATCAATCGCCATACATCCTTGTAAATGGTCTCTATTTTTGAAGATGGTATTGAATTCTTTTGCAACATTTGTATGACATTGCATCTGACAATATGTGAACCTTCGACCAACCCTTTTGTAGTGCTCTTTCCATAGCTTCCCGAATCGCTAGTGCTTCAGCAGTTATGGCCTTCCCTACAAATTGAATAGGGGTACCAAAGGCATGAAGAAAATTACCACAACTATCTATACTCGCCATTCCAATGCTTGCTTTTTCCTTTTCCCTTTGTAGACTTGCATCTCTGAAAACAACAACCCATCTCGGGCCAAAGCAATAGTTAGATATTTTCATGAATTTACCATTTTCCCCTCCCGTTATTGACCTCGAGTCGTTTATAATTGAATTTGAAAAGTTGATTATGAACTATAAGTTAAAAGTTGAGAATTTGGTAAGTTTGTGAGTTTTGAAGGCTAAGTTATTAAGAAAGTGGTTTTTGTGGTCTTTTAGAGTTTCGAGTTACGGAATAGAATTATGTCCATTCCATTGGTCTCGAAATGTGAAATTCGAGTAGTGAGAGTTGTCGGTTTTAGTTTCTGAGTCTTTTTAGGATTTGAAGTCCTAAGTTGTGAAATTCTGAAATTTTAGCCTTTGGGTTGACTTTGGTCAACATTTGAGTTCGAATGCTTGGATCGGGATTTGGGTTCAAATGCTTGGCTTGAATACTTAGGTCAGGTGAGGTCTTGGTTTATTTTTGAGAGGTCTCGAGCTTGTTTGTGTTTTTAGGTGTGAGTTAGTTTCGGTCATAGTTTAGGGGATAATTATGCCTTATCCTGTGCAATTAGTGTAGATGACTCTGTGTACATCACAAAAAATAATCTACCAGAAGGGAAATATAAACTCATTTATGCAAAGGCGTAAATAATCCTTTTTTTATGTGGTTGCAAATAATAAAGTGATTGACAATCAAGTAATTTTATTAGTATCATAATTATGAGAACTAGTGTTGTCAACTCAATTTGGTTGTTTAATATACTACTAATTATAATTAAAGTAAGTAAAGTAGATGAATATATATATTAGAAGAGTTGTTCACATAGTTATTAGAGTCTACAGATATGGTGCTTGCGTAATTCTATCATATCTATTTACTATTGCTAAGCCTGATTAAAATATGTAACGGATTGTTGAGTCACAAAGTTGATAATATGATTATGGTCATTCGAGCCTCTAATCTTCTACGCAGATTAGCAATTCAAAGGACTCAATAACATCACATTCATGAAAAATTCAATTATATTATCAAGCAAAAAATCCTAATAGATCACCAAGTTTACATCACTTATGTGATCTCGCTTTTCAAGAGAGATGCCTCGAACACATTAATATTTATCACAGTTTTCGGGCCATGTGAACGAAAAAATCTCACTCACAGTAATGATTTGGTCTATCATTTTTGAAAATTTTCGTGAATTTATTGTTTTTCCCTCCCGTTTTCGACACCGAGTGGTTTATGATTGAGTTTGAAAAATTGATTTTGGACTATGAGTTAAAAATTGAGAATTTGGTAAGTTTGTGATTAAAGGCTAAATTGTTAACAAAGCGACTTTTGGGATCTTTTGGAGTTTCAAGTGTTAGAATGGAATTGTACGATTCCATTAGTCTCGCGAAGTGAAATTTGAGTTGTGAGAATTTTCAATTTCAGTTTCTGAGTCTTTTTGAGAATTTGAGGTCCTAAGTTATGAAATTGTGAAATTTTAGCCTTTGAGTTTACTTTGGTCAATATTCGAGGATGATTTAGATCTAGGTGAGGTCTTGGTTGATTTTTGAGAAATCTCAAGCTTGTTTTAGCCTTTTTAGGCCTGAGTTAGTTTCTTGTGATTTTCACAGATGTCAGATCGAGGAGACCTCAGATCCATGTTTCGACAATTCCATTAAGTATGAAACATCGAGTATAATTAATTTTCATATGTGGTTTGTGTGCACAGGGTTCCGAAGGAATCCTGAGGGTCCCTTCGATGATTTTTTGTTGGCTGATTTTCTGTGTTCTGGTGCAGCCTATGTTCGTGGAGGGGAGGGCTGAGAACCCCGTGTTCGTGGAGGTCAAATCGTTGACCTCCATGCTCGTGGAAGACCTGTTGCATTCGTGGAGGTCTAGCTTATTAAAACGCGCATTGGCGGGTAGGGAGTGTTCGCGGAGGATCCTTGGCAGTGTTTAAACCCAATTTTGTGGTTTCATCCCCATTTTCATTTTGGAGCTTGAAGAACTCGGTAGAGGAGATTTCGAGTGGGGTTTTCAAGATAAATTGTGGATAATGTTTCTTAACTTTAAATCTTTAATAACTCATTATTATTATTGGGGGTTCTTCATGAACTTGAGTTTGAAGTAATAGTGAGTTTATGAACTAATTTTAAGTCTTTTTTCAAAATAATTTTTTCCTAATGAGTTCCTAAAGCCTTGAGTGATGTTGTCAACTATTAAATTTTGGATTCAAACCATATTTTTGGAATTGAGTATTTTGCCGATTGACCCACCTCTCAAGGAAATTATTGTGGGTGTTATTGTTTCCGGAAAGTGATTGTGAATACTTGCTTGTTTATAGATTGTGTCTCTTTGAAAGTCATTCGGAAGGGAAATACTCAATTAGTGGAGTGATTATTGCTTGATTTAAGGCAAGTGACTTTCTAAACCTAGTATTCTAGTTGAATTCGTATGCTTTCCTAGTTGATTATGTGTAATGAGAATAAGGTCAAAGATTTAAATTATTCACTTGTTATATCTAACTAAATAAAAAAGGATTGAAATGAAAAAGGCTATATGATGAATATGATAATGTCAATTGTCTTATTGTGACCCTTGATGATTGATTGATGAAATGCTTGAAAGTATGATTCTGGACTTGAACTGTATGACTTGGTGTCTCTTCTATGTGGTGTAATATTGCTTATATCCATTGATTGTGAATTTTGTGATGAGACATGTGATGTTATTATGCTAAGGTCTTTGTCGGCGGGGACGATTGTTATTATGCCGAAGTCTTTACCAACGAGTGTTATTACATCGAGGTCTTTATCGGTGAGTGTTGTCATATCTAGCTCTTTTCCAGCGAGTGTTAAAAAGTCGATAAGAAATGGTCCCGGCTAGTGATGTGATATAAAGTCGATGGGAAATGATTCCGACTAGTTATGTTGTACTGATGGGAAATGGTTCCTGCAAGATATTGTCATTGTTACTTGATGCTTATGCGGGAATTATTTGTGGATTGTGATTTATGTACTTGTTATGTGTGACTAAACTACTTGTCATTGATGTTGACTTATTAGATTTGTTTGATTGTTGAATTGTGAAGATTAAACTATGGATATTGAGCCCGTGAGTTGTATATTGTTGAATTGCTGGTTGGGTTGATTTCTGTGTAGGTTGTAGTTTGAGGAGGTTTGGTTGGACTATAAGGTGTATTCGTTTTCTAGCTAGTAATTTCATTTAGTAGGTTGCCTATTGGGTACCTTATTGTTAGTACTCATCCTTTGCTTATGCACTTGTGTAGGTTTCGATCCCAGACCCATGTGATCTTCTCCTTCTATTTCTCCTAACAGTCGAGGTTCGTGAAATATTTGAGAGGTAGTTGTTTTTCATCCTGACAAACACTATTTTCTTATTTCTTTAAGCTTTGCTCTACTTGCGAAACAAAAATTGAGACTTGTATTATCTTTGAATTTTGTATTTTCATAAGTGTGTTGTAGACATGACAATCAGATTTTGGGATGTTGTTAGAACGAACAAGTTTTTTGCCTTCGTCTTGTTCTTGCTTTACTATTTCACACATTCTTTTTTTTCTTTGGATTTATGTTGACTTGTCTTGAGACAATAAACAAGTATCATCGCATCTGTTTTTGGATCGTGAACTCTCACAAAATATCATTTACATGCATACAAGATATCACAAGCTTTCTCTTAGTATACTCCATTAACAAAAACATAAGAAATATAGGACCAAAAGGACTTTATGTGTCTTAATAACGGCTAAGGGGTGGATAGAAAATATTTGGTAAAATGGTGACTTCTCTCCCTATTTTGATTAAACTAAGCCATTATATAAAGCAATTCACCAAAATAATAATATAAAACTAGTATAAGCGTATTTCACAGTAACATTTTAGGGTATATTTTGTTTTTTAAAAGTTAACGGCGTTAGATTGATATACGTTACTCACAGTAATGTTTTACTCCTAAAACGTTACTCACAATATCGTTTTAGGAGTAAAATGTTACTCAAAATAACGTTTTAGGATTAAAACGTTATTTACAGTAACGTATATCAACCTAATGCTGTTAATTTTTAAAAAATAAAATTTAGTCTAAAACTTTACTCTTAAATACATTTTATACTAATTTTGTAAAAATGTATTATTTTGATAAGTTGTTTTATATAATAGTTTAGTTTGGTAAAAAATTCAAGTATTTTCACTCTTTATTCTTATGTATTTCCAATTTCAGTGTTTTTCATACTTCATTTTATATTTTTCCCTTATCTTTAAGTATTCATCCTATTTTTTCCACATTGTTAAAAAGGAAACTTCTAACATGTGTGGATAAAGCTATGGAAGCCATTAATTATATATCAAATTGATGTCCAAAAGAAATTATGAGATCAATTATACTATGTTTGACTGGCGTAGATCCAAATTTGGATGAATCTATTGAAGGAAATGAAGAAAACTAAATAATTTCAAATCCTAAATGCGATTTGTGGCAGAAGATCAAGTTTATTTTCAACAAACAAAATATATCAGAAGTTATGAAAAGATATGCATTTTAAGGGAGTCTTGTTTCATTGCTAAAATGTCGAGTACTACTTGGTAAAAAAAATTGTTTATTAATTATTCAACGTTGTATTTCAACATCTTACCATTCCTATTGTGATTATGTTTTCAGAGTACTTATTATCTGAAATTTTCTACCTCTAATTGTTCATGAATATTTAAAAAATCGAGTTTAAATAAGTTTGATTTGTTCAAAGTGAGAAAACAATTTACACTCTAACTCATATAGGGGTAGACATGCTAAAATTACAAGAAATTTCATTAACATACATGCAAGCATGGAGAGGAAAGGAAAAAAGCTTTCAAGACACTGAGCGGTGACGCTGCGAAATCGTATGAAAAAATACCAACGTATTTATATATATTAGAAACAACATATGGAGAGATATTTTGAATTATAAGAAAATCGATGAGAAATATTTTTATGTTCATTTACAACGCTTGATGTCAGAATTAGAGGATGGGAGTATTGTCGATCAATAATAGTAGTAGACAATATCCATTTGGGAACAATGTTGATAGCTACCATGTTGGATCCAGGAGGTATTATATTTTTTTCAAAAAAAACACAATGACACTATATCTTATGGTGTATAATTTTTTTTTTTGTTTATAGGACATATTTTGCAACTTGCAGATGGCATTACTGATTCAGAAAATGACAATACATAATTATAGTTCTTTGACAGTTTCAAAAATGCATTTGGTTATAGAATTGAGATGTGATCTGATAGAAATGAGAGTACATTGAATGATACCGTCATAATTTATTCTGAATTTCGACATTATAAAGAAAACACACTGAGATGCTGAAGAAGTGAGAAAATTATTTGTCAGTTTAGCAAAAGCATACACGGTGCAAGAATTTGACGAATTGATGGGAAGAATGAATGAAATTAATTCAAGACATAGTGCATATCTAGAGAATAAAGAGGAGTTGAAATTTAATAAGTAATACTGCATAGTCAATAAATAATGTTACTCTAGTTGAAGGAAGGTTGCAAGTGGTGTTTTTATTGGAATTTGTGCGTATAACAATTGAAGCTTCGAACGAGAAACACAATGAAGGTTGAAAAAATACAACAACCTTAACCAATAAGTATAATGAAATGTTGGAGGACAACAAAAAATTGTCGCATCGTAAGTTTGTAAGTATTAGAAATTTCATTTTATAATATATCGATTTTTATTGTTAATTTGATTTGTCTTCAATAAAGGTACGTGTATCAACAAAATATCTTCATACAATTACAGATGATGCCAACAGATTTACAGTATGTCTAAATACTATCATGCGTAGTTGTGAAAGATTTCAACATGATGAGATTTTGTGTGGTCATACAGTTGCAACTTTTAGATACTGAAACAAAAACCGCGAAGATTATTATTTGTAATAAGAATTTTCAAGATACTTATGCAATTCCAATAGAATCATTGCCTTGTGAATGCATTGGGGATATTCCAACACATATTTTGAAAGTGATAATAATACCACCAATTTCAAGAAAAAAACCAGGCAGACTACCAAGTAACGACTGTTAGAAAGAATTCAACAAAGAAAAATTCAAGACGAGTGGAGTCACTTGTAGTAATTGTGGTACCTCATGATACAATAAAAAGACTTGCCTCAATTTTGCTTATCAAAATCAATAATGATGTATTATTTTCAATTATTTTTATGTTGTTTTATGACAGAAATTTAAAAACCTTTTTAAGAATGTTGATTGCACTTATACAACTTTGATTATTGTTGATTGATTTTTTGATATTATTGATCAATCAACTGTCATATTCCTGGTATTTGAATGTTTGTCGTACATGCTATCCTTTATATTCACAGATATATGTAGATAAAATTGAACTATAAAGACTAATATATATGATTATGTAAAAGAACTTAAAAAGAAAAATTTGACAAACGATGAAATTCAACATTGTGATGTAATCTTCATTCATTTGAAAATAGAAATTATAATTACTTGATAGTGGTGTGATAAACACATATACATAATTGGTGTAATACTTGTTGTTCAACTTGTATTCCAAACATACTTTGAACATCTTTGTAAGAAAACAAAGTTTAAGAATATTTTCACAACTAGAAAATTAAAACTAGTAGCGAAACTAGAATCAGAAACAGATTTTAAAAAAAAATATACGAAATATTTTTCTTAAAGAAGAATTGTTGTTAATATGTGTCTAAAGAATCTTACTGATTCCAACAAACTTTGCAGAAACACGAAGTTACCAAGTTTAATGAACCAGTGAAGAACAAAAGAAGAGAAGAACTGAAATTAATTCACAAATCTAAAGTTTGTAAAACACGTACCAGAATCTGGAAAATTTTAATAGGAAAAAGATCAAGTCCACTGAATTCAAAGTGTCCTCTTAAGGAAATTATTCCCCTCTAGTATCCGAGGTTTGATTTGGAATATGACCTCCCAGGGTAAAATGATCTCAATCACCAGAGTATAGATATCAAAAACTCCGGTGTCAGCGAACCACTCAACGGCAGTAAAGTACACTTAGAATACTAGATTTAGTAGTTGAAGAAGAAGTCCATTAATTCTTTTTAAAATGAGAGAAAATCCCTCAATTTATAGAAAACAAAGGGTGGTGCGAAAAGGTTCTTATTGTGCCTTACCGGAAAGGTCACAATCTTTCAGAATGGTCGTCACCTTTCATAAAAGTCACAACTTTCCATAAAAGTCACAACTTTTCATAAAAGTCACAACTTTTCATCAAAGTCGCAACATTTCATAAAAGTCACAACTCTTCATAAAAGTCGCAACTCTTCATTTTCCATTCACACCTTTTTTAAAATCCAACAATCCCCCACATGAATGGGTAATGACTCGAAGACAAAGAAACGAACAAGTATGTGTACTTTACAAACAAGAATTAATTGCTTCTGGATAAGTAGGTTTCCCCTTGGACTTTCCGTAGTGAACATATGTCGGATATACTCGGTCAATCGGTAGATGTGATATCTTTGAACCGTCGAACTTTGGTGTATACCTAGACAACCATATGTCACACAGTTAACCCTTTACCATCTATGGTTCTTACGGTTGTGTTCGTTTTAGCCATGAACACCTCCTGGTTTCATGAGTGTATAGAGAGATGGGCTTTTGACAATCATCTTCTTTGAAGCGGCTTACACTTCACACTCACATAGGTGATTTCTAAATGTGTTATCGCGTAGATACACTATTTGGTCAACTCTGCCAAACTTAGCGAATCATTAAAACCATTAAGCTTTATTAACTTATTAACAAGCCTTAATGTTGTATCCTTGTACCTGAGCACTGTCTTCATCATGAGAATGGATTGAGTTTATTGACAATGTCGAACCGTCATTCACAACTTTGTTTTTTCCTTGAATCTAGCTCTTGGGATCTCCAGTCTGCTAGATAGAGTTACCGTCATGATGACTTGTCCTAAGCCGTAAATTCATTCCCTTAGATGATCTTTTAACTTTCTCTCTAATTAGGCCTTTTTTTAAGTGGATCCGACACATTATCCTTTGACTTTACATAGTCAATTCTGATAATTCCACTAGAGAGTAGTTTTCTAACAGTATCATGTCTATGTCGTATATGACGAGACTTTCCGTTATACGTCATGCTCCATGCCCTACCTATTGCATCTTGACTGTGAAAGTGTATGCATACTAATGCCAATGGTTTGGGCCAAAATAGAATATCTATCAAGAAATTCCGGAGTCTTTTAACTTATTCACCGACCTTATCTAGAGCACCTAGCTCAAAGATCATTGTAGAGCTAGCGATACATGTCTCTTTTGAAATATTTCTAAGAGACTGCTCCTCTACCAATAGTAAATAAATATCCACTCGTGAATTTTACTTCATTCTTCCGATGATTCAATTTGCATCACTATATTTTTCAATATTGTTGGATATTGTTATAATACAAGACATAGTTTTAAGTATTATTTTAAATACTCCAAAACTCTATTTATTGTCATCTAATGAATTTATTTGGGATCACTTGTGAACGGACTCAGTTTAAAATAGCAAATGCTATATCAAATCGCACACACTATATGATATACATCATGCTTCCCAAAATCTAGCACAATCCAATTGTGAGTCACTTTTGTTTTCACTCTTTTGAAATGCAAAGCTCACATTTATTGGACACTTGACAATATTGACATTCAAATATTTGAACTAGTTAAGTACCTTTTCAATGCAATGAGACAGTGAAAATGCTAAACATTATGGAGTTCTACGACTCTCTTATATCTAAGATCACATTAGCAACTCCAATAATTTTCATTCCACTTTCTTTATAGCATACGTTTACTAGTGTTTATGTCATTAGTGTCTCTATTGATGACCAACATATCACCAATATACAAACAAACAATGACCTTATGATTTTAATGTGAACACATTTATCACTTTCATCATTCTTCAATCCATTTGCCGACATGGTTTGATTGAATTATGTCATTATTTTGGTGCTTCCATAATGTGACTTAACAAGTTCACATACTTTCTTTTATTTACCAGGTACCACAAAACCCTCGGGTTGTTCCATGTAAATTTCTTCCTCCAATTCTACATTTAAGAAAGTTCTTTTCACATTCATTTGATGAATTTGGAGCTCATATACCACCGTTAATAATTTTTGCATCCGAATGGATGTAATTCTAATTACTAACGAGTATATATATTGACAAGATCAAAATCTTAATTTTTTTTCTAAAGCCTTTGACACAAAGTCTTGCTTTATATTTTTCAACAGTTCCATCAACTGTTATTTTTCCTTCTAAAGATTCCTTTTGAACCCAAAGATTTATTTTCTTGAAGAAGATCAATTAACTTTCAATATTGTTTATTGACACCATCTTTCCAAAGGATGAGTCTACAAAAGACACAGAAAATGTTACAAAATCATATTCGAAGGAAGTAAATGTCCTTTTACATTTTACTAAGCCTTTGAATCTCTTTATTAAGTACATTATCCTTTTTCATTTCCTAGGCCTTTTAGACCCTTCTCTAGACTAGTCAAGTCTAATTTTACAGTCCACAGTCATGGGTCCTATTTTAATTCTTTTAGGAATAGGATCTTGGACTTTGACTAGATACCCCCACACTTTGAAATATTTTTAGTTGGATTTCCTTTCTTTCCATTTCTCATATGGAAAAGATTGTATTCTGATCAAACAAAATCGCTTTCTTTCTAAAAGGACAAAACTTTTTGTTGATCCCTTTTGCATTAAGGATAGTTCCTCCACACAAGTTTTGTGTAAACCAAAACTTATAAATAATGCATCCATCATTTATTTCAACGTTCGGTTTTTCATTACATTGAGGTGAATATGGCAGTAGTTTGATATTTCACTTTCCAAACATATTTCTGCACAATGAGATTTATACTCTCCATTCTTATCACTTATTGTATATTTTTTCACACTGATTTTCAACTTCGATATTACATTGTCTAGACATTTCTATTGCTTCATCCTTACCATTTAGCAAATAGACATAGTCATTTCTAATGCAATTCTCAATAAAAGTAACAAATACTTTTTCCCACCATGAGATGGTGTTAACTTCATATCATAAATGTCAGTGTAAATCAATTCTAAGGGATTAGAATTCCTTTCAATAGATTTATTAGAATGCTCAACATTAGGCAAAACTTCTAAGTTGATCAGTTTTTCTTACAAGGTTTTGTAATTGACATGCCTCAAGTGTTCATATCACAAACATTGACTCAAGCAAGTAAGAACAAATAAAAACATTGAGTTTGAAAACTCTTCGTGAGGTAGCTTTTTCCTCACTAATATTTTGTTCCTATTTCTTACAATTTTGTGTGATACAAACATTGTTTAGATTGTCAAATATCCTTTTCAGAAGGACATTTCCATAAATTTCAATGTGATTGTTATAGAACTACCTATGAACAAAGTTTCATCGGGTTCAATAAAGACAATATAGTCCAACTGTTATTTTTACAAAAACATAACAAATGACTATTCACCAATATTCATGTCTAGGCAAATACTTTTATTATAATAGACATATCTTTTCATGAAAAATCACAACATTTTAAGTGATTATTTTTTTCCATAAAAGAACACAATTATTTTGAACAAGTATATATATAATTTGGATGTTTCATACTAGTCACACTATATACTAGTAATAGAGAAACTCAACAACCACAATATCAAATATACTCCAAGAATTTTGTGGGTATAACATAATACAAAAGTATCATTGAATTTCATATCTTTTGTTCCAAAGTTAAATTAGACACCAAGTCTAATCATAAGCAAATAACCCCCACATTTCAAATGTGATCTCAAAAATATTTCTCAAGTATTTAAAAATAGTTTTCCCACATATTTTAATGTTAGAAACATTATTCTACGAAAGAATTATAGTGCTGCAATTCTCTTTGACAATGTATACACAATGTCAAAGTTCATTCCATAGAGACACAAAATCACAAATTCTAAGTCATTGATATTTTTCCTCTATCATAAATAGACATACCACTTAGTTTAAATACTAACAATGAGGACAAAAAAAAATTTGTACAATTTATTTCTATATTACATTGAAGTTTACAGAAAATCAAAAGTACAATACTGACTTATTATGTGAAGTTTTCATATTCTTCAAACCAATTGCATAGTCCAATTTATCCAGAGTATAAAACCACAAAAGTTTTTAGTCTACAAAAATCAGACACACTAACATTTCTCATGGAGTACAAAACTACAAAAGTCTTTTTTTTTCTCCAAACAGAATAACACATATTCTTTATCACATAGAAATGTTTTTCTTATCAAATAGTTTTCCGACTATAACATTTTGACATACTATTTTATCAAACAAAAATATGCATCTCTCATTTTTGCAAACTAAAGAATTTTAAAAGCAACTATATTTGCGAAGTAAAATTAATTCTGAAGGAATATTGATTGTATTGAAGTGTTGACATAATAAGGGAATACATGGGAGATATATATAGGAGATATAGGAAGGAGTACTAATCCTAATAGGACTAGGATTAAGGAGTACTAATCCTAATAGGACTAGGATTAGTACACAGTAAATACTAATATTATTTTATACTATTTATTTAATACTATCTGTTATTATCCCCACTCAAGCTGAGCTGAGCGGAAGCGAACGGAAGCTTGGAACTGAGGTAATCGTGTTGTCGGCTCGGGAGAGGTTTGGTGAGAATATCAGTCGGTTGTTCTTCAGTGGGTACATACTGCACAGTCATGGTATCGGCCTGAACTTCATCGCGAACAAAGAGACAATCGGTATCAACATGCTTCATTCTGCTGTGTAGGACAGAATTCTTGGCCACACAGATGGTTGATTTGTTGTCACAATAGAGAGCAGGAACAGTGTGAGTGGCGCGGAGTTCGCGAAGAATATATGTGACCCACATGGTCTCAGCAGCAAGAAGATCAAGGGCGCGGTATTCAGCTTCAGTTGAGGACCGAGAGACCTTGGGTTGTTTTTTTGTACACCAGGAGATCAGGTTCGGCCCCAAAAAAACGAGAAACCCCGATGTAAATTTTCTATCATTTTTATCATTCGCCCAATCTGAATCTGAGAAACCCCGAAGCTCCAAGTCCCCGGGTTGAATGAGTAAACCACGACCAAGAGTGCCAAAAATGTACCTGAGAATGCGTTTTAGACAATGGTAATCATGTTCACTTGGTTGATGCATGCGCTGAGCAACTCAGTTGACAGCAAACTGGATGTCAGGACGGGTAATGGACAGATACTGTAGAGCACCAATGAGGCTGCGGAAGTGGGTGATATCGGCAAAGGAGGTGTCGACTCCATTCGTAGATGAAGAGACTGCCATCGATGTTGGTTGACTGGTGCATTTTTCCAGTCCAACTTTCTGCAACAGATCTCGAGCATATTTTGACTGATGAAGAAACAAGCCGCTGCCTGTCCGAGAAACCTCCATTCCCAGAAAATAATGTAACGGGCCAAGGTCCTTCATTTTGAAGGTAGTATGCATAGCTCGAGTGACATCCTGAATGAGAGCTGCAGTAGAACCTGTAATAATGATATCATCTACATAGACAAGAAGAATGACTGTACCGTGTGCTGAATGTCGAGTAAACAGACTCGTGTCGTGTACGCAACACGTGAAGCCGAGTCCTTGGAGGAACGTTTTCAGACGTGTGTACCAAGCACGGAGGGCTTGCTTGAGCCCATACAGAGACTTCTGGAGTTTGCAAACATGTTGAGGGAAGCGGGGATCAACATATCCCGGTGGTTGCGTCATGTAGATAGTTTCATCAAGCATGCCATGAAGAAAAGCATTGGAAACATCCAATTGATTGATGAGCCAATTGTTGCGCACGGCGAGTGACAGTACCAGGCGAATGGTTTCCTGCCGAATAACAGGACTGAATGTCTCAGAGTAATCAAGCTCATACTCCTGATTGTAGCCTTTAGCAACCAAACGAGCCTTGTACCTGGAAATACTGCCATCTGCATTGTGTTTAATTTTGTACACCCATTTACAGCCCACTGGGTGCCGCCCATGGGGCTTAGGTACAATAACCCAAGTTTTCTGATCAGTCAAAGCCTTAAACCCGTCATCCATAGCATGACACCAATAAGCATTTTTTGAGGCAACAGAGTAGGTTGTTGGTTCACTATCGGGAAGGGGTGTATTTGGTAGTATGATAGCCTGAAAGGTTTTGGGTTTGAAGATACCGGCTTTGCCACGGGTTAACATGGGATGAGTATTGGGGGTGGCACGGGCGGTGGTAATTCGGGGGTGGCCGGGAAGGACCCAAAATGGATCGGGTTGGAGATGTTATGGGTATGGGGTGGTTCGGGTTGGTTGTGAGTGTGGGTGGTGGTTGCGGGTGTATTGTGGGTGACGGTCGAAGGGGTGATGAGGGGTGGTTGGGTAGTGGGTGGAGGTGTGGGGGAAGGTGGTGAGGGACCCTGTGAGTATGTTGGAAAAAGGGGAAGGACGCCAATGAATGATGTATTTGTGGAGGAGGAAATAGACTCGTAGGGAAACTCATTTTCGACAAATTTGACATGACAAGATATGTAGACTTTCTGAGTTTGTGGGTCAAGACAGCGATAACCCTTGGAGGTAGGATGATAGCCCAAAAAAATACAAGGACGGGATCGGGGTTGTAATTTGTGAGTAATATGAGGGCGTAGCCAAGGGTAGGCAAGACACCCAAAGACGCGGAGGTTGGTATAATTGGGAAGTTCTTGGTAAAGGAGTTGATAGGGTGATTTGTTGGAGAGGGTGTGACTGGGCATTCTGTTAATGAGGTAGTTTGCGGTGGCTAGAGCTTCTACCCAAAAGGAGACAGGGAGATGAGATTGACGTAGAAGAGTAACCACTGTTTCAATGAGATGGCGATGCTTACGCTCAGCCACCCCATTCTGTTCGGGAGTGTATGGACAGGAGGTTTGATGTATAATTCCCAGGGATTGCAGAAACTGGCCAAAGATGTTATTTACATATTCCTTTCCATTGTCACTTCGAAAAAGTTTAACATGAGAATTGAATTGTGTTTTGACCATTTTTTCAAAGGTGACAAAGGTGGTGTATGTCTGTGATTTGTGTTTTAGTGGGTACAACCAAGTGTATTTTGTAAAATCATCCACAAAACAAATATAATAGCGAAAACCAGCAAATGAAGGAACAGCAGTAGGACCCCATAGGTCAGAATGAATAAGTTGAAAAGGTGCAGTTGTACGCTTCTCAGATAAAGTAAAAGGTAATTTATGAGATTTAGCAATTGAACAGGAGTCACAATTGTTTACATGAATGGAAGAAAAACCTAATTGAGACATTAAAGAATTTATTATTTGAGTAGACGGGTGACCCAGACGACTGTGCCACAACAGACTGTGGCCATCAGCCGAAAGAGCCACCGGAGCCACAGGAACGCTTTCTGAAACTGGGTGGGCAGACGAACTTGTGCCAGGAAGAACGTAAAGACCATGCTCACAGGGGCCCTGAAAAATCACCCTCTTGGTAGTATTGACTAGGATCTGAAAATCATTAGAGGTGAACAAGAGTGAGCAATTATTGTCTTTTGTGAATTGGTGAACTGAAAGAAGATTGGTTTTAATAGAAGGGACGTGGGTAAGGTTACCTAGGTGAAAGATAGCGGTGGGGGTTTTAATGGTACCCGTGCCATTGTGAGAAATATTAAGGGACTCACCGTTGCCAACAGTAATACCATTGGAGCCATGATATGGATTTGGAGCGTTAAGCTTGGATAGATCAGAAGTAACGTTCATGTTGGCCCCTGTATCTAACAGCCATTCAGAGGAAGGGTCGGCTTGAGATGCATAATTGGCACGGTTATCCCTATTTCTTATCTCCTCATACCGAAACCAGCAACGGACAGCGGTATTTCCTATTTTCTGACAGATTTGACAAGTTGGACGATCCCGCTCGTAAGTGCCCTGCCCGCCGCTACCGAAGTAGTGCAGGCTGTTGTTGCTGCCGTGCTGCTGACCGTCGTACGGCGGACGACTGCCCTGCCGACCGCCTCGCCCGCGGCCTCTGCTGTTTCTGCCGTAGCCGCCGCGGCTCCCCTGCCGGCCGCCATCACGCCCCCCGCGATAGTTCTGGCTTGCGGTGAGGGCGGTGGCCGGCTCCATAACAGCGGCTTCTCGGAGAAGAAGTTTTCTCTCCAGATCCACATTGATTTCTTCATTTTTTAGCCACGAGGAGAGAGTAGCCAGGTCAACGGGCGTTGGACTTATGCGAACCGCCTGTTTAATGGAGGAGTAAGCTGATGGGAGCCCCCGAATGACGCACATGACGAGATCTTTTTCGGGAATGATTTCGTTCACGGTGTCGAGGGCTGTGATGATGGTGGAGACCTCGTCTAAATACTCCGCCATAGTTTTCGTGCCTTTGGTAATTGTGTGGAGACGATCACGCAATTGAAAAATATGAGAGTGGGAAATTGATGCATAGCGTGTTGCGAGGGCAGTCTACAGGGCTGAAGCAGTTGTGTAGGATCGGACGTGTTTCTGAACCATGGGAGATATGACCGCAATCAAACATGATCAGATCTGGCCATCCACGGCTTTCCAGGCGGCATGGGCCGGATTGGTTTTTTCTGATTTGTCCGTGGCGGTGATGACTGTCGGCGGCGGTTCTGTGCTTCCATCGACGTATTTGATAAGGTAATTGGCCTCAAGGGCTGTAAGAACGGTGATTTTCCATGTAGGGTAATTTATGTCTGATAATTTTTCGGGAATCAGGGCATGAAGATGCCTGAGAAGGAGTTTAACGCCAGAAGGAAGTGAATCGAGAGGATCCACCTCGGTTGTCATGGCTGCCGCCGCCCAAGAGAAGAGAGGGAACGATCGGTGCCCTAAAGAGAGAAACAAAAACTAGAGAAAAGAAGATCTAGGTTTTCTGGCTCTTGATACCATGAAGGAATATTGATTGTATTGAAGTGTTGACATAATAAGGGAATACATGGGAGATACATAGAGGAGATATAAGAAGGAGTACTAATCCTAATAGGACTAGGATTAAGGAGTACTAATCCTAATAGGACTAGGATTAGTACACAGTAAATACTAATATTATTTTATACTATTTATTTAATACTATCTGTTATTACATTCCACAACATATGGTTTGCAGATCTTTTTCCAAAAGATACACATAATTTAATAAGAAGGTTACCTGGTAATCTTTAAACGGAATACCGTAAAAAATTTCTGTTTACATTCTCATTTCGACGTTGCTAAACAAGCAACGAATTATGAAGAAGTAATGCATTTATCTTCTACTTCCATAATCAGATTCTCTCAATCAGTAAAATACAAAAATACTAACAGTATAATAATTTCCTTAAGATTGTTGTTCAACTTATATTCCAAACATACTTAGAACAAAACTTTGAACATCTTTGTAAGAAAACAAAGTTTAAGAATATTTTCACAACTAGAAAATTAAAACTAGTAGCGAAACTAGAATCAGAAACAGATTTAAAAAAAAAATATACGAAATATTTTTCTTAAAGAAGAATTGTTGTTAATATGTGTCTAAAGAATCTTACTGATTCCAACAAACTTTGCAGAAACACGAAGTTACCAAGTTTAATGAACCAGTGAAGAACAAAAGAAGAGAAGAACTGAAATTAATTCACAAATCTAAAGTTTGTAAAACACGTACCAGAATCTGGAAAAATTTTAATAGGAAAAAGATCAAGTCCACTGAATTCAAAGTGTCCTCTTAAGGAAATTATTCCCCTCTAGTATCCGAGGTTTTATTTGGAATATGACCTCCCAGGGTAAAATGATCTCAATCACCAGAGTATAGATACCAAAAACTCCGGTGTCAGCGAACCACTCAACGACAGTAAAGTACACTTAGAATACTAGATTTAGTAGTTGAAGAAGAAGTCCATTAATTCTTTTTAAAATGAGAGGAAATCCCTCAATTTATAGAAAACAAAGGGTGATGCGAAAAGGTTCTTATTGTGCCTTACCGGAAAGGTCACAATCTTTCAGAATGGTCGTCACCTTTCATAAAAGTCACAACTTTCCATAAAAGTCACAACTTTTCATAAAAATTGCAACTTTTCATAAAAGTCACAACTTCTCATCAAAGTCGCAACATTTCATAAAAGTCACAACTCTTCATAAAAGTCGCAACTCTTCATTTTCCATTCACACCTTTTTTAAAATCCAACAATACTAGTGTAACAGGTTCACATGCTCACAATAATAGTGGTATGAATTAGATAAAATGTTGGTATTTTACACCAACCTCAGTTGATATATTATATTGCCTCAATTTTGTTTATCAAAATTAACATCGATGTATTATTTTCAATTTTTTTTTGTTTTCCGGCAAAGTTCTGAATTTTTTTTAAAGAATATTAATAACACTTTTATCTAACTTTAATTGTTTTTGAGTGGTTTATTGGTATTTTTGATCATTTAATGATCATATCATTGGTATTTGAATATTTATCGTGCATATGCACAATTAATGTAATAGTAGTGTTATTAGTTCACATGTTCATAATAATGGTAGTATGAAGTAGGAAAAATGTTTGTCGTACATATACTATTGTTAATAGAAGTGTAATTTGTTCACATGTTCATAATAATAGTGTTAAGGTCAGTGCTTATGAAAGAATTGTATATTGATTGCTTGAAGAAATTTACAGGTGTTAAAAGTGTGTTTACAATTGCTACTTTATCCTCTATATATAATGAATTATCTAACTGAATTACTGACACCTCTAACTAACTCATAATCTGTTAATTTTAACTAACTATCTTCTGTTAACAAACAGCAGTACATTTAACTATCTGTTTAACATCCTCCCTCAAGCTAGGTGTGTAAAATACATTATTCATTCCTAGCTTGGTAAGCAGGTATCCATGTTGCACATGAGTAAGTCCTTTGGTGAACAAATCTGCAGGTTCTTCACTTGTCTGCAAGTATATAGGTTGAACCATGCCTAGTTGAATTTTTTCTCTAATGAAGTGGCAATCAATATCTATATGCTTCGTACGCTCGTGAAAGACTAGATTTGCAGCAATCTGTACAACAGATTTGTTGTCACAATAAATTGACACAAGTTGCTTCAGTGATATGCCCAATTCCTCAAAAAGTCCAACCAGCCATACAATTTCTGCAACTGTTGAGGTCATACTTCTATATTCAGACTCAGCTGAACTTCGTGAAATGGTGTTCTATTTTTTCGACTTTCATGAGATCAAAGAATCCCCATAAGTAACCGTGTATCATGTGATAGATATGTGATTGTTTGGGCATGCAGCCTAGTCTGCATCACAATATGAAGTCAACTGATTAGTAGCATTTGACATGAGTATACCTAGACCTGGTGAATGTTTTACATATCTAACAACTCTCATTGCTGCTTCCATGTGAGATGTTTTTGGACTGTGCATAAATTGACTTAGCAATTGGACTGCAAAAGCAATGTCTGGTCGTGTCATTGTAGAGTAAAACAATCTTCCTTTTTAGTTTTTGATACACTCCAGGATCATCTAGCAGCTTGTCATTTCCATTTTCAGAGGGAAATTGTAGATCAAACTCTGCAGTTGTGAGTTTGTGATTTATCTCAAAAGGAGATCCAACATGCCTTGAGCTAGATAATCCCATGTCTGAGATCAGTTCAAGACAATACTTCCTTTGATGCATAAGGATTCCAGTGTCATTCCTTGCAAATTCAATCCCTAGGAAGTACCTTAAATCACCTAAGTCTTTGATCTTAAAATTGTCCTTAAGAATTCCCTTTGTCTGCATAATTAAGGCGTGATCATTCCCTGTAATCAATAGATCATCAAAATAGATCAGTTTTATCACTAAGCTCTTTCCCTGGTGCTTTGTGAATAGGAAGAAGTCATAATGACTCTGTTGAAAATCAGAATTGATTAGAGTTGTAGTCAATTTGATGTTTCACTGCCTACTAGCTTGTTTGAGTCCATAAAGAGACTTGATGAGTTTACACACCATCCCGTGCTCACCTTTATGGATAAATCCTAGAGGCAAAGTCATGTACACTTGTTCATATAAGTCACCTTGAAGAAAAGCATTAATAAATCCATTTGTTGTATTGACCAGTTTTGTGTAGCAGCTAAAGCTATGACTGCCCTGACAGTGCCCATTTTCATAACAGGAGAGAATGTTTCCTGATAATCCACCCTTCTTTCTGATTGTAACCCTTGGTTACCAACCTGGCCTTGAACCTATCAACCTCACCATCAGCCTTGTATTTGATTTTTTATATACCCTCTTGTATCCTATTTCCTTTTTATCTGCTGGCAACTTAACAATTTCCCATGCATTATTATCTTTCAGTGCTTGGATCTCACTCTGCATAGTTGCAACCCACCTAGGATCATACATTGCTTCCTGATATGAATTTGATTCCCTCTCTTGAGAAAACTTAGTCACAAAACTCTTCTAAAAAGGTGATATGCTATCATAGTCAAGTATATCAGATATGGAATAATAAACTGCTGCTTTCTTTTGTGTCAACACATAATTAGTATATTCCATAATGGAGGCTTAGCAGGCCTTGCAGACTTCCTGGTGGCAACTTGTGGTATAGAATTATTTTCAGGAATAATGAGGGGAACATGAGGTAATATTGGATCTTCTGAAAAAACTCCAACATCTGTAGTGTTCTCACCATTGTGTTCATCATTAGTGCACAAGGAAAGACCTGTACACTAAGTAACATTAGTAGTCACTGCACTCCAAAAGACAACACAGGGTGTTAGTTCAGAATTTCCTTCATGGAAAAAAAAATACAGAGATCTCATGATCATCATCTTTATTCAGACCTGGGAACTGACAAGGAAATTTAGTCTCGTGAAAAATGACATCTCTGCTAACAAATATGACTTTGGACTCAATATCCAATAATTTGTACCCTTTTTGATTGATAGCATATCCATGAAAAACTGTTTTTCTAGCTTTTGGAGCAAACTTATTATCTCTCCTTAGGTTTGTAGCAAATGTCAAACATCCTACTACTCTGATATGGGAAAGATTGGGCTGTTTGTTGTACATGATCTCATATCGTGACATGTTTCCTAATACAGACAATGTTATTCTGTTGATGATATATGTTGCAGCTTCAACACATTCACCCCAAAATCTATGTGGCAAGTGTCCCTGAAATTTGATAGCCCGAGCAGCCTCTAGCAAGTATATATGTTTCCTCTCCATAACCCCATTTTATTCTGAGAGCATTGCCGTGATGTTGTTCTTAGCGAAAGTATTCGCAAACGAGAAGTGGGAGATTCATCGGGCAGTGCTCTCAGCGTTGATCGAAGGGGGAGAAGTAAGACGAAAGGCCAAAATAAACATGGTCGATCAAAATTAAAGAATCGAGGAAAATCCCTGAACAGATAAAACATGACTTGTTGGAACTGTGGAGAAAAAGCGCACTTTCGGATGAATTATACAAAGCCAAAGAAGAAACAGAATCAGAAATTTGGAGATGACAATGATTTTGTAAATTCAGCAGAGGACAATGGGGATGCTCTAATCCTTAGTGTGAAGAGCCCGGTTGATTCATGGATTTTGGATTCTGGTGCATCTTTCCATTCGTCTCCAAGCAAGGAGTTGTTCCAAAATTTCAAATCTGGAAATTTTGGAAAAGTATATCTTGCTGACAATAAAGCCTTAGAGATTGAAGGAAAGGGGGATGTTTGCATAAAGACCACCTCGGGAAACCAGTGGACATTGGAGGATGTCAGATATATTCATGGGATCAAGAAAAATCTAATATCTGTTGGTCAGTTGGATAGCACGGGATATGCAGCAGAGTTTGGGAAAGGTTCGTGGAAGATCGTGAAAGGTGCTATGGTAGTAGCTCGTGGCACCAAATCTGGAACCTTGTACACCACTGCAGGGTGTATAAACATGGCCGCTGTTGCTGAAGGTGCTTCCGGTTCATGTCTGTGGCACAACAGACTTGGACACATGAGTACTAAAGGAATGAAGATTCTGGATGCAAAAGGAGCATTAGAGGGTCTGAAGTCTGTTGATATGGGTCTTTGCAAAAGCTGTGTTATGGGCAAACAGAAAAGAGTAAGCTTCACAAAGACTCCAAGAGAGCCAAAGAAAGTGCGGTTGGAAGTGGTCCATACAGATGTTTGGGGACCATCTCTAGTATCATCACTT
The DNA here is from genome assembly GCA_027704765.1 of Solanum habrochaites. Classification (NCBI taxonomy): domain Eukaryota; kingdom Viridiplantae; phylum Streptophyta; class Magnoliopsida; order Solanales; family Solanaceae; genus Solanum; species Solanum habrochaites. Next base: position 52,020,082 of record JAKWJA010002498.1, read on the forward strand.
GGAGGATCCAGATTCTATGTTACCTTCATTGATGATTTCAGCAGGAAGGTATGGGTTTACTTCTTGAAGCATAAGTCAGATGTGTTTGAAACTTTCAAGAAGTGGAAAGCTGAAGTTGAGAATCAGACCGGTTTGAAAGTCAAATGCCTAAGGTCTGACAATGGAGGAGAGTATGACAAATCAGAGTTAAAGGAATTCTGTGCAGCTGAGGGAATCAGATTGATGAGAACAGTTCCTGGTAAGGCAAGGCAGAATGGAATTGCTGAGAGGATGAACAGAACATTGAATGAGCGTGCAAGGAGTATGAGGATACACTGTGGGCTGCCCAAAACACTTTGGGCGGATGCTGTGAGCACAGCTGCATACTTGATCAATAGGGGACCATCAGTTCCTTTAGGGTTCAAAATTCCAGAGGAGGTGTGGACAGGAAAAGAACTCAAGTACTCACACTTGAGGACTTTTGGTTGCACTGCTTATGTTCATGTTGATCCAGAAAAGAAAGACAAGCTTGATGCCAAGGCTGTGAAGTGTTACTTCATAGGATATGGTTCTGATTTGTTTGGTTACAGGTTTTGGGATGACAAGAACAGAAAGACCCTGAGACATTGTGACGTGACATTTGATGAGTCTGTCCTGTACAAGGACAGAGAGTAGAAGGTTCTAGAGATTACAAATCAAGTGGGAGTTGAGGTTGAGTTGGAGAAGAGTAACCCCAGAGATGTCGAAGCAGATACTCAACCAACTCCTACTGAAGAATCTGAAGTGGAGCAAGTTACATCTGAGCAGGTGTTAAGGAGATCATCCAGATCCATCAGGGCACCGGATAGGTATTCACCTTCATTACACTATCTATTGTTGACTGATGAGGGGGAACCAGAGTCTTTTGATGAGGCCCTACAGGTGAAGGATTCGATCAAGTGGGAGCAAGCCATGGATGATGAGATGAGGTCACTTGAGAAGAATGACACATGGGTGTTGACTGAGTTACCTGCAGGGAAGAGAGCTTTGCTGAACAAGTGGGTTTTCAAAATAGAGATTGAACCAGATGGCAAAAGAAGGTTCAAGGCTCGTTAAGTGGTTAAAGGATATTCACAAAGGAAAGGTATTGATTATGCTGAAATATTCTCTCCTGTTGTGAAGTTAACCTCTATTCGAATTCTGTTGAGTATTGTTGCATCGGAAAATTTGCATCTAGAGCAAATGGATGTAAAAACAGCGTTTTTACATGGAGATCTGGACAAAGAGATCTATATGCAGCAACTGGAAGGATTTGTGGTTCCAGGCAAGGAACACATGGTGTGCAAGCTCACCAGGATCTTGTATGGACTAAAGCAAGCACCAAGGCAGTGGTACAAGAAGTTTGACTCCTTCATGACCAAGAGTGGATTCTGCAAAGCTGAAAAATGATCCTTGTTGTTACTTTAAGAAATACACTAATTCATATGTCTTTCTACTCTTGTATGTGGATGATATGTTGATTGCAGGATCTAGTATAAGGGAGATTAACAATCTGAAGACAAAGTTGTATGCATCGTTTGAGATGAAAGATTTGGGTCCAGCAAAGCAGATTTTGGGGATGAAGATTTCTCGGGATAGATCTGCTGGCACTTTAAATCTATCTCAGGAGTTGTACATTGAGAGGGTGCTGAGCAGATTCAGGTTTAATGATGCTAAACCTAGGACTACTCCATTGGCAAATCACTTTAAATTGTCAAAGGAGCAGTCACTCAAGACATCCGAGGAGCGTGATCACATGGCACTTGTTCCATATGCTTCAACAGTTGGTAGTTTGATGTATGCTATGGTCTGCACTAGACCTGATATAGCACATGCAGTGGGAGTAGTTAGCAGGTACATGGCGAACCCTAGGAAAGAGCATTGGGAAGCTGTGAAGTGGCTTTTGAGATATCTGAGAGGTACATCCAGTACTTCACTTTATTTTGGCAAAGGCAAGGTGACTCTACAAGGTTTGTGGATGCTGATCTTGGTGGGGATGTTGACTCGAGCAAGAGTACATCCGGGTACATTTACACCATAGGTCGAATAGCATTGAGTTGGATGTCAAGGCTTCAGAAGTGTGTTTCTCTTTCATCTACTGAAGCTGAGTATGTGGCAATAGCTGAAGCTGGGAAAGAGATGATATGGCTGGCAGATTATCTTGAGGAATTGGGCAAGAAGCAGAGAACAGAGGATCTTGAATACTATTCGAAATTCAGAAGAACTGCGTGGGGGGGCTATTGAACAACTCGAAAAAGCTCGTTCTCGTTTACGGAAAGTAGAAACCGAAGCCGAGCAGTTTCGAGTGAATGGATACTCCGAGATAGAACGAGAAAAATTGAATTTGATTAATTCAACTTATAAAACTTTGGAACAATTAGAAAATTACAAAAACGAAACGATTCAGTTTGAACAGCAAAGGGCAATTAATCAAGTCCGACAACGGGTTTTCCAACAAGCCTTACGAGGAGCTCTAGGAACTCTGAATAGTTGTTTGTAACTAGAGAAGATTCTTTACTCAGATAGACAGAGTGCCATACAGTTGGTAAAAAATCCAGTCTATCATTCGAAGACAAAGCACATCAGAAGGCGATACCATTTCACTCGCAGGGCAGTGAAGGATGGCGATATGTACTTGGAGAAGATAGAGGGTGTAAAGAACCCGACAAACATGTTGACGAAATGTGTTGATGTTGGGAAACTGAGGTTATGTAAAACCTAGGTTGGTCTTCTGTAGTTGTTGCTACAGATGTTGCGGTGTGGTAAAGATGTTGATGATGAAGAGATTTTTTTTTTGAGAATGTATTCTTTTGGATGACTGAGTCAGTCTCCAAGTGGGAGAATTGTTAGGTAGTGGAGCCTGATTAATTTTAGGTTTTCCTATTTATTCTCTATTTTAGGCTTTCCTATTTATTCTCTATTTTAGGTTTTCCTATTTATTCTGTGTAACCAAAAATACTCTGATTTATTAAAATAAATATACCTCACCGCCATGGAAGTTTACTTACGGGGTTTTACCACGAAACATTGGGTTTTCTCTTTCTCTCTCTAGATCTCTCATCTCTTTCTCTTGAAAGTTCTTGTGTTCTTCATTCATCTAGTGTGTGTACGTGAATTCGATCCTATCAATATGGAACCTATACATCCAAGTGAACTAACTTGAAAACATCATCTACTGTAGTATGACTCATAGGAAATGGAACTCTATTTTGTCTAGCTTGTGGACAAACCATACACTGTTCAATAGAAAAATTACGACATGTATTGAAATCTTCTATTCTCCTAAGTACTCCCATAGGAAAATATCCTAATCTCTTGTGCCACAATTCTGGATTTATTTCTCCTGATCCAGCTGCAGACAATGACTTAATCTTGTTTTGATGTGACTTGGTGTCCCAATTCAACACCTAAAATCCATCCTCAACTTCACCAATCCCCTTGACCTTCCCAGACAAGAGATCCTGAAACACACAATATGCAGGAAAAAATCAAACATAACAGTTTAATTCTTTTGTCAATTTGTTAACAGACAAAAGATTAAACTCAAAGGATGGTATGCATATAACATTTGTGATCATATCAGTATCATTAAGTTGAAGACTGCCCATATGTGAAACCATGGTTGAATCCCCTGTAGGTAATTGTACTCTTCCTATACTTCCCACTTTACTCTAAGAATGTAACTAATTAGATCATGTATCATATGAACTGTAGCACTAGTGTCTACGATCTATTTTAAGCATGAAATCTTACCTTCCATGTGTGCACTCTTCTAAGTATTCAAAGTGTTATTGTTCCCCTGCAGAACATTTACTATCTGGTCGAGCCGTGCTGGTGAAGACTTGTTCTTTATATGCAACAACTGATTATGTGTAATTTTATCTCCCATCAGAGATATATCAGGATTTGACTTCTCTCCCATAATTGTGTGTGCCTTCCATGCCATTTGATCCTACAAAAAAAGGCATTGGTTTCTGCATAGCACTATCTCATGTTATTGCATTTACCTTTTTTTTACCTTTGAAATTTTCTGGATATCCAATGAGTTGGAAACAATCATCCTTCACATGTCCAGTAGCATTACAGTGATCACATTTCTTCAGCTTATTGAATTTAGCTCGAGTATGCTCCTTCATATTACGAAAATCACAGAATAATGAATGGAAGTTCCTCCTACAAAAAGCCTGCCCAATATTTGGCTGTGGTGACCTAAAATTTCTAGCAGTATACAATGCTAAAGATTCCATTCCTTCATGTACAGATCTAGCAATTCCTTTTTGACATTCATCTTGTATAATCAAGGAATAAGCCTAATTCACATTAAGAAGGCAACTAATCATTAAGATCTGACATGTAGCCTGTGAATAACTTTCATTTAGACCCATGATAAATTGAAGTAATCACTGGTATTGCATTTGTGCAACATATTCCTCTCACTTGTTACAATCACAGCTAGGTGGGGGTAAGATTGAATCGTATTCATCCCATAGATTTTTAATCTCGTGTAATATGAAGAAACTTGTAGAGTCCCTTGTGTGAGAGTGAAAATGTTTCTATGTAGTTGATATAGTCTAGATCCATTTACCTTATCAAATTGCTCCTTGAGATCAAGCCATACCTGATTCGCACTGGAGGAATACGAAAATCCACTGAGTAGATCCTTGCTCACATTACAGGTTAACCAAGAGAGTATAATTACATTACAACGATCCCAGATCTTCTTCAAATCACCATCAAAATTAGTCTGCAAGACAGAACCATCAATAAATCCCACATTGTTTCGTCCAAGCAATGAAATCTCCATAGCTCGACTCCACAAGGTGTAGTTCTCCATTCCTGTTAGCTGAATTCCAACAGAAAGAGCTCCAGGAACATCAGAATAACTAAAATATAATGGATGATTATGGTCAATTACCACAGAATTTCCATTGACAAAATCTCCTTGAACTCGACCAGCATTGCATCCCGTCAGTTCTTCCTCAATCTCCATGGTGAATCTCTCGATCTACCTCCAATTTTTACGAAGATAACCCTAGATCCCTATTGCTCTGATACCATGTTAAGATCAGAGCATATGAAAGAATTGTATATTGATTGCTTGAAGAAATTTACAGGTGCTAAAAGTGTGTTTACAACTGCTAGTTTATCCTCTATATATAATGAATTATCTAACTGAATTATTGACACCTCTAACTAACTCATAATCTATTAACTTTAACTAACTATCTTCTGTTAACTAACATCAGTACATTTAACTATCTGCTTAACAAATAGTTGTATGAAGTAGCAAAAATATTGGTATTATACACCGTCCTCGAATATTAAGGTTTTAAACAACTATTTAAATTGGAATAATATTTGATGTAATAATGGCAAATGATTATAAAAACTGTGATATGTAATGAATAAAATATTGATATTATACATCAAACTCACACATTGAATTGTAAATATGAAAGACTATATATGTTAAGAGCATAAGAAAGGATAAAATATTTTAGGCATAACACATATATTGAACCCTAAACTTGGTTTCAAATTTTAACTTTGACCTTCAACTTACATAATGCACAAACAAACACTTTTACTATCCAACTTTTAAATAAATAAACACATGAGTCCTACATGTCACAATACACGTAGGAGACCACGTAGGACAAAAAATGACATGTTGGATGACATGTAGGACACGTGTGTCTATTTGTTCAACTTTATACAAGTTTAAGTGTCTACTTGTGCACACTCAAAATTGAAAGATATAAACGTTATTCGAAGTCAAGTTAAAGGGCATATTTATGTATTATGTCCATATTTTATTATGTACCAAACCCACACAATGCAATTAATCAATAAAAAATAATTTGACACCACAATGAAACACAAAAGTTTGACAAATATTTGTCAAATAAGTGGACATATTATAAGCACCAAAACTGAACAAAGAAGTGAGATATTCTCGACGAACTTATTCCTCAAAATCACAAATATACAAACCCAAAAATAAAAACCATATGGCAAGATAAAACATTATATAGTTCAAGCAATTAAGAAAAAAATACAGTACTAATACATTGAATCATCAACTTGTTGTGGCATGTTTTCACGCTTGATGTGGGACAATGAATCACCAATTGATTTTTTAGCATAATGTGAATAATATTTCAGTCAATGTCTTTCCATTTTCCATAGTAATCAATGCAAATAAAAAATTAAGGCATCATATTTGATAGTTTTTGAACCAATGTCATGACAACTTTTGTGTGCATTACTACTGTTGATTGGAATGCATACCTAATCAACTTCCGCCCATGAAGTGTTAGCAAAAAATCTTTATCACCTTTTATATATCGAGCAACATTATCATGTGTATTTAGCATTCTTTCCTGTTTGTCATTCATCTCCCAAGTATCATGAATTTGAATAACTCAATTGATGAAAAATGAATAAGTTGTAATAATTCTTGAATTATTGTTACGAACATACTTGCAAAATTTATGGAGAGAATACATAATCACATAAACATGCTGTATAAAAATTATTTATCAATCAACAAAATATATATAAAGCTAAATGAATTCACTTTAAACGTTTATTTATGATAATTAAGTATTATAGTCTCTATTTAATGATCTATGTTTGTATACTTTACTTCTTATTTCTTATACATAAAGAACATAAAAATGAATTCACAATTTAGACAAGATGAAATTAATAATAATTTCACTTACAAAATCAAACAATAAACACACCAAACATAAAAATAATAATTTAAGTTTATCACAAAAAAAAAAGTGACAGTAAATTTCATTACCCAATCTTTCAAATATAAACAAAAAGGTAAATCCGATCAATTAAGTCCACTCTACCAACTCCAAACTCAAAAGGAGGGCCAATAGGATTTTTAGCTGCCGTGAAGAAACTACTTTTCCTCACAAAAAAAAAATAGGCTTAAGTCATCTGCAGCCACTCAAAGTTGTCCGCATAATTCATTTAGACACCTCAACTAATCCTTGTGCCAATTGAACACTTTATTTGTTCAAAAGTCATTTCTATTAGACACAAAATGCTGACATGGCAAAAAACGTGTAATTCACTTTCCTTGAGCGCGTTAATTTATTAAAAAAATATTTTTCCTTTTTTTTCTTAATTTATACCCCTAAGTTAATTTTAAAAAATAGTAATTAACAAAAAAGAAGAAGGAGAGTTGTCTTCTTCCCTCTTTCTATCATATTATTCTTTCACTATTTTTATCTCTTTTTTTTTTACACAGCACACCATACTCCCTCCACCTCTCTTTTTCTCACCCTCATTCGTCTCAAATATCTCGAAGAAATTTCATTTACAATGATAAAAAAAAATATGAATAGATTTTTTTAGGCAAAAGTTTGTTAATTTTTTTTCAATTCTAATAAATAATTTCTAATGTATAAAAGATGAAGACAATGAATGAAAATTTTTAATGCTATCGAAATGAAAGAAAATGCATATTTAGCTTGAATAGACAACAATGGTGTGTCATTGTAGCTCCATGGAAGAGAAGAAAGAGATGGAGCGACACCAATTCCATGGAAAATCAGAAGTGGGTATTTCTGAAGGAGGAGGAAAGTGGGGAGGGTGGAGGTTTTAATTAAAAATAGATTTTTTTTTTAATTTGTTAAAATACTTTATGAATTAATTATATAGAGGTTTTAAAAAAAATTAAATGTAATGCCACGTGTCATCATATTATTGGTAAAATTAATATGAATTCGCGTTTGAGATACACGCATTTTTATTTTTCAATTGATTGTCAGTTTGTGTCAAATAGGTATAAATTATTTAAGGTTTAAGTGTTCAATAGGTACATTCCTTAGTTGAGGTGTTTAAGTGAAATATGAGGACAACTTTAAGTGGCTATGGATGACTTAGGCCAAAAAAATATCCACTTGTAAACATGAATCATATTATATTATAGGCATAATACATAAATGTACCCTTTAAATTGACTTCAAATTACATTTATGCCCTTCAACTATGGATGTGCACAAATAGACACTTAAACTTGTATAAAGTTGAACAAATAGACACACATGTCCTACATGTCATTTTTTGTCCTATGTGGTGTCCTACAAATATTGTGTCATGTAGGATTCATGTGTTTATTTATTTAAAAGTTGGATAGTTAAAGTGTTTGTTTGTACATTATGAAAGTTGGAGGTCAAAGTTAAAAATTGAAGCCAAGTTTAGGATGCAATATATGTATTATACCTATATTATAAATGGGAAGCTCCAAGATATGAAGTTGAATTACCTTTTTATCCCCATACTAAATAAAAATGTTATATTCATATTACTTGATTATTTTTTTAAAAAAAATATATTGAGCAATAAACTTTTTTTTACTACTTAATTAATTGAGAATATTTGAACAGTTATGAAAATTAAATAATATAAACGTTATAGAAAATGAAGAGACAAACGTTACTAATGAGAGCAATTAGGTAGAAGTTTAAGTTGCACATTAACCAATACATAGTAACATTACCTTCACATTGTTAGAATCTTAAAAGTTGTAGATTTTAATACATTGAATTTCATAGTTAATATATGTTATTTTCAATGATAAGTACTTGAAAAGAAGCTAAAAAAACTAATTAATCATTTAAAGTGAAAGTATTATATAAATCCAAGTATAACTTTCATTTTCCTGAAGTCCCCCTCTCCATTTTATGGACTATAAAGAAGAATATATTATTTCTCTCAGCAGTTTTCTCTCAATCAATGTTAAAGTTAAAGACTATTAAATACGCTCTGAATGTTGTTGAATTTGTCCAAGAATTTCAGTTTTGGATGTTGTTGGATTCGTCAAAGAAATTTCTTAGTGCATAGGAGTATTAGTTTTTTCAGTCGAAGAATATACTCATGTCACTTATTATTTAATTTACTTGCCATTAATTTTGCGGTAAAAGATCTATATATATATATTACTGATTTACACATATTTCATTAACGTAACACATAATGTTTCACTTTCTCATTTTAATATTGTAGTTGTACTTTAGTTAGTTATTTTACTTTATAAGATTATGTGTGTAGATTGATATACTTGTCATTTACTTTTTATCGGAAAGGAGATATCTCGTAGAAGTTACAATGAGTGATAGGCTTTGTACATCATGATTTCTATTTTTTTTTGTTAAAGTAGATATCTATAATTTTATGATGATTGCTAAGTTTACCACATAAATTGCTCTATGTAGTACAAAACATCTTAAACGTAAAGCAAGAATAAATAAATGCATAATGGTATAAGCAAATAGTTTTTTTGATTTTGAATCTTAGAATCAAAACATCATATGAGATATTTATCAATTTTAAGAACATATAATTTGTATTTTATACTTTATAACATATAATATAACTTTAGAAATTTACAACGATCTTCATAATTTTTTATTTATTCATATGATCACACGCGCGTCACGCGTATCCAGAAACTAGTAATAAGAAAAAGAACTACTAAAGTACATTCAAATTACTATTCGTATTGAAATTAGGAATTACATTATCGTGCATATTAAACCCCAACTTGACTTCAAATTTTAGCTTTGACCTCCAACTTTCATAATGCACAAACAGACACTTTAATTATCAAACTTTTAAATAAATAAACTAATGAGTCAAACATGACACAATACACTTAGGACATCACGTTGGACAAAAAATTACATGTAGGATGACATGTAGGACATATGTGTCTATTTGTTCAACTTTATACAAGTTTAAGTGTCTATTTGTGCACATCCAAAGTTGAAAAGCATAAATATGATTTGAAGTCAAGTTAAAGGGCACATTTATATATTATGCCTTAGATATAATTAAGATAGTAAATATAATTGAATTTTTTATTTAATAGAAAATATTTTAGGAGAAAATCTCAAAAAAGGGAGAAAAAAAGATAAATATGAATGAAGGTCAAAGAGAAGTGACACATCACTTTATCTATGTTTCTTCTTTATATTATATACAAAATATAAATATTGATTTAATGAGGTTGTTGACTACTTTATATTTTGACATAATACATATATATGCCCTTTAATTTGTCCTTATTTACATTTATATCCTCCAACTTTGAATGCGCACAAATAGAGACTTAAAGTTGATAAAGTTAAACAAGTTGACACATTAGTACTATGTGACACAATACACATAAGACACCATGTAGGACACAAATTGTCATGTAAGATGCCACATAGGACGTATGTGTCTATTTGTTCAATTCTATACAAGTTTAAGTGTCTACTTGTGCACACTCAAAGAAAAAATGTTATTTCTGCATTGACTTTGTGAAATGACAAATATATCTCCATCCATTTTTAATGGTCATATTGCATTTTTTGAAAGTTAATTTGACTAATTTTCAATATAAAATAAAATTACAATAATTTAATATATTTTTTTAAAAATAGATATTCAAAAATATACGAAAGTATTATAAATTACAATTTTTAGCATATCAATATAATTAAAAAATAATCGTAAAATATTAATCAAAATTCTTATAATTTAATTTAAGTCTAGAAAGGAAAATCATGACAATTAAAAGTGAACGGGGGGTGGGGGAGGGGGGGGGGGTATTAAAGATCATCTAATTTTAGTAAGAATGACATATAAATAGGAATAAAGGAAGTATTAGCTCTGCTTGCATAGTTATACACAAATTATTTCTTATACATTATGTGGATTGCAATAATAAAATTATACACATATTATTTCTTATGCATTATGTGGTTCGCAATATTAAAAATAACATATATTGTATAAAAATATTTATTTATAAAAATATCTTCCACAATTATAGTGGAAAAGATGTTAGAGGGCTTTTGAGAGATAATTATATTTTAAGAGAAAAAACATAAAGTTACTACTAAAGTTGTCTCGCATGTATAAAGATACCTTAACTTTGGAAGTGTCCTATCACCCCACAAAACTATTTAATATCTTTGTAAATGAGTCATTTCGACCCATTTCCTCATTTGAGTTGTTACCACGCACATGAGGCGCGTGAGACAATGTTTTCACTGCCATAAATTAGTTATAAAGTGTCACGTGTCGTGTTATTTCTTTATTATTAATTATTTAATTAATTTACATCATTTTCCCAATATTAAAGAGAAAATAGCCATTGATAGCCCTAAATCGATTTCAACTTTTTTTCCCCAAAGCAAATCAATGATGGTGCTCTCTCTTTGACGAATTCATTCTTTCCATTATCTTCTTCACCGAAACTCAAAAACCCCATTACCTTTTCTTAATCTTCTTCAACTTAGAAGATCAATTGACTTCATCCATTTTTATAACTTTTTTTCTTGGCTATTGCTTTTCTTTGTTTTTTTTTTCTTCTTTAATCCTCTTTTTTTTTTTAGTGAATTTCATTATTCGATTGATTAGTGAGTATTATGAAACTCCAATTTTTATTTTTATTTTTGGTCTGAATATAGAATTTCATTACCTTGCTTTAGTAATATGAAAGTTGAATTGACTTTTATCTAGTGATGATTTAGTGGCGGAAATAGTGCTGTAACAAGGAAGCATCATGGGAGGCGACGCTGAAGGCGACAATGAGTGCTACTTTTGGAGGATTTACAACAAAGATGAGTAATGAAGATCGAAGAAGAAAAGAGGGAAAAAATAAAAATAAAGTTAATAAAAATTAAAAAAATGAAAATGAACCTAAAAATTTAAAATAAAAAGAATTTAATGTGTGTCAAATAATCATTGATGCATGGTGACACTTCTTTTCTTGCAGTTGAGGTTGGGTGAAAATGAGATATCTACAACACTTTTAAATTGTTTAATGGGAAAATAGGACACCCACAAAATTACAGTGTGTTTTTAAAAATTCGAGACAACTTCAATAGTGATTTTATGTCTTTTCTCTATCTTTCACCATACTAATGCATATATCAAAATCCTTGAGAGAAGACTAAAGTCACCATTGAAGTTGTCCCAAATTTTTAAAAAGACATCTTAACTTTGCAACTGTCCTATTACCCCACTAAACAATTTTGAATAGATATAATTATATCATTTTTCGTCTATCTAACATAGAGAGTGGTGTGCACTCTCTCAAAAAGAGTGAGCAATCTAAAATAACTAATATAATTTTATTTTTACAAGTATTTTATTATAAAATATATTTTCTTATTTTTCTTATTATTTTAACTTTTTTATTTTTTCTCTTTCTTTTTCAAAAATTCATTGTCAACTCTACTCATTGAAGCTTCTTACTTTCAACGTCATCATTTTTATCACAATTTCACCTTCCTTCTTTTTTTATTACTATTAATTTTATTCTCTTTAGTTTTAAATTTTTATCTAAATATATTCTTACATTCTGAACAATTCGATAAACTCATTAGATTTCAAGATGATTAGGAAGTATCATATAGTTTTTTTACTCGATTTCAATTAAGTTCTTTCAATTTTTGAGGAATTAATTGATTCTTTTAAAATTATCATTTCTAATATATATGAAAAATGAGTAATTAATAGTACCTACAAAATTTTAAATTTTTTAACAAAAATAATTAATTTTGTTATCAATAATTCAATAAAGTCTAAATCTTTAATAGTATAAATTTTATAAAGAATATGACCAGAGAAGAAGAAGAAAAAGAAAAGAAAAAAATAGAAGTGAATTTCAATTTGACATGGGGGTGGGAGGTGTATATATGTTCAAAATTATTTAGTGAGGTAATAGGACAATTGCAAAGTTAATGTGTCTTTATGAAAATCCGAGACAATTTCAGTATTGAATTTATGCCTTTTTCTCTAAATCTTTTTATATTTCTAATATTTAAAAATTTATAATACACTTCTTTAACACACAATGAAGTAGTTATACGTAACATGGAATAAGTATGCCAAACAAATTTACGGATATACAAAATTAATATGTATATTTTTGCCCTACCAAATGACGGCATTGCATAACACTCGGAAAAACAAACGGAATCCGACAAATGTCCACTGAGACACCAACGTACAAGAGTGAAAGAGAAAAAAAGAAAAAAGAAAGAAGACTCTACAAGATTTGACCAATAAACTTGTCTTCATAGTTGTCTTTGCTTGACTTTCACTCCTATACCCTTTTCCAGAATCGCCACATATAGTCAAGAATCTCAAAACCCTCTAAAGAAAAAGTACAAAAGATCACATTTGTAGCTTCCTTTCACCAAAAAGAACATATTCTTGATCCTACCATTAATGGCTGCTGCTGTTCCAGTTCAAAGGGTTCAAAGAAATGAAGGTTTACCCACTTCTACTACTTCAGTTGTTCCTCAAAAGAAATTGTCTAATTGGTTGCCTTTGTTGGTTGGTCTTGTGGTTTTAGTTGAAATTGCTTTTCTGGGTCGATTAGATATGGCTGAAAAAGCTAATCTTGTTAACTCGTGGGCTGATTCATTTTACAAGTTTACTACATCAACTGGTAAAGTGAGTAGTATTAGTAGTAATGGTGATGATGACCCTACTGGGTTAGTTGACTTGAGCGATGAGGATGATCAAGATTCGGTACCTGGGAGCTGTGAGGAATGGCTGCTAAAGGAGGATTCCATGGAATATTCTAGAGATTTTGACAAAGATCCAATTTTTGTTCATGGTGGAGATAAGGTTATATTGTTTTACATGTATTAATGTATATACTTTCTATTTGCTACGAGATCGAATTAGCTTTTGAGGTTGAGCTAGGCCGTATGTGTGGAGCAACATTCATCTCAATTTTCATTTTTGATGTTGGGCCCCCTATATATTGTCTACACTTTAGTTAACGAGATTTGGGCTTGTGGGGAGAGTGTTTAGAGTCCCACATTGGATATTGGGATGAGTCTCGTTATATGATGTTGGACAATCCTCATCGTGTGAGCTAATTTTTGAGACTATTGAACTTTTTTCTTATCAGGATTCGAATGAAATGAGCCGGAATAGGGCAGAATGAATATAGAGGGTTAGACCCCAATAGTATGGGAGACGGTTTATTTTTTTGTTTTTGTTTTTTGGAGCATTTCTTTAAAGATGTCTGCACCTAATATGGATTTTTGTCGGCATTTATGTTTTGGTATTTACTTCATTTAAAATGCATTATAAACTGTTTGCCTATATGTCTTTGTCTGTTCTAGACATGAGGCTTGATAGATGGAAGAGCATAAATTTGTAGTTTTAAATTATGTTTTGGCATTTTGAAGCTTGTATGCACAAGATACTGACAAATTGATGGGTTCTTGTTACATGTACATCCCTAAACCAAATACTAAATAACCTACCAATTATAGATCAATCAATATGCTAAGCTAACACATCCATGGTGGTGATCTAGTTTTTTGTTCTTTTATCATGGTAAGATTTGTTATAAAGTACTGGCTTTTCCAAAGCCTATTCCATATGGATAAAGATACTAATGGATTTTATATACAAGTGGGGGATAAAATATGTGGAGGAACCATGAGTATCTTCTTTTCTTTTACCTTATTCCTTCATTAAATCAAGTAATGACATGTAGGTGAAAGCAGGTAACAGTTATCAGGTTACCGTCTTTCTTCTTGAATGTTTTTGTTTTTACCATATTAGAGATCTGATGGCCTTTCTTTCATAATCTAGGATTGGAAGTCCTGTGCCGTGGGATGCAAGTTCGGAGGGGATTCTGATAAGAAGCCTGATGCAGCATTTGGAACAACACAAGAGGCTGGCAAAGCTGGCGTGCTTCGGTCAATGGAGTCAGCTCAATACTATCCTGAAAATGATGTTGCTATGGCACGACGGTGGGTAAGCACATCTTGAAAAAGACTTAAACATTCCTACCTACACGGTGCTCCTGAAAGATAATAGCCTTTGCCAGAGATCTTTTTTTTTTTTTCTCGCTGTTAGTTTCTGGCAAGAGCTTATAACATTGTGAATGCGAAAAGCAGTTGCATTTTGCTCAAAGAAGAGCTAAATCCAAATAGAAGTGTGAACTTATGCTTAGTCCCTTAGGCCTATCATGCTGTGAGATAATTGCCCCAGCTGACTAGTAACACCTTTATTGAAGAAATAATTAGGTAAATAAAAACATGCTCTCTTTGACAACTTAAGCTTTCAGATGAGATGGTCACATTCTGACCACACTTAAACATGATATCAAACAAGCAAAGGTTCTGCATTTGTCTCACCGTACCACTACCAACGAAGAATATCCATGTGCTTAACTCATGAAAAAGATCAAGGCTCGCAGATTGGGGTGGTGGATGGTGGGGTATTGAAGACATAAATTATCAAAAATGTGGTCTCACAAACAATTTTAGCTTTTAGATGAGATGGTTCTACACTTCAACATCCACAATGCAAAGAACAAATGACTGTTATTCTCTTATTTTGCATAGAATTAATAATACCTTGAGCTTATCTGAATTCCTTCTCTTTAAATTATCCTAGGTTAAGCAGCTTGCCTGGCCACCAACCACACAAAACAAACTACTTTGAAAGGAGCCTTGATTTTACTTGGCAATTTTCTTTTTTAGTACTGAATGACATTTTCTTTCGTTATGCATATAGCAATTCGATAACCATGCTAGATCACATATTTTAAGGTTTAGACAAAATGGGATGTAAATGCCATGTTCCATGGATTTCTGAGACATTAATTTGTATGAAGGTGAATTCTGGATGCATCAAGTGACTTATTTAGAAATATGCTCAACTTATTGGAAGAAAAACGCTTAATACCTACATATACTTAAAGCCAAGCCACATTCCACAACAAAGGCCAGACAGGTTGTCTACAAATGCTTTGATCATAAATTGGTGCAGGGAGACCACATGCAGACAATATTTTTAGGATCATATCGTGGTTATAATATAAATTGTAACTCTTTCATATATTTTTCTTAATCTTTATATCTGTTTGGAGAAATCATTAAACAACTTTATAATTGTTTCTCCTATTTCAGAAGGGGATATGATATTATAATGACAACAAGCCTCTCTTCAGATGTTCCTGTTGGGTACTTCTCTTGGGCCGAGTATGATATAATGGCTCCAGTGCAACCTAAAACTGAGAATGCATTAGCAGCTGCTTTTATTTCTAATTGCGGTGCTCGCAACTTCCGGTTGCAAGCTCTTGAAGTTCTTGAAAGAGAAATGATCAAGATTGATTCTTTTGGCAGTTGTCATCATAATCGGGATGGAAATGGTCAGTGTCTTTCCATTATACATGATGATATATTGATGGTGTCTTTTTCGAAGTAGTTACCATTAAGGAGCTCATTGTCTAAAAAGTATTACTCCTTCCTTTTAAAAAAGAATGACCTCCTTTAAAAAAGAATGACCTCTTTTTTTTGTAACATTTTAATTTCAGATTTCCACGTGGCATGTTTAAAGCCACAAGATCAAATGACAGTTTTGTACATTTGACCTAACTTTAATTTAGGACCACAAAATTCAAAAGTTTTCTTTATATTATTAAACTTCATATCAAGTCAAACCAAATCATTCTTTGTGAAAGGAGGAAGTATAATATAATGGGTTTGTCACTCTTCCTCAATTGTCATACATTCCTTCAAAACCAACTGGAAGTAGAAACCTTATATTTGTTTCCTTGAAAAATGTGCTCATAAACACATAAGGGGTCGTTTGGTAGGGAGTATTAGGAGGAATAGTTCACGTATTATGTATGGTATTATTTAGTATTATGTTTGGTTGGAATTTGGGCCTATATATGATTAGTTATACACCCTACATGGTATTATATGATGTATTACTAATACCTTCCATTTGGAGGTATCGGTAATATAAAGGATTTAATATCACGTGATAAGTCTATGTAAAGACAAAACTATTCCTCAAATCATTTTAATTATTTTGTTTATTTTGTTTATTTTATGTTTTATATTTGTACTAGTAAATTTATTTAAACAAATTAGCTTATTAATCATTTATAGAGAGTTGTTTGTTACTAAATAAATCAAATGCAAATCAATACAATATTTGAAATGTGAGTTGTTTAGCATTTACTAACTGAAAAGACAAATAATTCACAAGACATGATATTTGTGATCTTCATTGAATGTATATGTATTTGTGTGGTTTTCTAATTATTTGTATTTTGAACCATTTCTAAAATTTCATACATATTAAAATTACAACTTACGGTTTTTATATGTAAATGGAGATGGTTTATTCAATTTTACTATAGTTTATCGTTTTTTTGGTTTTAAAACTAGATGGTTTATCCTTTTTTAAATTAAAAATTGATATTTTGTTAGTGATCAATTTATTAAGATGATAATTATCCTCGTATAATTCAAGTGAAAGAATAGCAAACATGACGACAATTTTTTTTTTCTTACAAGGCCATAAAAAATAAAATTGTCCGACAATTATTTACCTTGACCCAATCACATAATAATTTAAGGGTATAATCGGAGAGAAGTTTTTTTTATAGAATTTTAATCTGAACACAAGATGAGGTGAGAAACAATGAATCAAACACTTGATAAAATTAAACTCTGCATTACTAATTTCTACACTAATTACTGCATTACTAATTTCTGCATTACTAATCCCTATGTTGTTAATCTTTGTACCAAACACCCCTAAATCCTCTAAAGGTCTTTCTGGAAAGCTACCTTGTAAACAAAACAAACACTTGTTTGTTTGTCATAAGCCATATAGGGGTTAGTAATGCAGGGTGTTTTTTTTTTTTTTTTAAATCAAGTGTTTGGTTCACTGAATCTGGCCTCATCTTGTGTTTGAATTAAAACTTTATAAAAAGTTTCTTTCCAATTATATCCTTGCATTGTTATAAGATTTTCTATTTTATGTAATCCGTCAATAGATAATTGAAGAACAATATTATATTTTTATGGCCTTCTAAGTATCTAGGAGAAGAACGATTTTGTTGTCATGTTTGTTATTTTCTCACTTAAATTATTTGAGGTAAACAATTGTTATCTTAATAAATTAATCACTTAAAAAGTTAATTTTCAATTTAGAATAGATAGACCATCTACTTAAAAATTGAAAAATGGTAAATAACAATAAAATCGAATGAATCATCTAAATTCACATAGAAAAAAATTGCAAGTTGTAGTTTTAATATGTATGCAATTTATAAATTGTTCAAAATACAAACAATTAGAAATCACATATAAACCAACGAATAATATATTCAATTACGATCACAAACCTCATGTGGTGATATAGTTGTCTTTTTCAATTTGTAAATGTGAAACAACTTACATTTCAAATATTATATTGATATGTATTGCAATTATTTATTAACAAACAACTTTGTAAATAATAAAATTTGTAAGCTAATTTATTTAAATAAATTTACTTGTATCAATATAAAACATAAAATCAAGAAAACAAAATAAAATGATTTGAGAGATATTTTTTTCTTTACATAGATAATCCTATGATATTAAATCAAATGTATTACTAATACCACCACATGGAAGGTATTAGTAATACCTTCTATAATACCATGTAGGGTGTATAACTAATCCATGGATTAGTTATACTTAAACCCAAAAATTCTACCAAACGTAGTACTAAATAATACCATACATAATATATGGACTATTTCTCTTTATACCTCCTGCCAAAACGACCCCATAGTGTAATTACGAACACAATATTTTGTTCTACATGTATAATTACACAGTTCAATCCTTTAAATTTTAAAAATAAAAATTAATTATTATCAAAATTAAACATTTATTATTTTTGGCAAATATGTCTATATAAGAAATATTACTAAATTTTTATCTATAATAAGTATAGATACGTATTATTTTTTTAATAATGTAGCATTAAATAATTATTGATTGATAACTAATATTATAAAAAACTGGTCTATAAACTTCGAATAGATAATATTCTCATTTTGGAAGAATATTATGGATTGCATGTTTGATTAAAAAATAAATATTTGGAACCCTACACCCGCCTACGTGAAAAGCTGAAATAAAAGTATCTACGTAGTACCACAAAAAAAAACAGAATTTTCTTATAATTTATTTATTTTCAAAACTCGTCTTCCCTTCCTCTCATAAAACTTCATAACCGTCACCACCATCTTACAGATTAAGCCTCCACCATATCTTCTATATGTATAAATATAAGCCCTTTTGAACTTACGTGAGCAACTGATCGCCATAAAGAAAAACTAGGCCAAACTTAAGTTTAACTAACTAATACCCCAATGAAATGTTGGGCCAAACTATGTGAGTTAGTTGGATCAGATGTATATATACCAGTTATACCTTGAGAATTTTCTTTTTAGTTTTGGAATTGTGGATGCTTCTCCTTTAATTCTGTGTACTTGCACTATTGCATGCATTAGTCTACAGTTTTTCCATAATCTTACTCTACCTTTGGTGATTTGAGTTGATGATTTTCTTTTGTCTAGGAGTGATATAATATAAGTTGAAGATCAATGTCAATTATTAGAGCTTTGAATTGATATATGAAGTACATATTGTTGGATTTTAAAAGGTGTCAATGACATATGAAGAGTTGCGATTTACATAAAAGTTGTGATTTTAGTGAAGAGTTATGACTTTTATGAAAGGTTGTGGCCTTTCCAAAGGATTGTAACTTTTGTAAAGAGTTGTGACCTTTACGATAAAACACAATAAGCATTTGTTCACACTATCCTTTGTTGTCTATAAATAGAGGGATTTCCTCTCATTTTAAAACAACAAAAATTCTAAACTACTACTTCTGCACAATTAAATATTCCTGTACTTTGTTTCTGTTGAGTGACTCACTTACACCATTGTTTTTTATCAATACACTAGTGAATTAAATCGTTTATCTTGAGAGGATCTATTCCTTTAAACCTCGGGTACTAGAGGGGAATAATTACCATAAGGGGACATTGTGCATTTAATGAGTGTAACTTTTTTTTCTCTCTTTCATTCTATTGTTATAGATCCTGAAATGTTTTTTAAATCATTAATTTACGCTTATGGTATTAATTACTGTTTTTGAGTACATGCTTTAAACTTTGTTGTTTATGTTTCTTAAAGTTATTGTCATAAATATTTGTTAGTACAAATTAAATAACACACATTAATTGAGTGTTCACGCAAGTTCTCTATTGAAACTTTTTTTGAAGGTACAATAAAAATATTCCTTAAAGATCTATACTACCATCTCTCGTAGATAATTCAAATTTGGTATATGCCATTGTAAGGACATAAAGAAGTTAAAAGCCTTGTCACACCTTGATGTGCGAAGTGAACCAGGAAAAGAAGAAAAAAATTAATAAACTTCTGACATGGCTTCAAGGATATTGTGTCGGATGACCTATAGAGGAATATCATTAGGCTGGAGCCTCTTTTAATCCCAAAGACATAGATAACTGCACAATAAATTAATTGCTCATATTAAATATGAAGTATGACTAAATTCTCACATTTACTGCAAGTTGTATATACTTTTCTTAAAGTAATAAATGTGTTTCTCGACACTACAATTGGAATAGAAGTATAATTTCATATTGAACACCGTCACTCTGGTAAGCTGGTTTTTAAAAAGCATCCAAACAAACTGAATAGTTTTGTGTAATAATTTTCCCTTTCATGTATATATAAAGTCAAATTTTTGTCCAATATGATATATTCTCTCTTTAGTTTTTCATTTTAATAATTAGTTATGATATATTTAAATGAGGAACTTTAAAATGATATATATAAAGCAAAATGTAGGGCTTAACTTTCTACACGTTAAAATTAGAATCCCTTTTTCTTTTGAAACTGGTAACATTTGTATTTCATTTAGTACTTAGGTAGTGTTGAGAAACCGTATTTACAAATGTAGAAAGGATGTATAATCTATCCAAAAGCTGAACGAAATATAAATGGATCCTAAAACATCTATGATTGACTTAGTTACATTGGAGTAGAAATTTGTACACCAAAAGCAGAACAACAAAATACACTTAAGCTTTACTTCCTGCTGGTTGTTGTTCCTATTCTCAAAACATCTTTCGTTTCTCTCCGTCCATATAGTCCACCAAATACTAGCAGTGATCATCCTCCACGTTTCTCTGAAAATCTGCCCCAGCTACTCAGTAAAGTTGCAATGCAAGAAGAGATGTCTCACTAGCCTTACCACATAAGGAACATCTGTTGCATAGAGAGATTCCTCTCTTGGCCACATCATCCAATGTCAAAACTGCTTCATTGGATAGTAGCTATGTAAAGCATGCCACTTTGTGTGGCACTTTAATCCTCCAGATTTGCTTCATAGGCCATTTGAAGTCTTGAATGCCACCAGGACTTATCTGTTTGTATCCTTCTTTCACCTTGTAATTACCTTTGTTGTGCCCCTGCCACCATAAATAATCCTCTCTTGTTTGTATACCTTGAAAATTCTCCAGAAACTTAAACAATTCAAGTATTCTGGGAATTTCCCAGTCATTCAGATTTCTTCGGAGGATCAGATCCCAGCCTTGTTGTGTCCACATGTTTTGTTGGTGTTGAGCCAATGTAAAGATGTCAAGAAAACGATCTTTGAGGCTCATACCATCCAACCATTTATCAAACCAAAAACTAGTTTTTCTGCCATTTTGTACCTTGACGTTGACTGATTACTGAGAGAAGGCCAAAATATTCTGATGGATTTCCAAAGGCTAATCCCGTAGGGGTACTTTCCTCCTTGATTACCCATATATTTAGCTCCTCATACTTGTTGATCACCCTATACCATAGTGCTTGGTCCTCCTGATGGTACCTCCATAACCATTTCACCTTTAGAGCTTTGCTACGGTTTTTGAGATTCTTGATACCTGATGATATTCTTCCACTTGACTAAATGAAAGCCTTTTCTTTCCTTATTTTCTTGCCACAAGAAGCTTCTTCTAATTTTGTCCAAACGAAGATAGATAGCATATATGTAGGGAGAGCATCCAGAACAGAGTTTATCAGAGTTAATCTACCTCCCAAGGAGAGGAGGTATTGTGATCTCCATCTGGCTAGTTTCTTTTCACATTTCTCCTATATTGGGTTCCAAATGTCTATGGCTCCAGACTTTGCCCCTAAAGGCATGCCCAAGTATACTGATGGCAGAGTACCTGTCACTCCTCCCAAGGTTTGTCAGATGTGTTCCATATCCGGAACCACATTAATTGGATACGAATGGCTTTTGTTCCTGTTTAAGTCCAGATATGCTTCAAAGTAGACTAGTATAAGTCTCAAAATCATCAATTGCTCCTCCTCAGCCCCACAAAAAGTTAGTGTATCATCAGCATACTGTAGGTGTGTGATCTCCATACTATTCCCAGCAATCTTACTGACTTCAAAATCCCTGTATTCTTCCTGTTGTTTTGGCTATCTTCAACATATTGTTAAGCCCCTCCGTAGCTATGATGAACAGGAAGGGTGATAAGGGATCCCCTTTCCTGATTCCTCTGTGTGCACTGAAAAAGCCTTCAGGTGACCCATTTAAAATTTATTTATCCCTTCACCGACATTTATTTGTTTATTAGAAAATTTAATCTCTCAAGTTGATATTGATTTGATTCCCCCAAAATATCAAATAGTAACACTTTCCGGTAGCAAAAGGATAAATTATAAAGATGTTATAATTATCATTTTCCTTTACATTAATAATGTTTGTTACTATGTAATCTTGTATGTAAGATAATATTTTTTTTTTTAGTTTTAATGACTGATATGTTTTAAGTATTTATTTTATAAAGTCTGTGATATGAAATTTCCGTGCAAGGCATGGGTAATTTTACTAGTTGCCAAATAAAAGAAAGGGATAGTTGTTTTTGAAACAAACTACAAAGGAAAATGTCCTTTTAGTCTATTCTAATGGATTACTTCCTCCTTTCGAAAGGAGGAACTAATCCATTAGAATAGAGTTGAAAAGCAGACATCTCCTGTAAATTAAACACAGTGCAGGCATAAAGAAAATTCTGCTTTGCAAATTGCAACTCATTCGAATAGAGTTGAAATGAAGATGGCTCCAAAGCTTTGGTCTAGTGGTAACTGGTAAGAGTGCAGCCCATAATGTTTGGGTTAGATGCACATCACAGTTTGGGCCTTCCGATAGATAAAAGCCTGGTATTTAAGTCGAAAAGAGTAGAGGGTCTGGCTCGTTATCTACTAGTTTCAAATCATGCGCTATTGACCATTGGGTTTTTTACAGTTATAAGAAAAGAGTTGAAAAGCAAACCTTTTCCTGTAAAGTCATAATGGGAAGCTATACCTTGATTTGTTGGAAAGAGAAAAGTTAGTCTGGATAAATAAAATATTTGGATGCGGAACATCTTCATGCATGCATGTAAGCTTAATTTTACATCGTAGCCTTTTAACTCTCACTTATCCTCTTTGTTCTCAATTTTGTGGCAGTGGACAAAGTGGAAACTCTCAAGCGCTTTAAATTTAGCTTCGCTTTTGAGAATTCTAATGAGGAGGATTATGTCACTGAAAAATTCTTCCAGTCTCTGGTTGCTGGTATTAACTCTTGACTGTTAACTTTTATTCTGATTTGTTCACTTAGTTTCCAATGTATCTATTACTATATCGAAAGTCCCCATCCCTCTATATTGATGCATTTTTTTTTGTTTTTGTGCAATGCAATATTTGTCACAAAAAACCTTGAAGATATTAGCTTTAAAGTGTGCCATATGTTGCAAAAAAAACCCGTATACTTATGAGTACCTTTTGGTACTTCAAATATGTTTCGTATCTTGATTTGTATATTCTGGTACAGAGCACGATGCTCAGTTCTTGCTTATTTTGAGAAGATTTAGAAATTTCATTGAAATGATCTTGCATGAATTATCCTGGTTTAACCATTTTCTTTCGTCTTCCTGGGTTTATTATTTTTCGCAAATTACTACTTCGGAATTAAGATTTATGGTGCTCAGCTCTGCTGATCAAAGCAAGTTCGTATAAACTTGCAGGATCAATCCCTGTGGTGATTGGTGCTCCAAACATCCAAGAGTTTGCTCCTTCTAATAATTCACTTTTACACATTAAAGAGCTGAAAGATGCTGAAAGCGTTGCCAATACTATGAAGTACCTTGCAGCAAATCCTAGTGCATATAATAAGTTGTTAAGGTATGCTCAAAAAGTGGTGCTTTTCTTGCATCAAGTTCTTATTTGATCGGCGTTCCTCTTGATTTTAAGTGTTTTTTCTGTCCTAAATCAACTCTTTTTTGGTTTATCTTGAAGTCCGCTCTCAAAAAAAAAGAACTTTTTTCCAACATCTTTCTGTACCTTTTCAATATCTTTTCACTAAGAAAGTAACAAAGGCTTGTCTCTATAGTTACATAACTTTTACTACCTTGTCCTAGTTTTCAACGTAGGGATATATTATTTTGGACAAATTAGAACTCCTGAATAGGGATGAATTGAGTCTCGGTCTGCCGCTCCCCTTAGGCTTGCTGGAGTTGTGATTGACCCTCTCCATACCAAATTTATTAAAGGTTTCTTAAATTTCCTGGTTCTGGCTAACAAGTGACTTGTTTTGATTATATAGGTGGAAGGTTGAGGGACCATCTGATTCTTTCAAAGCCCTGGTTGACATGGCAGCAGTCCACTCTTCATGCCGTTTGTGTATCTTCTTAGCAACAAGTATTCGGGAGAGAGAAGAGCAGAATCCAAAATTTAAGAAACGTCCCTGCAAATGTACCAGAGATTCAGAAACTGTATATCATGTATATGTACGTGAAAGAGGGAGGTTTGAGATGGAGTCCATTTTCCTAAGGTATTTTTCTGCCATGACTACAACTAACATATTATATATATATGTGTGTGTGTGCGCGCGCGCGCGCACGCATTTTCATCAATGTCCTCTCTGAATGTCTCAAAATTTGAGTTTTTTTTTCACTAAGTCATTAATGGGTTGCATTGTTGTCTAATGATTGTAGCATGAGTGATGATTCAACTTTCTAGTCAAGGTTATGTAATATATGGCATTTCAAAATGACATTCTGTTGGTAAAATTGACGTGAATGTTTTTTTGGGTAGTTTGCTTCGTACTCAATCTTAGGTGATATGAAGGCATATTGTAGGTGAAATGAAATTGGTTCTGTTTATATGGTTAGTATGTACCATTTAAGACTCAAAAAGTGTTGTTGGGAATGAAATAGGAGTATTGTGAAAGTTAAGTTTATGGTGCAGAACTTAAAGGTATAGGGTGGTTAGAATTGCCTTACAGGAGTCATATTTACCTTGATATAGTGTGAGAGTTTAATATTTGCCCTTACATACGTGAGTATTGTGAAAGTTTAGTTTATGGTGCAGAACTTAAAGGTATAGGGTGGTTAGAATTGCCTTACAGGAGTCATATTTACCTTAATATAGTGTGAGAGTTTAATATTTGCCCTTACATACGTGGTAGTTCAAAATTAGCTATATATTATACATGGTGCTTTAAAATGGTGAAGGGGGGGGGGGGTGTGGTTAATAATAGGTGGCATTTCTTTTCTTTTCAAAGCATAAATTGTGCTCCCTCCGTATTATTTTATGTGACACCATGTCAAGTGACACCGTGCCACTTGACACGGTGTTTAAGAAAAAAAAGCACCTTTTGAAACTTGTGGACTAAAACCAACGTGTGGTTGTAAATCATGTCATTAAGTGTAAAAGGGAATCATAAAGTCAAATTGTTTCTAATTATAGTAAGGGAACACTCTTTTTGGGACGGACTAAAAAAGAAAGGGTGCCACATAAAGTTAGATGGAGGGAACAACTTTTAATAGGGAAAACAGTTTCTTTTAGTCAATAATGGCAAATTTGGGGCATTTGGTTACAAACAAGACACTGTTGAAACGAAGGGTAAAATTACTCCATATCGAATATGTATTAAGGGTATATTTGGCCCCTTAACTTTTAAATTATTCAGACTGTCCAATAAAGTCCAACTGGTTGGTGTTGTGGGCGCCATGTTTTGGAGCTTTGGTAGTAGTGGTGGTAGGTTTGAGTATGTACTAACACTTGTGAGACCAATAACTTCTCATTTCTCCACTAAAATTGGACAATAAAGCTACTACAAATTTGCTCTTAGATATGTCTAGTATGTATCATAATCTCAACGTTTGACTAGTCTTGTTTATTTCTTGACTAGTTTCTGACGACGTGTTTTGCACGTGTGTTTTATGTGAATTTTTATAGATACGTTAGAATGACTAAAATCTCATGAAAATATATATGTAAATTGTAATGAATAATAAAATGTAACAATTACAAAATTCAAAGACTTACGGCAATAAAACATTCATAGAAAACTAAATTAAGAAGTCTAACAGAGTGAGAAAAAGATAAAAAGAAACAGAATATTTAAGAAAAAATACAATACAGACATAATTCTTATAAGATTGATGTATATATAGATGAAAAAATAAGTACAAAATTAGTACATAACTCTATGAGTTTTTATCGACTCCTTTCATATCCTATCAAAATTCAAGAGTCTTCATCATTTGTTTTTACTATAGAATAAAAATAATAGCCTGATAATCTTGATAGGGGTTTCATGAGATAAATAAGTTGAATTTATTTAAATAGAATAGAAGGAGTATCAAAAGATATCTTAAAGTTTTAGTTTATTTTTGGAGGTTATGAATATGAAAAGATGAGAGTTATGAATATTAAGAGTATAAAAGTTAAATAAGTAATTAGAAAGTAATAATAAATAAATGAAGAATATGAAATTTTTTTTACTAAAGTTAGCAAACCATGTAAAAAGAACAACTAAAGTTCTTATCATGTAATTAAGCATTAATGAATTTAAATTTGTGAAGCTAAAGTCATTCTTTAATAATAATCAAGAGGACATTATCAATGTGCGTCTCCATTTTGTAGATTTGCACCCTTTAAATTATTTTTTTTCGTTATTTATCATAAATGATATACTTATCACATCAATTATATTATTCATGAGAGGGGTTAAGGAAAAAGTTATAAGAAGAGGAAAAGAAAAGAAATTTAGGTAAAGATTTTTTTTAAAAAAATTATAATTATTATATCCATATAGATTATAGATGATAAATATTAATAGATTAGATATTTAATTAGAAATTAATCTTAGGAAGTCTAAAAGTCATTAACATTTAATTAAATTTATACAATTAAATATTTAAATATTTTATAACAATTTAATTTATAGAAAGGGTAAAATCGTAATTCAACTTTCAACTTTTTTGTTGATGCTTTTAGTAATATATGATTAAGTTGATATATAGAATGAAGCAGCAACTTTCCAGAAAATATTTGGTAAATGGTGTTTGGTTCCCACTAATTATGCCACTAGCTGGATCATTAGCATGTTGAAGTTTGGGGGATCAGACCATGAAAAACAAATTTGAAACCGTTGTCATTATGTGAATTCTCTCTTGCACTTTTCCTTTGTCGTGCTGAGCATGTACAACTGTTTTCATGTTTCTTTCTTACAGCTTACCTAACTATTGATGTAATATTTCAATCAACGTCATTGCTGGAACCTTTGCAGGTCATCTAATTTGTCGTTGGAGGCTTTTGAATCTACAGTAGTGTCAAAGTTCAAATCTCTAAAGCATGTTCCCATTTGGAAAGAAGAAAGACCTGAAATACTACGCGGAGGAGATGAACTAAAACTCTACAGATTACATCCTCTTGGCATGACACAACGACAAGCATTGTACAACTTCACATTCAAAGGAGACACTGATTTTAGGGATCACATTGAAAGCCACCCATGTGCAAAGTTTGAAGCCATATTTGTTTAAGATCATGCCAAAAAACAGTTGGTTCTCGACAGCAGCTTGTTGTAAGCCAATGGCTTAGTGCTCATTATCCTTACAACCTACCCCCATTGTCTACATAATTCTGGTTACAATTTTTTGCAGTGTAAAATATTGTTATCCTGTTGAGTAAGGATTTAATTATTACAAGGACAGTCTAATTTTGGGTGGAAAATTCTCACTTTTTACATTTTCAAGGAAACAGAAAGGGAGAAAGCTACAAACATTTAACCTTGAATTGTTTGGGAATTTTCCCTTGCAGTTGCTCAATTGTAGTGTAGTTCAGAGGTTACATGTAATGACAAATTCAAATACTTCTTTCTGTGTGTGGGGTTGATGGATGGTGATGGGAGTAAACCTCTTCCTCTTATTTTTTTTTTAAAAAAAAAAATGGAAAAAGGGTAAAAAGGCCTCTAACCTATTGGATCGTATTATGTAGTCTTCTTTTTATGTTTTATTGTTTGTCTTACACAAAATTTAATGTATGTTTTATTGTTTGTCTTACACAAAATTTAAGAAATATTAAAGTTATTTTAGCATCTGTTGCTAAACAACAAAATTTATTTACCTCGATCTTACTTGAGAAAAAATTGGTGGTTCCTTTGTTAAAATTTATTCTATCTTATAACTTTTATCAGCTTTGTGTTGCAAAATGTGAGATCTATCATTCATCAATGATTTATCAACAACCAAACGTCAATGTATAACATGTATATGAAATAATCAAGGGAATAAATGAACTAATAGCATTTACTTCTAGAAAATAATCATCATTCTTCCCAGAACGCCGGCCTTGATCTTCAATAACTTGTTGCTTGCATTATGAATGTAGTATGGAGGCATTTCTCTTTTAGCTGACTCCAAAAAATGTCAGTCTGGCAACCTCTTTGCACCTTAAAGAATACTAGGATTCCATAGTGAAAAAAGTATTTTCAAAGCTATCATCAATGTCTGCTAATGTTAGACAAGAAAAGTGCATTAGATATTTAACGTTTTCCATTATCTTAGTCCTCCATAACATTGATATCCTTGCGTGCTGTAATCTTCTGCACATAACCTGTAGCGACAAAGATTTTGCGTTAAAAAAAAACAAGATTGCTCCACGATCTTGAGAACAAGCTGAAACTTCTTTACTGATATAAAGTGAGTTTTTGGCCAAATGCATCCCTAATGTATACCAAGACTACATCTTTAAAAGATAACCGTAAACAAAGAAGTTCCTTCACACTTTTGGAAATGAGCATGTTTCATTCTGCCATTACCCATGGTAATAGACCTAACAGAACCTGAAAAGACACAGACAGGGCAGATGACATTCGGAAATAAAATTACAAGCTTAGCAACTCCATTCCAGATACACTGATCCTTAACTACAAACAGAAAACTTCAGAGATGCTTGAAGTTGGTACTTACAACACTGCTAAACCTCTAGACTATCCTTTCAACTGATACTTATAACTATTGAGTTGTAATTGAGCATGATGAAGATGAGGCTTCAAGAGGATGATCTTTCAAATTGTACTAGAATGTTACTGTTAATTAAAGTCTGGCCAACTCATCCATTTCACAGCTACAGGCTACTGGCCAAGTTGAACAATTAGGACATGTTGCAGAAATGCAACATACACACAGTAATTAAAAAATAACCATGAACATATTAAAATTCGTTTCACCAGTATTATTCACCAACAAGATTCAGCCACGCCAACAAATTTAGAAGTTCTGTAATAACTTATTCAACCACATTCTATTTTTAAAGAAAATTATCTGAAACTCCAGTAAAATGCAGAAAGTGGTAAAACATGCCAGAAAATACAAAAACTACTGAAATACTTTCGGAGTATGTAGAGAGACCTAAGTCGATAAGAAATTAACCATAAACAGTTCTTCATACCAAATACTCCTAATCAGCAATATTTTCTTCATTACAAAAAAAAGCAACTCTTTTCTCCTAATTGACTGTGTACCCATAATTTTTCTTTCCGATCAACAATGGTGAAGAAGCAGGCTGATGTTTTAAGAAAATGTCACATCATGCACGGGATTTTGTGGGGGTCTGTTGCGGTAAGGTAACGGAAGGATGAAAACAACTGAATTTAGAATATTACAAGGATGCTTTTTGTTCAAAAGTATATTTCAAGGATGTAATCCAAGTAGTGCATATACAATATGGATGTTTTTGGTCAAGAACACGACAGAGCTCTCATTATGAGAATCTGTAGACTTGCTAGGAATTGAGACATGGTTGTTATTGTATACAGACACAGTAAGTTAATATCATTTTAGTGCATCTGCTTTTAGACATGAAATTAATATTTAGGTACTCTTCACAATTTATACTACATAAGAATATAAAGCTTACTGCATACTACATTATACAAAGAAGCCTTGAATGAATGAGTATGCATTCCATGCTTTTCAAAGTAAAGAAGAACAGAGAAGCCAAATAATGATCATGAAAATATAATGCACAGGAAATAAGAGTAAGGTGCTTGCACTGATTCCAAGGCAAGGTATGCATTTACAGATGGTCTCCTGCCCTCGTTTATTGTAGTAACTTACAAATCCCGTTCCTTGGCAACTCCAACATTTCCCAGTCCACTCATAGACGACTTCCTTGCAATCCTAAAGTAGCAATAATTACCAAAGGGCTTTCATCAAAAAATAATAATGAAAAAAGAAAACTGACAAACATAGACCAGTGAATATCTTTAGTGTTCTCTTGTAAACATCTTCTTTACGTAGACAAAGATATTACACTGTGATAACAAATAGCATACCCATTCCTGCCAATATTTTTAGTAGTCTAGTGGTGGATAAAATTTGGAAAAGATTAGACTGTAGGACCAATCATGGTCGGTAACTCTATAGATAACTTTGTGCCACAACATATCAGACAAAGTGCTGATCTTTTTCTTTTTCTTATTTTGGTAACCAAGAAATTCTCGAGGGTCATTGGCACACCATTTGAAACTTGACGGATAATTGGCTCGCCCATTTGTCATTTTCCACTTAAATACCAAGCTTTTGTCTATGTTTATAAGTGTGCCTAACTCACATATCCCATGCTATGCTCTTACCACTAGACCAAAAGCCTAAGCATCAACAGGTAGTTCTTTTGTTCTACAGAAGATGTTCCCTACACAAGCATTAATGTTCCAAAAAGTCCATTTTATACATAAAAGAAAAATTACAAAACCAAAAGTTAGTTCAGAACTCAATAGAATGAGACCAAACCGAGGTAATCTAACTGTGCAGTTCACTCAAATTGACAACTCATCAATACGCTGCAATGTCAAACTAGTTTAGGTCACTATTTTTAGTTTCACCAAAGATGATGCCTGCTAACTCGAATGGATCCAGGTTCAAATTAGTCTCAGCATAAAAAGAACTTCTCATTAGTCTAAAATAAGGCAAATAATATAAAGGATATAGAGAAATGAAGAACTGTATTTGGGGATCACAGCAAAGTCGACGGTCAATTTCGTCGGGCGAAACAGGACAAGTGTCAGGATAATTCATGGGAAGAGGAAGAGGTTCACTATCATCGGCCAAGTAAGTAGCTCTCTCGGTTGCGCGACCAAGGCTTTTCCCAGGCATTAATATTAGTTTTTGGTGTTACTCGCCGTTCGCTTCTCCACCGGAGAAGTGCCTTGAAATTTCTGGAGCCGGCGGAAGCGACATCAGCAGCACCGACGAAGTTGAAAGAGGAGGAGGATGGGTCAGAGGAAGCGATGCAACGAATAGAGATGGTGTTAGAATGAGTAAATGAGAATGTAACAATGGAGAACTTGGGAAGGGTGACAATGGAAGTAGGATTAATTGGCAGCATTCCAAGCTGAAAGAGAAAAGGAACTGAAAGTGTCCTTGGTGTAATTTAAATTAGTATATATTAATTAAATTAATAATATAATAATGGAACCAAAAATATTCTTATTTTGATCAAAATTAGTGTTACGATACCAATTTTATCAAGGACGTTATACGCCTTGCAATATATATATACACACACACTTTTAAAATACTCTATTAAATAATGCAGGGATAAAATGTCATTTCAAAGATTGATATCGTTACAATAATTTTGGTCAAAGTTTGAATATATTTCAGACCTTTCTCCTAAAATATATAAGATTTCTATGAATATTATATGATATAGAACATGTTTATAGAAGATTAATATTATAAATTTAATGTCATAAATTATGAAAATATTTGACACTGAGATAATTATCGAGTCTAACTAAAAAATAAGTAATACTTACATAAATAGCTATAGTTTGAGGGTTATTAGATTGAGATGACTATATTTATCATATTTAAAAAAAATAGCTACAGTTTGTTTAAAAAATTGGCTAATTGTTTTTTTTTTAAAAAATACAAAAATACATTGGAATTTAAATGTAACTGAAAATCCTATTTTGTAGCCCACTAATTTGGCACTTTCAACTTGTAACTTACCTTTCCTTAATAGGATTCTTGTCAACATATAAAAAAATGAAGATATGCAGAATATGTTCTTATACACTGTACTACTGGAAAAAAATTACGAAAAAAATGGCAACAATCTGTTTTTTAATTCGCCATTCCGGAAAATGGAGCGATGAGAATTGTTATGTGGAATACAACATTGACAGGATTGTTTTGAAGGAATATGCTTCATATTCTGATTTAGTTGATGTGATATCCGTACAATTGAACGTTGATCTTACAAAGAAGTGTATGAAGATTAAATACACTATCGAAGGTGACGACACGCCTATGGAAATACGTAACGACATGGGTGTGCGCCTATATGTTCAGTTGAAAAAAATGAATACTCAAATTGGAGTATATCC
Source organism: Solanum habrochaites (assembly GCA_027704765.1). Lineage (NCBI taxonomy): Eukaryota > Viridiplantae > Streptophyta > Magnoliopsida > Solanales > Solanaceae > Solanum > Solanum habrochaites. Next base: position 52,052,680 of record JAKWJA010002498.1, read on the forward strand.
CCTGTGTGTTAGTATTTACGATATTGATATTGTATATTCTGGTTCTGGAGAAACTTCTATTGAAAGTGATGTGTTGCAACTTGAATACAATAAAGAATTAAATAGTGAGGATGATCCATTAGCAATTGTACCAGCATTTGGCGATCAAACAGTAGATGCATTTGATGTTGAAAATGATTTAATAATCACTAACAGATCGCAAAAGGAGATAATGGTGGATCAGATATACATGGATAAGTCGACATTGAAAGATGTGATGGAAAAATATTCAATCGAAAAAAGGTTTAAATTCTTGGTGGAGAGGTCAAACTCTATTAGGTAAATTATGTTTAAATGTATTCATATTACGTTTATTTATATATGTTTGAAGATGCAACTCAAAACTAGAATCAAACTATAAATGGTATTCGCAGTTATACTCTTGTATGCCAATCTAAAGAATGCACGTGGTTAATGAAAGCGTCAAGTATTAACAAGTCAAAAATGTTCAGAATTAGAGTTTTTAACTCTGAACATACATGTCCTTTGAAGGTTGGAGTGCATTCAGATTGTCGAGCAACAAGTTCGTTGATTGGAGGAATAATAGCACCTAAATTGAGGAATCATAAGAGGAAGTACAGTCCAAATGATATTAAAGATGACATTAAGTTGGATTTGGGTATTGATATTAATTACATGTTGGCATGGTGATCAAAGGAGAAGGCATTAGAATCTATCATGGGGCAACCAGCTGCGTCTTACGGGAAGCTACCAGGATACTTGTATACGTTGGATAAGACGTATCCTGGTTCACATATACGAATGCAGAAAACACCTAATGACGAATTTTTGTATGTTTTTATAGCGCTGGATGCTTTTATAAAAGGATTTGATCATTGCAGGCCAATTGTTGTTGTAGACGCCAGCCACCTCAAATCAGCATACACTGGTGCATTCGTATCAGCCAGCACTATGGATGGAGCAGGTATTTGGATACATACATACAATTTAATTTATTTGTATTTTTCTTGTTATTCATCTATTTTTGTATATTATAATAGGGAATATATTACCTTTGGCATACGGAGTTATAGATTCGGAAAATGATGCTTCTTGGACATGGTTCTTTGAACGATTCAAAGAAGCCTATGGAGAAAGAGAGAATATGTGTGTAGTATCTGACCGACATAATAGCATAATTAAGGCTGTATCTATTGTATACAACAATGTCCAACATTACGCCTGCATATGGCACTTGTGGGCTAATGTATGTAAGAATTTTCGAAAAGCAAATGATCAATTGAGTGAAGTATTCTACACTATGGCAAAGGCATATACTCAAAGTGATTTTGATAAGCTAATGAAAAGGGTTGAGCAGTTTGATGTAAGGGTTAAGAATTACTTGGAGATGGTTGGATATGAGAAGTGGGCAAGGTTGTATGCACCAGTTCCTCGTGGTTGGGTTATGACATCGAATATTGCAGAGTGCATCAATTCGACGTTAGTAGCAGCAAGAGAATTACCAATATTTGACTTTCTTGAACAAGTGCGATTGATGTTTGCTAGATGGAATTGCACAAATCGGAAAAATGCATCATGCACATTCACACTGCTTGGGAAGAAGTTTCAAGAGATGCTTTTGCTTAATGAATCAAAATCGTGACGTATGATGGTATGTATATTGAAAAAAAAATTCTTGTTCAATGGATTGTGTATTCATTTATTTTAGTAATCAAAAATATTTGCTTTAATATTAAAGTGTATAATTGAATTTCTGTATTGATTATAGGTTGCCCTGTCAACTGATTACGTTTATTCCGTAAGTGATGAAGGGAAGAGTTATATTGTATGCTTGGAAAAAAAGACTTGCAGTTGCAACATGTTTCAAGTTGACGGTATACCGTGCTCACATGCGTGGAGTGTGTTGAATAAAAATCGCATGCTTCCGGAAGAATATTGTTCAGAATTTTATAAGCGAGGAACAATATTGAAAACATATGAAGTCCCTATATATCCTCTACCTGACAAAGGTGAATGGAACATACCTGAACACATTGCTACCGAAGTTGTGTTGCCACCAAAATTCAAGCGACCTCCAGGAAGGCCAAAAAAGCAACGTGAAAAGTCATTTAGCGAGCTGAGCAAAAGGAAGGGTACCAATTCTTGTAGTACATGTGGACAACAAGGTCATAATAGGCGTTCATGTCGAACTGCAACACGAAATGCATAGAAATTGTTACATGACACTATTAAATTGTTCTTGTAGTTAATTTTTGTTATTTTGAATAAAGGAATGATGAGTTATTTGCCTTTTGAATATTTTGAAATATTTATTAAATAAGATATCAATTATGTAAGTATAGCTATTTATGTATATGTAAGTATTACTTTGATACAAATTTTGGAATCAATTTCTTTGGTATAAGTGTATATGTATTTTGACATTGATTCTCAATATGTAGACTGTTAAAAACTGTTTGTGGGATCGCCTCGTTATGTGCATGGATGCCATGTTTATACATGTAAAAATGGGGTCACTTAATTTTTTGCTGATAATCCATTGACTAATTCACCGATGCCAAAGCCAAATCATGGCAAGTCATGAACATCTAATTAATTATGAAATAACACAGAAATAAATTTAAAACAACTAATGTGATCATATATGAATATAAAGAAAAGTTGATAATGTTTGATAAAAAACCAAAATATTAGTTTTTACCATAAGTTCAAAAAAAATAGAACTAGTACGAAATACTAATCAATCACAACAAGTTGACTATTATCAATCCTTGCGGGTGTCCTCATTCTTCTTGGTGGTGCCTCATTATCGCTAACAGCCCCGTCTTTCATCTTTTTCATTGCATATTCCCACAAGAGTGCACCGTATCTGATACGGTGTAACTTAGAATCAAGATACTTAACTGGAATACCTTCACCCTCACTTAGGTACTCAACAAATGCTAGCAAGTATATCCCGCAATCCCTGAAAATGTACATTACTTTTTAAAATCTGATACTTTTTAGGAAAATTGAACGAAGAGATTTGTTTTATACTTACAAAAAATCTGATCCTTGTTGAGGTATATCCTCCACATACGTCACGTCGTATGCGATGTGGTTATCTTCTGCATCATCCGAACCATCTCCAATCTCCATTGAAACATATATTGGCAGAAGCTGAGCAAGCTTTTGAATTTCTTCTCTAACATGATAGTTATGACCTGCTGCTCTGTATGAGTCATATACATAAATGTGTTTGTCAATTAATGACAAAACAGCCAACACCCAGTGATTTTTATGCTCCACGTTCACTGGTATGAACACATTGTCGATTGTATTCCATGGAATGGCAGCCATCAACCTATATCCTTTTATGTAATCACGTATTGCGCTTTCAATATTTGCAACACAAAAGTTACTTCCAACTTGAGCATATGCAGCATAAATTTCAGAAATTTTTGACTTGAATATACAATCAACAGTAGTGTATTTGTATCGACTATTGATGTTGTATTTACTTTTTTTACGCAAGTAATACATGATCACATCAATATGCTGTAAACAATTAAAAAACAAATGTAGAAAATTAGCACATCTTAAAAACATGAACAATACTTATACTACTTTTTATGTTTAAATTCATATGTTTACCTCATCATTCAGCAGTTGTTTATCATAAGACAGAGAGTAGAACCAATTCTTGTTTGATATTCGATGAATGCCCAAATCCATATCAACCGCCAGTTTTGCTTTTTTATTCTTATACCGATCTTCACCGTTCATCCTTTTGATAACAAATAAAATTAATTAATATTTAAGTATATTATGTTTACATAATCATATATATATAATATATATTCTAGAGATATAGATATATATATATATATAGAATATATAGATATATATATATATAGATATATATATATATATATAGATATATATATATATATATATATATATATATATATATATATATATATTATGTATACTTACTTATTCATATGGCTAGCAAGAAGCCCTTCAGAAAGCCACAAACAGTAATCGTCGAAAAGATCATAATTATATGGCCCTTGTATGAAGTCAGAAACAAAATGATGTTTCTTTTCATAAGTTTTAACCACGTCATAAGAGCTACCTGAAATATTTAGTATACAGACACACAAATTATAACAAACATATTTTCGCATATATGTATTAGGCACTACGATTGTTATAGAATCGTATATGTAAAAAAAAAAAAACTAGTAGGGGGCAGGTAAGACACTAAGTATGTTAAACATTGTTATTTACCAGATGATGATCCAATATTTGAGGAGTAAGGAGAGCAAATCAATTGATCAGAATGTATGATACTTTGAACTGGCACGGGTGTATTATCGTAAACGCCACCCTCTGAACGGACCACAACCTCGGAATGAATGACAACATTCTTTTTGGGATATATTGTGTCAATATCAGGTAACAGAGCATCAAGCAACTCAAATTGTGACTGAGGTTGTTGGATTCCGTCGTTCTGAATTACATTACCGTCTTCTGTCAATCGATCAGGATGTCTGATCCTTTTAACTGGCACGGGTGTAGTATCATAAACGACACCCTATGGATGGACCACAACCTCTGAATGAACCACATCATTCTTTTTGGGATTGATTGCATCAAAATCAGGTAACAAAGCATCTATCAACTCAATTTGTGACTGAGGTTGTTGGATGTCATGATTCTGAAATACATTAATGTCGTTAAGCTGTTCATGTACCGTCAAAGGGTCTTGTATGTGTATCTGAACAGGCTGCAAATACTCCTTGACATTAATTTTGACATGTTCTTGAAGAACGAAACGAGGGTGTGAACCTAAAAATATTACAATAAAAACTATTATTTGTATTCTTTTAACATTTTTCACCTTCAACTACTAACTAATCAAAAAATAATTTATTCAAATAGTACCTCGTTTGCATCACAGTGAAGCTTATCCATAACATTTGATATCTGATTGTTGTTCGACCAATTAGGTACATGACTTGGAGATTCAGTTGCATCTTCCTGTGTATTTTATCCATTAGAAAATGAGATATTATAAGTAAGTAACTTGTATATGTAAATGTATTGTATTAATTTAATATTGACATAATTAACCTGATTTGGTGCTCCATATTCACGACAGCTTCTGTTAAGTGCATCCATAACTTGTCTAAAATTCCCCATTATCAACAATTGCAACTCCTTGAACTCATTATTAACCTGATTATTAAATAGAATGTAAGTTTATATTGGAATACAATGTGAACAAAAAAAAAATAGAACGTATTGCATACATAATTCTTGAAGGATGCAAGATCTTGTCTCAGCAAACCAATTTCATCTGCCTTGGTATCTTGAGGTTCTTTCGAACTCCTTGGTGGTGTACGGTTAGCAGAATCATCCGGACGGTTATGCATCTCCTGTACTGATACATTATCCTCCAATGGATTTGAATCAGGATTTAAAGTTGTACTCTTTGCCTTACGACAACCACTCAATACTGTGGGGCGTTTATCTTTCAACCTCGAACCTGCATGCAAATTGGACTTTTTGATCAATGTGGATCTTAAAACATATGCCTTCTGTTTACCTTTTTCTTTATTGTGTGGCTTATGACTTGGAGGCTTTGAAGTGAAATCATCATCTTCGTCGTCATCTTTGTCACTAACAATTTGAAAGGTATTCTCTGTGTTTGCATTACTTTTTTATTCAAGCTGATAAAATGCAATCTCCTTAAGTGAAGGTTCGATGTTTTTGAATTTTAACTGCACACAAAAATATTTATAATTAAAAATTATATTGAAATACAACAAAATATATACTAATTGACTAATTAAAATATGTTAAATTACCGGATTGCCGTTATCACTGAACATTCCTTCCATGAGGAATTCATAATGTATTCTGCTGTTTCTGGTCATCCAATTGACGATTCTGGGTATACGATTGCTCTTCTTTACAGCAATATTCGAATCAACCGCAGAACAACATTCATATATCCAAATTTGCATGGCTAGAGGCATACTATCAATTCTGTAATACTTTTTCTTCTCATCCATTTTTTTTGTTACGCTTTTGAGCAATTTGTAGAAAACATCTTTCCCGCAAGGGTATTCATGGTACCGGACGCTCTCAACTAGATCAAAATGTATCCTTGGAATTGATGAGCTCTTCTTCTCGCCGGAATATATGAACGTACAAATAAAATACAGAATAGCGAATTTAACAGCATCATCATCATTGCCACCCCAAACCTTTTTTTTATACTTACTGATCAAATCCACTTTTGTAACAATACTTTTACCCTCAAAATACTGATTGATTAATCTATTTGGCTTCCTTGTATCAAATAAAAAATCATCTTTATTACCAAAACACTTCAAACCAGTAATGATAGCAAATTCTTTGATACCAAAACGGAGCGTGGTATGATTTATATGAAACAACAATTCATCAGTGGAACTGTCCTCTAATTCACATACCATGAAACACCTAAACATTTGTGGTTGCGCTCCACACACGTGCATTTTTGTATATGCTCCAAAACATGTATCTTTAAAATGATTGAATGGGTCGCTGTCGCGTTGTAAACTTCGCCTTCAAATCTGTGACTATGTTATGGTTCACATAAACCTGCATGCGTGGTGGTTTAATTGGCGAGCCAATACATGGAATCTGATACCCTGTAATAATAAAACATGTATCTTTAAATAAACTTTCTTGTTATATACTCAACGTAACCTTTGTTGTTCGACTTTCATTACATTATAACACAATATACATCACTATAACATGCAACCTGCATACATTACATCAACCTGTATACATTACATCACTGCCTACATTCACTCAAAAAATATCTCATACAAGATGTATCCACTTATGTACTTTTTACAAAATTAAATGCATGTATATATCTACACTACAGTTACCACCATTGAACAACATAAATACTATATCATAATCAAAAACTATATTCATTTAAGTAAATTTTACAAATTAAAGTACACTGCATGTACATATGCAAAAATTATTCAAAAAAATAAAAAAAATAAAAAATGTACATACCTTTAATTCTTCACTGACTTCGTCTTGTTCTTCATTAACTGCATGTTCTCCGATCATGTCGGAAACTACATTTTTTAGTTTCCTCCTCTTGTAACAATTTTTTTTGAATCGCTTTCACCGTTGACCCTGCTTTTCTTTTTGAAGGAGTCCTTACTATTTCATCTTTCGACTTCTTATGTAATTCCATAGCAGCAGTATATCCTGAAATTTGTGTTTTAATCTGAGTTATACCAAGGTCAAAAGATGGTATTTCAACCATGTTATGTAATGTATATTTTGTACCGCTTGTGATTATCCTTGTGGTATTTCGTTTAGACATAACAACCCAGATCCTAAAAAATAAAAAACAAATAAATATTAAACAACATAAATATTTCCAAAAATCAAGCAATGTTGCGTATTTGATTTGAAAAAATAAAACCTAATTTCGTGGAAGCTTGATAGAGATCTAATTGATTAAGAATTTTATGGTAACTTTGATTTTGGGAGGATTTTGGATATAATTTTGAAGCTGTAAAATTGGTTTCTTAGAAAATGACTACCCTAGAAATAAGATTTTAAGAGATAAGTAGTAAGCTGAAAAAAGGTTTTTTGGATTTAACATGAAAATAGCCTATTTAATTGAAGCTAGGCGTGAGGCTGAAAATTTTTTCCTTGGAATTGACGTGAAAATAGCTTCATTAATTGAAGCTAGGCGTGCTGTAGTACTATAGCTATGGTTTCTTGGAAAAAGACTAGAAATCATATTTTTGGTAGGATTTATGAGATAAAGTAAAAAGCTGAAAATAGATTCTCTGTAGTACTAATTATGTGCTGTAACTACATAAATGGAGGCCTGCATGAAAAATTATGGAAGGAATACAACCATAATTATTATAGAAAGAATAAAAAACGTTAAAATAGGAACATAATTAATTACGTGAGTAATACTAATTAATATAGGAGTATATTAAAGAGAGAGAAACGGGAGGCGTGAAAATTTGCTAATTAATACTTATTTGCTATTTATTAATTAAATATAGTCATAAAATAAAAATTTATGGAAGTATAGCTATATTATTTTAATATAAAATATAGTTTGCCATTTTATGTAGTTTTAACAAAAAATAAATGCAATGTGAAATATCAAGTCAATACTAGTAAAATAAATGAAATTGAAAATATAACATAAGTTTTAAATTTGAAAAGAAATTTATGTAATACTTTGATGTCATTTATCAACATAAACTACATTAATGTGTTTTAAAAGAACATAAAAACCTAAATATATAGCCTTATCTAACAAGAATTTTCCTTCAATTAAAAAATTAGAATACTAACAAAATCATGCTAATAAAATAAATAAATAAAACAGATAATAGGAGAAATCACATAATATAAAATAAAAAAGACATTTTTAGAATGATAAAACTAAAAAAGAATTTAGAATAATACTCCATATGTCCCAATTTATGTAACACATTTCAAATGTCAAGATTCAAACAAATTTATCTTTGACTGTAAATTTTTCATGTGAATTATTAATTATTGTGATTTATAGTACTTTTTATGTAGTTATCAAATATATATAAATTTCATTTAAAAAATATGAAGATTTCATGAGCAAATTATCAGTCAAACTTAAATTGGTTGACTCTCGTAAAGCGAAATGTGTCACATAAATTGGAATAGAGTGAGTAGAATTTAAGATTAAATTAAATCAAAAAATAAAAATAATAAATTAAAAAGTCATCGACACATCATGTGATTAACAACACTTCATAGTCCCTCACTGAGAATTGAAGAGTGTAATTACCCCATTTTAATCACACCTAATAACCTGCTAACCAAATAATTACATGACCAACCAAATATAACGACTCAACAAGCTAGTGATATTGTCTGCTTTGGGCCTATGCCACACGACTTATAAATGCATCACTAGTTGGTAATGTCTACTTACATAGAGGAGTGATTTTGAAAGACCACGAGAGTGGTGAGAGAATTCATAGATGTGTTTTCTATCGACTTGCCAAGTGTTCATCCAGACAGCAACATTAATTTTCTGATTGACTTGGAGCTGGGCGCTAAGCCCATTTCCTATCTATTCTTATTGGATAGCTCCGACAGAGTTGAAGGAATTGAAAGACTTGTTGTAGAAAGAATTTATTCTACCTAGTGTTTTATCATGAGGTAGAATGGTCTTATTTGTGAAGAAGAAAGATGGTACTATAACGATATGTATATACTACAGGTAGTTGAACAAGACTACAATTAAGAATAAGTATCCTCTTCCTCACAATGATGATTTTGTTGATTAGCTTAAGGGTGTGTCAGTGTTCTCCAAGATTGACTTGAGTTAGGGTTACCATCAGCTGAGAGTTTGAGATGTTGATATCCCAAAGAATGCTTTTATGACTCGTTAGGGGCATTGTGAGTTTGTGGTCATGTCCTTTGGATTGACTAATGAGCTGATTAATTTTATGGAGTTAAATAATTGGGTATTTGACCTTATTTAGACTCTTTTGTGATTGTATTTATTGATGATATCTTAGTTTATTCCAAGAATGAAGTTGATCATGTTCTTCACATGAGGACTGTACTTTAGAGACTGAGAGAGGAGAAACTATACATAATATTCAACAAGTGTAAGTTTTGGCTTGACTATGTGTCTTTATTGGATCATGTATTGATAAAGGAAGGTATTATGGTTGATCCAGCCAAGGTTGGGCCAATTTGTGATTGGGTGAGACCTAATTCCCCTATCGAGATTTGAAGTTCATCGGATTAGCAGGCTATTATTGTCGGTTTTTTTAGATTTATCTACCATAGCAGCTCCATTGAGTAAGTAGACTCAAAAGACTGATATTTCTGTGAACTGATAAGTGTGAGGCAAACTTTTAAAAACTGGAGAAGTTATTAGCCTCATTACCTATCTTAGCATTACCTGAATAGGGTGTGTTATTTGTGATATTATGTGATGCTTTGGTGTTGGTCTAGGTGGTGTATTGATGCAAAAAGGGGCAGTCATAACATATGCTTCCCAACAACTGAAGGTGAATAAAAAGAACTCCCACACTAAAGAATTGACCTTAACACCTAAGCACATTTAAATATCACCCGATATGACCTGATATGCACATGAAGAATTATTCAGGTCTTAGCTTAGAAATTTTTGGAGTGTAACAATATCCTCCTCCCCCCCCCCCGGGAATTCAAGAATGGAAGGGAAAGGAGTTACTCCAACTATCTTTCTTAGTGAAGAACTTTTCTACTGACATAGTCGAAACTAATTCATACCGAGAGTTTTGAAATCGGCCTAAATCTTGAATAAGAATTTAAGATTATAGGTCATGGAACGACTTTCTATGAATCATAATAGAAATAGGGTTATAACCTCAAACGTTCTCATCAAAATTTCTCCTAAACTTCTGAAAAAGAATGTCATGAACCGACTTCTGAGTCATCATAGAACCTACTAAAACCCACCAGTACATAGGTTGACCTATATCCAGAACAAAAAGTAGTGAGTATCAACATAAAACTAAAAAGAAATCAATGCTAATATAAGAAAAGACAGAATCAGAAAGCAACCAAAAGCTATATAAATAGATACACTCCGCAAAATTTGAAATTCACGAATAAAGGTATGTCTAATAAAAATAAATACAGGCCCCAAAAGTGGAACATGATAAACCATATCAAAGTCAAAAGATAATATAACATATGTACAAAAGAAGACATGCTGATCCAGGCGCCAAGTGCTCACCTTGGTATCAGATATTCCAAAGCTGCAAAGGATGAGACAAACAATCATTGCTATTAGCCGGTAATAGGACCTGCAACAGGAGAAGATGTAGAGTGCAACATAAGTACCAAACAAATGTACTTAGTAGGCATCATAGGGGGACCGAGCAAGAAAGGTAAAGACTATAGCATCCCAAAAATTTCTCATTATTCATTGGTCAATAAGATTGTATCGAGCGATTATTAATTTTTATTAGTTGTTAAGATCAATTATTTAGTCTGGGGATGATTTTGGATATGAATCAAGGTCTCTAAATTCCCCTAGCACAAATTTGAGTTGAAAGCTTCCATAACAATTGAGTTTCAATATAAGATATTACGTGGGTAAACATTAAACAATCATATCTCTTAGAACATACATAATTAGGTGGCCCATGACCTATCAAACTAAATTTCTTTGAGTCCTTTTTATAACAACGCCAAGTTTTTTTAATTTCGAGCTTGGAGTAAGAAGTTATACCCGTTTGAGTGAAACCTCTCTATTTAAAGCATCTCATTCATTATTAGAAAGGCAGATTGGTATTTTCCTTTTCCTGAAAGCCTAACCACGTTTTTTTCACCCCAAATAAGCTTCTAATTAGTATTAAACCACTTTTTCATGTTCCTAAACACTTAGATATTTAGACAGAGTTTCAAGCATTCTTTTAAGAATTGAGTTACTTTTGATATTTATGTTATGCTAGACCTAGGGGAAAGTTTGTCTTTTGTAACTCCTTATGTTTCAAATAAGTTTGAAATTATTCCTGAGAAACTTTGTGAACCCTTCTGTGTTTTCTACAACTGTTGGGGAGTCTATTATAGGAGAACGAGTCTATCGTGATTACCCTATTTCCATCAACCACAAGAAAACCATGACTGACCTAGTTGAGTTAGACATGGTAGATTTTGATGTTATTTTAGGTATAGACCGGCTTCATGCCTGTTATGCATCAATAGATTGTAGAACTCGAGTTGTCAAGTTTTGGATTCCTAATGAGCCACTTATAGAGTGGATTAGTATATCAACAGTGCCTAAGGGTCGTTCTATTTCGTACCTTTAGGCGACAAAGTTAGTTTCAAAGGGTTGTACCTATCACTTAGTTCGAGTTAATGACTCAAGCGCTGATGTACCTCCCATTCAGTAAGTTCCTATGGTAAAAGAGTTTCCAGAAGTCTTTCCTGATGATCTACTTGTAGTCCCTCCTAAGAGAGAAATAGACTTCGGCATGGATATCATTCCAGATACTCATCCTATATCTATTCCTCCATAAAAAATGGCACCAGCAGAGTTGAAATAGCTGAAAGAACAAATGAAAGATCTGTTAGATAAAGGTTTTATTCGACCAACTGCCTCACCTTGGGGCGCTCCGATCTTATTTGTGAGAAAGAAGGATGGGTCTCTTAGGATGTGTATAAACTACCACCGATTGAATAAGGTTACCATCAAGAATAAGTATCCTCTTCCAATCATAGATATTATATTCGATCAACTTAAGGGTGCCACCTATTTTTCAAAAATAAACCTCATATCTGGATACCATCGATTGAAATTTAGGGAGTATGATATTCCTAGAAGACAACTTTTGGAAACATATATGAACATTATAAGTTTTTGGTCATGTCATTTGGTTTGAATAATGCACACAACAACATTCATGGACCTTATGAATAGTCTTCAAACCTTATTTAAATATGTTTGTTATCGTCTTCATTGACGACATAATAATCTATTCAAGGAATGAAGGAGATCATGCTAGTTATCTCAGAATAGTCCTTTATACTTTCAAAGGTAAGATGTTATATACTAAGTTCTCAACATTTGAGTTTTGGCTTAAGTCTGTGGCATTTTTGGACCACATAGTTTCCGACATGGAATCAGCGTTGATACCCAAAAGATAGAAAAAGTTTAGAGTTGGCCTAAAACCACTTATCCAATAGATATAAGGAGTTTCTTAGGTTTGGTTGGCTACTACAGAAGGCTTGTTAAGGGGTTTTCGTCTATCTCATCTCCTTTGACCAAGCTGACACCGAAGACAATTAAGTTTTAATTTGATCTGAAGCTTGTGAGAAAAGCTTTCGGAAATTGAAAAAGAGTCTACTGCCTCGATTTTGACTTTACCGGAAGGTACTCAAGTCTTTGTGGTGGACTATGATGGATCTAGAGTTAGTTTGGGTTGTGTTCTAATACAGAAGGGCAATGTTATAGATTATGCCTCCAGGCAATTGAAAATTCATGTGAAGGATTATCCAACCCATGACTTAGAATTGACTGCTGTAGTTTTTGCTTTAAATATATGAAGGCACTACTTGTATTGTGTTCATGTTGATATATTCACTGATCACAAGAGCTTACAATATGTGTTTACCTAGAAAGATCTCAATCTCAAACAAAGAAGGTGGCTAAAATTACTCAATGGTTATGACATGAGTATTTTTTACCACCCAAGTAAAACTAATGTGGTTGCTGATACTTTAAGTAGGTTATATATGAGGAGTACCACCCATGTCAAGGAAGAAAAGATGGAGTTAGCCAAAGATGTGCAAGACTTACACACCTAGGAGTCAGACTTATGGATTCCACAGAAGGAGGAATAGTGGTGAAAAACGGGGAAGAATCATCACTAGTGTCTGTGGTGAAATAAAAACAAGACCAAGACCACATTTTGCTTAATTTGAAAGCAAATTTTCTTAAGCAAAGAGTATTAGCTTACGAACAAGGGGGAGATGGTGTATTTAAGTATCAGGGTAGGTTATGTATATCAATGGTGGATGAGATCCAAGAGAGGATAATATAGGAAGCACATAGCTCCAAATATTATATTCATCTGGGTTCAACAAAGATGTACCGCAATTTAAGAGAGGTATATTGGTGGAATGGTACGAAGAAGGGTATTACTGAATTTATTGCTAAGTGTCCGAATTTCCACCAAGAGAAAGTAGAGCACCAATGGCCTGTAAGGTTGACTCATAATATAGAACTTCCGGAATGGAAGTAGGATATGATTTATATGGGCTTCATCATAGGGTTACCAAGGTCTAGCAAGCAGCATGATTTAATTTGAGTGATTGTCGATAGAATGGCAAAATCATTCCATTTTTTGTCGATAAAGACTAGTCATTCGGTAGAGAATTATGCAAAATTATACATTCAGGAGGTGGTGAGACTTCATGGAGTCCTTATTTTGATTATTTCATATTGAGGTGCACAAATTTACTGCACAGTTCTGGAAATCTATCCAGAAAAGTGTGGGTTCAAAGGTGAACTTAAATATTGTTTTTCATCCTTAGACGGATGGGAAAACAGAGGGTACCATCCAGATATTGGAAGATATATTGAAGGCTTGTGTGATCGATTTCAAGGGAAATTGGGATGATCACCTACCTCTCATTGAGTTTGCTTACAACAACAATTATAATTCGAGCATCCAAAGGGCTCCGTACGTAGATCTTTATGAGATAAGATGTATATATCCTATTTGGTGGTTTGAAGTTGGTAAAGTAGGGTTAATAGGACCAAATATAGTTCCCCAAGCTATGGAGAAGGTGAAGGTGATTCAAGAGACATTGAAAATGGAATAGAGTCGTTAAAAATCCTACACAGATGTTAGGAGAAGGCCGTTGGAGTTTGAAATGAATGATTGGGTTTACTTGGAAGTTTCACCCATGAAGAGTGTATGAGGTTTACAAGAAGGGGAAACTTAGTCACCGATATATTGGATCTTATCGCATAGACAAAAGGATTGGCAATGTAGCTTATAAGTTAGAACTACCACAAGATTTAGTAACAGTTTATTTGGTATTTCAGATCTCTTTGTTGAAAAAGTGCATGGGAAATCCTTTATTGATTGTACCAACTAAGAATGATGGGAATAAGGATAACTTATCTTATGAAGAGATTCTGGTTTAGATTTTGGATCACCAAGTTCGGAAATTGAGAACAAAGAAGGTTGCATTAGTCAAGCTTCTATGGTGGAACCAATTTGTTGAAAAAGCTACTTGGAAGATGAAGAGAATATGTAGAAAAAATATCCACATATCTTTTAATTTGGAGAAGATGCAGATTAAGATAATAATTCTCTTCTTAGTACTATATAAATTATGAGTAAGCATGTTTACTTGCTTTTGCTTGATTGAGTGTTGAACTTGATGTTGCTACCCTTAGCTTAGTGAAAGAAATCTCATTCGAGAACGAATGTTCCCAAGGGGGATAAGTTGTAACATCTCGCAACTTGAAATGGTTAGAATAATCTAACAAACCAAAAATATGCATTTTTGGTAAGAAAAGGAAAAATCTGGAAAATTTGTCTAAGTTAAGAAAATGAGTTTTGGTCATTTTCAAACAACTATAACTTGTATCGAAGGATGAGTTGGAGGTAGTTCTTGATATGATTGGAAAGCCCTTGGTAAGATCTTTCCAACTCCACCGAGTTTGTGCAATTTTGATATCGTATGATTAAGTTATGCCTTTCGGAAGATGGGCTGTTGGATTGAGAAAAGTCCAAATCCGAATTTAAGAAAGGGAAAACTAGTCTTTTTTCTAAATAATTTCCTAATTATTTTTTAGGGAATTATTGGGGTAAAGAAAAATAAATTAGTTCAGTTTGAAAGAGTTAGAAAAAGTTCAAATCACGCTTAGGGCTTATTGAAGAGAGAAAAGAAGAAAGACAGGGAGAAAAATCAAGAATTCGCCAAGAACGTCAAAGATTTGTGAGTGGAATTCATCGGGAGTGATCCCTATAAAGGTACGTGAGATCATTTAGTGTTATGTCCATTCACCCACACACCAAACTTGTTTCAATTCAGTGATTGGTGAGTTGTTTATATGTTAGTTGTGACGTTCTTGAAGAACATTGTCAAATTCTTATTGGTTGAGCTGTTGAATACTTAGTGTTTATTTGATTCGTAATTCTAGATTGTTTTTTTATTTAAATCTATTGGATATTTAGGATACTAATGTCCTAAGTGTTTGGGGAAAGAACCATGGAAGTTAAGAGGGTTTAGAGATGAAAAATGAAGGAGAAAGGTCGGAGATTTTCTAGGAAAGGGATAGGGCGCTGCGCCTTCTAGAGTGCCAAAAAAGTTTTTTTGAACTTTGTCCTCTTGCGCATTGCGCCAGCCAGAGCGCCACAGAAAGTTCTCTGAACTTTGAGGGCTAGCGCCCCACGGCTCTCAGAGCGCCAAGGACGCCAATTCTCCCCATTCTTCCCCCACATTTTCGTACTAGTTTCTAAGTGATGTACCTATGTTTCTTAGTTGATTACAACACTCTAAGATACATTTAAACATCATGAAATCATACATAAACATGATATCATGAACCTTGAATCAATAATCCAATTCAAGGAAAGTTAAGATCAAAGTGATAGAAGTTAAGAGTCAAGTCTAAAAGTTAAGAAACAAGTCAAAGTTAGTTCTTAAAGTTTTCAAGAGTATTTAACAAACGTTTTAACTTTGTTTTAAGGCTCAATTGTCAAGTTACGCGAAGAGTAAACAATTGTGTTCATTTCTTAAATGTTATAAGGGAACTAAGTATTCCCTAATAGTTACAAACTTTTTCACATTTTGATCAAGAAAAGAAGCTGAGACTTCCAACAAAGCCTTTTGCTAGTTTTTGTAAAGAGAAAACTATGATTTCCATAGAGCTTTTAAAGTAAGTTTAAGTAATTACCTCAAACCAGAGAAGAAGTTGTTTTAAAAACATATGAGCTAAGTATTTTTGGAAGTAGTATTGAGCACTGATATGGGGACGATTTCGTATTACTCAATCCCCCAGAAACCATTTAGCCAACATCGACAAAAGAATGGTCATACTTTTTAGATGATTACTTAGCACTTTTTTTCATAGACCAATGTATTAACTTAATAGTTCAGGTTCAATACTAACGGCAAGGTATAGTACACTTCTCTTGCAATGTGAGGTAAAATGTTGTACCATTACTTAGGCTCATAGTAATGGTTGCGGTTAGAGAATCTCCACAGAAACTATATTACTTCATATAAGTAAAGTTGAGTTTTCATTGCATTTCTTTAACAAACTAAGTTGATTACACCGTCTTACAAGTTATATATATAGATATTGCATGTGTCTTACTGCTTTATATTGAGTTAAGTTATTTTTGAGTTGAGAAAATCCAAGATAAGTGTTCCTTCTAACCCTTTTTCAAGCTTAAGTTGTTTTAGCAATCCAACTCGCATACTCGTACATTCAATGTACCGATGCTAGTCGGCCTACATCTTATTATGATACAAACGCAGGTAACCATTATTATCATCATCCAACGCCTCGTAGATCCAGCCGAGCACTCAGAGTTATTGGTGATCCTCCTTACATTCCGAATGACATCTTTATGATTCAGTTGTTGTCTTTAGTTTTCAGTTGTTAGAATTATTTGGGCCCTGTTCCGACGTCTTTTTTAAATAGATGCTTCATAAATAGTCAGACAGTTAGTTTTGAATCTCTCATCTTTGTATTGCAGATATTTTGTTAGCAGACTTCAGTGTCATTTTCCCCAACTTACTATTCTTGTAGTTATTAATTATACTATTTTATTGATTTAAGTGAGTCAGGCCAAGGGTCCGCTCGAGTCCAACAATGGTGTTCGAGTGACAATCCTGCCCTGGGTGTAGGCTCGGGGCGTGACACCACGTTTCGACAAGCTAACTTGGATCAGATTGCCACATTCTGGCAAACTAACTTTGAAGCGGATTGCCATGTTACGACATGCTAACTGTTTGACCTTGGGTTTCGTGAGTGAACCATTGATTAGGTCCCTTAAAGGACTACTGTGGTGTTATTTGTGTAAAGAGTATGGTTGATTGCTTATACTGATATTATGTTGTATGTGAAGGTCAGTTAGAGATTTGAGTATTGTTTTGTATGTCGTACCAAAGGGAGTGTTATGTGGCGATGTAGAATCGGAGTCGTTGGGTGTTGTAAGGGCGAGAGTACGGATAGGGAGTGTGATGATCAAGGTGTAGGTGCACCTTTCTTGTGGAACCATCAAAGGGTTAGTGTTTGATAGACTTGATTGATAGTGGTGTAACTCGGGTTGGTCTTGTAAACAAGGATAGACTGTGGTAGGTTGGTGAGAGGCTGTGAGGAAATTCACAAGGTTTACAATTTAGGAGTTAGAAATATTAGGTTACGACTCGAGAGAAAGGGGTAAGTAAACTGACTTAGAGAAGGAAAAGGTGAAGAAGCGAGTGGTCCTTACATGTTCCTTGTGTTTCCTTCTTATATTATGAGGTGGACATCGGGTTGACCGATGATGCCTACCACTACGTGTGATTGTACTGATACTACTCTTGCTATGTCTTTTTGACATAGTTTGAAAGCTGGATTGGTGATGTTTCATCAGGTGAAGACGAAGAGAATCATCCAGCAACTTTGACTCCTCATTCCGCATGGTGGAAGTTGTCTCGCGGTCTTTTAGTTTCTCTATTGTTCTTCGTAGATCTTGTACCTGATAGACTAGATCCTTGGGGTTGCTTAATTACTTTATGTGTTTAACAAAAAGTATATTTAGATTCATTATTTATTAAAATCTCATAATTTACCCTTTAGTTCATTATTTTCCGCACGTTTTTCACTAAAGACATATGAGGGTTCTCTTACTTAGGTGTTAGAGTAGGTGTCTGCACGGTCCGATGAATTTGGTCGTGACATAGAACAAGGAATATAGTCTTATGTTTTCTCGTTGATTAGAGTAAGGGTTAGGGTGGATTTTAGACGGGCTAATGGGTATCAACTTGCGTGATTTTCCATGCTGGATATTGATGTGAATTGGTCACGTGAAAAAAAAAATTCACATGGGTCAACTATAAAAAATTTCCTTGTAAGAAAGTTCTTCAATATACATCTATTATTATTATATGCTTTTGAAAGCGCACCAATCTTTAAAATACTTTTATTTTTCCACGTAATTTCAAAGATTAAATTTGAATCTACTTTAATGAATACTATTCAAATATTAATCTTGGGTCAACTACAATGATCAATCAATTTATTCCTCTAAATAATTTTTTTTTTAAAGAAAATGGATAATATTCATATTAGAAAGATAAGGGAAAATGCACAAGTACCCCCTCAACCTATGTCTGAAATATTAGAGACACACTTATACTATACTAAGGTCCTATTACCCCCCTTATCTTATTTTATAAGTAATATTCTACTCATTTTCGGCCTACGTAGCACTAGCTTGAAAAAAAAGTCAACCAGCATTGGGCCAACAAGATAGTTCCACGTAGGCCGAAAAGGGGTAGAAAATTATTAATAAAATAAGTTCAGAGGGGTAATAGGACCTTAGTATAGTATAAGTGTGTCTCTGAGATTTCGGGCATAGGTTGACGGGGTATTTGTGCATTATCCTGAAAGATAATGATATACCACCACTATTTTTCTTATCCTACTCTACATAGATATATTCAATTATTTATTAAAATAATATTGTAAATATTTTTCTTAGGTAAATATGTCTATGATTGAGATCTATTACAATCTAAATTGATTAATATGTGCAACTGCATAACCAAAAGAGTGCAATTATTAAAGTTTGTACATCTTCAGAAGCTGCTCTTCAAATGAGATCAAAATTGATGTGATTATAATTAGTGCTCATTCACCAAATTTGAATTCTTTTAAACTATTGGCACAAGCTGCAATCTTGGATATAATTTCACTATGTAAGCATTTATTCTATTCTTCCACTTATGATATCTAGTTTGCTATTAACATATAATTAAATTCTTTAGAGCTAAAGAATTTGGTACAATTCACTTTAATTATGAGTAGCAATAACTATTTTGTTGTTTAGTGACATTAGTTATTTATTTTTAATGCCTACTATACTTAGTAATTGATAAGTTATTACTTTGTAACACAACTTTTCAAGTGAATATGCTTGATATTAACTATTCATATAATATTTAATACAATTAAATTTTAATTGTCAACTTCTTGAAATAATTATGCAGTTGTAAGCGATGAATTCAATGAACTCGTAGCAGAAAAGGCTTTGAAAGAAGAAACATGTCCTTTTTACGAAGGTCACTAAACGAAAAAATTGGGAAATACTTGTGGCAATTTGTATTGAGGAGAAAAATAGAAAGAGAGAGAGAGCGGAAAAAGGATGAAAAGATGGAAGAAGATGATTGTTAATGATGTTGATACAAATAATATGGGTGGAGATAATGAAGAATTATTTAAAGAAACAAATGGTGTGACTATTATTGAGGAACATAGAAATAATATTCATGAAGTTGAAGACAATATCGTGTCGAATGAAAAATATAACCGGAGGAGGATATTGTTTTCAACTTCATGAACATTATCTATATGTTGCTCAATATTCGGCACACCATTTGCTTCTTTAAATAATACTCATTATCTCCACCCATAATATTTGCATCAATATAATTAATAATCATCTTGTCTCCATCTTCTTATCATTTTTCCGCTCTCTCTCTCTCTTTCTATTTTTCTCTTCAATACAAATTGTCACAAGTGTTTTACAATTTTCTCGTTTAGTGGCCTTTGTAGAAAAAGACATGCTCCTTTTTTCAAAACCCTTTTTGCTAAGAGTTCATTGTATTCATCGGATATAATTGCATAATCATTTCAAAGTTTGACAATTAGAATTTAATTCTATAAAACACTATATAAATAGTTAATTTTAAGCATATTCACTATAAATGTTATGGTACAAAACAATAACTTATCATTTACTAAATAAAATATAGGGAAAATGCATAAGTACACCCTCAACCTATGCTCGAAATCCCAGAGACACACTTATACTATACTAAGGTCCTATTACCCCCCTGAACTTATTTTATAAGTTATTTTCTACCCCTTTTCGGCCTACGTGGCACTAGCTTGAAAAAAAAAGTCAACCAGTGTTAGCCCACAAGATAGTGACAATTAGAATTAAATTCTATAAAACACTATATAAATAGTTAATCTCAAGCATTAAATAAAATAGGTATTAACAACAAATAACTAATGTCACTAAACAACAAATATTCATTCTACTCATGAGAATTAACAGTGAACTGTACCAAATTTAGCTCCAAAGAATTTAATTACATATTAATAACAAATATTTTAGTCGATTTTTATAGTGTATTTATAAACGTAACCGATTTTTCTCACAATAGATGTCATAAGTGGAAGAATAGAATAAACACTTACACAGTGAAATTATATCCAAGATCACAACTAGGCCAAGAGTGTAAAAGAATCCAAATTTGGTGAATGAACATTAATTATTATCATATCAATTTTTTTCTCTCCTTTGTAGAGCATTTCCATTACTTCAGAAGATGTACGGACTGTAACAACTACATCAATGCATCTAAAAAGTCAGAAAACAGAAATTATATATATATGTATATATATATATATGTGTGTGTGTGTGTATATATATATGTGTGTGTGTGTGTATATATATATGTATATATATATATATATATATATATATATGTATGTATATATATATATATATTCATTCTCAAATCCAAATTAATTTCATCATATCTTAAAGTTTTATTGCATACTTTAGGTCATGCAGTAGCAAATATTTATCAATTTATATTGTAATAAATCTTAATCTTAGATAGGTTTACCTAAAAACTATTTACAATATTACTGATAAATAATTGAATATATCTATGTTGAGTAGGAGAAGAAATGAAATGGTGGTATCATCATTATCTTCCAAGTTTGAAACTTATTTTGTAACACACACACACACACACACACACACACACACACACATATATATATATATATATATATATATATATATATATATATTTAAAAAATATTATGAAAATTGTCCATTGTATAAAAAATTAGGGATTATGCACTAGTACCCCCTCAACTTATGTCTGAAATCTCAGAGACACACTTATACTGTGCTAAGGTCTTATTATCCCCCTGAACTTATTTTATTAATAATTTTATACCTCTTTTGGGTCTATGTGACACTATTTTGTGGGCCCAACGCTGGTTGACTTTTTTTTCAAGTTAGTGCCATGTAGTATAAGTGTCTCCCTTGAATTTCGGGCATAAGTTGAGGGGGTACTTATACATATTTCTAAAAAACTAAAAGAGAAAAATAAATTGATTAATCATTATAGTTGACACAAAATAAACATAATATTTGACTTGTATTCATTAAAGTGGATTCAAATTTATTCCTTTAAAATTAAGTATAAAAATAAAAGTATTTTAAAATTTAAGATTGGTGCGCTATCAAAAGCATATAATAATAGGTGTATATTGAAGAACTTTCTTAGAAGGAGCAAAAAACACTCTTTTAAATTAAAAGGAATACTTTTAATTAAAATGAACAAAGGTTAATAGAAACCTCCTAACTCTCTGGAATAGAACAAAATACTATTTGTTTGTGTTTTGGCTAAAAATACCTCTTTTTTTGTTGGCTCGCAAATACCCCTAACTTTAACTAATGCCACCAAGCGTGCCATGTGAAAGATAATTTGTCACGTGACCAATACACATCAATATCCACCATGAAAAATTACGTAATTTAATATCTATTAGCCCGTCTATTTTAAAATCCACACCAATCCTTACTCAAATTAACGAGCAAATATAAAACCATATTCCTTGTCCTACAGTCCTAAGACAACAATACACCCACCTTTCTATCCACTTTTCTCCACACATCCAAACAAATTTCATGAACACTGCCATACACAATTTTCTCACCTAAAATTACACAAAACTTCAATAAACTAAACAAACGAAAGATATTTTTGCTCCATTTTGAATAGTTCTTAGGTAGTTTTGACCCTTATCAAATTTAAAAATAAAAGAAAAAATACAAAAAAGAAATATTTTTTTTAACAAAACAACACATTTTTTTCTACATATAATAAATAAAAATAAAAAGTTGTCTCAAGGTAAATAATAATGATAATCAGGACTTTCTTATATTGCTGTTTATCTTCCCTCTTGGTACTCCAATTTTGTTTTTAAAGTGGAAGATAGATTTATATAATTTAAATATCTACAGCTTCTACACATTACTTTTGGTGAACTTTATTAATTTTCTCCTATGATTTTATACCAAACGACCAATTATTATAGAAAAATTACCCCTTATTCTACAAAAACTCAAGTGCAAAAAACATATATTAAGTTGATTAAATAATTAGACTTCAACATAAAATTGTGGCACTTTCAGAACATCTAATCAAATTGGAGCTATACAAATATTAACATTAAGATTATCACCCCCCACCCCCATTTGAAAAATCATATGCATTTTTATGGAGAAAGTCTATCGAGTTTATAACATGCCTATAACAAGGACAAAGACTAAACAATCTAATTTGCTTCTTTTCTATAAACACATAAAAACATTTATTAATAATTAAATCAACATAATCAAATGTAGAAATGGTGTTATGACATAAAGAAAAAATGAATTCAAGATTTACTAAAGAAAAACTAAATCTCAAAAGGAATCAATGTAACAATTACAACAAGCATAATATTAATTAAATCTCTCGTGAAAAGGTAATCAAATCGAATTTTTTCATACATAAAAAAACAAGGATTTGGAGTTGAATATAGAGATGTCACCTTTGTAGTCATAAGACTTCAAGAAATCCACCATCTTACCAATATTCTATATTTCGTGATCAACTAGCACCACCCGAACTTCATCTATAATACCATAATAATCAGTTTCTATTGAATTTCTATTCCTTTAGAATTTCAAAAGAGGAGATACAAAATAGTAATTTTCTGTATAGAAGCTTGAGTTTATTGGAGTCACAATTAACCTTTTTGGGGAGTATTGTATAGTAATTACAATGGTGAGTGAGTATGTTTAAATAATTGTTTAGTCCTTATATTATAGGTTTGCTCCACTTTTAGTTCTCATATTATTCATTATTTTATTATTTATCTTTAATTAATATAATCATTAGGTTTTGGTCCTCATATTAATGAAAGTTAAATATTTAACGGAATCATATATTATTTTTACACCTTGTCTTCTTGCTCTAACTAACACTAAGTTCTAATCCCTATAAAGCCCAAAATCTTATATGCTAAACCCTAAATAACAGTCTCTAAGCCCTAAATCCTAAAAATCCGTTAACTCTAAATATAAAAACACAAAAAACCTTATTTCCTAAACCGTAAACCCTAAAAAACACTAATCCTTAAAAACCCCAAAAAACCTTGAAGCTAAAAAACTCTTAGCTCTAAACCCTATAAAACCCTAAATCATATACGCTAAATCCTAAAAAAACAAAAAATAACCCTAAGCCTTAAACTAGGTAAGGAATTAAGGTGTTACTTTGCAATAAATGTGAATGGTACAAGTGTGGTATTATGAACCTTATATGAGAGCAATAATGTGTGGCTTAGTTATTAGACTAACAAGTGCATTAAAAGATGTACCCGAGATTTTATATAGTCAGACAAAATTCTAATTAAGTTAACGGGAAAGGGTCTAAAATACCCTCAAAGTATTGAAAATGGTACAAAATTACCCCCCATCCACCTATTGTCTCCAAAATACCCTTCTCACCCACCTATTGGGTCCAAACTACTCTTGTCATCCACCTTTTGGTTCAAAATTGACCACTTATTTAGCGGTTTTATATTTAAACTATTTAAATATTTTTTTAAATACGTGGCACCAACTATTTGTTATAATTTAACTTATTAGTATAAGTTATAAATCAATCCACTACCCCACCCATTACTAATTAAACCCCTCCAAATTAATAAACCCTTCACATTATTAATGCAACAACAGAAAAGCTACTATTAATTGAGTGTTTATAAAAAATTGAGGCAAAAATATCTATAGAAGTAAATTATCATACATTCAAGTGTCTAAATAAAAAATACCGATTAACTTAAAAGGCTGACTATGTTCATCTTAATTATTCTTACGTCTCAATTATGTGATGTTACTTCATCGGTAACTTTTTTTCAAAATAATGTATGAAAGGTTTTAAAACAAATCATAAATATTTATAAAATTATATTTAAAAAAAAGTGCATGAATTAGTTCTGTATGTATTACTTCTTTATCTTTAATCATAAATTTCTAATTCATTAATCTTGAAAGAGAATCCTATTGAAAGTGTCCTCCTAAATAAGCGGCTCAACCTAAATTTAATTGGGGCTTCGATTCAGAATCGAATAATTTTGGATGTCATTTTCAGGAATCTATAATTTCATCGTGTTTTAGTAGTGTTTATGACGATTTTGATATTATAATTGGATTATTAATTGGGTGGGGTTTAGTTAGTAATGAGTGGGTAGTGGGTTGATTTATAAATTATATTAATAAACTAAATTATAACCAATAGTTGAACGCCAAGTATTTTAAAAATATTTAAAGAGTTTAATTTTAAAACAATTAAAAAAGTGATCAATTTTGAACCCAAAGGTGGATGACAAGGGTATTTTGGAGCCAATAGGTGGATGAAAAGGGCATTTTGGAGTCAATAGGTGGATGAAGGGTAATTTTGTACCATTTTCAATACTTCAAGAATATTTTAGGCCCTTTTATGTTAAGTTAATGATTTTTCACGTGAATCGGTAGTATATTTGAGTTGTCAAAGTGGAGTAAACTTATGTAAGTATTATTTATCACTCTTAAGAGTCTGGTGGAAGGTATAATACATAGCCAATGATAAGCCTCTTAAATAAAGTTCAAGTTTCCTTCTGTTAGGTAGATATGAACTTAGAAGGATGGTATTACTGGGCTAACAAAGAGAAGTCAAACTATTAACAGTTAGATTAAGCGACTTTATAGGTCAATGCGTGTAACAACCCTAAAAATTTCTATGCTAAATAATGCCTAATGTGTCTAGAATGCCTACGATTAGACCGGGTTCACACGAATTAATGCGTGTAGAGCTCTCGAATACGAAGATTTACTCGGATGAGTCTTTACCGAACTTAAAAAGGGAAAAATCTTAGGTTTGAAAGGTCTAGGGGTAAAATGGTCTTCTCTAGGCCAAGGGTAGTATCATAATTACACTAAGGAATTAATTAATTTATTAATTATTTAAATTAAATGGACGGTTCGGGTTGGGTTGATCCGAAATGACCCGTTTTGCGGTGGTCACTCCACCCGGGTTCGAACCTCAACGGAAGCATCAATTAAATGTATTTAAATTAAGATTTATAATCTGATTTTTAAGTGGTTTATGGTCATTTAACTAAGCTAATTAAATCAGATTTTTTATTAAATTAATAAGGAGTCCTACTTTGACTAATTCCCAAACTAAAACTCCTAGTTCTAAACTACTCTCTTACACTCATCTCTCTCACGTTTCTCCACTCTTCTCATGTTTTCTCTGCCTAACAAAATTACATCAACAGAAAACACAACCAAAGTTCTTCACACTTGAAGAACTCACACAAAAAAATATAATCAAAACATATACAAATGCTAAGCAAAAATGTTAGGCAAAGGGAGGAGTTCTCCGTCGGGTGGTGTTGGAGTTTCGAGACTTGAACGTGATTTGGAGAGGGTGTTGTACATAAGATCGTGTGTTGAATAACTGTCAAAATATGGTATGGGTTTTCTTACTCTTCGTACCTTTTCCAAGAGACCCTTAAGATTCAGTGAATTCTAAACCGAAAACTAGGATTGTTCCCCGTTGCATGTCCCTGTCACTAACTCCCATTGATTCATTGGTTGGATATTTTTGCTGATAGAATTTAGGGATGTAACATGTTCTCGTGATGATTATGTGTATGTATGTATGTTCGGAATTACATGAGTAACTAAAGATGTTTTCCAGAAATGTGTGATACGGTTGTGTGGGTGCATTGTAGTGACTATTGGTCACAGATGAGAGTATGAAATGGCATGTTTAAATCCTTGTATTTTATGTTCAAGAACGTGTGTAAATCGTGATGTTCATATGAAGTGTAATGTGGCTGATTTGAGTGAAAACTATTAGCTAAATGAATCCATGAAAATGCACCTAAAGATGTACTAAATGATCCATGAATTATCCTAAGAACTAACGTGTAAATGTTGATGAAAAGGAGCTGGAAATCATGACCAAATTTCCAGCATTGTGTTAGCTTAGTTTCGGCTAATGTTTGAAGTTTAGGAGAGTTTGAAAAATGATGTTTAAAACATGTGAGGTAAATGGGGATTGAAACCAAGACCTTACTATAAAGAAGCTATAATTAATTAAAATAAAAAGGAGTGAGGCACACAAGATTCGAACCCGAGTGCCCTTAGCCGATTCCCCTAAAACTAAAACAGAATTAAAGAAATGAGAGGAGTGGGATTCGAACCCACCACCTCTCGGTCAGATCTAAGGAAAAATTAAAAGAAAAATAAAGGTTAAGGCGTGTAGGAATCGAATCCACGAACTTTAGAAAAAAAAAGAATTAACGAGAAAATTAAAGTGGGGCTGTAAGGGTTCGATCCCACACCCTCTTGGTCAAAACAAAAAAGGTTTAAGGAAAAAGGAAAATAAAAGAAAATGAGGTTGTGGGGGTTTAATTCCAAATCCTCTCAGTCCCAATTAACGACAATAAAAATAAAGAGAGAAATCAAGGGAAAATGAAAAGAAGGCGTTGGGGCTCGATTTTGGGTCCCCAAGCCTTGTGGGTCAAACAAATTAAATAAAAATGTAAGTGTTGTCCAAGGGATTCAAAATCGGGTTCCCTTGACCATTTTTCATATTGATACATAAGTCATACGTGAATAAATGTTCAAATAATATTGCTTACATAGATTGAAATCGATGATCTTTGCATACATACAAGATGCATAAGTCTTGTATCACAAAATCATAGGAAGATACGAATTACTTAAACGAACTATGAATGATGCCTCATGACATGTATTTATATACCCATAAGTCTAACATACGTTTAAAATTAAGTGAACCTAAGATGGATGTAACGAAATGATGAACTCCTAGAAGGGTTAAGTAAGAGTGTGGAACACATTGAATGGCCAAGCACATTTGCATATGATGAAATAAACATATACGTAAAAAGGGGTGAGTAATTATGAAGAGAAAATGTGCTAAAACTAATGAATGTGGTGACAACATGATAAGATGCTAATGTGAAAGATAAGAGTAATCTCAAATGAGCGTAAGTAACTGTTACCAAAATGTACTCACCTATGAGAGTGTAAAGTTAATGAAGAGACCAGTCTCTATCAACACTCTAATGAAACTATTGAGATTAATGTATACTTAATACTAATGATGAGATGAGAAATCATCTATTGAGCTATGATTTCCTCATACTAGAAGCCAGCTTCCATGACGTATGAGTTGAATGAAATGAAACTTTATACTGAGCACCGATAGTCTAGCTATGAGCGGTGATGCCTTCTTTCGGGAAGGGCGTAGGTTAACGTAACTCTCATGAGATGAGACTGTCTGACATGCTGGGTATATATATCTCCTAGTCTTTGAACCTATACTTCCAATATAGGGATCTAACAGGGTTCAATTCCCTGTATATGCTAGCATGTTTTGGGTCACTTTGGCCGGTGATTCCACCTCTTTTCGGTGTGGGGCAGACACTGGATTTCATGATGCTCACATGATCTATGTTAGTTAAACTTAAAGTTTCTAATGAATGAAAGAGGCCAGCCTCAAATGATGCACATAATGAAATGAATGATACCAAAGGTGTTAGGATAGGATAATCATGAGGTGAGCTAGACTTAAGTAATGACTCTAAGTCATTCTTTTCCATTGCACAGCGAACCCGATGAAAGTCTTAAACTACATCCTAGGTATAGCTGGTGTATACACTAGCTTATGAATAAATGAAATAAAGTACGTATGAATGAATGAAGCAGCCTCTGTGTTTGCTAAAGAAGACTCCCTAGTTGAGGTCCCTTATGTTGAGCCCTCATTTTGGGAAGTCTTAATGTCAAGTCCATGATTCCAAGGTCTTATGGCATATGAACGAATGATGTGAAAGATGTTATGTTCTATATGCAATATGTTATCTGCTATGTGTAAGATGTTATGTGCTGTGTGCAATATAATACCTATGATGATGCATGTTACTCTCATGGCATGAATTTTCTAATCCAAATTTGGTAAGCCCCCTGACTTTCCTAATCCAAATTTGGCAAGTCCCCTTACTTCCCTAATCAAAATTTGGCAAGTTTACTGACTCGACTTTCTATAAATCATGTTGTTAGGAATGTCATTGTTGTGTGATTTAGTATACCAATATTTAGTACAAGTGTGTACTAATCCCATACAATATCTACTTTTAGGTGCAGGCATAGGTGCACGTTAGAGCTTACAGTACGACGTTGCATCTATCCAGACATGGAGCTTTCATCCGGAGTTGGTAGGCCCTCATGCTTTCGAGGATGTCTACTGTTATTATGTAGATTAGTTATAGGATTGATCTAGTGTAGTATGGTCCACTATCGTTTCTTTCCCGTTTTATTTCAGACATTGTATTGGTGCCATTTTGGCAAGTATACACTTAATGAAGTATTGAACTATTTTCTTTCTTTTGATGATCTTAATGTTTGATAGTTGATTGTGAACGTTAATGAGTTTGAGTAGAATGTTTTATATGAATGGTAAGTAACAAAAAAATCAATTTTCCTCTAAAATTAACCTAGATGAAGTAATGATGGCGTATGTAGGCTTGTCTGCAACCTCTAAGAGGTCAACGACGCGGTCTCGTCTGGGATCTAGATTCCGATCATGACAAAGTTGGTATCAGAGCGTTAGATTAAATTCTGAGGATAATAAGTTCACATAAACCACATCGAGTAGTTTCTAAGTCATGGCAGTGAAGTGCACCACTATCCTGAATTAGAGACTGCATGATGCATAGGAAAATTTCCCTTCTTTTGATCTTATCGTGCCTTTTCCTAATGTCTGATTTCTTGATGTTATGAGCGTGTCTAACATCAATCCTTGCTATTTTCAAAGAATGAATACTAGGAGAAACTTTGGTCAGAGGAGAGGAGGAGCAGCTACTGGGGACAATTAGGTTCCACCTCAGGCTCCAACTGAAGGAGTAGCTATACCGGTTAACCCTGCTGGGTAACTGATGCGGAGGTGCGAGCGTCTCTGGCCCAGATGGAACAAGCCATCACTATGAAGGCCCCGGCCATGACTGAGCAGGTCAACCAGCAGAATGTTCAGAGGGAAAACCCACCAGTTCATAGTATGGCTGACAGGCTGCAAGATTTCACGAGGATGAATATTCTAATTTTCACAGGGTCTAAGACTTCAGAAGATCGCCAGGAGTTTGTGGACAAGGTTCTTAAGATTTTTGTGGCTGTGGGGGCCACATGTACTAAGAAAGTAGAGTTGGATTCCTATCAGCTTAATGATGTTGCACATACTTGGTGCAATATGTGGCAGGATGGCTGAGATTTGGGTGGATTTCTGGTCACTTGGAAGCTGTTTAGGAGAGCCTTCCTGGAGAGATTTTTCCCCAGGGAGATGAGGGAGGCCAAGGTTGAGGAGTTTATCAACCTTAAGTAGGGGGGATCAATGACAGTCAGGGAGTATTCCCTGAAGTTCTTTAAGATGTCCAGGTATTCTACATCACTTGTATCAAACAGCAGGGATGAGATGAGTAGGTTCCTTAGAGGAATCAAGGGATATCTGGAGGAGGAGTGTCGATCTGCGATGTTCCACGATAACATGGACCTCTCCAGGTTGATGGTGCATGTCCAGCAGGTAGGGAAAACCAGAAGAAGAGAGGTGTCCGTTATGGTAGGAGGCCTAAGCTTCATGATCAGACAGGTCCTAGCAATGGGGGCAACAGGAACAACTTTGGCATCCGTGAGTAACCCAGATTTAAAAAGGGGTAACAAAGTTTAGGGAACTCTAACTTTCAGAGGAGTACAACACTTAGAGGAGGCAGACCCGAGCCCAAGAAGGGCAATGGAGGTGAGATGCAGTGTCCTAGAAAGGACTGTGTTAAGTGTGGCTGTGCTCACAGTGGAGAGTGTAGACAGGGCACTAATGCTTGCTTCGGTTGTGGTAAGAGCGGGCACATGGTTAAGGATTGGCTTCATAGTTGTTATGCTTGTATGGATTGTTGTAATAGGTTTGTGAGATTTCGTTTCCCTAATGAAGAAGAGCTAGTCTGGTAGGGTACAACTCGAGTTGTCCTAATCCTTTGTTTTAGAACCTTAAGGCCAATAAAATGATGTCTAAGGGGTTATTGTGTAATCTTGTGAGTATTAATTATTTAGATCATGACATTTCTTCCATAGACTCAGTGCCTGTAGTGAATGAGTTCCAAGATGTATTTCGTGATGATTTTCCTAGAGTTCCTCCCCCTCGAGAGATTGAATTTTGTATCGACTTAGAATCCGATACCAAACATATTTCAATTCATCCTTTCAGAATGTCTCCAGTTGAACTCAAAGAGTTGAAGGTGCAGTTAATAAATCTCACTGATAAAGGTTTCATTCAGCTGAGCATATCCCCTTGGGGAGCTTCAATGTTGTTTGTGAAAAATAAATATGGAACCCTTAGAATGTGTATCAATTATTGGCAGCTCAAAAAAGTCACTATCAAGAATAAGTATCCACTTCACAGAATACATGACTTGTTCGACCAACTCCAAGAGTCTACTTTCTTCTCAAAGATCCATCTTCGTTCAGGGTACCATCAGCTCAGGGTTAGGGATGGAGATATCCAAAAAACAACCTTTCATACCCGTTATGGTCACTGTGAAGTCCTAGTTATGTCATTTGTTCTCATGAATGCATCAGCTGCATTTATGGATCTCATGAACAAAGTCTTCCATGAATTGCTTGAATCTTTCGTCATAGTATTCATTGATGACATTCTCATGTAATCTAAGACCAAGGAAGAGCATGAACAACATTTGAGACTAACCTTGCAGGTAGTTAGACAACATCAGCTTATGCAAAATTCAACAGGTGTGAATTCTGTCTCAGATCAGCGACCTTCTTGGGTCATGTTGTGTATGATCAAGGTGTGGAGGTGGACCACAAGAAGACTGAGGCTGTTAAGAACTGGCCAAAACCTCTTACTCCCACTGATATTCGTAGCTTTCTGGGATTGGATGGTTACTACCGCAGGTTCGTGGAAGGTTTTTCTTCCATTGCTGCCCCACTAACAACTTTGACTAAGTAGAAGGCCAAGTTTGAATGGACGGAGACTTGTGAAAAGAGTTTCTGGGAGCTCAAGGACAGACTCACTTCAGCTTCGGTGCTTACTTTGCCTAAATATGGTGAGAATTACACGATTTATTGTGATGCATCTAGGGTTGGTTTGGGTTGTGTGCTTATGCAGGGTTGTAAGGTGATAGCTTATTCGTCCAAACAACTCAAGGTTCATGAGAAGAATTATACCACTCATGAACTAGAGTTGGAAACAATGGTCTTTGCATTGAAAATGTTGAGGCATTAATTGTACGGAGTGCACGTGGATGTGTTCACAGACCACAAGAGTCTACAGTACGTGTTCACGCAGAGAGAGTTTAGTCTATGTTAGCGGAGATGGTTGAACATGTTGAAGGACTATGACATGAATGTTCACTACCATCCAGGTAAGACTAATGTTGTAGCTGATGCTTTGAGCAGGATGAGCATGGGAAGTACAACCCATGTTGAGGATGGGAAGAAGGAGTTGGTGAAAGATGTACACAGGCTGTACAGACTGGGTGTGCGGTTAGTTGACTCTACTAATGGGGGTGTTTCAGTTCATCCTAGTTCTGAATCACCCTTGGTAGTTGAACTCAAGAAGGGTCAGCGTCTTAATCCTGTTTTGATGGAGTTAATGGACTCAGTGCTGATAAAGATGAACGAGTCATTTGCTTTGGGAGGTGACGACATATTTAGGTACTAGGACAGGCTGTGTGAACCAGACGTGGATGATTTACGGACCAGGATCATGGCAGAGGCCCATGGTTCCAGATATTCCATACATCCAAGTTCCACCAAGATGTATCATGATATTAAGAAGATCTATTGGTGGGATGGCATGAAGAAGGACATTGCAAAATATGTGGCCAAGTGTCCTAATTGTCAACAGGCTAAGGCAGAACATCTTAAGCCTAGCGGTCTTACTCAGATTATTGAGGTTTCGAGTTGGAAATGGGAGTCCATTAATATGGACTTTGTGGTTGGTCTTCCAAAGTCTAGGAGATAGCATGACTCCATATGGGTTATTGTGGACAGGATGACTAAGTATACCCACTTTCTCCCTGTGAAGTCTACTTACGAGCCGAGGATTATATGAGACTCTACATTGATGAGATTGTGAGATAGCATGGGATTCCTGTGTCTATCACTTAAGATAGAGGAGCTCAGTTCACTTCACATTTCTGGAGATCCTTCCAAAAGAGCTTAGGCACATAGGTGAAGCTTAATGCTGCCTTTCATCCTCAGACTGATGGGCAGGTAGAGCACACTATTCAGACATTAGAGGACATGTTAAAGGCATGATGATTGACTTCAGGGGTAGTTGGGACGACCATCTGCCTTTGATAGAATTCTCGTATAATAACAACTATCACTCCAGCATTGGGATAGCATGTGAGGCAATGTATGGTAGGAGATGTAGGTCTCCAGTTGGGTGGTTCGAGGTTGGAGAGTCATCCATTTTGGGTCTAGAGATCATTCAAGAGGCCTTAAAGAAGGTCAGAGTGATTAGGAACAGGTTGGCTACTACTTACAGTCGGCAAAAGTCTTATGCAGACAACAGAAAATGGCCCTTAGAGTTTGATGTTAGTGACCAGGTCTATTTGAAGATATCACCTATGAAGGGGGTGATGAGGTTTGGTAGGATAGGAAAGTTGAGTCCGAGGTATGTTGATATATCGTGGTTTCACGCTATTACTAATACTTTTTCCTTAAGTTTAGTGTGTCCAAAAGCCTTTTTGTGCTAATTTTTATATAAGTTTCTCCTTATTTGCAGGAAATCTGTACAAAGATGAATGTGGAGGTTTTTGAGCGAAGAAATGCAGAAGATACCACCTACGGAGCTTGTGACGGTCCGTAGGTGGCAGCATAGTGCAGCTGCTGAAGGAAGATGGGGAAGTTTGACCAAGTGTGGGGTAACGGAAAGCATGACGGACCGTCGTAGCCATGACGGTCCGTCCTGCAGGTTCGTCATAAAGATTAGAGAAGTAGCCCCAGTACCCATATTCCAAGAGTTCAAGTGTTTTGGAACGGAGACCCTCGACAAACCGTTGTGCTCGTAACGATCCGTCATACCTACCGTCGAGGGTAATTAAGAGAGCAGCAGAAGAAATTTGCAAAGTATGGGACGGCGGAGCCCACGATGGCCCGTCGTGACCACGACATCCCGTCGCAATGTCCGTTGATCCAGCCGCGTTTTGACAGATTTCCAGCAAATAGAGTCCTTGTTTAATTAGGTTTTTATTTTTTATAAATAGTTCGAAAAACCTCGTTTTTGAGGTTAGACTCTGGATTATTTGTTAGACTCTGGATCATTTGGTTAGACTCAGGATTATTTTGTAGACTCTTTGAGAGATTATTGATTATCTTGAGAGTTTTATCATTGATTGTTGGTGACTTTTGCTGATTAATCAAGTGAACATTCGGATTTTACTCTTTCTCATCGAAGTAAGTGCATGAATTCTTATATTTCATATTTGAATATTGTAATTATGACTATGGGTAACTAAACTCCATAACTAGGGTTGTGGGAACCATAGGCTAATAATGAGGTAAAACCCAACTAAAATAACAATTCTAGAATAGTGTCTTGCATGTATTGAAAATTCTTTCGTTTAGAAGTCTTTTTAACGGATGACCAACGTTAGAACTCGCCTTAATGCTACTTGCTGGACCAAGGAGGTAGATAATAGGAAAAGAATTGTCAACATAGATTTAGTGTATACTATCTAATAGGCTAGTATTGATTGGTACGAGGCAATAACTGAGTCAAATATCGAATACGATGCTTAATATGAGGTAAAAATAAGGGTTAGTATAGCAACACACGTAGCCGGACCAAGGTGCGGAGTGAAATTTTCTAGATGCCGGACCAAGGATTTAGAAATAAATAAATTATCACTTTGCATGCAAGATACTAGGAAAGAATTGTTATAGTTAGACTTACCAAGTTATGAGCCTGTGGGGAACACGTAAACCCTAGTTACTTTTATTAATTGATTAACTCCAACATTTGAAGCTGTTAAGTGTCTCTTGCAATTCGCTAGTTATTTTCATTTATTTAGAAATAGAAAACCCCCCTTTTTATTATTTTTGCTTTCCAAGGAAGTAATTGACTGAACAATAGTAGTAATAGATTGAAGTTAAGTCTAAACTATTTTCCTCGTGGGAACGATCCCAACCTCACTAGTTGGGTTATTTACTTGACACGACTGCTTTACTTCTTATTTGAGAAGTAAGTTTGAGCGTATCAAATTTTAGCGCCGCTGCCGAGGAAAGTAGCTTTTAGATTAACTTAAACTTATTACTATAGTTTAGTTGATATTTTCTTGATTTTACTTTGTTTTATTGTTTTTTATTCGTGCAGAACCACCCTTCTTGTATGCCAAATACACGGAGAGGAAGAGAACCCTTGTTTCCCTACGATCACGAATTAGAGCGTACACTACGCAACATGAATAGAAACTTGGGAATTAATGATGATTATCCAGACCAGAACATCCCAGCTCCGGTTGATGTTCATGGTTAGTTGTTACCCGATGCTCCGGGTGAACACCACCAGAGGGGACAAAATCCCGCTCCACGGCCTCAAGCATACTACAGAGGCTATGACAACATAGCAGACTCCGATAGGCCACTTGTCTTGCCTCCTCTACCACCAGGTTACACCTTCGTTGTAACTAGTAGCCTAATGCAAATGCTCACTGCCAGAGGTTTGTTTTCAGGGCTACCTTCTGAGGATCCACATGCCCATATAGCTAAGGTAAGGTCAGTGTGTAAAAGTTGTGTAGGGAGGCCTGGCTTGGACTTGGATGTAATAGGTCTTAGAGTGTTTCCTCTCTCACTGACGGGAGAGGCTGCTATATGGTTCAGTGAGATCTCTTACAACTCAATTTTCACTTGGAACCAACTAAGGGATGTTTTCTTAGCACGCTACTATCCGTTCTCCAAGAAACTAAACCACAAAGATAGAGTGAACAACTTTGTGGCACTACCAGGAAAGTCAGTTAGTAGTTCTTGGTATAGATTCACCTAGTTCTTGAAAAGTGTCCCAAATCACCGTATAAATGATGAGTCACTGAAGGAATATTTCTATAGGGGACAAGATGATAATAATAAAGCGGTGTTGGACACTATAGCAGGTGGATCTTATGCTCAGATTGCTAAAAAATTAGAGAAAATCTCCCGAAATAATAAAGCTTGGAGTACTAGGAAGTCAGATACCGGGAAAAATACCTTCGTAGTACAGTCCACTCACAACCCAGCCACAGATGAGATTCGTGAAGAAATGGCTTAGATTAGAACTGAGCTTGGGTTGGTACAAAAACATATCACTGGGGGTGCAGAAAAGATAAATGCAGTTAACTACTTGCCTAAACCACCACCTCCTAATGATGAATGCTATTATGCGTAGGACTTCTATGCAGTAAATGAGCAGACGGGGTGTTTCCGACCGAGTGCCCAAGGCTCAAATCAGGATAATTGGTGCCAAGGTAAAGGGAACCAAGGTCGGATCTATGGTAACTATAACCGTGAGGGTCATTATGTCCGAGATGGAAACTACAACCGTGACAATAACTTCAACAGGGGTAACTAAAGCAACAAAAATGATAGGAATGGGCCATATGTCCCTTCTCAAAATTGTGAAGTTACTCCTAGGGATGGTAGAGATAGTATGGCGCGAGTTGAGGATATGTTGCACAAAATGATGAGGAGGTTCGATGCTAGTAATGAGCACATTAAAGAGTTAAGGTGTGATTAAACAAGTATTGGGCAAAAAGTCGATACACATGCAATATCAATTAAGCAGATCGAGTTGCAAATGACCCAATTATCTGCGACAGTGAACACACGGCAACCAGACACTCTTCCTAGAAATACTGTCCAAAATCCAAAAAATGATGCGCACTGTATGGCAATCACTACTCGGGGTGGTAAGCAAACCATTGACCCACCTATGTCGTCTAATGAGAAAAAGGTGAGAGGATGATGATAAGGTGGTAAGGGGTAGTGGTGAAGCAGAAGAGAGCACTGGAAAAGATGTAGAAGTCCCTATGAAGGTAAGTCTCATGCCTAGACCACCACCACCCTTCCCTCAGAGATTAGTGAGAAAAACCAAGGATGGTAAATATCGACGTTTTATAACAATGCTGAAGCAACTTTCTATCAATGTCGCTTTGGTAGAAGCTCTAGAACAAATGCCCGGTTATGCCAAGTTTATGAAAGATCTGGTTACAAAGAAAAGATCGGTCACTTTTGAGGATGATGATAGACTGCAACATTGTAGTTCTATTGCTACAAGATCTCTCGTACAAAAGAAAAAAGATCCGGGTGCGTTCACTATTTCTTGTACAGTCGGGTCATTACATTTTGCGAAAGTATTATGTCATCTAGGGGCAAGCATAAATTTTTATGCCCCTCTCAATTTACAAAAAGTTGGGTTTGGGTGACCCAAACCCACTGCGATGCGGCTACTGATGGCTAATCGAACAGTGAAAAGGCCTATAGGGATACTCCATGATGTTCTAGTAAAAGTGGAGTCATTCATATTTCCGACAGATTTTGTTATTCTTGATTGTGAATTTGATTTTGAAGTGCCTATTATTCTTGGGAGGCCATTCCTTGCTACAGGTAGAGCCTTAGTTGATATGGAAAAGGGGCAGATGAAATTTTGGTTGAACAATGAAGAAGCGACCTTCAACATTTGTAGGACCATGAGGCAGAGTGGTGAGCTCCAATCGGTATCCGCCATATCCCACAAAGAAAAGATGAAGAAGGAGAATGAACAAAAAAGTGCAAAACAAGAGTTTATGGTTGGGGATTTGGTGCTTTTAGACAGTTCTGGGTTGCCTTGTCTTCCGGGCAAGCTCAAGTCCAAACGGACTGGCCCTTACTTGATTACCCAAGTATTCCCTCATGGAGCAGTTGAGTTAAAAACCAAGGAGGGAGTGCAGCTTAAGGTTAATAGAGAACGAATAAAAATCTATTTTGGGCATACTACATCAGTGAATGAAGTGATAGAGGCATACCATCTTGATGAAGGCTGAGTAATCAAGTGTCCTCAGTCGTGCCACGACGTTAAATCAGGCACTTGTTGGGAGGCAACCCAATACTTATAGTTTTTCTTTCTAGTAATAGCAGCATTTTCTACTAATGGGTTTTATATTTGCAGGCATATCACCAGGAAATTCTTCAGAAAATCACTCTGCAGCAGTCACTGACGGATACAACAAAAGACCGTTGTATCTGTGACGGACCGTCGCATGAATCCGTCGTGCCAGGTACGTCTTTCTGTTATTTTCAAATTGGGGCACACGCGACAGAACCAACGACGAACCGTCACAACTAAGACAAACCATCGTCATGGAATCGTCGCGTCATTAATGAAGCGTACCCGACCCAAATCGACTTGGGTTTTTTTTAAAAAAATTCTCATTTAAAACCCCCACCCCTTCATTTCACCCCATTCCTTCCCCCTCACTCTCATTTCTCTCCCTTTTCAACTTCCAAAGATCATAATCCCACTCTTACAACCAATCATTTTCTCCAAACTCCCCAATTCCTAAAATTCACTATGTACTAGTTGGAGTCTGTTGCTCTGGGTCTCTACTTGATCACCAAGTACCTTTCTCTCTTGTTTTTCCTCAAATTTTCAGGTATGTGTCTCTAATTTCTACTCATTTATATTGCATTTTTGTTTATCAATTAGTATTAGCCTAGTTCTTGTTCATTCCTTATCAAATTTTGTCTAACCTAGGTTAAAAATCCTCCAAAATTGCCATGTTAAAACCCTAGAAATAGGTGCTTTAGCATTGCTAGTTTACTAGGTATTTGGGTTAGACAAATGTAGGTTAAAACACTATCAATTCAATTTGGGTCGGAGGGGATGAATGGGGCAGCCCCAGTTCTGTCACTTAGTTACAGAACGAGACCCCAATGACGGACAGTCGTACCCACGACGGACCGTCATTGGGTCCGTTCCAACCGCCCTAACACCCCACTGTCCAATTTTTCTCCAAGTGTCCACCAACGGCCACATGCGACGGGACGTCGTTCCCGTGACGGTCCGTCCTGCACAACCGTTCTGGTTGTCAGAGACCCTATTCCTAAGGGTCCCTCACTTTTTCTAAGTGTCCTCGAATGGACATATGCGACGGATCGTCATCCCTACGATGGTCCGTCCTGCACAACCGTTCTGGTTGTCAGAGACCCTTAGCAAAAGGGTCTCTCTCTATTTTTCTGAGTGTCCTCTGACGGACAACTACGACGGATTGTCATACCCTCGATGGTCCGTCCTGCATGACCGTCGTGACGGTCAGAGACCCTTCTCCTAAGGTTCTTCATATTTCTATTAAGTGTCCTCTGACGGACACCTACGACGGATCGTCGTGCCTGTGACGGTCCGTCCTGCATATACCATCATACTTGTTAGAGATTCTCCTTCAGGGTTCTCCATATAAAGATAGTCTAAGTAAGACACGACGGACCTCATGACGGTCCTTCGTACTCACGACGAGCCGTCACCTTGTCCGTTGTGTTTCACTGTTACTATAGCAATGTCATTTTTTATGGTTTTGCTTGTCTTGTTTGCTCCTTCTAGTACTAATATTGATCCTTTACAGGTACTACCTATTATGGCACCAAAATAAGATCGAGTCTACGCATGTGGATGATCGAAGTCTGTCGCCCTGTCTGCTCGCCTGGTCATTGGCTCTGATGATGAGCGTGACCCCGAGTACATGCCCCCAGGCACTTCCACCCCATCCCGTGCTGCACGTGATGCCAGAGCCACACCCAAAAAGGTGGCGTCCGGCGTAGTCACTGCCTCCCCGTCTGGTGAGGAGCGCATACTGACCGGCACACCTTCTGGGTTAGCCACTTATGAAGAAGGAGTGTCTGGCTCCTTAGGAGTTTCGTGGTCGGAGGAATCCTCTGGATCTACTGAGGTTCCCGCACCCGCCACCGATGTAGCGTCGGCCTCGTCTGATGAGGCTGACAGTTTGAAATCCACACCCGGTTCACCAGCTCGTGCTCTCACCCCGGTTACTGACCATCCCAACCGGTGGTGTGTCGACGGGCAGTTTCAAGTGTATTCCGATGCAATGTTCCTAAATGACAAAGGAGTTATCATTCGGACACTTACATTGGAGCGGCGGGTCCCTACGAGAAGTCTCCTGACGATGCTTGAGATCCACAATCTCTTCACCAGACATCGACTGGAGGGGACAGCACGTCCATTGGGACGTTATATTGAAGAGCTGGTCCGAGAGTTCTACACATCCTATGTAGCGACTCTCCGATCACAGATTGATAGGAGGGCTGCCCCCGCCAACCAGGCCCCACTGGAGCAGGTCCGAGTACGTGGCGTTTAGGTTGATATCTCCCTGTCTGCCATCCGTCGGTTTCTATTCGGCGAGGATGTTGATGCTAATCAGACCTCTCTCACTACCGATTTTGACTACTGATGGCAGATTGTTAAAGATGGCCAATTCCTACGAGAGCCATCGCTGAGAGAGACCATCAAGAGGTGGACGACCCTGCACTTGTCCGTTGATGGAGAGAGTACCGACTGGGTGACTGAGCCGAAGGGGGCCAACAAGAAGGCCAAGCTGACTTTCACGGCTAAGTTCTTGTGGTTGATTGTCCGCCACTGCCTTTCCCCTATAGCCACTGATAATATCGTCACATGGGATCGAGCAGTACTGATGGTGGCGATGATAGCCGGGTTTGAGGTGGATTTTGCATGGCTTCTACAAGCGGTCATGTACGAGAGGTCTTTTAAGGTCACAACTACTTATTCCTTCCCGTGCATGATATTTTCTCTATGCAGGTCTGCCGGTGTGCATATATGGCACGTTGATCAGCTCAAGACCCCGCTGGGCATAGTTGATATCGGCCTCATCAGGTATGAGGCCAATGAGTCGGCTCCACGTAGAGGGCCCCGTCCAGAGTTGCCTACTCTTGGTGTCAATCTGGCTAAGATGGTAGCACAGGCCCGCACGGCTACGCAGGCGGCTTCCATTGACACTACCCCGGTCGAGTCTATCCCGAGTAGTAGCACTGCCCCGAGCTCCTCTCGCTCAGCCCCTTTCTCCGCTCTGGTCCCGCTTGCTAGGGTCCAGAAATTAGAGGCACAGATGGCCACACTTTTGCATCACATCCAGCCTTGGATGCATAAGTCTATTGCTGAGACAGAAGAGCGCTTGGAGCGGAGAATTGTCCAGCACACAGAGTGGAAGATCGCTGAGGTTCATCAGCACTTGGACGCTTTTGAGTTGCGGGTGTTAGCCCGTCCATCCTTCGGTGGATGAGTCGACCCTTCAGGCTGCAGTCGACAGTCTTCACGCAGATATTGATATGATCTTAGAGGCTAGGGTGCCTGAGTCTGAGGCCCCTTC
Organism: Solanum habrochaites; assembly: GCA_027704765.1. Taxonomy (NCBI): domain Eukaryota; kingdom Viridiplantae; phylum Streptophyta; class Magnoliopsida; order Solanales; family Solanaceae; genus Solanum; species Solanum habrochaites. The sequence goes on from JAKWJA010002498.1 coordinate 52,094,072, forward strand.
TGTAGAGCCTGCTGAACACACAGTGATGGCGGCCCTATTCGCCACATCAGAGATTCCACCACCTCCCCCTCGAGAGCATGCCAAGAGGCGTAGGGGTCGAGAGGAGGATGAGGCGCAATCAAGGAAGAAAGAGCGCCGTGAGATGGAGGCTGCGAGGAGAGCCTCACTTGCTGAGGAGGAGGCGCTTCAGAAGAAAGCAGGAGAGTTAGCTGCTGGGGCGTCTAGATCCAGAACTGTGGAGATGGTAGGAGGCACTGCTGATAGTGTTGTGGATGCTGAGGACACCACTGAGGGTGTCCAGATTACAGAGGTAGTGGGTTCTTGGAAACCGGACCCACCAACTTGCTGATCGTCAGCGCTTTGCGCCCCAGGAACCCCTGTATTTAATTTTTTTTTATGCATTGGGGACAATTGCATGTATTTTTGTTGGGGGTGGGGTAAACAGAAAATGAGTGCTAGGGTGAAGTCTGAGTAGCCCAATTCACTATCCTCTTTTGGGGTTTTCTTGCCTGTGTTATTTTTCCCCAAAAGACTAATTATTTTTTCTGTTGAACCGACATGTCTATATCTTGTGTACATAGTTTAATTCTGGAGCATGATGGCTAAAATGATATTCGGATAAAATGGAAAATGATGCATGACTAGGCATAGTAATTTATAAATGTGTGTCTCTAAGCATAAAAGAGGTACACCACTGCATGACCCTAAGTCTAAAATTCGAACTAGGTGTACATAAAATTATATCTTGTGTACATAGTAGAGTAATGAGATGTCAAGTGAGTGTGAGGAAGATTTGAATAGTCCACTATTTGCACTGAGCTAGAACTTGCCTGGTTAGTCCTGCTAAAAGTAAGCTGTAATAGACAATTAGGAAAGGATCATAGGACCTTATTCAATATATCCTATTGTTTAGCGTAAATAAAAGAAAACCAAATGAAATTTATCCTTTTTTGATCCAAATGATTTGAGCTTAAACTAGACCTTTATTTTTCACCCTAACTGATCTTTTCTGAGAAAAATGTGTTGGCCCTGGTCCCTCCTTGGACATGTGCATCTCAGCTTATGCCAAAAGCATAGGTTGAGGGTGGCTAATGCAGTAAACAATCCTTTTTATGGCTCTGACCCAACTTTGGGTATTGTGTACTTTGACCCATGGCAAAGCCATGAGTTGAGGGTGGCTATTATGAGGAATGCTCTGGAAAGTGAGGTTGAAAGAACAAAGAGAGAGAAAGAACAAAAGTAAAGTGACTCAAGAATTAGTTGAAAGAAAAGTAAAGAAAAAGAAAAATATACAAGAAATACAAGCAAGAAAAGAAGAGAGTCATTTACACAAATGAAGAAAGAAGGGAAAACAGCAAGGTGAAAGAATATGAGAAACTGGGCGAGATAAAATGATAGAAAATGGTATGCTTAGCCGATATGTCAAGGAGGGCAAAAAGTCACTAAAGTATACCTAAATATACCCTACCTGACCCTGAGCCTATGTTACAAGCTAAGAAAGTCCTATCGTGATCCTAAGGGTTGTATAGCGAACTTAAAGCAGTGAAAATAAGGGCAAGCTTATGGCAATATGTATGAATGAGTGTGAATTTGTTCTGAGAGTGAGTGTTGCAAAGTAATCCTTATACTCAAACTGAAATCATTGTGTGAAAAATGTGGATTTTGTTTTAAAGTAAGGACACTAGTTGCAATACCGGAAATATTAGCATCTCGGTGGAAATTGAAGAGGATAGGTGTTAGTGCATGGTGATTCTGTGTCATGGTCTGACTCCACATAATTCAATCCTAATAGTGATAGCATGCATAAATATGATGAGATTAATTGGGATTGATAGCCAAATGATTGCAAAGGATAAAACATGGATATTATTGTACAAAGATTTTGTATTGAGTCATAGTGCGTCGCTTGAGGACAAACAACGAATTTAAGTTGAGGGTGTTGATATACCGTGGTTTCACGGTACCTTAAGTTTAGTGTGTCCAAAAGCCTTTTTGTGCTAATTTTTATATAAGTTTCTCCTTATTTGCAGGAAATCTGTCCAAAGATGAATGCGGAGGTTTTTGAGCGAAGAAATGCAGAAGAGACCACCTACGGAGCTTGTGACGGTCCGTCATGCTTGTGACGGTCTGTAGGTGGCAGCATAGTGCAGCTGCTGAAGGAAGATGGGGAAGTCTGACCAAGTATGGGGTTACGGAAAGCGTGACGGACAGTCGTAGGCATGACGGTCCGTCCTGCAGGTTCGTCATGAAGATCAGAGAAGTAGCCCAGTAACCATATTCCAAGAGTTCAAGTGTTTTGGAACGGAGACCCTCGACGGACTGTTGTGCTCGTAACGATCCGTCATACCTTCCGTCGAGGGTAATGAAGAGAGCAGCAGAAGAAATTTGCAAAGTATGGGACGACGGAGTCCACGACGTCCCGTCGCGATGTCCGTTGATCCAGCCGCATTTTGACAGATTTCCAGCAAATAGACTCCTTATTTAATTAGGTTTTTATTTTTTATAAATAGTTCAAAAAACCTCATTTTTGAGGTTAGACTCTGGATTATTTGTTAGAATCTGGGTTATTTGTTAGACTCTGGATCATTTGGTTAGACTCGGGATTATTTTGTAGACTCTTTGAGAGATTACTTATTATCTTGAGACTTTTATCATTTATTGTTGGTGACTTTTGCCGATTAATTAAGTGAACTTTCAGATTTTACTCTTTCTCATCGAAGTAAGTGCATGAATTCTTATATCACATATTTGAATATTGTAATTATAACTATGGGTAACTAAAATCCATAAATAGGGTTGTGGGAACCATAGGCTAATAATGAGGTAAAACCTAACTAAAATAACAATTCTAGAATAGTTTCTTGCATGTATTGATAATTCTTTCGTTTAGAAGTCTTTTTAACGGATGGCCAACGTTAGAACTCGCCTTAATGCTACTTGCCGGACCAAGGAGGTAGATAATAGGAAAAGAATTATCAACATAGATTTAGTGTATACTATCTAATAGGCTAGTATTGATTGGTACGAGGTAATAACTGAGTCAAGTATCGAATACGATGCTTAATATGAGGTAAATATAAGGGTTAGTATAGTAACACACGTAGCCGGACCAAGGTGCGGAGTGAAATTTTCTAGATGCCGGACCAAGGATTTAGAAATAAATAACTTATCACTTTGCATGCAAGATACTAGGAAAGAATTGTTATAGTTAGACTTACCAAGTTATGAACCTGTGGGGAACACGTAAACCCTAGTTACTTTCATTAATTAATTAAACTCCAACATTTGTAGCTGTTAAGTGACTCTTTCAATTTCGCTAGTTACTTTCATTTATTTTAGAAATAGAAAACCCCCCTTTTATCATTTTTGCTTTCCAAGGAAGTAATTGACTGAACAATAGTAGTAATAGATTAAAGTTAAGTCTAAAGTATTTTCCTCATGGGAACGATCCCAACCTCACTAGTTGGGTTATTTACTTGACACGACCGCTTTACTTCTTATTTGAGAAGTAAGTTTGAGCGTATCATATGTCGAGCCATATGAGTTCCTACAGCGTGTGGGTGAGGTGGACTATGAGTTGGATTGCCTGCGGAGCTAGCTTCTATTCTTCAAGTCTTTCATGTATCTATGTTAAAGAATCCAGCATCGATCCTACCTATTGAAGGTTTGGCAGTCGAAGAAGACTTGTCCTATGAGGAAGTACCTGTTGAGATTTTAGACAGACAGATCAAGCGGCTAAGGAACTAGGAGAATGACACAGTAGAGGTATTGTGCAGGAATCATCTTGTTGAGGGTTCTACGTGGGAGGCCGAGGCCGATATGAGATCCCACTACGCTCATCTTTTCAGCCCTTTAGGTAAGACTTCCTACTCTAAAGTCTAAGTTTCATTTTCTCTCCATTCTTTATTGCTATTGCTTGTTTGTGAATAGTATTTATGTTATGATTTGACTGGAATTACGCTAGATAGTTAGTAGTTTCATTAGGGGACGAATATTCCTAAGGGGGGATAGTGTAATAACCCTAAAAATGGCTATGCTAAATAATTCCTAATGTGTCTAGAATGCCTACGATTAGACCGGGTTTACATGGATTGATGCGCGTAGAACCAGACCGCTGAACCTTGCTACATCAAATCCAACTAACTTAAAAAATTAGTTGATCTAGAAAAGGTTGGGTCCATCCATGTAGGGCTCTCGATTACGATGATTTACTCAGATGAGTCTTTACCGGACTTAAAAAGGGAAAATCTTAGGTTTGGAGGGTCTAGGGGTAAAATGGTCTTTACCAATCCAAGGGTAATATCGTAATTACCCTAAGGAATTAATTAATTTATTAAATATTAAATTAAATGGACTGTTTGGTTCGGGTTGACCGAAATGACCTATTTCGCGATGGTCACTCCACCTTGGTTCGAACCTCCACGGAAGCATCAATTAAATGTATTTAAATTAAGATTTATAATCTGATTTTTTAAGGGTTTTGTGATCATTTCACTAAGCTAATTAAATCAGAATTTTTATTAAATTAATAAGGAGTCCTAGTTTGACTAATTCCCAAACTAAAACTCCTAATCCTAAATTACTCTCTCACGCTCATCTCTCTCACGTTTCTCCACTCTTCTCACATTTTCTCTGCCTAAAAAAATTACAAGAAAGTAAAACACAACCCAAAGTTCTTCACACTTGAAGAACTCACATGAAAAATATAATCAAAATATATGCAAACGCTAAGCAAAACGTTAGGCAAAGGGAGGAGTTTTCCGTCGGGTGATGTTAGAGTTTCGAGAATCGAACGTGATTTGGAGAGGGTGTTGGACAGCAGGTTGTGTGTTGAATAAATGTCAAAATAATGTATGGGTTTTCTTACTCTTGGTCCCTTTCCCAAGAGACCCTTAAGATTTATCAATTCTAATCCGAAAACTAGGATTGTTCCCCGTTGCATGTTCCTGTCACTAGCTCCCATTGATTCGTAGGTTGGATATGTTTGCTGGTAGAATTTAGAGATGTAACGTGTTTTCGTGATGATTATGTGTATGTATGTATGTTCGGAATTATGTGAGTAATAAATGATGTTTTCCGGAAATGTGTGATATGGTTGTGTGGGTGTATTATTGTGACTATTTGTCATGGATTAGAGTATGAAATGGCGTGTTTAAATTCTTGTATTCAATGTACAAGAACCTGTGTAAATCGTGATGTTCATATGAAGTGTAATGTGGCTGATTTGAGTGAAAACTGTTAGCTAAATGAATCCATGAAAATGCACCTATAGATGTACTAAATGATCCATGAATTATCCTAAGAACTAACGTGTAAATGTTGATGAAAAGGACATGACCAAATTTCCAGCATTGTGTTAGCTTAGTTTCGGCTAATGCTTGAAGTTTAGAAGAGTTTGAAAATAATTTTTTAAAACACGTGAGGTCAGTAGGGATTGAACCCAAGACCTCACTATAAATAAGTTATAATTAATTAAAATAAAAAGGGGTGAGGCGCACGGGATTCGAACCCGAGTGACCTTAGCCGATTCCCCTAAAACTAAAACAAAATTACAGAAATGAGAGGACTGGGATTCGAACCTTCCATCTCTCGGTCAAATTTAAGGAAAAGTTAAAAGAAAATAAAGGTTGAGGCGTGTGGGGATCAAAACCACGACCTCTAGGCAGAAAAAAAAGAACGAAGGAGAAAATTAAAGTCGATCCCACACCCTCTTGGTCAAAACAAAATGGTTTAAGGAAAAAGGAAAATAAAAGCAAATGAGGTTGTGGGGGTTCGATCCTACATCCTCTCAGGCTCAATAAACGAAAAAAAAATAAAAAGAGAAATCAAGGGAAAATGAAAAGAAGGCGTTGGGGCCCGATTTTGGGTCCCCAAGCCGTGTGGGTCAAACCAAATTAAATAAAAATATAAGTGTTGTCCAAGTGATTCAAAATTGGGTTCCCTTGCCCAATTTTCATATTGATACATATGTCATACGTGAATAAATGTTCAAATAATGCTGCCTACATAGATCAAAATCGATGATCTTGGCATACATAGAAGATGCATAGTCTTGTATCAAAAAAATCTTAGGAAGATATGAATCACTTAAACAAACTATGAATGAAGCCTCATGGCTAGTATGTATAGACCCATAAGTCTACCATACGTTTAAAAGTAAGTGAACCTAAGATGTAAGTAACGAAATGATGAACTCTTAGAAGGGTTAAGTAAGAGTGTGGAACACATTGAATGTCCAAGTACATTGGCATATAATGAAATGAACATTCAGTAAAAAGGGGTGAGTAATTCAATCTCAAATGAGCCTAAGTAAATGTTACCAAAACGTACTCACCTATGAAAGTGTAAAGTTAATAAAGAGATCAGTCTCTATGAACACTCTAATGAAAGTATACTTAATACTAATGATGAGATGAGAAATCTTCTATTGAGCTATGATGTCCTCATACTAGAAGCCAACTTCCATAACGTATGAGTTGATTGAAATGGAACTTTATATTGAGCATTGATATGCTAGCTATGAGTGGTGATGCCTTCTTTTGGGAAGGGCGGAGGTTCACATAACTCTCATGAGATGAGACTGTTCGGCATGGGTATGGGTCTCCTTATATCTCCTAGTCTTTGAACCTATACTGCTAATATAGGGATCTAGCAGGGTTCAATTCCCTATATACGCTAGCATGTTTTGGGTCACTTTGGCCGGTGATTCCACCTCTTTTCGGGGTGCGGCAGACACTGGATTTCATGATGCTCACATGATCTATTTTGGTTAAAGTTAAAGTTTCCAATGAATGAAAGAGGCTAGACTCAAATGATGCATATAATGAAATGAATGATATCAAAGGTGTTAGGATAGGATAATCATTAGGTGAGATAGATTTAAGTAATGACACTAGGTCATTCTTATCCATTGCACAACGAACCCGATGAAAGTCTTAAACTACATCCTAGGTTAGGTGGTGTATACACTAGCTTATGAATGAAAGAAATAAAGTACATATGAATAAATGAAGCAGACTTTGTGTTTGCTAAAGAAGGCTCCCTAGGCGAGGTCCCATATGTTGACCCTCATTTTGGGAAGTCTTAATGTCAAGTCCATGATTCCAAGGTCTTATGGCATATGAACGAATGATATGAAAGATGTGTGCTATATGCAATATGTTATGTGCTATGTGTAAGATGTTATGTGTAGTGTGCAATATAATACTTAGGATGATGCATGTTACTTTCATGGCATGACTTTCTTAATACAAATTTGGTAAGTCCCCTGACTTTCCTAATCCAAATTTGGCAAGTCCCCTGACTTTCCTAATCAAAATTTGGCAAGTTCACTGACTGGACTTTCTATAAATCATGTTGTTAGGAAAGAGATATTCTTACTCATGCATGTACTTGGTGTGTGATTGCATATACCCATACTTAGTACAAGTTTGTACTAATCCCATACAATATATACTTTTAGGCGCAGGCACAGGTGGACGTTAGAGCTTACAGTATGACGTTGCAGGTATCCGGACGTGGAGCTTTCATCCGGAGTTGGTAGGCCCTCATGCTTTCGAGGATGTATTTTGTTATTTTCTATCTTAGTTATAGGATTGATCTAGTGGAGTATGTTCCACTATCGTTTCTTTCCCATTTTATTTCAGACATCATTGGTGCCATTTTGGAAAGTATACTTAATGCAGTATTGAACTATTTCTTTCATTTGATGATCTTAATGTTAGATGGTTGATTGTGAACGTTCATGAGTTTAAGTAGAATGTTTTATCTGAATGGTAAGTAACAAAAAAATCAAATTTTCCGCTAAAATTAACCTAGATGAAGTAGCGATGACATACGTAGGCTTGTCTGCGACCTCTGAGAGGTCAATGACACTGGTCTCGTCTGGGATCTAGATTCCGATTGTGACAATGCGGATACAATTACTGAAAGACTTCTTGTAAACATATTCTTTTCGTAGACAAATATATTACATTGTGATAAAAAAAATTGCATACTCATTCCTGCCAATATTATCAGTAGTCTAGTGGTGAATAAAATTGAAAATAGATTAGACTGTAATATGTATACTGACCAATTATTGTCAATAACTCTACAAATAACTTTGAGTTGAATATATATTTCTAGAGATGTCATCTTTGTAGTCATAAGACTTCAACAAATCCAACATTTTACCAACATTCTCTGTTTCGTGATCAACTAGCACCACCCCAACTTCATCTATAATATTATAATAAGCACTTTCCATTGAATTTCTATTCCTTCAGAACTTTCAGAAGATTATATACAAAATACTAATTTTCTATATATAAGGTTGAATTTATTGGAGTCATATTTAACCCTTTTGGGGGTATTATATAATAATTACAATGGTAAGTGAGTATGTTTAAATAATTGTTTAGTGTTTAAATTATAGGTTTAGTCCAATTTTAGTTCGTATATTATTCATTTTTTCATAATTTATCTTTAATTAATATAATCATTAAGTTTTGGTCCTCATACTAATGAAAGTTGAATATTTAAAGAAGTCATATATTATATAGTAATTACAATGGTAAGTGATTATGTTTAAATAATTGTTTAGTCCTTATATTATAGGTTCAGTCCAAATTTTTGTCTCGTATTATTCATTTTTTCATAATTTAATTTTAGTTAATATAATAATTAGGTTTTGGTCCTCATACTAATGAAAGTTGAATATTTAACTGAGTCATTTATTTTTACACCTTGTCTTCTTGCACTAAACAAAACTCTAAATTCTAAACCCTTTAAAGCCCTAAATTGTATATGCTAAACCCTAAATAACAAAAAGGTTCTAAACCCTAAATCCTAAAAATCCGTAAACTCTAAACCTAAAAACACAAAACTTTAAGCCCTAAATTGTAAAACCTAAGAAACTCTAAGCTCTATATCTTATAAGATCCTAAATCCTATACGCTAAACCCTAAAAAAAATTAAGCCTTAAACTAGTTAAGGAAATAAGGTGTTACTTTGCAATAAATGAGAGTAGTACAAGCGTGGTAATATGACCCTTATATGAGAGTAATAAAGTGTGGCTTAGCTATTACACTACAAGGGAATTAAAAGGTGTACCCCAGATTTTCTGTAGTCAGACAAGAGTCTAATTAAGTTAATGATTTTCATGTGCATCTCAATAGTATATTTGAGTTCTCAATGTGGAATAGACTGATGTAAGCATTATTTATTACCCTTTAGAGTCTGGTGGAAGGGATCATTAGATTTTAACTTGATCAAATTAGATTGAAGCATTAAACTAATCATCAGAATAAACTTGATCAAATTCATTGTCATATGAGTTGGGTTGGTTAGTGTAACGACCCTTTTGGTCATTTCGAGTGCTAAAACCTTGTGTTTCATAAAATATTTTTCAATGGGTTCTAATTGGGTTTGGACTATTCATAATTACATATGAAATTAGTGGGGTAATTTTAATAATTTATTTAGTTGGTGGTTAAAGAGGATAATAGTGAAATAAATAGTGCGTCACTTTTACCACTCTTATAATTAGATATATAAAATTTAGGAAGAAATATTATGTAAAAGGAAAATAAGGGTTTAGCCAAGAGAAATCATATCTGCAGCAGTCACGAAACGATTGTTAAACAAGATTGAAGCGTCGGTTTAAGGTATTCCATGAAATTTTCTTTCCTTTACAAAGAGATATTAATTGATAATGTAGGAAAATTTATATTATAATGTTGAAACAGAATCGAGTTACAATTGGTGTCAGCGTAGGAATTCAGGTCGACTAGTTAATTTATTATTATATTGTTAACTGTTAAAATAAAAGAGGCGAATACGTGAACAATATTGGAACTGAAGGGAACCTATTGAATTTTCTGAATGTTTATAATCTTAGTTCTTAAGATTTTATTTGGGTGAGACAAAGAATAGTGGATAATAAATACATGATTATTGCAATGATGAGGTAATGATAATTTAAATATTTGATTAATGTAGAATTGGCCAAATTCAATTACAAATGGAAATTATACGTCATGGTTTCTAATATTAACATAGTGACTTTTGATGTTCGAGGTTTTGTTTATATGATATAACAATTTAATCTAAGTTTTGATAAATCAATATAGGTAAATAAATATTATATTTATCGAATTATTTAAATTTCATTAAAGTTATTCTAAATGGAGGAATTAAGACTTATCCTTTGGTTTGAACTTTAGAAAATTGATGATAGAATTAGGTGAGTCTTTGGGTTTAGGATAGACATAGAATAATACAAGTGTTAATAGACTTTTTAACTTACAAATCATGTATATATACTTGATATTTGGAATGGTTTGAAGGCATTGAGGAAAGTAAAAGTATTGGAGAAGCAGCTTGCTTGACTTTGATTCTTCGGTGGAGGTAGGTTATGATTTAGTTCTATTTGATAGATAAACTCTAAATAGCGATTGATATGTATTAAGTGATATTGTAAAGTCTCCTATGTACTTGATTGTGTGGTTGTATGTTTTGATTGTGTGGTTTGTGGTTGGCCTAAAATTATGAGACTGTTGAATTTCTAATCTTGAACCCTCTCTATTAAAATGAAGCCTTGAATAGAGAAGACTTGATGAAATAAAATAATGATATAATTGGATCGGAGTTTCACATTTTAACACGGTATTATTGGATCGAAGTGTTACGTTTTGACAATGTATTATGGGATCGGAGTGTCACGTTCCGACACGGTATATGGCATAGAAGTGTCACGTTCCGACACAATAACATTAAAGGAAAGAAATCTTGAATTAACTTAATATATTCAATCTCAAAGAACCCATTTTCCAAATGAGTATGGTGTGGAGGCATGAGTCCTCATAAGTGTGCTTGATGTTGTTATTGATGGTGTACCTACCATAGTGTTGTGGTCATTGGTTCTTGTGTTTGTTTCTTGCCACCTGTTAAGTAGTGTAGTTGATTTTATGTTATTATTCAATATATATATGTTTCTATTTTGAGTTGGCCGATGATACCTACTCAGTACGTGTTCATTGTGCTGACCCCTACTTGTATTTTCTTCTTTATTCTTTTGTGGAGTGCAGCAAGTGTATCATCAACTTTGACTCGCCCTCAGCTCTAGCCTGTCTCCAGCACATCACCGTTCAAGGTGAGCTATTAATTCTAGCTCGTGTTGGATTCTCTCATTCACGTCTTGATGTCTTTGAATTTCAGACATGGACCATCTTTTTGCTTATTTTGATTTCTTAAACACTCTTAGACTTGGTAATTTGGAAATAGATGTCCTTGATGTGGTGTATATATGATTTTTGGATAATAAGTATTAAACTTTAGAAAATTATTTAACTTTGTTACTTTATAACTTTTGGAGCTTCCGTATTGTTTTTGTTATTTATAGTTGAACTATTGGTATATGTTGGGGTTCAGACTTGTTGGTTCGCCCACCTAGGGGGGGTAGGTGTGGGTTCCACTAACGACTCATTTTGGGTCGTGACAAACTTGGTATCAGAGCGTTAGGTTCGGTGATATCATCACACAAGGACAAGTCTAGTAGAGTCTTGAAGAACGATATGGGAACACCTTTACTTTTCTTCGCGAGGCTATAAGATTTTTGAAAAACTTCATTCCTTCTATCTTTGTTCTATTACTTGGATCCACATAGTATCTAGGGTATACAAATTGGTATATGACCTTCTCACTCTATTTCACAGATAGTTAGAACTAGAGCAACAATTGTGCCAACACCAATACCGGCAAGACAGGGTGTGTCTGAGCCAACCATTGGGGCTGTAACTTGAGGAGGAGTAGTGGCAAGAGGTCGTGGTAGAGATCGCGGGAGGACGCCCACTAGAGGTAGATGACATACACCTGGTCTATCTATGAATAGAGTAGTGACTCCTCCACCGACGGATGAGGTAGTGAGAGAGAGTAAAGAAGGGAAAAATGAACAGATTCAGGATAAGGAAGTACCACCCTAGCCTACCCCAGAGATGATTAATTAGGTTCTTACTTATCTTAGCGGGTTATCTGATCAGGGCCAGACACCTCCAGTCTTTTCTACACCAGCACCTCAGGTACAAGGAGTACAACATGCAACTGTTTTGGCTCCCTTCATGGATGGATCATTGGAAGTAGGCACGTTTCCTCGATCGACTACAGGGCCTATAATGACAGGTGATCAGCATGACCTTTTCATTAGGTTCTTAAAGTTGAAACCTCCAGTCTTCAAGGGTGTTGAATCTGAAGATTCCTATAATTTTCTGGTTTATTGTCATGAGCTTCTATATAAGATGGACATAGTAGAATGATTCGGTGTTGAGTTCTTACCTATCAGTTTCAGGAGGATGCCAAAATATGGTGGCGGTCGTATATTGATTGTCAACAAGCAAAGGCACCACCTATGACTTGGGCATCATTTTCTAACTTATTTATGTAGAAGTATATACCTCTGTCTTTGAGGGATAAGATAGATGACTTCCTGAGCCTAGAGCAAGGAAGGATGTTTGTTGCTGCTTATGAGGCCTAGTTTCGTGCATAATCCAGGTATACCACTCAGCTTCGCTTAAGTCGACAAGAGCGGATTCGCCGCTTTGCTAAAGGATTGAGGTCAGATTTGCAGATTCCAGCCTTACAGGTAGCTGCTGCAGCAAAATCCTTTCAGGAAGTGATTGATTTTGTTATAGAGGTAGAGCGGGGAAGCCATACGACTTCACCACGACGTCGACATTAAAGAAATTCCATATGGGAGGTGAGTTTAGTGGTTCTTACTCTAGAGGGCAGAGTTCAGGAGGTTACCCAGCCCGTCTATTCAGTCTTCATTGCAGGCTTCAGCTGGGGTTCCGTCGTAGACTAGTTAGCCTTTTTCTGAGTTTGGAGGTTATCTCCAGACTTCGTCATTTTCACAGAGACCTATACTTAACTCCAGAAATTGTTATGGATGTGGAGAGGCTGGACATATTAGGAAATATTGTCCAAAATAGAGTTACAGATCCCCAGTAGTTAGAGGTAGAGGTGGTCATGGTATAGGCCTCCATTCAGGAGGACATGGTGGCCAAGGTAATGGTGGTCACCGATTCAGTCGGGGTGGCGGGCAAGTTGGAACTACTATAGCGTAGCTTGGTAGGGGCAATGGACAGACAGGTGATAGGGCCCATTGTTATGCTTTCCCCAGGAGGTTTGAGACATATATATCGATGTTGTTATCACATGTACTCTTTTGGTATGTGATTGCATGGCTTCTGTATTGTTTGATCCTGGATCCAAATTTTCATATGTATCTTCCTCATTTGCTACTGGTCTTGATTTATATTGTGATTTGCTTGACATGCCTATTCGTGTCTCTACTCTTGTGGGTGAGTCTGTGATAGTTGAGAATGTGTATTGGTCTTGCCTTGTGACTTTTGTGGGGAACAATACTTATGTAGATTTGATTATTCTAAAGATTGTTGATTTTGATGTAATTCTGGGTATGACTTTGCTTTCTCCAAATTTTGCAATCTTAGATTGTAATGCTAAAACTGTGACATTGGCCAAGCCTAGGATAGAGGACAGATCCGCTAGTGTGGGAGGGTGACTATATTTCCATTCCAATTCATATTATCTCTTTTCTTCGTGCTAAGAGGATGGTGAGTAAGGGTTGTTTAGCTTTCTTTGCACATCTCAGGGATGATACTAAAAAAGTGCCTTCGATTGAGTCTGTTTTGATAGTCCGTGAGTTTCTGGATGTGTTTTTTGCAGACCTTCCTGGTATGCCACCGGATAGGGATATTCATTTTTGTATTGACCTGGAGCTGGGTACTTGCCCCATTTCCATTCCCCCTTATAGAATGGATCCATCTGAGTTAAGGGAGTTAAAGGCCAAACTTTAGGAGTTGTAAGGTAAAGGTTTTATTAGACCGAGTGCATTCTCTTGGGGTGCTCCTGTTTTATTTGTGAAGAAGAAAGATAGAAGTTTTCGAATGTTCATAGACTACAGGAAGCTTAATAAGGTAACTATTAAGAACAAGTATCCCATTCCTCACATTGATGATTCATTCGATCAGTTACATGGTGTTTGTGTCTTCTCTAAAATTAATTTGATATACGGTCATCAATTGAAAATACGGGCAACAGATGTGCCAAAGACTGCTTTTCGAACCAGGTATGGGCATTATGAATTCTTAGTAATGTCTTTTGGGATTACGAATGCCCCGACTGCTTTCATGAGCCTAATGAACGGGATTTGTGGGCCATATCTGGACGTCTTTATTATTGTATTTATTGATGCTATATTGATATACTCAAAGAGAAGGAAAGAACATGAGGATCATTTTAGAATTGTATTGGAGTTGTTAAAAGAGAAAAGGCTTTATGCCAAATTCTCCAAGTGTGAGTTTTGGCTCGATTCAGTGTCCTTCTTGGTGCACGTGGTTTCTAAGGATGGAGTGATTTTGGATCCTTCTAAGATTGAAGTATTGAAGATTTGGGTAAGACGTATTAATGTTTTAGATGTAAGGAGCTTTGTTGGTTTAGCTAGCTACTACCGTCGATTCATCAAGACATTTTCTTCTATTGCTTCCCAGGTGATAAATATGACTAAGCAGAATGTTCCATTTTTATGGTCGGATGAATGTGAAGAAAGCTTCCAGAAACTCAAGACCTTGTTGACTACTGCACCAATTCTTACCTTGCCAGTGGAAGGTAAGAATTTTATTATTTATTGTGATGCATCTTATTCTTGTTTGGGTGCAGTGCTAATGCAGGAGAGGAATGTAATTGCTTATGCTTTGAGGCAATTGAAAGTGCATGAACGTAACTATCCGACCCATGATTTGGAGTTGGCTGCAGTTGTATTTGCATTAAAGTAATGGAGACATCATCTATATGGGGTCGAATGTGAAGTTTATACAGATCATCGTAGTTTACAATATGTCTTTACTTAGAAAGATTTGAATTTGAGGAAGAGGAGGTGGATGGAACTATTCAAAGACTATGATATTACTATTTTATATCACCAAGGAAAAGCTAATGTTGTGACAAATGCTTTAAGTAGAAAAGAAGGGAGCATGGGTAGTTTAGCCTACTTACAGGTTTCTAGACGCCCATTTGATAGAGAGATTCAGACTCTGGATAATGACTTTATGAGGCTGGAAGTACTAGGAGGATTTTTGGCCTGTGTGGAGGCAAGATCTTCTTTTCTTGACAAGATTAAGGGTAATCAGTTTGCTGATGAGAAACTGAGCCGCATTTGAGATATGGTAGTGCGAGGAGAGGCTAAATAGGCAGTAATTGATGAGGAAGGCGTCTTGAGAATTAAGGGAAGGGTATATGTTCCCCGTGTTGATAATTTGACTCACACTATTCTTGTAGAGGCTCATAGTTTGAGGTATTCTATATATCCTGGTGCAACCAAGATGTATCGTGATCTAAAGCAACATTATTGGTAGAGTAGAATGAAGCGTGACGTTGTTGATTTTAGTGCCCAATTCCTGAATTGTCAGTAGGTAAAGTATGAACACCAAAGGCATAGAGGGACACTTCAGAGAATGCCCATTCCTGAATGGAAGTGGGAAAGAATTGCACTGGATTTTGTAGTTGGTATCCCAAAGACATTGGGTAAGTTTGATTCTATTTTGGTAATTGCCAACAGGTTAATTAAGTCTGATCACTTCATTCCGGTTAAGATGACTTACAATGCCGATAAGTTAGCCAAACTCTATGTCTCCCGAGATTGTTCGATTGCATGAAGCCCACTTTCCATCATATCAGATAGAGGTATGAAATTTACTTCTAAGTTTTGGAGGACATTACATGCTGAATTAGGTACTAGACTGGGTCTTAGTACTGCATTTCATTCTCAGATCGATGGTCAGTCTGAGCAAACGATTCAGGTGTTGGAGGATATGTTTCGTGCATGTGTGATAGAATTTGGTGGTCATTGGGATAAATTTTACCTTTACCAGAGTTTTCATACAACAATAGCTACCACTCGAGTTTTGATATGGCGCCATTTGAGGCATTGTATGGGAGGAGATATAGGTCCCCCATTTGTTGGTTTGATGCATTTGAGGTTAGACCTTGGGGTACTGATCTTTTGAGGGAATCATTAGAGAAAGTGAAATTTATTCAAGAAAAACTTTTGGCAGCTCAGAGTAGGCAGAAGAAATATGCAGATCGAAAGGTTAGGGACTTGGATTTTATGGAGGGTGAACAAGTCTTGCTGAAGGTTTAACCCATGAAAGGTGTTATGTGGTTTGATAAGCGAGGTAAGCTTAGTCTGAGATAAATTGGTCCATTTAAAGTTCTGAAGCGCGTGGGGGAGGTGGCCTATGAATTGGAATTCCCTCCACGGTTTTCAGGAGTGCACCCAGTATTTCATGTGTCTATGCTGAAAAAATACCACGGTGATGGAAATTATATTATTCGTTGGAATTCAGTTCTTCTTGATGAGAATCTATCTTATGAGGAGGAGCCTATTGCTATTCTAGATAGGTAGGTCCGCAAATTGAGATCAAAAGAGATTGCTTCTATCAAGGTTCAGTGGAAGAATCAACCAGCTGAAGAGTTCACTTGGGAGAGTGAGGCTGATATGCATGAAAGATATCCACATCTTTTTTACCGATTCAGGTACTCTTTCTCACCCTCGCCTTTCTTTTGATCGTCTTCCCGAGGACGAATGATGGGTAAATTGGTATCTATTGTAACGACCCTTTTGGTCATTTCGAGTGCTAAAACCTTGTGTTTCATAAAATATTTTTCAATGGGTTCTAAATGAGTTTGGACTATTGATAATTACAATTATGAAATTAGTGGGGTAATTTCAATAATTTGTGCAGTTGGTGGTTAAAGAGGATAATAGTGAAATAAATAGTGTGTCACTTTCACCACTCTTATAATTAGTTATATAATATTTAGGAAGAAATATTCTGTAGAAGGGAAATAAAAGTTTAGCCAAGAGAAACCATATCTGCAGCAGTCACGAAATAGTTGCTAAACAAGATTGAAGCGGCGATTAAAGTATTCCATGAAATTTTCTTTCCTTTACAAAAGGATATTAATTGATACTGTAGGAAAATTTATATTATAATGTTGAAACTGAATCGAGTTACGACTGGTGTCAGGTTGGGAATTCGCTTAATGTTTGGTCGACTAGTAAATTTATTATTATATTGTTGACTGTTAAAATGAAAGAGGCGAATACGTGAACAATAATGGAACTGAAGAGAACCTGTTGATTTTTCTAAATGTTTATAATCTTAGTTCTTAAGATTTTATTTGGGTGAGACAAAGAATAGTGGATAATAAATACATGATGATTGAAATGATGAGGTAATGATAATCTAAATATTTGATTAATGTAGAATTGTCCAAATTCAATTACAGATGGAAATTATACGTCAAGGTTTCTAATATTAACACAGTGACTTTTGATGTTCGAGGTTTTGTTTATATGATATAACAATTTAATCTATGTTTTGATAAATCGGTATAGGTAAATAAATATTATATTTATCGAATTATTTAAATTTTATTAATGTTATTGTAAATGGAGGAATTAAGACTTATCTTTAGGTTTGAAATTTAGAAAATTGATGATAGAATTAGGTGAGTCTTTGGGTTTAGGATAGGCATAGAATAATACAACTGTTAATAGACTTTTTAACTTACAAATCATGTATATATACTTGATAGTTGGAATGGTTCGAAGGCATTGAGGAAAGAAAAAGTATTGGAGAAGTAGCTTGCTTGACTTCGATTCTTCAGTGGACGTAAGTTATGGTTTAGTTCTATTTGATACATAAACTCTAAATAGCGATTGATACGTATTGAGTCATATTGTAAAGTCTCCTATGTACTTGATTGTGTGGTCGTATGTTTTGATTGTGTGGTTTGTGGTTGGCCTAAAATTATGAGACTGTTGAATTTCTAATCTTGAACCCTCTCTATTAAAATGACGCCTTGAACAAAGAAGACTTGATTAAATAAAATAATGAGATAATTGGATCGGTGTGTCACGTTGTGACACAGTATTATTGGATCGGAGTGTCACGTTCTGACACGGTATTATGGGATCAGAGTGTTACGTTCTGACACGGTATATGGGATCGGAGTGTCACGTTCCGACAAAATAACATTGAAGGAAAGGAATCTTTAATTAACTCAAAATACTCAATCTCAAAGGACCCATTTTCCAAATGAGTATGGTGTAGAGGCATGAGTCCTCATAAGTGTGCTTGATGTTGTGATTGATGGTTTACCTACCATAGTGTTGTGGTCATTGGTTCATTTGTTTGTTGCTTGCCACCTGTTAAGTAGTGTAGTTGATTTAATGTTATTATTGAGTATATATTGGTTTCTATTTTGAATTGGCCGATGATACCTACTCAGTACGTGTTCATTGTACTGACCTCTACTTGTATTTTCTTCTTTATTCTTTTGTGGAGTGCAGAAAGTGTACCATCGGCTTCGACTCGCCCTCATCTCTAGCCAGTCTCCAACACATCAAAGTTCAGGGTGAGCTATTAATTGTAGCTTGTGTTGGATTCTATCATTCACATCTTGATGTCTTTGAATTTCGGACATGGACCTTCTTTTTGCTTATTTTTATTTCTTAAAACAATCTTAAACTTGGTAATTTAGAAAAAGATGTCCTTGATGTGATGTATATCAGATTTTGGGATAATAAGTATTAAACTTTAGAAACTTATTTAAATATGTTACTTTATAACTTTTGGATCTTCCGCATTATTTTTGTTATTTATAGTTGAACTATTGGTATATGTTGGGGTTCAGACTTGGTTAGCCCACCTAGGGGGGGTATGTGTGGGTTCCACTCACGACTCATTTTGGGTCGTGACAGTTAGCACCTACAGGTCCATGATTTTGGAACAAATAACCCATATGATTGAAGTTGAAATGTGCATCACAATCTTCCTTCTCAATTGAATAACTTCCTTCTATATCACTCTCATTTGTCGTGATTATATTACTCGGATAAAACATCTTTGGTTCAACAATATATTGCTGAAAATTAGAGTTAATTATTCCAAGTGCATCACTAGTCGCATTTTCAGCATCAATATCAGACATCGTTGTGCTACCTGAATATATGTTTGTATTGACTGCATTCACATTCAAATTGTATTAATTAATCATTTTGCCAACACTTATATCAGACATTATTTTGCTACCTGAATGTGTTGTTTTATGATCTATATTGAGATCCAAGTTGTATTCACTTTGAGTATGACAATTCCAACTGTTAAAAATGTTGAGCCAAGCCTATGAGTAATGTTTCCTATAATTGGGTTTTTTAGTCTTGGTGAGCCAAACATTTCAAATAATGGTCTATGTTGATGTCATTGAAGCACACCACCAACATTATTTTTTCACAGAAACGTGGGTTATTTAATGAATTCGCAATGTTGGGGTAGTGGGGTGGAACATGAAATTGTGGAGGATAGAGTTTCTCTTGAATTGAACTCTCCCCTCTGGTAAAACAGTTGCTTGTATTAGGAGTTGAAAATGGAAAATCTAGTCCTCTTTGGATTTTATTAGGAATATTATTTTGAACATGGGGCATTATCTCATTTTTCTATTGCTACTCTTTTGTTAAGGTTCACTTAAAAGATTTTTGGGCTGATGTACGATGCCTACTTTTGCGCTCTTCTGGAGATCTCGAATTGTTGAAGCGATAATTCTAGTGATGTTAGATGGAAAAAAAATGATAAACATGCCTATAATATAAGATTATCATTGGCTATATATGCTATACAAATACTAACATAAGATTATCAACTCCCCCCCCCCTCTTTTTTTTAAATGATATACATTTTTATGGAGGAAGGCTACCGAGTGTATAACATGCCTATAACAAGAACAAAGACTAAACAATCTAATTTGTTTCTTCTATAAAAACATAAAAAAATTTATTAATAATTAAAACAACATAAAAAAATATAGAAATAATGTTATGACATAAATAAAAGATGAATTCAAGATTTACTAAAGAAAAAAAAAATCTAAAGAGGAATCGATGTTACAATCACAATAAGCATAATATCAATTAAATGTATTTTGAAAAGCTAATCAAATCAAATTATTTATATAAAAAATCAAGGATTTGAGTTGAATATATATTTGTAGAGATGTCATCTTTGTAGTCATAAGACTTCAACAAATCCACCATTTTAGCAACATTCTCTGTTTCATGATCAATTAGCACCCGAACTTCATCTATAATATTATAATAACCTGTTTCCATTGAATTTCTATTCCTTCATAAATTTCAGAAGATTATATACAAAATACTAATTTTCTATATAAAAGCTTGAATTTATTGGAGTCACATTTAACACCTTTGGTATCATTCATTTAATTATGTGCATCATTTGAGGTTGGCCTCATTCATTCATTCCTTGGGAACTTTAACTTTAACCGACATATATCATGTGAGCATCATGAAATCTAGTGTCCCTCCCCACAGACACACCGAAAAGAGGTGGAATCACCGGCCAAAGTGATCAATAACATGCTAGCATACATGGGAATTTAACCCATCCATATCCCTATATTGGCTGTATAGGTCGAAGAATTGGAGATGTAAGGTGACCCATATCCTGCAAGCCGTACAGTCTCATCTCATAAGAGTTACGTGAACCTTCGCCCTTCCCGAACGAAGGCATCACCGCTCATAGCTAGCCTATTGGTGCTTAGTTTAAAGTTCCATTTTATACATCTCATACATCGAGGAAGTTGGATTCTAGTATGAGGACATCATAGCTCATTATTTTATTTCTCATCTCATCATTTGTATTAAGTGTGTTAAGATAAATACTTTCATTAGAGTGTTCATAGAGACTGCTCTCTTCATTATCTCACACTCTCATAGGTGAGTATATATTGGTAACATTTACTTAGTATCATTTGAGATTGCTCTCATAATTTACATTAGCCTCATATCATGTTGTCACCATATTCATTATCATTAGCACCTTTGGTTTTCATAGTTACTCACCTCTTATTACGTAAATGTTCATTTCATCATATGCCAATGCACTTGGCTATTTAGTGTGTTTCACACCCTTACTTAACCCTTTTAGGGTTTCATCATTTCATTGTTCATTTCATCATTTCTTTGTTCATTTTATCATTTCATTGTTCGTTTCATCATTTCTTTGTTCATTTTATCATTTCATTGTTCATCTCATTATATGCCAATGCACTTGGCCATTTAGTGTATCTTACACTCATACTTAACCCTTCTAGGGTTCATCATTAGTTACATACAACTTAGGTTCACTTACTTTGGAACGTATGTTAGACTTATGTGTCTATACATACAAGCCATGGGGCTTCATTCATAGTTCGTTAAGTGATTCATACATTCCTAAGATTATGTAGTACAAGACTTATGTATCTTGTATATATGCCAAGATCTTGATTTGATCTAAGTAGGTGGCATTATTCTTGGATATTTTGTTCACGTATGACTTATGTATCAATACGGAAGTTTGGGCAAGGGAACCCAAGTTCGAATCTCTTGGATAACACTTTACATTTTCATTGATTTTATTTTTAATCTCCATGATATTGGGACTCTAGATTAACCTTCAACACTAATAATCTATCTTAAATTCTCTACTTGATTTTCCTCTTAAATGGGCCGGAGGGTTGAGGGTTCGAACCCCCACAACCCCTTTTTATTTTTCATTAACATCACATGTCCCCTTGTCGCCCAAATCAAGAGGTTATGGGATCAAACCCCCACAGCCTCTTTCATTTTATTCTCTATTTTCGCTGGACATTGGGAGGTTGTGGGTTCGAACCCCCACAACCTCCTTATTTTAGTTTTATTTTTGCTAGGTTGTGGGGTTGTGGGTTCGAACCCCCACAACCTCCTATCTTTATTTTTAATTATAGATTACTAACTAGGCGCCTTGGCAGTGAGGTTGTGGGATCGAGCCCTCACAGCCTCACTTTATTTTCTTATTTAATTTTTCCATTCTCCTCTCCAACCTTGAGGTCGTGGGTTCGATTCCCACGCCTTACATTTTTTTTGTCTTCTTTTACTCGTTGCCTGTAGGTCGTGGGTTCGATTCCCACGCCTCCCATTTATTTAATTAAATCAGTTTCCTCTCCTTTCCCAAACCAGTGGCCCGAGTTCGATTCCCCCCAGCCCCATTTTTGTCTCCTTTTCTCGCATATTCCAGTAGCCAAAAGGTGAGGTCACGAGTTCGAATTCTGGTGGCCTCACCTCTTTAAAATGTGTGAAATTTCCATATTTTCATTATTAAACTTAAGTCTAATTTAACCTTGCATAGTTGCTGGAAATTTTGGTCATTTTTTATTCATTTTTTATTCATTTTTTATCAACGTTTTCACTTGATTCATAGGGTGTATTCATATACCATTTTAACACATCTTTAGGCGTATTTTTCATAAGTTTATTTGGCTAAAAGATTTTCACTCAATAAGCCACATTTCTTAAATGAAGATCATGAATTTTCATGGATTTATGCACACAAAACAACAACTACAACCTTATCAAATTTTGAGTATCAAGCCGAGGCCCTTGCCACATTCACAAACTTGCACACACTTGCACATAACTTCAAACACATATTGATTGTAATTTTCATGATTTCCTGTACATAAACATATTCACATTCAACAGAAGAACATCACACATACTTAAATCTACCAGCAAATATACCCAACCTACGAATCATTGGGAGCTAGTTACAGGGACATGCAACGGGGAAAACAATCCTAGTTTTCGGACTAAATAATTGAATCTTAAGAGATATCTTGGGAAAGGGACCAAGAGGAAAGAAACCCATACATTAATTTGATTGTTCAAACGTGAAGTTGCTGCCCAAAACCCTCTCCAAAATCAGTCCAAGCTTTCTCAACGTCCACACCACTCGACGAACAAATTCTCTTTTCCATAACTTTTTGGTTACTTTATTTTTCATAAAATTCCATCTGATTTCTTCAATTGTGACGAACTTATTATGTATATTCAGTTCTTCACCTTAATTTGGCAGAGAACAAACGTAAAAGAGAGTTTTTGAGCGTGGAGAGGTGATAGACGTGAGAGAGTGAACGTGTGAAGTTGTTTAGGATTAGAGGATGACTTAGTCAATTTAGGACTCTCCTTAACAAACAAAAAATCTGATTTATTTTATTATACATGAAAGGACCATTTTTCCCTTAAAAGTTTAGATTTTAAATAATAAATAAATCACCTTAACTATTTATCCTATTCATTTTTAGGGTTCTTACAATTATATAGTAATTATGGTAAGTGAGTATGTTTAAATAATCGTTTAGTGTCTAAATTATAGGTTTAGTCCAATTTTAGTACTTATATTTTTTTTATAATTTATCTTTAATTAATATAACCATTAAGTTTTGGTCCTCATACTAATGAACGTTTAATATTTAAAGGAGTCATATATTATATAGTAATTACAATGGTAAGTGAGTATGTTTAAATAATTGTTTAGTCCTTATAATATAGGTTCAGTCCACTTTTAGTTCTCATATTATTCATTTTTTCATAATTTAATTTTAGTTAATAAAATAATTAGGTTTTGGTCCTCACACTAGTGAAAGTTGATTATTTAACGGAGTAATTTATTTTTACACCTTGTATTCTTGCTCTAAAAACTCTAAATTCTAAACCCTTTAAAGCCCTAAATTGTATATGCTAAACCCTAAATAACACAAGACTCTAAACACTATATCCTAAAAATCCGTAAACTCTAAACCTAAAAACACAAAACCCTAAGCCCTAAACTGTAAAGCCTAAGAAACACTAAACCTTAAAACCCCTTAAAAAATCCAAAAACCCCTGAAGCTAAAAAAAAACTCTAAGTTCTATATCCTATAAAATTCTAAATCCTATACGCTAAACCCATAAAAAAACTAAGCCTTAAACTAGTTAAGGAAATAAGGTGTTACTTTGCAACAAATGAGGGTAGTACAAGTGTGGGATTGTCACCCTTATATGAGAGTAATAAAGTGTGGCTTAGTTATTAGACACAAGGGCGTTAAAAGGTGTACCCTAGATTTTCTGTAGTCAAACAAGAATCTAATTAAGTTAATGATTTTCATGTGCATCTCAATAGTAGATTTGAGTTCTCAATTTCGAATAGACGGATGTAAGCATTATTTATTACCCTTTAGAGTATGGTGGAAGGGATCATATATAGCTAATGATAAGCCACTTAAATAAAAAAGTTCAAGTGTCCTCCAGTTAGGTAGATATGAACTTAGAAGGATGGTATTGGTGGTCTAAGAAAGAGAAGTCAGACTATTAACAATTAGATTAAGCGACTTTATAGGTCAATGTGGGTAGCAATTATAGAAAGACTTATTGTAAACATCTTCTTTACGTAGAAAAATATATTACATTGTGATAACAAATAACATACATATTCCTGGCAATATTATTAGTAGTCTAGTGGTGGATAAAATTTGAAACAGATTAGACTGTAATCTGACCAATCATGGCTAGTAACTCTATAAATAACTTTGTGCCACCAGATAATAGAAAAGTGCTGATCTTTTTCTTTTTCTTATTTTGGTAACCAAGAAATCCCCAAGGGTCATTGTCACATGGTGTGAAACTTGATGGATAATTGGCTCTCCCCTTCATCATTTTTCACTTAAATACCAATCTTTTGTGTATGTTTATGAAACTTGACGGATAATTTGTCCAATTAGCTTGGGTAATACCGATGATATCATTGAATGGCTAACTAGTATTCAGGGAAGCGTCAAGTGGAAAAAAGTGATAAGGCCTAGCTTCATCGCTTTAAGCGATGAAGCTCTCACATACTCATTCTACTTTGTGAAGCGTAGAGGCTCGCATCGCTTCACTTTAAACAATAAAGCGCTTACTTTCCTGAACACTAGTTGAATATGAAGCAATTTTGAGGAAGATTCAAAGTTCACTCAATGTATTGTTGTTCAGGCAAGAGTTGAGAAGAACGGTTATGGTTTGAAAGAAAATACTTCAAGTTTACATAAGAAGGGGAAAGAGATATCTACTTCAAGTCGTGTTGATGAAGTATGATGAAAAACATAATGATAAAAGAGAAAAATAAGATTTTTTCAATCTTGTAAAAGTACAGTAAATTTTGAGGAAGATTTTAATAGTTAAGAGGGGGGGGGGGGGCTGAAATAAATAAAACTCTTGTTCGACCACCTAAAAATATTAGTTGACTATCATGCAAATTAGTATATAAGTAGATAAGAATGATAGTTTGCAGTTAGTAAAGAACACAAGAAATTTTATACTAGTTCGGATTACCAATGTTGTGCCTAGTCCAGTACCCTTAGGTTTCAAGGGCTTTCCTTAATTCATATTCGAAGTCTTGAGTTACAGAAATTTAGAACTTGATCAAATCTGATATGCAAATTGGATTTCTATATGACACTGCCTTAACTTGTAAGCCTACACTCAGATTCTCTCTTTTTCTTTTCTTTTCAATTGTATCACTTAAGTGTTTACATAGTTTTATGAAAGATAAAAGAAGACTGTATGCAAAGCTCAAGTTAAGTTGCGTGATTTTCTTGGTCTTCTAAGGTCTTCATTTATAGGCTGAGTGTTGAGGCGTATTTTAGCTCTATTTGGAAAACCCAAGGGAATTTCCTTCAATCAAGGTTTTTGTAATGATAACTTGATTGAGAAAGATTTCATTTGATTTTCTTCAAAATGCCAAGTTGATTTCTGCCTTGAATCAGAAGTTGGCTAGTTGTCATTTGCTGATTTCTTTTGATCTTGTTTACTTCTTTTATCAAGTAAAAATCTGCTTCCTTTTTTGGTGCGACTGTTTCCTTTGTTAGTGTAATTTTCCTTCTAGTAGTGAGATTTAAATTTTCATGATTGGTTAGTCAATCACTGTTGATACTCCTTTCCATTGATACTTTGTTTTTCCTTTTTGAAGTTCAGTATCTATAGTGACTGCATTGTCCCTTATTTCTTGCGATGTGATTTGTTCTTGATTTGTTGTGACTGCATAATCCTTGATTTATTGCGATGTAATTTATCTTGATTTTCTTGTTTTGTCTACCTCCTAAGTGCTTCCTTGTTTTCCTGTCATTATTCAAAATATGTCAAGTTAACAATCTCCCCCTTTTTGATAATGACACTTGTAACTTATGATATCTAATTTTACTTCCCTTTTAATTTGTAGCTCCCCCTGAATGTGTGCTCCCCCTAGGTCTATCGATAGTTAAATTGTTTTATATGTAAACCTTTATTGATATGTAAACACATGTCTCCCCCTTTGGCATGATCAAAAAGGAACAAAAACAGAACATAATAGAGCACAAGAGATAAAACAAATCCAAAACAACTAGAAAATGATGTAGAGTTGAGGACGACGCCTCAATATTACAGTCCAAAAGGTAAAATAAGAAAGGAGATATAGCTCCAACAGTAGTCTTATCCAAATGATAAAGACAAATCAGCACTTTAATGTTTACCAAGGAAGTACGTAAGCGTGCTGATCACATTCCTACAGAATTTGTCATATGATCGCTCCACATTTTTGGAGAAGTTGGAATAGGAGGTGTTCGCAGTGAAAACCAATTCATTGTGAGTTGAGGTAGCTCCTGTTTTGATAGAGTTGACTCCTTTGAGTATAGAGTTGACTGATCAAAGTGCCTTCTTGTTAAGTCCATCAAATTCCAACTGTTGTTTTCCAATGTCATTGTTTGAGTCCTTTGGAGCTGGAGAGCTTTATCAAAAGTCTCCTGCAGTACCTGCATGTGAGTTTCCAACCATCTAGTCTTACCTTTATTTTGTCGGTCTCTTGAAGAAGCAGAGCAGAGTCGGCAGAGATACGAGTTACTTCTGGGTTATCAGCTCTTTGTTGCACAGTTTCCTTCTTGTACCATTTTGTATCGACCAGAACATAATTCTTACTTGAGAAGGTGCGAGTGTCGTATGTAGCATCAATATGAACCAGAGTGTATGGAGAGAGATCCACAAGAGAGTCAATTATGATGCGCGTTCTTAGTAAGCCATATGGTAGACAGGGAGAAATGTTACTGTCCGCCAAGCTTTCCACCATGTATTCACGGAACCACGTTGGCCCGTTAATGGGAAACTTCTTCAGAAGACAGTAAACTACATAAACATCTCTATTGGAGATGTTATTGAGTGAACCCTTCTGAGGTATGAGAGTTGTGGCCACAATATGAGAGAGTATGTGATTCTCAAAGCCAAGATAAAGAGGAACAAAAGCGGTAGATCAGCGCCAGATTCAGAGATAGCCAAAGATTTGCATAAAAGAGACGCACAGGTTGTTAAAAAAATTCTAGCTCACACAGACGAAGTAACAGAGATAATTTTTTAGCACGAAAGAACGAACTTACCGTGCAGTGAGATGCTTCAAGTTTTTACATGTTAATTACTCATCTAGGAACAATTGGACGTTTAGAGAACGTCACATACCTTATTTGTGCTCTAAACCCCAAAACTTCGAAGAGTCTTCATCAGAAAAGGACTCATTAAGCGTTGGATGAGGTTTATTTGCTTTCTTCTTATTTTCTGCAGAGGGGTGCTTCTTGGTTGAGGGAGAAGGGTCAAGCTGTTAGGTAGTGGAGCCTGATTAATATAAATAACTGTTTACGCGGTTTAACCTATTTATTCTCTATTTTAGGCTTTCATATTTATTCTCTATTTTAGGCTTTCCTATTTATTCTCTATTTTAGGATTTCCTATTTATTCTCTGTACCCAAAAATACTCTAATTTATTAATATAAATATACCTCACCACCGTGGAAGTTTACTCACGGGGTGTTACCACGAAATATTGGGTTTTCTCTTTCTCTCTCTAGATCTCTCATCTCTTTCTCTTGAAAGTTCTTGTGTTCTTCATTCATCTAGTGTGTGTGCGTGAATTCGATCCTTACAACTAGTATCAGAGCTAAAGAGATTCAACACGATCAATGAAGATGGATATTTCGAAGCTTGGAATTGAGAAGTTTGATGGATCCGATTTCAGTTTCTAGAAGATGCATATCAAAGATTATCTGTACCAGAAAGATCTTCACGAACCGATGATCGGGGTGAAGCCAGAATCCATGACGAAGGAGAAGTGGAAACTCAAGGATCACAAGGCCCTAGGGTTGATCAGGTTGACTTTGTCAAGAAACGTGGCGTTCAACATCGTGAAGGAAAAGACTACGTCCGGTCTGTTGAAGGCACTGTCAAACATGTATGAAAAACCATCGGCTATGAACAAGGTATATTTGATGCGTAGATTGTTCAATTTACAGATGTCTGAGAATGGATCCGTTTCTGATCATATAAACGAGTTCAATATGATTGTGAGTCAACTCAATTATGTGGATATTAATTTTGAAGATGAAATTAAGGAGTTGATTTTGATGTCATCTCTGCCCGAGTCTGGGGATACTGTTGTTGCTGCGATAGCAGTTCCCGTGGATCTGAGAAACTGAAGTTTGATGAAATTTGTGATGTTGTTCTTAGCGAAAGTATTCACAAACGAGAAGTGGGAGATTCATCAGGCAGTGCTCTCAGCGTTGATCGAAGGGGGAGAAGTTGGACGAAAGGCCAAAATCAACACGGTCGATCAAAATCAAAGAATCGAGGAAAATCCCTGAACACATCAAACGTCACTTTTGGAACTGTGGAGAAAAAGGGCACTTTCGGACGAACTGTACAAAGCCAAAGAAGAAACAGAATCAGAAATTTGGAGATGACAATGATTCTGTAAATTCAGCAGAGGACATTAGGGATGCTCTAATCCTTAGTGTGAACAGCCCGGTTGAATCTTGGATTTTGGATTCTGGTGCATCTTTCCATTCGTCTCCAAGCAAGGAGTTGTTCCAAAATTTCAAATCTGGAAATTTTGGAAAATAATATCTTGCTGACAATAAAGCCTTAGAGATAGAAGGAAAAGGGGATGTTTGCATAAAGACCACCTCGGGAAACCAGTGGACATTGGGAGATGTCAGATATATTCCTCGGATCAAGAAAAATCTGATCTTTGTTGGTCAGTTGGATAGCACGGGATATGCAGCAGAGTTTGGGAAAGGTTCGTGGAAGATCGTGAAAGGTGCTATGGTAGTAGCTCGTGGCACCAAATCTAGAACCTTATACACCACTGCATGGTGTATAAACATGGCCGCTGTTGCTGAAGGTGCTTCCAGTTCATGTCTGTGGCACAACAGACTTGGACACATGAGTACTAAAGGAATGGAGATGCTGGCTGCAAAAGGAGCATTAGAGGGTCTGAAGTCTGTTGATATGGGTCTTTGTGAGAGTTGTGTTATGGGCAAACAGAAAAGAGTAAGCTTCACAAAGACTCCAAGAGAGCCAAAGAAAGTGCGGTTGGAAATGGTCCATACAGATGTTTGGGGACCATCTCCAGTATCATCACTTGGAGGATTCAGATTCTATGTTACCTTCATTGATAATTTCAGCAGGAAGGTATGGGTTTACTTCTTGAAGCATAAGTCAGATGTGTTTGCAACTTTCAAGAAGTGGAAAGCTGAAGTAGAGAATCAGACCAGTTTGAAAGTCAAATGCCTAAGGTCTGACAATGGAGAAGAGTATGACAAATCAGAGTTCAAGGCATTCTGTGCAGCTGAGGAAATCAGATTTATGAGAACAGTTCCTGGTAAGGCAAGGCAGAATGAAATTGCTGAGAGGATGAACAGAACATTGAATGAGCGTGCAACGAGTATGAGGATACACTGTGGGCTGCCCAAAACACTTTGGGCAGATGCTCTGAGCACAACTGCATACTTGATCAACAGGGGATCATCACTTCCTTTAGGGTTCAAGATTCCAGAGGAGGTGTGGACAGGAAAAGAACTCAACTACTCACACTTGAGGAATTTTGGTTGCACTGCTTATGTTCATGTTGATCCAGAAAAGAGAGAAAATCTTTATGCCAAGGCTGTGAAGTGTTACTTCATAGTCTATGGTCCTAAGTTGTTTGGTTACAGATTTTGGGATGACAAGAATAGAAAGATCCTAAGACATTGTGACGTGACATTTGATGAGTCTGTCCTGTACAAGGAAAGAGAGCAAAAGTTTCTAGAGATTACAAAGCAAGTGGGAGTTGAGTTTGAGTTGGAGAACAGTAACCCTAGAGATGTCGAAGCAGATACTCAACCAACTCCTACTGAAGAATCTGAAGTGGAGCAAGTTACAGCGTAGCATGTGTTAAGGAGATCATCCAGATCCATCAGGACACCAGATAGGTATTCACCTTCATTACACTATCTATTGCTGACTGATGAGGGGGAACCAGAGTCTTTTGATGGGGCCCTACAGGTGGAGGATTCGATCAAGTGGGAGCAAGCCATGGATGATGAGATGAGGTCACTTGAGAAGAACGACACATGGGTGTTGACTGAGTTACCTGCAGGGAAGAGAGCTTTGCTGAACAAGTGGGTGTTCAGAATCAAGACTGAACCAGATGACAAAAGAAGGTTCAAGGATCGTTTAGTGGTTAAAGGATATTCACAAAGGAAAGGTATTGTTATGTTGAAATATTCTCTCATGTTGTGAAGTTAACCTCTATTCGAATTCTGTTGAGTGTTGTTGCATCGGAGAATTTGCATCTAGAGCAAATGGATATAAAGACAACATTTTTACATGGAGATCTGGACAAAGATATCTATATGCAGCAACCGGAAGGATTTTTGGTTCCAGGCAAGGAACACATCGTGTGCAAGCTCACCAGGAGCTTGTATGGACTAAAGCAAGCACCAAGGCAGTGGTACAAGAAGTTGACTCCTTCATGACCAAGAGTGGATTCTGTAAAGCTGAAAAGGATCCTTGTTGTTACTTCAAGAAATATACTGATTCATATGTCTTTCTACTCTTGTATGTAGATGATATGTTGATTGCAGGATCTAGTATGAGGGAGATTATCAATCTGAAGAGAAGGTTGTCTGCAGCGTTTGAGATGAAAGATTTGGGTCCAGCAAAGCAGATTTTGGGGATGAAGATTTCTCGGGATAGATATGCTGGAACTTTAAATCTATCTCAGGAGTTGTACATTGAGAAGGTTCTGAGCAGATTCAGGGTAATGCTAAACGCAGGACTACTCCATTGGCAAATTACTTTAAATTGTCAAAGGAGCAGTCACCCAAGACTGCCGAGGAGCGTGATCACATGGCACTTGTTCCATATGCTTCAGCAGTTGGTAGTTTAATGTATTCTATGGTCTGCACTAGACCTGATATAGCACATGTAGTGGGAGTTGTTAGCAGGTACATGGCGAACCCTGGGAAAGAGCATTGGGAAGCTGTGAAGTGGGTTCTGAGATATCTGAGAGGTACATACAGTACTTCACTTTGTTTGGCAAAGGCAATGTGACTCTACAGGGTTTTGTGGATGATGATCTTTGTGGGGATGTTGACTCGAGCAAGATTACATCCGGGTACATATACACCACACGTGGAACAGCAGTGAGTTGGATGTCCAGGCTTCAGAAGTGTGTTTTTCTTTCATCTACTAAAGCTGAGTATGTGGCAATAGCTGAAGCTGAGAAAGAGATGATATGGCTGGAAGATTATCTTGAGGAATTGGGCAAGAATCAGAGCGAGAAGATTCTTTACTCAGATAGCCAGAGTGCCACATAGTTGATAAAAAATCCAGTCTATCGTCGAAGACAAAGCACATCAGAAGGCGATACCATTTCACTCGCTGGGCAGTGGAGGATGGTGATATGTGCTTGGAGAAGATAGAGGGTGCAAAGAACCCGGCAGACATGTTGACGAAATGTGTTGATGTTGGGAAGCTGAGGTTATGTAAAACCTCGGTTGGTATTCTGTAGTTGTTACTACAGATGTTACGGTGCGGTAAAGATGTTGATGATGAAGATATTTTTTTTGAGAATGTATTTATTGGATGACTGAGTCAGTCTCCAAGTGGGAGAATTGTTAAGTAGTGGAGCCTGATTAATAGATATAATTGTTTACGCGGTTTAACCTATTTATTCTCTATTTTAGGCTTTCCTATTAATTCTCTATTTTAGGTTTTCCTATTTATTTTCTGTAACCAAAAATACTCCGATTTATTAATATAAATATACCTCACCGCCGTGGAAGTTTACTCACGGGGTGTTACCACGAAATATTGGGTTTTCTCTTTCTCTCTCTAGATCTCTCATCTCTTTCTCTTGAAAGTTCTTGTGTTCTTTATTCATCTAGTGTGTGTGCGTGAATTCGATCCTAACACAAGCGACTCTGCCTCTGAAGAGTTGGAGGAGATGAAGTCGATTTCAAAGAAACTGGAAGAGGAAACAGGAGCATATTTTAAGGCAGCCATGGATCTGGTGCGAGTTTAGAAGAGAAGAAAGGGGAGGAGAAGAAAGAAGAGAGAAAAGGGGAGAGAGGAAATAAATAGGGAAGAATAAGGTAATAAAGAGAAGGAAAGCGCGGAAAAATTAAAAAGGAACAAAGAATAAGAAGAATATAACTAGAGGAAAGAGAAAACTTAACCAAATATATGAAATTCGGTAAATACGGGTATTAAATAATAATAGGCACTAAATAAGGTATCCTCAGATACTAAACAAAGTAATTCCCAGACAATTTCAAAGATAACAAACCTTTCTTCAAGCAGAGGTTTTATGAAAATGTTTGCTACCTGATTTTCAGAATCAATAAATTCAAGTACGAAATCTCCATTTTCAACATGATCACGAATAAAATGATGATTAATGTCAATATGTTCAGCTCAAGAATGAAGCACAGTATATTTAGATAGACTGATGGCACTAGTATTATTACAAAAAATAGGTACCCCTTCAAAAGATAAAGTATAATCAAGTAATTGGTGCATCATCCATAAAAGTTGAGTACCACATCTTTCTACAACCAGGTATTAAGATTCAGTGGTAGATAAATCCATGGAAGTTTGTTTCTTAATGTGACAGGAAATAAGAGAATTTCCTAAACATTGACATGTTCCACTAGTGCTTTTCGTGTACTTTTTATCGCCTTCAAAATCATCATCTGAATATCCAATGAGATCAAAATTTTTAGAAAAAGGATACCACAACCCCATATCAGTTGTGCCAATGAGATATCTTACGATACGTTTAACGGCCGTGAGATGGGATTTTTTTCAGAGCTGATTGAAATCTAGCACACTTGTAGTCGCTGAACATGATATCAGGAAGACTAGCAGTGAGATAAAGTAATGAGCCAATAATTCCTCGATATAATCTCTCATCAATGTCTTTCCTTGGTAATATAGTGTCACAGAATGTGGATGGACTCATAGGAAATCCAAAAGTTTTACCTTTTTCAAGACCAAATTTCTTGATGAGTTCCTTTGCATATTTACCTTGATTGATGAAGATACCTTTTTCTGATTGCTTAGTTTGTAGAACGAGGAAAAACGATAGCTCTCCCGTGAGACTCATTTCAAATTCTCCTTTCATAACATTTGCAAAGTTCTCACAAAGAAGAGGGTCAGAGCTACCAAAAATGATGTCATTGACCTAAATTTGAACAATAAGAATACAGGAATTAGATTTCTTTGTAAATAGAGAGTGTCAATCTTACATAGCTGAAAATCATTTTTAATAGGGAAGGTGCTTAGGCGTTCATACCAAGCTTTGGGAGCTTGTTTAAGACCATATAGAGCTTTGGAAAGTTTAAAAACATAATTGGGACGGGATGTATTTTCAAAACCAAGAGGTTGTTTTACAAAAATTTCCTCTTTTATAAGACCATTTAAGAAAGCGCTTTTAACATTCATTTGAAAGAGTTTGAATTTTTTAAAAGATGCATAGGCTAATAAAATTCGAATTGATTCTAACCTTGCTATGGGAGAAAACATTTCATCATAGTCAATTCCTTCTTGTTGGGAGTAGCCTTGAGCAACTAAGCTTATTTGTTTTGAATGACGTTTCCATCTTCGTTGACTTTGTTGCGAAACACCCATTTAGTTCCGATAACTGAGTAGTTTTTTTGTCTTTCAATGAGAGTCCAGATTGTATTTCGTTAAAATTGTTCAAGTTCTTCTTTCATGGAATGTATCCAAGATTCATCTTCCAAAGCTTCATTTATTTGTTTTGGTTCTATTTGCGAAATAAGAGCTAAAGAAGCTTGTTTTCTAAGAGATGATCTTGTTTGGATTTTATCATTAGGTTTTCCCAAGATGAAATTTTCAGGATAGCTAGCATTTTGTATCCATTCCCTAAGGAAGTTCCCTTTATCTCCTGGAGTAGTCGACTCTGCTTCGAAAGTAGCCGACTCAACAGTAGTTGTTTCCAGGGGTGCTTTTTAGACTTTTTCTGTAATTTTAATTTGACTGATTTTATCATCATTCGCCTCACTTTCCTGCATTCTTGGATTAGTATCATCAAATACCACATGAACATATTCTTATACACTTAAAGTTTTTTTTTATCAAAAACACGAAAAGCTCTACTAAGAGGAGCATAGCCTAGGAAGTTACCTTTATCACTTCTTGGTTCGAACTTATCGAGATTATTCTTACCATTGTTGTGAATGAAACACTTGCATCCAAAAGGATGAAAATAGCTTATGTTTGTTTTTTTACCTTTCCAGAGTTTGTATGGAGTGTTTTTTAGTATAGGTCTTATCAATTACCTGTTTAAAATGTGACAAGCAGTACTTACAACTTCTGCCCAAAAGTGATCTGGAAGACTATGATCGAGCAATATGGTTCTTGTTGTATCTTGTAGAGAGTGATTCTTTCTCTCTACTACTCCATTTTGTGTTTGTGATCTAGGTGAAGAAAAATATTGAGTAAATCCATTTTGATCATAGAATTCTTCAAAAGATTTGTTCTCAAGTTCACTGACATGGTCACTGTGAATGGTTGTTATATAGTATTCAACTTCTCTTTGAACTTTTATACAAAATGATTTTACCTCCAATACTGGCAGTTCTAGTAGGACCAAATATGTCCATATGAAGGAGTTGAAGGGGTTTAGCAGTACTTACAATATCTTTTCCTTTGAACGATGACCGAGTTTGCTTACCAAGTTGGCATGCATCACATACATGATCTTTTACAAACTTCAGTTTTGGTAAGCCAATTACTAACTCAAGTTTAAATAGTATTTCAATAGCATGCATACTTGCATGATCAAGCTTCTGATGCCATAGCCAAGGATCACTAGTAAATACAGTAAGACATGTAAGAGATGGAAAAGCAACATTATTTAGCACATATATATTATTTACTCGATCTTTGACAAGGGTGAGATTTTTCTCAGGATGTTTGATGATGAAGCTAGTTGTATTGAAGTTAACTTGAAAACCGGCATCACATAGTTGTCTAACACTCAGAAGATTGTGTTTGAGTCCTTCAACCAAATATACTTTGATTAGATCACATGATGAACTTAGGATGATAGTTTTGACTCTTGTTACTTATCCTTTAGCATTGTCTCTGAATCTAACGCATTTCTTTCTTTCCACACATATGTCTGGAGCATCCACTGTCAAGTACCCACATTGCTTTCCCGTAGGTTTTCTTAGACTTCTCCTGCAAAACAATAAATTTAGTTTCTTTTAGGTACCCAAGTATTTTTGGGTCCTTGATTATTAGAGGTTTTTGGTTACCAGACCCATTTTTTGGAAGAATATATTCTACATTTACAAGATTTATGACCAATGTCACCACAAGTATGGCAAGTGACTTTAATAGAAGTTTCAGATGAATGAGAATTCGAAATAGATCTGCAGGGGTTATAGTTTTTAGAATTTCTTCTATAGTGCATTGTTCTGTTGGATTTGACAGAGCTGTTACTTGAAGATTTTGTAACACTATTCAATTGTATTTTAACTTCTTCCAACTCTTCTGTTAGTAAATCAATTTTAATCTAACTGGATTCCAGAAGTATTTGCCAGTCTTTCTTTTCTCGAGCAATGTTAGTATACTCATTAATAATTTTATGTAACTCATCTGCAACCGTGTCCAAAGAGTTTTTTAAATCATTAAAATTAGAGTAGTTATAAGATTTTACCTCACTAGTTTCGCCAAGCGCCATGAAATATAGATCGGCCATTTCATCATAATCATCGTTAGTTGTTTCTCCTTGTTCCCAAGCTCCGAGGCTCTTTGAATCTTCATTTCTGCGATTTCTTCTTCTCCTTCGTTTTGGACAATTTTGTTTAATATGTCCAGGTTCTCCATAGTAGTAGCACCAATCATTTCGTTTGAACTCGTTTTTCTTAAACTCAAGTTGAGGTCATTGTTTTCTTTGTCTGAGCATTTGTCTTACTCCACGATTTATGAGGGACATTTCTTCGTCTTAATTTTCATATCCTTCCTCTCCAATTTCAGATGTCTCAGCCGTAAAGGCCACAATATTCTTTTTATCATCCTTATGGCACCTGTTAATGTGATTTTGTTCATAGGCCATTAAGTTACCTCGAAGCTCATCATATATCATATTTTGCAAGTCTCCATCTTCAAGAATAAAAGATTTTGTTTCCCAAGCCTTAGAAAGACTTCTAACAAGTTTGCTATCTTGCAATGAGTTTGAGTACACCATTCCCACAGATTTTAGTTCACAGACAAATTTGCTAAACCTTGAGAACATGGATTCAACATTCTCATCGTCAGCCATTTTGACAATTCATATTCATTTACAAGTGAGCTGATTCGGGCTTCCTTGACTTTAGTTGTTCCCTCATAGGTCACTTCAAGTTTTTCCCACATCTTTCGCTCACTTCAAGTTTGTCCCACATCTTTCGCAGTTTTACATGATTTTATCATATTCTGCTCCGCTTAATGCACAGTATAACAAACTTATAGCTCTAGCATTAGTCTAAATTACCTATTTTTGTTTCTTGGTGATATCGAAGGATTTAGGATCAAAAGGCTTTTTGATTTCGTCCTTCATAGTTAATCCAGGAATTGGCTTTGGTCTTTCTTGATGACTATCCAGGCTTAATGGTCATTTGAAGAAACAAAGATTTTGAACCTATCTTTCCAGTGAGAAAAATGTTGTTCGTTGAAGTAGGGCAGTCAATGAGAGGAGTGTCCATCTTGAAGTAATGCACCAGGGATTTAGTAGTGTGGCATTTGGTCTTTACTCATTTGTGGTTAAACACTTATTCAGTGAGATTTGCTCTGATACCAACTGATAGTTAAGGGGGTGAATTATATAAAACTCTTAGTCGACTTCCTGAAAACGTTAGTTGACTATCCTGCAGATTAGTATATAAGTAGATAAGAATGATAGTTTGCAGTAAGTAAAGAACACAAGAAATTTTATACTTGTTCGGATTACCAATGTGGTGCCTAGTCCAGACCCCTTTGGGTTTCAAGGGCTTTCCTTAAGAGCTTTTCGATGTCTTGAGTTACAACAATTCAAAACTTGATTCTGTCTGATATGCAAATCAAATTTCTATATGACACTGCCTCAACTTGTAAACATACACTCAGATTCTCTCTTTTTATTTTCTTTTCAATTGTATCACTCAAGTGTTTACAAAGATTTATGAAATATAAAAGAAGACTGTATGCAAATCTCAAGTGAAGTTGCGTGATTTCTTTTTCTTTTGAGGTCTTCATTTATAGGTTGAGTGTTGAGGCGTATTTTAGCTCTATTTGGAAAACCTAAGGGGAATTTCCTTCAATCAAGGTTTTTGTAATGATACCTTGATTGAGCATGTAATCATTTGATTTGCTTTGACGTGCCAAGTTGATTTCTTCCTTGAATCAGAAGTTGGCTAGTTGTCATCTGTTGATTTCTTTTGATCTTGTTTACTTCTTTTCTCATGTAAAAATCTGCTTCCTTTTTTGGTGCGACCGCTTCCTTTGTTAGTGAAATTTTCCTTCTAGTTGTGAGATTTAAATTTTGTTGATTGTTTATTCAATCACTGTTGATACTCCTTTACATTGATACTTTGCTTTTCCTTTTTGAAGTTCAGTATCCATAGTGACTTCATTGTCCCTTATTTCTTGCGATGTGATTTGTCCTTGATTTGCTGTGACTACATAATCCCTGATTTATTGCGATGAAATTTATCTTGATTTTTTTGTTTTGTCTGCCTCCTATATACTTCCTTTTTTTCCTATCATTATTCAAAATATGTCAAGTTAACAGATTCTAATTTCACTCGAGGTATTGTTGTTGAGACAAGAGTTGAGGAACACTTTTATGCTTTGAGAGAAAATACTTGAAGTTTACATAAGAAGGGGAAAGAGATGTCTACTTCAAGTCGTGTTGATGAAGTACGATTAACAATATAATGATAAAAAAGAAATATAAGATTTTGCCAATCTTGTAAAATTAGAGTAGAGTAGAGTTTAGAAGAACAAGAAATAGATGTTGAAAGATCATTAAATTTGATTTGTTTATCCTATGATCTAAAGAGGATTTTTTTGATACCTATCTTCTAGATTTTAATAAGAACTGCTTATATA
The DNA here is from genome assembly GCA_027704765.1 of Solanum habrochaites. Lineage (NCBI taxonomy): Eukaryota > Viridiplantae > Streptophyta > Magnoliopsida > Solanales > Solanaceae > Solanum > Solanum habrochaites. Next base: position 52,132,461 of record JAKWJA010002498.1, read on the forward strand.
TTTCTATGTTTATTTTGGTTGTTTTTCTTTAGAAATTGTGTTTCACGCTTTAACCAAAGCAATGCATTGTCACTTTTTTTTTTCACTTCACACTTTCTTCAACACTAAAGGGTCGTTTGGTAGAGTATATTAACAAAAACAATGCTTGTATTAGCTTTGTTTATTAGTAGTACCTTGGTTGGTACCTTTTTTTTCATGCTATGTATAACTAATATTTGCATTAATAATGCACTCTATTATGTATTGGGAATTATATTAGTAATACCGTTGATTTCTAAGTATCATTAATGCAAAAGAATTTAATGCATACATTACACTTTAATGACACAAATACCCCTAAAAGTCACATTTACATCTTTTTCACTATAATTTGATTCTGTGAAGAATATTTTTATAAATAAATATTTTTGTACAATATATGTTATTTTTAATACACCAAACCAAACAATGCATAAGAAATAATGAATGGACAACTAATGCAAGCATTACTAATACAAGTACTGCTAATACACTATATTTAACATTATTGTATAAGGTCTACCAAATGACCCCTATTTTATAATGACTTTATAACTATGAATACACTCAAAAAGATGAAATTTTGTCAAATACAATTGTGATGATAAATTTAGATTGAATGTCTTCTCATTAGTCTAAAATAAGGAAAATGAATATAAAGGATAAAGCGAAATGAAGACCTGTATTTGGGGATCACAGGGAATTCGACGGTCAATTTCGTTGGGCGAAATAGGAGAAGTGTCAGGATATGTCATGGGAAGAGGAGAGGTTCAGTATCATCGTCCAAGTAGCTCTCTCGGTTGGGCCACCAAGGTTTTTCCCAGGCATTAATTTTCGTATTTTTGGTGTTACCCGCCGTTCACTTCTCCATCGGAGAATTCTCGAAATTCTATACGCGTCGGTGGAAGCGGCATTAGCAGCACCGACGAAGTTGAAAGGGAAAAGGATGGGTCAGAGGCGGTGTTTCAACGAATAGAGATGGGGTTAGAATGAGGAAATGAGAATATAACAATGGAGAACTTGGGAAGGCTGACAATGAGAGAAATAGTTTTTTTTTTGTAATTTTAATTAGCATATATTAATTAAATTACAAATAAAACAAAAGAACTGAAAAATACTCTTATTTTGACCGAATTAATGTTACATACCAAACTTTATAGATGATTTTTTTACGCCTTACACTATTTAATAGTGTATTTTTAAGATATATATGTGTCCACGTGTACACTTTACTATTTATAATTATGATATATATTTTATGTCCACGTGGACACATATATTCCTTTAAAATCCATTATTAAATTGTGTAGGGGTAAAAAGTCCTTTGCAAAGTTTGGAATCGTTACAACAATGTCGGTCAAAGTTTGAATATATTTCATACTTTTTTTCCTAAAATAAAGTATAAGATTTCTATGAATATTATATGATAGAAAACATGTTTATAAAAGATTAATATTATAAATTTGATGTCATAAATTATGAAAATATTTGTCAGAGAGATAACTATCGATCTAACTAAAAAATAAATGATTTATAATGTGAAATATCAAGTCAATACTACTAAAATGAATGAAATTGAAAATATAACATAAGTTCTAAATTCGTAAATAAATTTAACGTAATACTCTTATGTCAAATTTCAACATAACCTACATTAATGTGATTTAAAAGAACATAAAAACGTAAATATATAATCTTATCTAACAAGAATTTTCCTTCAATAAAAAAACTAGAGTACTAACAAAATTATGCTACTAAAATAAATAAATAAAATAGATAATAAGAGAAATCACATAATATAAATAATAACGACATTTTTAGAATGATAAAAATAAAAAGAAAATCATATATTACTGCTATATAGAAGAGCCATGAGAAGGACGGCCAATGACATTTTATTAATTTTAACTTCATTTAAGGGCAAAATAATAATTGTGTAATTTATGGTCAAAATGAAAAATCTAGAATAATCCATACATGTCTTAATTTTTGTTTTGGACTCATAAGGATATTATTGTAATTTTGTTTAAATGAAGAGTTTCTATTAATTAAACAAACAATAATGAATGTTAAGCTTGTTTTTACATACTTTTGAAAGAAAATTTTGAACTAATTAAAATAAAATGTGTTTGAATAATTAATATTTTTCTATTTATTTTTCTATTAATATATTTATTTTTTTTCTATTTCTATTATATAGAAAAGCCAAGTTGAGGACGACCAAGGGTAATTTTGTCATTTCACAAATATTCTAGAATGTTTGTTTTTACGTTGTGGCACCCAAAAAGTGGTAATAGATTTATAATAACAATACAACCAAATATATTTTCTTAAATGATATGTGTATCCTAATGATTTGGCATTTAATTTGTACCCACATTTTTTAAAGTTTTTTTTTTGTGTGTGTGAAATTTTCATTAAATCGAAAATATCTATTAAATAATGGCATTGTAGTAATTTTTATATTATTTAACGGTGAAATAATAATTATATAATTAATGAACGAAATGAAAATCTAGAAGAATTCATAATAATTGTGTCGAAATGAAGAGTTTCTATTAATTAACTTTTTACAAACAATAATAAATGCTAAGATTGTTTTGACATGTTTTTGAAAGAAAATTTTGAACTAATTTAAAATAAAATGTATTTGAAGAGTTAATATTTTTGTTCCTAAAAATACTTTAAAGAATTATTGCGTAAACATAGTTTTAATATTTGTCACAGAATATGATAACTAAATCTGTATCTTGATTATTAATATAATCTTTAAAATGGTGTATCAATATTTTTAGTTAATTTGAAGATATATAAAATTATATTTACGTGACTAAAAGAATGAACAATGTTTAACTATTTAACAGGGAAAATTTATATAGAATATTTTCTTATATCAAATATGATAAACTATCTGACAGGGAAAATTTGACAATAGAAAAAATTAATATTCAAATTCTAAGGAATATTAAGTATTAAAATACAAACTAAAGAAGAATGAATAGTTAAAAAATAAAAAATAAAAATGTCAATAGAAAAGGGCTTGAGAAATATAGAGGACGAAAAAAGTTAAAAAATAAATAATAACTTGGGAAAAAAACAAGTATATTGGTTATTTTGTGAGGGTTAAGATTCAAAGTTTCTTTTACGATATGATATTTAGAATGTAGTATCAAAAAAATTATTAATGCAATTTAGAATATAACATTATGTCAGTTGTTATCATATATAGAAATAAAATTACTTTAATGATTGTTTTTATTTTTGTGGAGTTCGAAATCAATATATTAATAAATATTATTAAAATTTAGAATGTAACATTATGATAATTGGTATTGGATATAGAAATAAATTTGATTTCATGATTGTTTTTATTATTGTAGAGGCTAGAAATCAAGTTTTTAATAAATACTTTCAATATTAATACCAAAAATATATATAAGTATTTCTATTAGCGGAGAAAATAATGAAATTTATCACAAAATTTACAGACAAGGCAAACTACAAAAACATTATAAATAAGTTGAAGCAATAGAGATTTGAAAGACTTTAAATCGATCTTTACGAATTGATTGATCAATGATTAATATTTTATCTTATGAAAGCTTATGGTACAAATATTACAAAAAGAAGATGATAATATTGTAGAAAATAGATATAACTTGCAAAATATATGAAGATCGATGAACTTTTTCAAATATATCAACATTTTATATATTCCTTAAATGTGAAATATTTTAACTCATAAAATAATGCAATTCTCTATTTCCTTGCCGCTAAGATATTTTTGGAATTCAACTTTTTTAATTTGGATTATAAACGACACATTTATGTCGTATGAACATTTGAAAAATATTATTAAGTAATATATTGAAGTTGTTTACTGTAAAATTAATTTGTCACAGTATTATATATCATATACTTAGGAAACTTTCAAAATAGATAAACTAAGGATTGACCTTTATATAATAGTGAATTGCATTTTTTAGCCTTGATTTCTACTTCTTACAATCTTGAATTATGATAAATTAGTTTCATTGGTTTAGAGGAAGAAGCATATTAAGTATTATATTATGAATGTTTTACAATTTATAAATAAATATTTTCTCAATTAATATCAATACTTGAATTTTAGAATTAAGTTACTTTATGACATTATTTATATCAAAATTTTGGTTATAATCGACTACATATTGATTAAAAAAAACTATGCATTTTCATTTTAAATTTTGTTAAACAGCAAAATAGTTTTTTTTAAAAAAAATGTTTATTTGACTTAAAATTAAGTTTTTTTTTTTTTGTAAAATTACTTTTGAAACTCATGGGCTAAAACAAACCATAGATGTTCATATGTCATATGATTATAAATCTTCTTACTAAGAATAAAATGTACATTTAAAAGTCAAAATATTATTAAATATACTAATACATCATTCTTTTGAAATTGACTTCTGAGAATTTTCATAGTTTTAAGAGTTAATTACATTATATTTCTACTCTTTTTTTCAATTACAAAAAAAATCTTAGAAATAAAAAATTTAGATGTATCAGCAGACATGCAGATACATCGGTCATGGTATATTGTCATTCAGCAAACATGCAGACACATAGCTCATGGATGAATCCGAGAGGAGAGAGCTATATTTGAGAGGGGATATGGATGTACCCGAGAGGAGAGATATGTATCCAAGAGACGATAGAGATGTATTGAAGAGGGGATGAAGATAGAGATGTATTGAAGAGGGGATGAAGATGCATTCGAGAGAGTATATGTATGTATTCGAGAGGAGAAAGTTATGTACCTAATAGAGGAGAGAGATGTATCTGATACGAATTTTTGTAATTTTTTTAAATGCTAGAAAATTTTAAAAATTATAATATTACGTGAATTTAGGTGTAAAAAAGTTAAAATTGTAAAGATAATTTATTATATTGGGCCCGTGAACGGGCCTTCAATTATATAGTATATATATTTTATATAGAAGAGTGAATGGAAGGACGACCAGGGGCAAAAATGAAATTTATTCTAACAAAAATCTATTAAGAAAGATAATAAATAATTCTATAAATCTCTTTCTTTATATAAAGTGAATAATGATCAAGGGTAAAAATGTAATTTCGCCCTAACAAAAATCTACATAGAATGATAAGTAGAAAATTAAATAGTTGTAGAAACATCTTAAGTTATTGTTATTACTTCACTATCTTTTCTTTTATGAATTATTGTGATATCTATTTTGTTATTACTGTATTTTACTATTACTTTAGTTTAATTCTTAATATTTTTTCTATTAATTATGCTTATCAAAAAATGCCAACTTTTTACATAAAAATTTATCATGAATTAATTATTTTCATCTTTATTTTGGCTCTAATTAATATACTTGAAAATAAATAAGTGTGATAAAAATTAATAATATATATATCATATTGAAATTAAAGAAAAAGATGTTAAAAAGTAATTTTATAAATAAAAATGAATAGGATGATATACTTGTATTAAAGATGACTAAGAATTAAAATGTAATTTCATTCTAAAAAAAATCTATCAAGAATAAATAATTCTAGAAACGTCTTTTTATATATGAAGTAAATGATGATCAAAAGTTAAAAAAAAAATAACTTCATACAAACAAAAATCTGCCAATAACAAAAAAAATTAAAATGGTTCTAGAAATATCTTTAGTTATTACTATTAGTATTACCTCAATTTTTGGTATTTCTCCATTTGTTTTTATGAATTATTGTTATATTTATTCATTTTATGAAAGTAAATAAATTATGATTACGATTAGCTCTTAATAATTCTATATCAAATATTATATTAGATGGAATCAATCAATATAAAACTTAAATTTATACGTATATTTAAATTTTTTGTATTAAAATATTTTTAAATTTTGTGATCTTAAATATGGGATATAAAAAAAATTAAAATTCAGAAGTTATTTTCTTTTTGAGATGAAATGAAAAAATAAGTTCATACAAATTGAAAAGGAGGGATTATATATTAAAAATAAAATATATTTGTGTTATTATTAAAATGACCTTTCATATATTTTTGTAAAAAAATTATTTTGGTTTCCTTATATAAATTTGTGCATATATGTGGAGTTTTAAAGATTTGAATATTTTAATATAAAAATATAATGATTTGAAACTTTAATTCTTCGTTTTAATTTCTAATTTGTTGTTTATTTAAACTTTAAACATTACATATTTATTATATAGAAGATTGAATGGAAGGACGACCAGGGGCAAAAATGAAATTTATTCTAACAAAAATCTATTAAGAAAGATAATAAATAATTCTATAAATCTCTTTCTTTATATAAAGTGAATAATGATCAAGGGTAACAATGTAATTTCGCACTAACAAAAATCTACATAGAATGATAACTAGAAAATTAAATAGTTGTAGAAACATCTTAAGTTATTGTTATTACTTCACTATCTTTTCTTTTATGAGTTATTGTGATATCTATTTTGTTATTACTGTATTTTATTATACTTTAGTTTAATTCTTAATATTTTTTCTATTAATTATGCTTATCAAAAAATGCCTACTTTTTACATAAAAATTTATCATGAATTAATTATTTTCATCTTTATTTTGGCTCTAATTAATATACTTGAAAATAAATAAGTGTGATAAAAATTAATAATATATATATCATATTGAAATTAAAGAAAAAGATGTTAAAAAGTAATTTTACAAATAAAAATGAATAGGATGATATACTTGTATTAAAGATGACTAAGAATTAAAATGTAATTTCATTCTAACAAAAATCTATCAAGAATAAATAATTCTAAAAACATCTTTCTATATATGAAGTAAATGATGATCAAAGGTTAAAAAAATGTAAGTTCATACAAACAAAAATCTGCCAATAACAAAAAAATTAAAATGGTTCTATAAATATCTTTAGTTATTACTATTAGTATTACCTCAATTTTTGGTATTTCTCCATTTGTTTTTATGAATTATTGTTATATTTATTCATTTTATGAAAGTAAATAAATTATGATTACGATTAGCTCTTAATAATTCTATATCAAATATAATATTAGATGGAATCAATCAATATAAAAGTTAAATTTATATGTATATTTAAATTTTGTGTATTAAAATATTTTTAAATTTTGTGATCTTAAATATGCGATATAAAAAAAATTAAAATTCGAAAGTTATTTTCTTTTTGAGATGAAATAAAAAAATAAGTTCATACAAATTGAAAAGGAGGGATCATATATTAAAAATAAAATATATTTGTGTTATTATTAAAATGACCTTTCATATATTTTTTTAAAAAAAATTATTTGGGTTTCCTTATATTAATTTGGGCATATATGTGGAGTTTTAAAGATTTGAATATTTTAATATAAAAATATAATGATTTGAAAACTTTAATTCTTCGTTTTAATTTCTAATTTGTTGTTTATTTAAACTTTAAACATTACATATTTATATATTATATAGAAGAGTGAATGGAAGGACGACCAGGGGTAAAAATGTAATTTATTCTTACAAAAATCTATTAAGAAAGATAATAAATAATTCTATAAATCTCTTTCTTTATATAAAGTGAATAATGATCAAGGGTAAAAATGTAATTTCGCACTAACAAAAATCTACATAGAATGATAACTAGAAAATTAAATAGTTGTAGAAACATCTTAAGTTATTGTTATTACTTCACTATCTTTTCTTTTATGAATTATTGTGATATCTATTTTGTTATTACTGTATTTTACTATTACTTTAGTTTAATTCTTCATATTTTTTCTTTGAATTATGCTTATCAAAAAATGCCTACTTTTTACATAAAAATTTATCATGAATTAATTATTTTCATCTTTATTTTGGCTCTAATTAATATACTTGAAAATAAATAAGTGTGATAAAAAATAATAATATATATATATATATCATATTGAAATTAAAGAAAAAGATGTTAAAAAGTAATTTTACAAATAAAAATGAATAGGATGATATACTTGTATTAAAGTTGACTAAGAATTAAAATGTTATTTCATTATAACAAAAATCTATCAAGAATAAATAATTATAGAAACATCTTTCTATATATGAAGTAAATGATGATCAAAGGTTAAAAAAAATAACTTCATACAAACAAAAATCTGCCAATAACAAAAAAATTAAAATGGTTCTAGAAATATCTTTATTTAATACTATTAGTATTACCTCATTTTTGGTATTTCTCCATTTGTTTTTATGAATTATTGTTATATTTATTCATTTTATGAAAGTAAATAAATTATGATTACGATTAGCTCTTAATAATTCTATATCAAATATAATATTAGATGAAATCAATCAATATAAAACTTAAATTTATATGTATATTTAAATTTTGTGTATTAAAATATTTTTAAATTTTGTGATCTTAAATATGCGATATAAAAAAAATTAAAATTCAGAAGTTATTTTCTTTTTGAGATGAAATTAAAAAATAAGTTCATACAAATTGAAAAGGAGGGATCATATATCAAAAATAAATTATATTTGTGTTATTATTAAAATTACCTTTCATATACTTTTTTTTTAAAAAATTATTTTGGTTTCCTTATATTAATTTGTGCATATATGTGCAAAATATAATGATTTGAAAACTTTAATTCTTCGTTTTAATTTCTAATTTGTTGTTTATTTAAACTTTAAACATTACATATAAAAGAAGCTTAAAATATCAATGTAATAATTGAAGATATTTTTAGAAAAACATAATTAAAAATCGTAATGAAATTTGGTTGATTTCTTTATTTTTATTTGAACAAAAGAAAATTGCATATATTGTTTGAAAGTGATGTAAGAACTAGAAAGTACTATGAATCACAATAAAATAACAACTAAAAATATGTGAAAATCATATAAGAAATTCCATTTACTTTCCAAAAATCACTTGTATCATATAAAATGAAACAGATGGAATAACATATATTATTTAAAAATGACATAAAAGGTAAATACATAACAATTTAAAATATTTTACAAAAAAACACAGATAAAAAATTAGTATATTTTTTCAATTTTCATTCATGGCACATAAATTGGAAGAAAATAATTACGAAAAATTACATGAATTAATACATTTTGAAAAATAATTACTGATTTTAGCGATATTTTTTGTTTATTACCATTTATAGAAATACTGTGATAAATCTGTAATATGTATTAAATGTGAATTATGTATGCAATATATTTGAATTATAATTGTTTTTAAAATATCTTATGTTTGTTTGGTAAAAAATTGTCATATTGTATTATAAGTGTAGTAAAATATGCGATAAATGCATTATCCATCATTAAAACTTGTATTATATGTGAATAATAAATTGTTTTTTATAATATGTATTAAACTTGTATTATAAACGAATTAAAAGTGATCAAGTTAAAAAAAATATTGCTATAAATGATAAATATTTTTCTATCATAGTATATTTATGTAAGTTTCCCTAATAATTATCATACGTTGGGCCGCGCTGGCGCAGACACTTAATATCTAGTATTTATATAAAAGAACCTTAGGCCCGCCTACATGGCGCTACCACAAGCAATAATTTCCTTTTAAATTTATTTATTTCCAAAACTAGTCTTCATCTTTCATGAAAAGATGTAACTTTAATAAAGAGTTGTCACTTCTATCAAAAGTTGTGCCTTTAGTGAAGAGTTGCGACCTTTATCAAAAGTTGTGAATTTAATGAAGAGTTGTGACATTAATGAAGAATTGCGACTTTTATTAAAAGTTGTAACTTCTATGAAAAGTTGCGACTTTAAGAAAAAGTTGCAACTTTATGAAAAGTTTGTGACATTTATGAAAGGTAGTGAACTTTCTGAAAGGTTGCACCTTTTCAAAATAGTTGTAACCTGTATGATAAGGCACAATAAACATTTTTTCACACTACCCTTTGTTGTCTATAAATAAAAGTATTTCCTCTCATTTTAAAACAACAAAAATTCTAATTTTCTTCTACTTTCGTAAAATTAAATATTTTTGTACTTTGCTCCTTTTAGTGACTTACTAACACCACTTTTTTTTATCAATAAGTTGGTGAATAAAATCGTTTCATCCTGCAAGGATGTAATTCTTTAAACCTCTTGTATTGAAGTGAAATCATTTTCTTAAGGATATATTGTGTATTCAGTGGACTCGATTTTTTTCTTTCTATTTCATTTTATTTCCTGGTATGTTTTTACACTCATTAATTTATGTTTATGATATTAATTGGTGTTTTTGAGTACATGTTTTAAACTTTGTTTTATTATGTTTCTGCAAAGTTATTTTCTCCGATTATATTGAAAATATACACATATAGTACGTATCCTTATTGTACAAAAAATAATTATTGTAAAAGCACTATACATAAGCTTACATATTATCTTTTTTTACATGAATATGAAATTTCTCACTTATCAATTGAAGAAATTCATTACGCAAGTTCAAAAGTTATAATTGCTTTCATGTGCAGGAATAATTTCTTTTTTGAATATGTTAACAAAACTTCAAATTTTCTCCTTATACATATATCACAATTTTATAATCTATGCAACTTAAATGTTTCTTTTTATTACGAAACATCTTTGTATATATATATTCATATTTTGTTCTTTATTTTCCTTTCAATGTTGATTAAAGAACCAATGATTTATTGTATCGTGAATAATTCATTCATTAGATGTTCTTGACTTATGTGATAATGATAAATAATTAAATTCATGTTGGAATATTGCTAATACTTTTTTAGGAACCTATTTTTCTATTATTTTTAATGTATGGATATTAGTAAGAAATTATTTGCAAGTTCAATGCAATTATTGTTTATGACCACGCGAAGCGTGAGAAAATTACCTAGTTTAAAAAATAATACTCCATTTGTCCCAATTTATGTGACACATTTCAAATGTCAAGATTTAAACAAGTATATCTTTGATCGTAATTTTTCATATATTATTAAATATTTTCAATTATTAATTATTGTGATTTATAATATTTTATGTAGTTATCAAATAAATATAAATTTCATTTTTAAAAATATGAAAAGTTCATGAGCAAATTCTCGATTAATCTTAAATTGGGTGACTCTCGTAAAGCGAATTGTGTCACATAAATTGGGATAGAGGGAGTAGAATTTAAGATTAAATCAAATCAAAAAATAAAAATAATAAATTAAAAAGTCATCAACTTCTAATTACATCATGTAATTAACAACAATTCATAGTCCTTCACTGAGAATTGGAGAGTGTAATTACCCATGATAATTACACCGAATTACCTGTTAATCAAATAATTACATAATCAGCCAAATCTAATGACTCAACCGGCTAGTGATATTATCCGTTTTGGGCCTATGCACGCACAACTTAAAAATGCATTACTAGTTGGCACTGTCTACTTGCATATATACAGAGCATCTCTTCAATGTTTTTTTGATGTGAGAATTCTAATTTTAATTTTATTACCTTAATTACACATTTAGAGTTTTAAATTTTTATAGGACGTAAGTGCTTAAATTGGCTAATACCTGCCCCACTCTAATATATATATGTAACCTTGTTGCTATTTCTTTTGAGACACAATTACTATCAGTTTTATGAATTCCTACTAAGAGTAAAGGTTCTCTTCCAACACAAAAATAACAACATTCAAAGTAAGCAAATAAATCTCCACATCAATCAAAGTAAACGCTATACTATTTCTATAATTTGTTGTAGCCAATAAATATATGGAGCTAGCTAGGATGAAACGACAACATAGATATGCATATGAAGCGAATGAAAATAGGTTAACACATTTATTGAAATATTAATAATTAGAACATCAACATTATGTATATATATGTGAGCAAAATTGAACTATATACAATTTCTTTTCAAATTAATGAATCCACCAATCAATCATCAGGAATAACAACAACGGTGTCCTCGATCATTCTCGGTCAAACTTAAATTGGTTGATTCTCGTAAAGCGAAATGTGTCACATAAATTGAAATAGAGGGAGTAAAATTTACAATTAAATTACATCAAAACATAAAAAAAATAAATTAAAAAGTCATCAGCTTGTAATTACATCATTTAAATAACAACACCTCGTAGCCCTCACTGAGAATTGGAGAGTGTAATTACCTAATGCTAATTACACCTAATTATCTGCTAACAAAAGAATTACATGATCAGCCAAATGTAACAACTCAGCCCGCTATTTAAAGAATTCCAAAATTCCTATTTCACAACACACCTCTAACTCACGATGCTAAGAAAATACGCTTTATGACAAGATCGATTTCAGGAGTTCTACTCACCCAAATGTAATTTTATAAAGTTGTACGGGTTCTTTAATGAGTTATCTAACTACTCAAGCAATCAAATTCATAAATGATTTCCCTACATCTCAATGACTCTGATTTCATCCAAATCTGGACTAGGTTGAGAAATTTCAAGTTACTATAAAAAAATTTTAACCCCAGATTGTTCCAACGTTGGCTTTTTTATAATGACGGAACCTGATCATTACATAATATAAGGAGAAAAATAAAGCATAATTAGAGATTGTTTTTGCCAGATTTTTGTAACTTTGACTTGTGTTAGTAACTTAACTACTTTGCTAGAATTTTTTAAATTTTGATTTGTATAAATAATGTGCTAACTGTGTTGTCAATACTAATCATTAAATCATTTACTATACTACTTTTTCTTTGTAATGAAGCATAATTAATATATTATCCTATTTCAACAACAAAAGATAAATTATGATGAATAGGAGTTTCATTATTATTATACTTGCAAAAAAGTAATTGAAAAATAAAATATTAGTTTCATGATGCCTTTTTTTTTGATACGTAACAATCTGTTTCTATCACCGTTCTTTTTTGTTTCACATGTATTTATAATTTGTATGTAATCACCAATTATTATTATTATTATTATTATTTCTATTATTATTGCTATTATTATTATTATTATTATTATTATTATTATTATTTTTTTTTTTTTTTTTTTTTTTTTTTTGTTCTGTTTTTGTTTTCTACCCCTTATTTTCATTTATTTATTTTATACATAAAATCAATGCATAAGTGTTAATGAATTAATGTCTCATAAAATAATATTGAATTATTTATAACTCATGTCTCTTCATCTTACTTGTAACTTATAATAATAAATATTATTCATAACTTTAATTTTTTATATTTCATTTTTCATAATTCTTATAAATAATAAATTAATGTTTAAAACATTATAATTTTTAAAATTCTTACAAATATTTAATTAGTGTTTAAAAAATTATAATAGAAAATTGTGATGATAAAGACATAATAAAAGATTCTTTTACTAACAATAAAGGCATTACCGCATGACAACACTGAATGTGGAACAAATAATAAGAAAAATATATAAATTATTAAAGTGTCGTAAATTCATTGAATTATGTGGATTGTCCTTTAGATATACTCAAGACTTAATTGTATTCATATATACTTGTTTTCAAGGTGATATGAACCATTTAGATAACTATGTATCTACTAATTTGTGACCTTTGGGAGTGATATCTCAATACTATAAATAGAGATATCACTCACCATATGGAAGATACACTTGAATTACAAGAAAAGTTCTCTTATTCATATCTATATCTTGTATCCTTTTCTTTATACTTATATTGCTATGAGTTGATTTTATAACACGTTATCAGCACGGATATGCTCTAAAAGTTGTAGCACTTCGCAAAAGTATTGTAGTTGACACACTTGTGAGCAGGAACATGTTCTATTTATTTTTTCTTGTTACACATTTATATTTTCAAAAATTCCTCTTATACTAATAATTTATTTTAGTATACATGGTATATGAAAAAGTAGAACATATTGGCTTATTTTACTTTAATAATTTTATACATTGATTTATGATTATACTGACACTTCTTAGTTTCAGAAAAGAATTGAAGGATAAAGAAGTAAATTCTCATGTTAATTTCTTAGTGTTAGTTATGAGGAATTTATTAACACTTATAATTAGTAGGGGTAAGAAAACTCCTAGTCTTCTTTTGACTAATTTGCTTCTATAATTCTTGATATTTTTAAAAGGTTTATGACTGAGTTTTATTGGTATTGACTTATATAACATTAATTGAAGGGTAAGACGATGGATTCAAGTCCCAGCGCACCAATAGGGTAAGACATCAGGTTAAAGTTTGGATGCACATAATAAAAAATATTTGAGGATAAGACGACAGATACAAGTTCTATCGCCCCAAGAGGGTAAGACATCAATTTGAATTTTGATGCACCATGATGATAAGGTATTGAGTCCAATCTTATAGATTTATGACCTAATATGACTTTATATGTTTATGGCGTTGGATTTAAGTTCTAATGCACCATAATGATGATAAAATGATGACTAAGACAAAAATAGTACTCCCCCAGTTTCAAAAAGGATGACATAGTTTGACTTGGAATGGTGTTTAAGAAAAAAACACTTTTTAATCTTGTGGCTTTAAATTAAAGTTATGTTAAATGTACCAAAATGCCCTTTAATCTTGTGGTCTTAAACATGCCGCGTGGAATGTTAAAGTTTAAGTGTTGCCAAATAAAGGAAAGGGGTCATTCATTTTGTAACAGACTAAAAAGGAAATAGGGTCATTCTTTTTTAAATGGAGGAATTTTATTTTTAACGAAAAGTCTTGAAATTCGTCCTATTGAATTTTCTCAATTCCTTGAAAAGAATGTGATAGTAACATATGATAACTTTGAAATCCACCTGTTGACTTGCTCCATTCTATCGTATGAATAGTGTAGTAGTGAATAATTAGTTTGAAATAGGACAAATGATTAACGATATGAAAAAGGGTGTGAATGAACGAAATCATAGTAGTCATCATTGTGGTAATTATAAAGGAAGAACATTATGGGTTATTCAAATTGTCCTTCAAAATGTGAAGCCAATTTTTGTTATCAAAATGGTAAGAAAGGTCATTGGACTTGTGAATGTTGTCGACCCAATAATTTGACAAGTTTATAAATCCTCCATCAAAAGACAAGAAGATAAAGTGATGGTCCACTTGATCTTTCAAAGTGATGTTGAGGTGTGTTATGGAAATATAATGAATTTTAAAGCCATAACAATGTGCTTATAATCCATATTTATGAAGACGTATAAATAATTAGTCGATTCCTTCAAGAGAATGTGACTTGTGATGAGTATTGTAAATGCTCGACCATTGTTTAAGAGAATGAGTCAAGATGTGATAAAATCATTATGAGTTGAATATATGCCACAACTCACCTCTACGGGAGGTTTGAGAAAAAATGATATATGTCACAACTCATCTCTATGGGAGGTTTGAGAAAAATAAATAAATTTTATTTGGCAGAAATGGGCAATGATCGTATACATTTATACGTCATAAATATTATGGTATGTTTATTTGTGAACTACCAAAAGGGCAAAATAAATAAAATTCTTGCCTATAAAGGTTGTGCCATGACCAAAATAATATTATTGTGTGATAATACAAATTTGTCATTGGTTCTGTACCTATGGTACAACAAAAATAAAGCAAGAAACATGTCTTACTCCAAATAATTTTGACCATGACAATAATAATATAATTTCTCCTGGAGGAGATGTTCTCCATATGAATGATGTCATTGAATATTTGATAGTACACTAAATTAATTGAGAGCTCTAATGAGTTTTCAAAGGAATAATATTGGGGTTTTAGTAAGTCTCAAAAGAAACTTTTAAGTGTCAGATGAATTGAAAATAAATATTGAGACTATAAATTATGAAAAAATTTATTATTTTCAGATTACTACAATCGAAGTGAGTTATAAATATTTATGTAAAAGATTAACCATTTTTCCTCTTGTTTGTTGCACACAAACGTGGGCATGTTGATTGAATCACATGGAAATGTAAATTAAGAGTGTAATGAAATAAAGATCAGTTGACAGGATTGGCTGACCATTCTGGTTAATGTGATGCAAATGTAATTGAAAATTCATGTGGATTATATAATGAAGAAATAAAAGATTCTTCAAGACTTCTCTATTGTTCTTTACTTTGAAAAGCATGGAATGCATACTCATTCATTCATGGCTTCTTTTTTTACTGTAGTATGCAGTAAGCTTTATATTCTTATGTAGTATAAATTGTGAAAAGTATCTAAATATTAATTTCATGTCTATAAAAGCAGATGCATTAAAATGATGTTAACTTACCGTGTTTGTATACAATAATAATTGTGTCTCAATTCCTAGTAAGTTGGGGGTGACTATATTGGCGTAGCCATAATTTTCTTCAAGAGTCCTCAAATTTTAAAGAAGTCAATAGAAAATATTGATGAATGCATGCAAAAATTTCTTTGTTAAACTACACAATATTTAGCTAAATAATAAAAATACTGTACTAAACCTATAATTTTATAACTAAAAAAACTAACATGAGAGGTCAAACAAATATTTTTGTGTATTTTTATAATTATATACTCATTATAAATTAGAGGTCATTTGGTAGACCATATAAAAATAATGCTAAGTATATTAGTAATACTTGCATTAGTTGTATATTATTTCTTATGCATTGTTTGGTTTGGTTTATTAATAATAACATCTACTATGAAAAATATTTATTTATAAAAATATCCTTCATAAAATCACAAATATGGTGAAAAAGATGTAAAAGTGATTTTGAGGGGTATTTGTGTCTTTAAAGTGCTAATGCATGCATTAAATCCTTTTGCATTATTAATACCTAGAAATCCATGATATTAGTAATGTACTTTCCAATACACAATAGAGTGTACATAACATGTAAAAATATATCAAACAAGGCACTAATAACACAAAGAGCTAATGCAAGTATTATTTTTGTTAATATACTCTACCAAATGACCCCTTAGCTTTCAGGGAAGTGTGAAGTGGAAAAAAGCGACAATGCACTACTTAACTTGGTTAACATGCCAAACATAATTTCCTAAGAAAAACAAGCAAAATAAACAAAGAAATTTATATAAGCAGAAGTTCTTATTAAAAGCCAGAAGATAGATATCAATATATCCTCCCTAGATCATAGGACAAACAAATCAAATTTAATGATCTTTGAACATCTATTTATTGTTCATTTGAACTCTACTCTACTTTTACAAGATTGGCAAAATCTTATATTTCTCTTTTATAATTATATTGTTCATCGGTTTACATTAACATGACTTGAAGTAGCCATCTCTTTTCCTTTCTTATGTAAACTTGAAGTATTTCTCTCAAACCATAAAAGTTCTCCACTCTTGCCTCAACAGTAATACCTCGAGTGAAATAAAAATCTTCCTAAAAATTTACTCTACTTTTACAATATTGACAAAATCTTATATTTCTCTTTTATCATTATATTGTTCTTCATAATTCATTCATACGACATGAAATAGCTATCTCATTCCCCTTATTATGCAAACTTGAAGTACTTTCTCTCAAACCATAACAGTTCTTCTCAACTCTTGCCTCAACAACAATACCTCAAGTGAACTTAGAATCTTCATCAAAATTGCTTCATCTTCGACCAATGCTCAGGAGAGTGAGCGCTTTATCGCTTAAAGCAAAGCGAAGCAAGCCTTCTACGCTTCACAAACCTAAATGAGTATGCGAACGCTTCATCACTTAAAGCGTGAAGTTAGGCCTTATAGCTTTTTTTCACATCACGTTTCCCTGAATACTGTCTTTAACATTCTCAACTCTAGTTAGCCATTCAATGATATAATCAGTATTATCCAAGCTAATTGAACCAATTATCCGTCAAGTTTCATAAATATAGACAAAAGCTTGCGATTTAAGTGGAAAATGAAAAAGTGGGGGACCAATTATCCATCATGTTTCAAACCGTGTGCCAATGACCCTCGCGGATTCTTGATTACCAAACTAAGAAAAAGAAAAAGATCAACACTTTGTCTGGTATCTTGTGTCTCAAAGTTATTTATAGAGTTACTGACCATGATGTATACAGTCTGTTTAAAATTTTTCCACCACTAGACTACTAATAATATTGGCAGAAATGAGTATGTTATTTGTTATCACAGTGTAATATATTTGTCTACGTAAAGAAGATGTTTACTGCTTTAATTACTATATAATACCCCAAAAGGGTTAATTGTGACTCCAATAATTTCAAGCATCAATATAGAAAATTAGAATTTTGTATCTCCTTTTCTAAAATTTTTGAAGGATAGAAATTCAATGGAAACTGATTATTATGGTATTATTGATGAAGTTTGGATGGTACTAGTTGACACAGAACAGAGAATATTGGTAAAATGGTAGATTTGTTGAAGTCTTATGACTACAAAGGTGACATCTCTAAAAATATATATTCAACTCAAAATGCTTGATTTTATATAAATAAATTCGGTTTGGTAACCTTTTCAAAAGAGATTTAATTGATATTATGCTTGTTGTGATTGTAACATTGATTCCTTTTTGGATTTTAGTTTTTCTCCATTAAATATTGAATTCATCTTTTCTTTATTTCATAACACCATTTGTGTAGTTGATTATGCTTTTTAATTATAAATAATTATTTTATGTGTTTATAGAAGAAGCAAATTAGATTGTTTAGTCTTTATTCTTGTATAGGCATGTTATACACTTGATAGCCTTCCTTCATAAAAATGAAAATAATTGTTCCCGGGGGGGGGGGGGGGGGGGTTTGGGGGTTGGGGGGTGTAGTTGATAATCTTATGTGAATAATTATGTAGCTCCAATTTCATTAGATGTTCTAGAAGTGCCACAATTTTATGTTAAAGTCTAATTATTAAGTCAACTTGTATATACACTTTTTAAACTTGAGTTTTTGTAGAATAAGAGGTAATTTGTTCTTTTATAATTGTTTGTGTGGCATAAAATTATAGGAGAAGATTCATAAAATTCACCAAAAATAATTTTCTGAAGATGTAGACATTTGAATTATATAAATCTGTCTGTCACTTTAAAAACAAAATTGGAATAACAAAGAGGGAAGATAAAGATCAAGATAAGAAGGGATCAGATTATCATTATTATTTACCTTGAAACAACTTTTTATTTTAATTTATTATATGTAGAAAAAATAGGGTTATATGTTTCTTGTTAAAAACATTTTTTTTCGTATTTTTTCTTTAATTTTTTAATTTGATAAGAGTCAAAACTATCTGAGAACTATTCAAAATGGAGCAAAATATCTTTCGTTTGTTGAGTATATTGAGGTTTTCTGTAGTTTTAAGTGAGAAAATTGTGTTTGTGAGTAGTGTTTGTGAAATTTATTTGGATTATGGAGAAAAGTGGATTGAAAGGTGGGTGCATTGTTGGTCTTAGGACTGGAATGACAAGGAATGTGATCTTATATTTGCTCGTTAATTTGAGTAAGGTTTGGTGTGGATTTTAAAATGGACGGGCTAATGGTTAATAAATTACGTAATTTTTCATGGTGGATATTGATGTGTACTGGTCACGTGACAAATGATCTTTCACATGGGACGCTTGTTGTCATAAGTTAATGTTGGGAGTATTTGTGAGCCAACAAAAAAAAGGGAGTATTTTTTAGCCTAAACACAAACGAATAATATTTTGAATCTGCTTTAATGAATACTAGTCAAATATTATATTAATTCTGGGTCAACTATAATGATTAATCAATTTAATCCTCTATTTTAGTTTTTTTAGTCAATGGACAATTTTCATAATATTTTTTAAACAAAAATATAAATTTTATAAAATAAGTTTCAAACATGAAAGATAATGATGTACCACCATTTTATTTCTTCTTCTACTCCACATATATAGATTTAATTATTTATAAAAAATAATATTGTAAATATTTTTTTAGGTAAATCTATCTAAGATTGACATCTCTTAAAATATAAGATGATTAATATGTGCCACTGCATAACCTAAAGGGTGCAATATAACTTTAAAATTATGATGAAATTAATTTGGATATGAGAAGTGAAGAAATCATCACGGTATATATATATACAAAAAAAAAAAATTCTTTTTCTGACTTTTAGATGCATTGATGTATTTATTACAGTACGTACATCTTCATAAGAAATGAAAATACTCTCCATAGGAGAGAAAAAAATTGATGTGATAAGAATCACTTTTCGTTCACCGAATTTAGATTCTTTTAAACTCTTGGCTCAAGCTGTGATCTTGGTTATAATTTCACTATGTAAGTATTTATTCTATTCTTCCAATTATGACATCTACTATGAGAACTATCAGTTACATTTATAAATACACTACAAAAATCAGCTAAAAGATTTGCTATTAATATGTAATTAAAGTTTTTGAAGCTAAAGTATTTGGTACAATCCACTGTTAAATATCATGAGTAGCATTGAATATTTCTTGTTTAGTGACATTAGTTATTTGTTTATAATATAGATTTTATTTAGTAAATGATAAGTTATTATTTTGTAACACAACAATTGCAGTGAATATGCTTAGAATTAACTATTTATATAGTGTTTTAAAGAATTAAATTCTAATTGTCAACTTCTTGAAAATTATGCAATTATATTCGATAAGCACAATGAACTCTTAGCAAAAGAGGTTTTGAAAGAAGGAGCATGTTTTTTTCTACAAAGGCCACTAAATGAGAAGATTGTGAAACAGTTATGGCAATTTGTATTAAGAAGAAAAAAATAGAAAGAGAGAGAGAGAGAGAGAGAGAGCGGAAAAAGGATCAGAAGATGGACACAAGATGATTGTTGATGATTTTGATACAAATAATATGGGTGGAGATAATAAAGAACTACTTAAAGAACAAATATTGTACCTAATATTGAGGAGCATAGAAAAAATATTTATAATGTTGAAGACAATATCCTACTCCTCTTGTTTTTTCCATTCGATACGATATGGTCCTGAACTTCATGAATATTATTTCTATTTCCTCAATATTAGTCACACCATTTGTTTCTTTAAATAATTTTTTATCATCTCCACCCATATTATTTGTATCAACATCATTAGTAATCAACTTGTATATAATATTGAGATGTATCATCAATAAAGCAACTTTTACTGAGATTGTCTGATTTTACATGGTATCAGAAGCATATTAAAAGATTCTAAGATTTTTTTTTCAAGCCATGAGAATTGAAAGACGCATTGATGAACTAGCGAGTCTCCCTCAACCAAAAGTCGCGGACACTTCTCCCTATTCTTGGCATCCATCAGACCACCCAGGTTTGATCTTTGTTACCAATCCTTTTAGTGAAAATGGAGAAAATTATTTCAGTTCGAGACGAAATTTTTTGAACGCAGTTCACTCTAAAAACAAGGATGGATTTGTAAATAGAACCATTGGGAGACCTAATGAAACCTCTAAGGATTTACTGTCATGGCTGCAATGCAATCTCATTGTACTTTCATGGCTTACAAATGCAATTGACAAGGAATTGCAGGGTAGCGCCGCACACGTTGAAACTGCTAGAGAAATTTAGGTAGATCTAGAAGAACGGATTACCCAAGGAATTGCACCATGAGTTTATGAATTGAAGTGTGCCATCGCTCAAGTGAGAGATTCTATTTCATCCAATTACGGTAAACTTAAGTCTGTTTGGGGTGAGTTGCAAGGCTTGTTCCTACTCCGTCTTGCACATGTGGATGTATTTGTGGTGCAGTAAAGAAGATGCAATCCATTAGTAAGGAGGAAAAGGTTTTTGATTTTCTAATGGGACTTGACGACACATATTCAACTATATGTTCTCAAGTGTCGACCCATTGCCATACTTAGGAAGAGCCTATGCCACCACGGCACAAAAAAAAAAGCAGAGATCTGTTCCTGCAAATCGCATATCAACAATTGAAGCAACTGCCTTGCTGACAAAAGGGGGTGAATCACGACAAAGAAAAGTTGAGAATGGGGTTTGACATCAATTTCCATCTTGCCTACACTGTGGGAGAACTAATCACACCAAAGATTATTGCTATACAATTATTGGGTATCCTCCATATTGGCGTAAACCTGGCAAGAAAAACAACAAGCAAACCAATAATGACCAAATGCAGTTTCGTGATCAAATGCAGTTTCATGGGCATCAGAAAAATCAAAAGAAACCAAACGCACTTGCAGGTATGACTCTTGTTGCAACTATTGAAGAGTCTATGTCACCAATTCCAAGTTTGACACATGCTCAACATCAACGACTATTATTATTCCTCGGCAACAATGGAGCATCTACAGGTAACTCGTCTGCGAGTATGACAATCTCTAGTTTTTCACGTAAGACTAAAGAGGAGTGGATAGTTGATACGGGTTCTATGAACCATATAACTCATGATATAAATTCTCTGTCAAATAACATAGTTCGCACAAATTTACCACCAGTGCATATCCCCAATGGTGATATCGTGAAAGTTCATGCCTTGGGCCAAGTGGCCATTGGAAAAAGATTAATTTTTGAAAATGTTCTTGGAGTTCCTGATTTTTGCATTAATTTATTGTCAGTTAGCAAATTGACAAATGACTTACAATGTGCAGTAACCTTTTATCTGGACTCTTTTTTGATTTAGGACTTACCTTTGAGGATGTTGATTGGAGTGGTTAGAGAGTTAAATGGTCTTTATTACTTGGAGCCGATTAAGGGGGGGAAATCATTTATGGTGAAGAAGTCTGTTAGTGCAAATTTAGGGCATCAATGATTGAGGCATTTACCAATGAATCATATTTCTCTAGTTCCTAGTTTATTTATTAGTTTTGATGAAAAGAAGAATATGGTTTGTGGTGCTTGTTGTAAGGCAAAACAAACACATTATCTTTTCCAGCTAGTATGAATAAGACAGAACATGTTTTTGATTTAATACATTTTGACATTTGGGGACCATACAAGACGCAATCTCTTTCTGGGTCTCATTATTTCCTTACCATAGTTGATGATTTCAGTCGGCTACATTGGTTTTTCTCATGAAGAATAAATCAGAAACTAAAGATTGTCTGTTGCAATTTTTAAATTGGGTCAATACATAATTTAACTTGCGAGTTAAAATCCTACGAACAGACAATGGGCTAGAGTTTAAGCAAAGGATTCAGTGTCGCATTATTTTTGTTATGGCATGGAGAGTCAAAGTAGTTGTACAGCTACTCCATAACAAAATGGAGTAGCTGAGAGAAAACATAGACATCTACTTTAAGTGGCTCGTGCATTGCGATTTCAAGCTCACTTTCCTAGAATGTTTTGCAGAGAATGTGTCTTTACTACAACACTTTTAATTAACCAAATGCCTCTTTATAGTCTTCAAAATACAATCCCGTACGAGAAACTACTAGGTAAAGTTCCCACATATGAGCATTTGAGAAATTTTAGATGTCTTCGCTATGGACATTTCAATAGAAAATCCTGAGATAAACTTTCTCCACGAGCAAAACGTGGCATTTTTGTTGGATATCCCAGTGGTCAAAAGGGATAAAGAATTTATGATATCAAAGATAAACAGATTTATGTCTAACATGATGTACAATTTTTTGAAGACATTTATCCTTTTTGAGGCTCTCAAACAGAAAAGGGGATGTCGTGCATTGACTTACTTCAACCGAATATATTTGATGGGCCATTTACACAAGAAACAAATTGCATAAGACATTGTGAAACAAGTGAAAGTTGTACCGTCATTGAGAATTCAGAAGTTGTACCCACAAGCACTTTTCCCCTACCAGTAACTTTACCAAGACCTTATGGGTCTTCTACTCATAATTTTTCTGCTATTAATCTGTCTACTACATCTAATAACATTGATTCTATTGTCCCTGTACTTGGTAAACGCTCGTGACAAGTCTCGCGCAAATTGTCAGGGTATGATTATGTTTTGCACCCTTCGCTTGCTTAGTTAAATGATCAGCCACTCTCTCCCACTCCATCAACCAACTCAATGGTACATCCTCTATCTCACTCTATTTCATATTCTAAACTATCATCTAGTCACAATGCTTTTTTGTTGTCCATCTCTTCTGTTGATGAGCCAAAATCTTTTACCCAAACATTTAAGCATGCACATTGGACATAAGCAATGGCAAAGGAAATTTCACCTTTGGAAACCAACCATACATGGACATTAAAAATTTTACCTCCAGGTAAACGGGCCATAGATTCAAAATGGGTCGATAAAGTCAAGTACAAACCTGATGGCAGTATTGAATGCTACAAGGCGAGCTTGGTAGAGAAAGGATACACTTATATTGAAGGGGTTGACTTTCATGAAACATTTGCACCTATTGCAAAACTTGTCATTGTTCGTTCTTTGTTAGCGGTTGATGTGGTTCGAAATTTGGAACTTCATCAATTCGACATCAACAATGCTTTTCTACATGGAGACTTGCATGAAGAAGTTTACATGAAGATTCCACAAGGCTATGCCAAACAAGGGGACAAAAGAGTGTGTCGATTACAAAAATCATTGTATGGTCTTCTTCAAGCGTCTCGGAATTGGTATAGTAAATTCACTACTTTTTTAATTTCCCTTGGTTACCGTCAATCAAATGCAGACTATTCCATGTTTACATTGTCCCACCCTGGAGGTTCGTTTGTAGCCGTTCTTATATATGTGGATGATCTCATCATCATGAGAAATGATTTTGATTGCATATAAAAGCTAAAAGAGCATTTAAATTCAATATTTCATATCAAGGATCTTGAAAAACTCAAATATTTTCTTGGTATTGAAGTGGCAAGGTCACCAACATACACTGTATTAATTCAACGTAAGTATGCACTTGTTGTCTTGGCAGAAAGTAAGCTTATTGGTTGCAAGCCAGCTACTTTCCCCATGGAAGAACAACATAAACTTTCTCTCGATTCTTGAGAAATTGTCATGATTAAGGGAAATACCACCGTCTTGTAGGACACTTACTTTACCTCACCATCATTCGTCCAGATATTAGATATATTGTTCATGTACTTAGCAAATTTTTTCATGTGCCAAGGCAACCTCATCTGGTAGCTGTTTATAGAGTCTTACACTATCTCAAAAGAAACCCAGATCAAGGAATTTTATTTCCTTCGGATAATTTCTTATCTATAAAAGCTTATTGTGATGTGGACTGGGAGGGGTGTCTGATGAGACGTCAATTAACTACAGGATAAATTTTGTTTCTCGCTAAATCTCCCATTTCTTGGAGATCTAAGAAACTAATGGTGGTGTCTCGTTCTTCTGCTGAAGATGAATGTATATCTATGTCGACTACTACTAGTGAGATTGTTTGGTTGTTTCAGCTTCTACAAGATCTTCAAATAAAAAAAGCAACACCTGTTTTTCTCTTTTGTAATAACCATGTTGCCATTCATATCGCCGCCAATCCTGCTTTTCATGAACGTACCAAACATATAGAGATAGATTGTCACTTCATTTGACAATATGTACAATCAAATATAATTGCCAATTAGCTGATAGACTTGCAAAGGCTCTTGGTCATTACAAGTTTCATAAGTTTTTGGGTAAGTTGAGCATTTCCACAATTCATGTTCCAACTCGAGAGAGAGTATTGGAAAATCGTGGAATGCATACTCATTCATATTTATAATTATACATAAAGGTTTGTTTTTTTAGTTATAGAGTTGATACAACTTGTATATAATATTGAGATATATTATCAATAAAACAATTTTTACTGAGGCTTAGGCTTTTGATCTAGTGGTAAAAGCGTAGAATGTGGTATGTGGGTTAGACACACTTCATAAACATAGACAAAAGCTTGGTATTTAAGTGGAATATGATAATGGGGAAAGCCAATTATCAGCCAAGTTTCAAACCGTGTGCCAATGATCCTCGGGGATTTCTTGGTTACCAAAATAAGAAAAAGAAAAATATCAACAGTTGTTCTGATATCTTGTGGCACAAAGTTATTTATAGAGTTATTAAACATGATTGGTCAAAATAAAGTTTAATGTGTTTCAAATCTTATCCACCACTAGACTACTAAGAAGAGTCGCAAGAATGAGTATGTTATATCACAGTGTAATATCTTTTCAACGGAAAGAAGATGTTAACAAGAGAATTCTAAAGACATTCACTTGTCTAGCGTTGTTATTTTATTTTGGTCATTCTTATTTTTAGATGAAAGTCCTTTGGTCATTGCTGTTACTTTAGGATTTCAAGGAAGTTTTCTATGAGTGGACTGGGAAATCGTGGAATGCATACTCATTCATTCAAGTCTTCTTTGAATACAGCATTATCCAGTTAGCTTTATATTCTTATGTTGTATAAATTGTGAAAAGTACCTATATATTAATTTCATGTGTATAAAAGCAGACGCATCATAATGATGTAACCTTATCGTGTCTAAATAAAATAACAACCATGTCTCAATTCTAAACAAGTTGGGGGTGACTACAGTTGCATATCCAGAAATTTCTTCAAGAGTCTTCACATTTTAACGAACTCAATAAAAAATATTTATGAATGGGTGCCCAAA
Organism: Solanum habrochaites; assembly: GCA_027704765.1. Lineage (NCBI taxonomy): Eukaryota > Viridiplantae > Streptophyta > Magnoliopsida > Solanales > Solanaceae > Solanum > Solanum habrochaites. The sequence continues at coordinate 52,158,935 of JAKWJA010002498.1, forward strand.
ATTTCTTAAACAAACTACACAACATTTAGGTAAACCATAAAAATAGTGTAATCAACCTAAAAGTTTATAACGATTCATTTCGTGCTAACCGTTATGAATATTTGAAGTTGACCCAACTGCAATTTCCCCAACATGTCTGCTAATTTGGATCTATGGTCCGTAGTCCATCTATGGACCGTGCTAGTCAATCGTGGTTCTTGTCAGAGAGTGCATAATAGCGGTCTTGATCGACGGATACAGACTACGAACCATAGGTCTGTCCTTTGTTCGACACTTAGTCAAATTTTCTGGGCTGCATCTTGGGAGAGTTTCACTCAGAATCGATGGATGTGCAGCATAGGCCATGTGTCAGGCTTTGGTTCTTCGATGATAACCATCGATTGCACTTGCAGATTTTAGAAGATCTGATTTTTGTTTTATTTTGGATACATGGTGTTACATTATCTTCCCCTTCAGAACATCATTCCTTGAATGAATACTAAACTAGCTTAAATAGAGGCAAAGAGATGCAATTTTTACTACTAAACACTGAGAACTGAGTTTCTGACTGAATTGAGTTCCGAGAACATGAAAATCTGTTCAAAAGGCAAGCACAAACTTAGGGGAAATGATTCTAAGGCTGAATTCACGCATGAATGACTAAAATACCAAAGAGGAACTATTACCTCAACCTGGAGTGTAATCGGAAGGGAAGAGGTGAGGATACTTGGGTGTCAAGGCTGCTTCTCCTTCCCAAGTAGCTCCATCTACGGTTTGATTCCTCCACAAAACCTTGATTGAAGCGACTTCTTTATTTATAAACCTTCTAACCTGATGGTCAAGAATATCAACTAGTACATCACCACACTCTCTCATGGAACTACGGAGGCTGGATCACCCACACACTTCTTCAACAGTGATGTGGAAGACTGGATGAACTACTATTAATTCTGCTGGCAACTCTAACTCATATGCCACCTTGACAACTCTTTTCAAGATATTGTGAGGGCCTAAATATCTAGGACTGAGCTTCCCTTTCTTTCCATATCTCATCACCCCGCTTCCCTTTCTTTCCATATCTCATCACCCCTCTCATAGGTAACACTTTCAGGAAAATCCAATCATCAACTTGGAACTCTAGTTCCCTTCTTCTTACATCTAAGTAAGATTTCTGACGACTTTGAGCTGTCTTAAATCTATTTCTAATAAGTTGCACTTTCTCCATAGCATATAGGACTGAATTTGGCCCTATTAAAGCTGATTTACCTATTTCAAACCAACCAACATTAAATCTATATCTACGCCCATACAGTGCCTCATAAGGGGCACTTTGAATGTTGGAATGGTAGCTATTGTTATTGGCGAACTCAATAAGAGAAAGGTGATTATCCCAACTACCCTTGAAATATATCACACAAGCTCTCAACATATCCTCTATGGTCCTAATGTTACGCTCTGCCTGTCCTTCCGTCTGTGGATGAAAAATTGTGCTAAGGTTAACTTGAGTACAAAGAACCTTGTGAAATGACTTCTAGTAATGAGGGATAAACTGAAGACCTCTATATGAGATGATCGATAAAGGAACCCCATGTAACCTCACAATTTCATTAATGTAAATCTTTGCATAGTCCTCTGCCGAATCTGTAGTCTTGACCGCTAAAACACAGGAGGACTTAGTCATCCTAACAACTATCACCCAAATTGATTCATGTTGTCTACGAGTGTGAGGTAACCCTGTGAAGAAATCAATATTTTCACTTCCCACTTCAAAGTAGGAATACCGATCTCTTGAGTCATACCTTCTGGTTTCTGGTGTTCTACCTTGACTTGTTGGCGATTGGGGCACTTACTCACAAAATCTACTATATACCTCTTCATGCTATTCCACCAATAGACTTCCCGCAGATCATGGTACATCTTAGTGGCACATAGGTGAATAGAAAAGCTGGAGCTATGGGCTTCTGCAAGGACATGTTTTCTCTACTCACCCACATCAGGAACACACAATCTACCGTGGTGGCGAAGTACAACATCTCCCCCTTAGGAGAAAACCTCCACTCTCTGATTGTGGATTGCTCCCTTAAGTTCAACCAAGATTAGATCAGTGTCTTGCTTTTCCTTAACATCCACTACCAAAGAAGATTCTGCCCTATTCTAAACTGTTACACCACTGTCTGTATTGAAGACTATATCCTCCCCCGCTTGTATTTTCCATTCAACAAAATATTGTCCTTAACTTCATGAATATTATTTCTATGTTCCTCAATATTAGTCATGCCATTTGCTTCTTTAAATAATTTTTCATCATCTCCACCCATATTATTTGAATCAATATCATTAATAATCATCTTGTCTCCGTCTTCTGATTCTTTTTCCGTCTCTCTTTCGATTTTTCTACTCAATATAAATTGCCACAAGTGTTTCACAATTTTATCGTTTATTGACCTTTGTTGAAAAAACAAGGTCCATCTTTCAAAGCTTTTTTTGCTAAGATTTCATTCAATTCATCGCATACAACTGCATAATTATTTCAAGAAGTTGATAACTAGAAGTTAATTGTATTAAACATAATAATAGTTAATTTCAAGCATATTCACTACAAAAGTTGTGTTACAAAGTAATAACTTATCAATTACTAAATAAAATATTAAAAACAAATAACTAATGTCACTAAACAACAAAATATACATTGCTCTTCATAATTAAAGTAAATTGTACCAAATTCTTTAGCTCTAAAGAATTTAGTTATTAATTAATAGCAAATTTTTTAGTAGAATTTTTGTAGTGTTTATAATTGTTACTTACTTTTCTCACAATTTATGTCACAGGTGGATTAATAGAATAAATACTTACTTAGTGAAATTATATCAAAGATCACAGCTTGAGCCAAGAGTTTAAAAGAATTCATATTTGGTGAGTGAGGACTCATTATAATCATATCAATTTTTTCTCTCCGTTGGGGAGAATTTTCATTGCTTCAGAAGATATACGAACTGCAGTTACAATGAGGATTCGTTCATTTCTCATATCTGAATTCCATCGTAATTTTCAAGTTATATGGCACTCTCTTGGTTATGTAGTTGCACATAATAATCAATTTATACTTTAAGACATCTCAATCTTAGAAAAATTTACTGAAAAAAATATTTACAATATTATTTTTGATAAATAATTGAATCTATCTATGTAGATTATGAGAAGAAAAATAGTTGTGGTATTATCATTATCTTTCAAGTTAGGAACTTATTTTTTTAAAATATTACGAAAATTGCAAATTTTACTAAAAATATTAAATGGATGAATAAATTGATCATATTAGTTAATCGAAGATAAACATAATATTTCACTAGTATTCATTAAAGTAGATTCAAATTTATTCCTTTCAAATTACAGTGAAAAATAAAAGTATTTTAAAGATTGATGCGCTATCAAAAGCATCTAATAATAGGTGTATATTGAAGAAATTTCATAGAAGGAAGAAAAGCAGTCCTTTATATTAAAAGGAAAACTTTTAATCAAAAATGAAAAAGGTCAAAAATACCTCTTCACTATCTGAAATAGAACAAAATATTATTCATTTGTGTTTTGGCTAAAAAATACCCCACTTTTTATGTTGTCTCACAAATACCCTAACTTTAACTAATGCAACCAACCATGCCATGCGATTTTTTTTGTCACGTGACATATAAACAACAATATCCACCAAGGAAAATTGCGAAATTTAATACACATTAGCCTGTCCAATTTAAAATCCACCATAACCCTTACTGTATTTTACATATAAATATAAGACCATACTCTTAGTGTTCGGTTTGATCAAAGAGTATGTAAAATTCCCTAGACAAATCAAAAATGTCTTAGAATTTCCAAGAGTATGTAGAATTCTCTAGAAAGGAGATAAAAAAAGTAAATATTTTAGGGACTTCTAAAGTAAATATTAATTGCACTTTAGTCCCTAGGAAGTAGTATAAATGGAGTTGTCCCATATTTTGCAAGGCATCACTAAGTTGTAAAGCATTCTCCAAAGCTGTAACACCCAGAAGATTTTTTAAACTAATACTCGAACAGTTTATCGCAGCAAGTGAGATTTTATCAACGAATTTAGATTTTCCTTAGAATTAAGGTCAAATCAGTAGATTTAGCAACTTGAGTTTCAAAAAGAATAAAACTGGAAATAGCATAATCTTAAAATTTGCATGTGAAGCTAAGTATGAGTTTTGGATCAACTCAAATGACCATAACTCCAAGTACAGGATGAGTAAGGTGTGCTACAAGATACCATTGGAAATATCATTATCTTATATTTTCAATGCCGCCAAGTTTACTAACTTTCGAGTTCGGATGAGTGAGATATGACATTTTTAAGTTAGGTTGTCCAGTTATGGAAAGTTAGCTAAAAATAATGACGGATATTTTAGTCCTTTCCTTATCCAATCTAATTTAACTAGCTTTTAGTTATACTTTAGGGTCATAATCCTCTTAGGTGCATTTTCATAATCCAATAATCCGCTTAGGGTTTTAATTGAGACTTCAAGAAGAGGAAAGAAGGGAAAAGAGGAGATGATCAAGCGTTCGTCGCGATTCTTGCGTCTTGTTGTGGAATTTCTCCATCGGTATAATCCTTAAGAGGTATGTAAGCTTCCATGGTGTTGGGATTTTTTACCTACACACCAAACATATTATTTTCAGTGTAATTGCATTCTCAAAAAGTTTAAGGAATCAAGTTCTTGTTAGGTGTTCTTGAGGATTATTGTACATCTAGTCTTATTGGGTTTTTGATGATCTCTTGAGATGAAAGTGATTTTTTTGAGTGTATTAGTGTTTACTTAGGTTGGTTAATTGAATCTAAGGAATACTTGAGAAAATAAATCGATTTATATGCGATTTAAGATCATAAACTGAGAGACAAAATTGCTCGAAACGTTGCCTGAAGGGGGATGGTGTGGCGCTCCCCAGATGCACCCAGAGGTCTAGGGAGGTGCACCTGGAGTGCGCCCGAATGTACTCTCTGACGTTAGGGGCTGGCGCCCCATGCCCATAACGCGCCAGGGTCTCCTGCCCGCACTCCTTCTGCGTTGCTAGCCCGTTAGAAGTCATTTAAAGTGTATCTTCACTCCTTTTTATTCTTAACACTTTAAAGAACTTCTAAAACACTTATAAATCATCCATAAATGAATCATCACAATCTTGAATAAATAATTAAAATTCAATGTAGAGTCAATATTATGTTTTTAGAATTCTTCCGAACCATTTGAGAGAATCCTTTTGATAAGTCTTCTGCAACTTCTAGTAACCTTTTTCAAGAATCATGTAAGTGAGAATTAAGTGAGAAGAATTTATTCATAAGTCTAAAATATCATCTTGATCCTCAATGTAATGGACCAAAACTCTTGAATTCATAATTCATATTAAAGAGAGAGAGAGAGAGTTAAGAGTAGAGTTCCAGAATGTCTCTAAGTTAAATTGTAAATTCTTTGAGATCCATCATTTATTTGAACTATGTTTTGAGGAAGTAAAGAAGAGGATGAGAGATTCATATACATGAGTTTCATCTAGTTACATAGACCTTTGAATCAATTTGTTCATGTCCATAACATCCGCATGAATTCCATAAATCAAATATCATTGGGAGGACTAGTATCTCAAAGTTCTAATTATTGAGTATTGAGTTCCTTATTCCTATCTTGAGTTAAGAAGTACCTCTTAGTTCTCGAGTTGAGTAGTTCATGCCCATAATTCCGCATGAACGCTCCAAGTTTAAAATCAGGAAACTGTCCACATAAGATCCTTAACCTTAAATCTATACTTCAATTCAAAGAAGTTTAAGAGTCAAGTCTATAGGTTAAGAGAAAGTAAAAGTATAGTTTATAAAGTTTTCTAATGTCTTTCACAAAAATTTTCACTTTGTTTTAAAGATTTAAAATTCAAGTCAAGAAAAAGTAGTGATTTGAGTTAAATTGTTAAAATCTATAAGGGAACTAAGTATTCCCTAAGAGTAAAAGTTTCAAGTTTATTAAACAGAAAGATTTGAGTTCATCTCAAAAGCGGTAAGGGAACTAAGTATTCACTAAGAGTTTGTAAATATTTTCACGTTTAAGTTTAATGGGAACTAGGAAGTTCCAAAGAGTTTTGAACTAAAGAGAGAAGCATTGATTCCAAGAGGAGATTCTTAAAGATAAAGGGTTCATCAAATTATCTCAACCCAAAGAAAAGAACGTTTCAATTAAAGAATAAGCTAAAATACGTTTTGGGACTAGTATATAGCACCGATGTTGGGATGAGAGTTCATATTAACTCAACTCTCCATGTAAACCATGTAGCCACCATGGGAATTGCTCGGTCATACTCTTTAGATGATCACATAAGGGGATCTAGTGGATCCACTAAGTTAAATAAGGTTCTATACCGACGGCAAGGTGTAGGATGGTCCTCTTGAAACATGAGGTAATACGTTGTACCAATATTTACGCTCATTGTGATAGTTGTTGGTTAGAGAAACTCCCACAGTATTAGTTACATGGTTCCTCAAGTATTTGTGCTTAGTATGAATCGTGGTATGAGACTTCATTCATACATTGCACAAGTAGACTTTGAGAGGGAGCATGATATGTTTGAATGATATTATATCTGAAAATAAGATCATGTTTTTAAACATCTTTTATTTAAATTGCATTGGTTTTAAAATGCATTATATTGAAATGATTTTAGTTAAGTATCATAATTTGAGTATTTTGAGTTAAGTATCATATCATTGAGTTCAGTATTTAATCTTTGAGATGAGTATCTTATTCTTGAGTATTCATTGGGTTTCAAGTTTGAGAAGAGGTAAGTATGTTCCAATATCTTATTCAAGTATCAAGCTTACGTTCTACTTTAGAATTTCCCTTACATTCTCGTACATTCCACGTACTGAGCCAATTGTCCTGCATCTTCGCATGATGCGGACACATGTATTCAACATCATCAACAGGAGCTTCGTTGATACATCCCAGAGTTCAAGTTAGCTATGGTGAGCCACTTTGCTTTCAGAAGGAATTCATGTACTTTTCAGTTTATTCAGGAGGTCGTGGGTCTTGTCCCGACTTCCATCTCTGTCAGTTAGAGGCTTCATAGATAGTCAGTTTAGTGAAGTAGTCTATATTTTACATGTATTTTATTAAATGTTTTTAAGACTAATGTTGCATATTTTATGGCTCGCTGAATATATTATTTTATTCAAGTTGTTCCTTTGAGTTTACTGAATCTTTTTTCAGTATTCAAGCTTTGTATGCTTAAGTGACTGTTCCGCTTGTAGTCAGCCTGGATGAGGGTTCGCTTGGGGACCAGAAATGGTGTTTGAGTGCCGGACACATCCGGGGTGTAGGATCGGGTCGTGAAAAAATTGGAATCAGTGCAAAGGTTTAAGTGTCCTAGGGAGTCTATAAGCCGTGTCAAGTAGGATATTTTTTAGGATATGAGAGCCCCACTTCCATAAATGAAGGACTACAGACATTTAAGTAATTGTTTTTCTTCTTTCATACTCTTAATCGTGCCACAGAACGAAGTCATATAGACTTTTTCTAAGTCGTGTGCTCTCTTATTTATTCGACTACCTATCATACGAGAGGTGGAAAAGATCGTTATGAATGAGTCGTTCTCAGCAACATTTTTGAGGAAGTCATGAGTCTTCTAAGGGTCTTGAGAGAAGCCCAAGAGTAAGTTAAATATTTAGTTTCATAGGAATACACCCATATTCACATGAATTGTGCGTTTGATCTAAAAGCGAGTAGTACTCTTTTTCCTAAATCTTATTTTAGATGACATCTTTATGAGAGAGAGTATGTTTAGAGCTTTGGTATGATTTGCACCCCCAAAAGTAGCAGTAGTTATGAGTTCATGAGTAGTACTAGTGAAAGAAGCATAATTAGATAATAGTATGCCGAGGTATAGAGATCTATGATACGGATATGTTGTTTTGGACAACTACGTTCGTATAGTCATGCACCTAATAAACTATTAATGAAAAGTTTCCCTTGTGGTAGACTAAGAACTGATGAGTTGTGAATAGCTTAAATAAGAGGTAGATTAAGTGTTATAAGTTAATGTGAATTAAAGTATACTTTAACTAAAAAGGGTTTATGATAATGTTTCACTGTGTTAGTAATGACCATGTGTGAGTGGTGAATACATTTATAGAAGATCCTAAGTATTCATAATGTGATAGATTAATTTAGGTTTGTGAATTATGAAAGTAGATCCTCGTGGTATTTAGAGGATGATAGAGTTACTTGGGAGATAATGTGCAGATAGCACTTAAGTTGTGATGTGGAATGTTATGGTAGTTAGAGTATTCAGACTGAGAGGTAATGATTGACTATTTATGATGAATCCTAGTGGGAAAGTGTTTCCAAATTTCCATTTTAGTAATGAAGTATAGTATAGTAGAGAAATCATATTGATATCCGAGCTTAGTAATAAACGTAAAGCTTAATATTATATCAGTGTTATGATCAAAAGAATGAAAACATGAGGCTGATGAGGTCAGTCTTGGTAGTTCATCTTGTAGACTTTACGTAGTGTAAGTGAGGAATCAACATGTTGCAAAAATGAATGTGAGTAGTAGAGAACTTGCCCTTTAGATAAGGGAAGTGGTATGGATAAGTCACAAGATCTAATAGAGCATTAAGAGAATGTACACTAAATAGAGATGTGGAATAGGTTTTTAACATGATAATATGAGAAATCAGGTCATGTTTTGGGAAATTCATAAGGAGATGGTTAGTAGGATTCCATGGAGTTTTTATATTTCTATTCTTGAATATGATAAAGAATAATAGTTATGGGATGTAATACCCTATATGGAGGTATATATTCTGAACTTAAGGATTTCAGTTAAGCTTGAATATAGTAGAAAAGACCATTACATTAAGACCTTAGTAAGAGTAAACCATTAAATACCAATGCCAGTCGTCATTCGAGGACAAATGATCCCAATTGGGAGATATTGTAACACCCCAGAATTTTTTTTGAATTAAGACTCGAACAATTTATCGTAGTAAGTGAGATTTTATGAAAGAATTAAAATTTTCAAAAGTATTAAGGTCAAATCACTAGATTTAGAAACTTGATTTCCAAAAAGAATAAAATTGGAAATTGCGTTTTAGTTCAAATTCAAATGATCATAACTCCAGTACAAATGATTTAGGTTTTCTATAAGATAGCATTGGAAATATCTTTGAATTATATTTTCAACGCCACCAAATTTGATAAATTTAGAGTATGAATGAGTGAGATATGACCTTTTTTAAGTCAGGTTGTCCAGTTAAGGAAAGTAAGCCTAAAATAGTTAGGGTTATTTTTTGACCTTTCCTTACCCAATCAGATTTAACTCGTTTTGATTATATTTTAGGGTTATAATGCTTTTAAGTTCAGTTTCATAATCTAAAAATACTCTTAGGGTGTTAGTTGAGAGTTCAAGAAGAGGCAACAAGAGAAAAGAAGATAAAAGAGGAGAAGATCAAGCGTTCGTCGAGATTGCTAGCGTCTTGTTGTGGAATTTCGTCATGGGTCTAATCCCGAAGAGGTACGTAAGCTTCCATAGTATTGGGGTTGTTGATCCACATGCCAAACATGTTAATCTCAGTGTAATTTCATTCTAAAAAAGATGAAGGATTCAAGTTCTTGTTACATGTTCTTGAGGTTCATTGTAGGTCTTGTCTTGTTGGAGTTTTGATGATTTCTTGAGATGAAATTGATTGTTTTCGTGTTGTTTTAAGTGTATTAGTGTTTACTTAGGTTGTATAATTAAATAAAAGGAAGAGTTGAGAAAATAAATCGATTATAACAAATTTAAGGTCAGAAAACGAGAGGCAAAATACATTAAAATATTGTCTGAAAATGGGCTTGCGTGGCGTGCCCCAGATACGCCCAAAGGGCTGGAAAGCGGTGCGCCTAGATGTACTCTCTGATGTAAAGGGAATGGCTCCCTACGCCCAAATTTAAAGCAAGAACACCATACAAGTAGTGTCGCCATATATTTAAAGCAAAAAGTACATCAGCCAATTCTATGTCATGGGTTGGATAATTCTTCTCATGAATTTTCAACTGCCTTGAGGCATAAGCTATAACCTTTCTCTTTTGCATTATAACACTTTCCAAAAAAACTCTAAATGCATCATAGTACAGCACAAATCCTTGAGTACCTTGCGGTAAAGTCAAAATCGGGGAAATAGTCAACCTCTTTGTAAATTCTTGAAGGCTTTACGCATAAGCTTCGTAAAATTGAAACTTAACATTCTTCTATGTTAGATTTGTCAAAGGAGATGAGATAGACGAAAACACCTCAACAAGCCTTTTATAGTAGCCATACAAACCTAAGAAACTCCTTATATCTGTTAGAGACGTTGGTCTAGGCCAACTCTGAACTGCTTCTATCTTTTGGGTATCAACTCTAATTCTATAGCCGCATACTACGTGGCCCAAAAAATGCCACAGACTTAAGCCAAATCTCACATGTTGAGAACTTATTATATAAATCCTTACCTTTCAAAGTCTGAAAGACTATTCATTGATGGCTAGCATGATCTTCTTCATTTCTTGAATAGATTAGTATGTCAACAATGAAGACGATAACAAACATATCTAGATAAGGTTTAAAGACTTTGTTCACAAGGTCCATTAATGATGCTGGTGCGTTAGCTAAACCAAAGAACATGAACAAAAACTCATAATACCCATATCTTTTTCTAAAAGTTATCTTCAAAATATCTTAACTTTCAACTAACGGTAGCCAGATATGAGGTCTACTTTCCAAAAACAGGTCGCACCCTTTAGTTTATCGAATAAATCATCTTGGAAGAGGAAACATATTCTTAATGGTAATATTTAATGACAATAGGCTATACACATCCTGAGTAAGCCATGTTTGTTTCACATAAATAAGACCAGAGCGTCCCGAGGTGAGACACTTGCTCGAATGAAACCCATATCTAACAAATGTTTCAACTGTTCTTTCTGCTATTTCAAAATCTATTTCTCACTCAAGTGGGACTCTGGGTTATTCAACATGAAAGACTTCTGGAAACTATTTTACTAGAGGAACTGACTGAATGGGAGGTACCTTAGTACTTTAGTCATTAACTTGGACTAAGTGATAAATACAACCCTTTGAAACTAACTTTCTCTCATTAAGGTACGAAATAAAATGACGCTTAGGCACTGATGAACTACTACTCCACTCGATAACTTTATCATTAGATATGTGAAACATGACAATGTCGGTTCTACAATCTATTGATGAATAACAGGCTCGAAGCCAGTATATATCTAAAATTACATCAAATTCTACCATGTCTAACTCAACTAGGTCAGCCATGGTTTTCTTGTGATTGATGGAAATAAGACAATCACGATAGACTCGTTTTCGTAGAATAGACTTCCAAACAGTTATATAAAACACAAAAGGGTTCATAAAGTTTCCGAAGATGAAATTCAAACTTATTTGAAACATAAAGAGATACAAAAGACAAACTTGCCCCTGGGTCTAGCAAATCATAATCGTCATAAGTAACCTAGTTCTTCAAAGAACGCTTGAAACTCCGCTAGTTCTATAACGTTGTTAGGCACGGTAAATAAAATGATGTTAGGCTCATTAAGAAAAGAAAAATACCAATCTGCCATTCTAAAAATGAATTAGATGCTTTAAATGGAGATACTTCACTTAAAGGGGTATAACTTCTTCCTCCAAGCTCGAGATTAAGAAAACATGGTGTTGTTGTAAAAAGTACTCAAAGACCTTTAGTTTTATAGGTCATAGGCCACCTAATTCTATATGTTCTAAGAGATATGATTTTTTGAAGTTTACCCACGTAATTTCTCATATTGAAACTAAATCGTTAAGAAAGCTTTGAAATCAACTTTGTGTCAGGGGAGTCTAGAGCCCTTGATTCCAATGCAAAATCATCCCTACAATAAAGAATTTATCTTAACACCTAATAACATTTAAGAATCACTCGGTTCAATCTTATTGACCAATGAATAACGAATTGAGTCTTAACTTAGAAATTCAATGGATGTTATAATCTTTACCTTTCTTTCTCGGTTGTCCTATGTTGCCTATTGAGTACCTTTGTTTTGGTAATTATGCTACACTCTACATTTTCTCGTGTTGCAGGACTTAGTACTGGCTAATAGCAGTGATCGTTTATGCCATCCTTTGCAACTTTGGAATATCATATACAATGGTGAGCAGTAGGCGTCCTCGATCAACCTGTCTTCTTTTGTACATATGTTTGATTAGCTTTTGACTGTAATACGGTTTGTCATGTTCCACTTTGCAGACTTGTATTTATTTTTGGTAGACATCTTTATACTCGTGACTTTCAAATTCTGCGAAGGTATCTATTTGATATAGCTTTGGGTTGCTTTCTAATTCTTTCTTTTCTTATATTAGCTTTGATTTTTGTTTATTTTTACCCTGATACTCACTACTTCTTATTCTTTGTATGGGTCAAGTTATTTTTGTAGGTTCTATGATGACTCGGCAAGTCAGGTCATGACATTCTTTTTCAGAAGTTTAGGAGAAATTTTGTTGAGAACGTTTGAGGTTTTAACTCTATTTCAATTGTTATTCATATAATGTCCTTCCCATGACCTATAAACAAAAAATCTTATTTGAGATCTAGGCTGATTTCAATACTCTCGGTACAATTCAGTTTGGACTATGGTAGTATAAAAGTTCTTCCGTAAGAAAGATAGTAGGAGTAAATCCTTTCCCTTCAATTCTTAAATTCCAGGTGGAGGGAGGGATATTGTAACACTCCAAAAAATTCTATTGTAAGACCTGAATCATCCTTTATTTGTGTATAAGGTCATATCGGGTGATATTTAAATGTGCTTAGGTTTTAAGGTCAATTCTTTAGTGTGGGAGTTCTTCTTATTCACATTTAGTTGTTGAGAAGCATATGTTATGACTCTCCCTTTGTGCATCAATACACCACCTAGACCTACACCAAAGCATCACATAATATCACAAATAACACACTTTATTCGAGTAATACTAAGATAGGTGTTGAGGTAAATGACTCATTCAGTTTTTAAAAGTTTGCCTCATACTTACCAGTTTAAAGAAATACCAGTCTTCTGAGTATGCTTAGTCAATGGTGATATTCCACGCGACCTAAAATTTACTGATTTGAACTTTTCACCTAAGTGTGAAACAAGTTTCCTAACATGTTTCAACAAATCAGTAAAGACAGTAAGAAAAAACACACTATTTTGACGTGGAAACACCCTACTCAAAAGGTGTAAAAACCATGACCTGTACCCTTATAGGATTTAACTCCAACTTCACTAATCAACTACGAGCCTCCACAAAAGATAGATTACAAACTTTTCAACCTACCTTAACTTCAAGTTATGGATTTGATTTACAACTCTTGTAATCCTAGGAACTAACACTAATTCCTAACCTTCAACTTAAACCTCCTAAGGTATGTGTTCCCAACTCTTCGAGATATCTAAGACAACAGTCCTAGTTCAGTTTATAACTCACTTAACTATGATTAAATCAAGACTCATTTAGAAAGAAGAACTCCTAATACATAAACTCTTTAAAGGATCACGTTCTTCGATGTGTTCCTTCTGTTCGCTGGTATCACTTGCGAAGTGAAATTATCAATCGCTTTTTTTTGCTCTGTAAGTGCACACATATTCTAAACAAATTCACTTCTATTTAAGAACAATTTATCATAGAGTTATTGTTCACTTCAAACTCCTTATTGACTTGAACTCTCTTGACTTAGAGTTGTACTTCAAGTAAGACTCCTTCTTCAATTCAAACTCCTACCTTCTTTGGACGTCTTCTTCGAATTACATTCATTGATTATGTTATATTGCAGTCGAACTCCAACACTTCAATTCAACAGTAACATTAGGAGTTCTAATTTAAGTGAGACTCCTTTTTTAATTAAAACTACTTGCCTCTTTAGACTCCTTCTTCAACTCAAACTCATTGATTCTTTCTATTCAATTCATCAGATGTTTATTTTCTTGGGGTTTCTCACGAAAGTAACATTATCCATTCCTTTATTTCAGCACTCTTGTCTTTATTCATTTTAGAAGCTTTCTCGAATTCAACAACTCGTGACCGTGTACCTTTGGACCGTGTTGACTAACATGTTTCATGTTTCTTTGTCAATCATCAAAACTGCATAAATCACAACAAATCGAGCTACTATGGTAGATAAAATCTTGACAAGCCGACAATAATAGCCTGCCCATCCAACGAAATTCAAATTTTGATAGGGTAATTAGGTCTCACCTAGTCACGAATTAGCCCAAACTTGGCTAGGTCAACCATAATACCATCCTTTGTCAATACATGATCCAAAAAAGACACATACTCAAGAAAAAACTTACACTTGGAGAATACTGTGTATAAGTTCTCCTCTCTCAGTCTCTAAAGTAAAATCTTCATGTGAAGAACATGATTAACTTCATTCTTGGAAAAAACTAAGATATCACGAGTAAATACAATCACAAAAGATTCTAAATAAAGAAAAATATTTGGTTATTCAACTCCATAAAAGTAGTCTGTTCACTAGTCAACTCAAAGGACATGACCACAAACTCATAATGCCCCTAACGAGTTATAAAAGCATTTATTGGGATATCAACATCTCGAACTCTTAGTGTAAAACTCTGAAAAAGACATGACTTAGACTAGAGCTTAATCTATTGAATAATATTTAGAATAATTTTCCCAGACCTATATTAATTTATAAACTCATTTATTAAAGGTTAGATCCAAGACCATGACGTCCGGAAACTAGCTAATTTGAACTAGTTGACGTCCCTATGTTTGGTGAAGGTTTCAAAGTGTAAGATGAAGTCCAAAACATGTAAAAAGAATTTATATAGGTAGAATGTAGTACATAGTGTCCAAACGTACGGTAACAATACCCTAAAGACCACATGAACGTTCCTCGGGGAGGACCCCAACATGGGTGGTAGGCTGCCAAAGGAGCCTGCGCGAACAAGATTAGAGCATGAGGTGTGCGTCGCATAGCCTACACGCAGGCTACTGCCTCAAGAACTGAGAGGCAGCCTCGCGACGCGAGGATAGAACTCACCTCACTGTCTCTACCCATAATATTTAAAAAATAACGGATATTGACCCCACGAAGCGTAGCCACTTCCCAGATTCTTTAAAGTCGTATTTATGGTAATTAAAATTCATAAAAAACACATTTAAGTAAAGGTTCTTTTGTATAATTTATAGGACGACTATATATTTATTATAGATAAGTTTTATACCACTTATTACACCCTAAATCAGATTCAAACAAAAATTCTCTCATCTCTCAAGAAACACTCTCTTTTCAAAACTCCATTGCAGAACAAGAAGAGCTTAAGGAAGAAGATGAATACTTCAAGATTTTGTTCCTAAATTTGTGGTTTATTCGTCAATAAGGTATGAGTTTTTCACTCTTCGTATTCCTTTCGACAAAAGTTCCTCTCAAGGATAATTTTCAAGAAATTCAAATTCTAGGGTTTTTACTCTATAAAATAGATTTTCTTCCAAACTCTAGATTTATGATTATCGATAAAAAATAATTGTTTTCTATGGTTTATTTCAGACGAATTGTTGAGTATTTGATTATTAATGTTTGAATCTCGTGTTATGCATGATTTCTCTCTCAATTAATGATTTCGAATAGGTTATACTACTATTTGATAACACGTAATTGTTGGGATTGAGACTATGACTAGAATGAACGCTTTAATGACCCTTTTTCCTTATTCTATTTTACGAACTAGTCTTTTTTATGAGTTAAAGAGTTAGTATTTTCTATGCTATCAGCATTTCACTATGTTGTTGATATGATTATTGTAATTTAAACATAAGTTCTTGACTAAGGATCTCGAAAGAAAGAGGTAAGTCTTCTAAAGTCGTGATTACTCAACAATGTTTATGTTAGCCTATAAATGATGTTACTATGTTAATGATATTTGTATATAATGAAATGTATATATGTTGGGATGTGAATATGATAATCGTGAGATTATGATAATTATACGATAATGAAAATTTATTATATCCTCCTGTATACTTTACACAAGATGATTTATGATATGTTAATATCACAAACAAAGGGTTACGATGGATGAAAGGAAATTCTCATCTAATCTTAAATAGATCATGATCATGTTTCTACAATTATTTAATCTCCTATTAATTGTGATAATATTTATGAATAAATGATGACTTAAAGATTAATCAAAAAGGGACTTAAGATAAGCACCGATGGACTATATATGAGAGGATTCCTTTCCCTAGTTGGAAGGTATGTTCCAATGACTCTCATGAGATAGATTCTTCCATGTAATGTACAATTATAAGTATCTAATCCATCTCCTATTTCTTTAACTAAGTTGCGAACATAGGATACTAATTTGTGGATACACCTAGAAAGCTATGTCATGTTTACTTTTACTTTGGCCTGTAGACAACCTTCTTTCGGTGTGGGGTTCTATGACACCAGATTCCATGTTTAACTCACATTGTCTAATGTCATTTAAGGTGAATGTTCCCTTAAGTAAAATGAAACACAAGGAAATGGATGTTGAATAGGGTGACTTGAAGGGTCTACTTAGTATAGGTAGTGTTATGGGACTCTACCTAGATATTGCACAAGTTGACTCTAAAGGAAGTCCTAGGATATTGTTCTTATGTAGTATGGTAACATGAAAGGTATGATTCGTATGATAAATGTTGTTACTCTTATATGAAGTTTGTTACGTTAATGAACATGTTATTGACCTATATTTTTTTATGAGGTGATGACTACATATGTTACAAGTTATATGTAGCAAAACTCTACTTATGGTCTCCTATCTTATCTACTTGGTTTTGTGGGGTTATGGGGGCTTCACATGACCATTGCACTTGTAGGTTAGAGTTGGGATCATTGGTAAGTGTTTTGTATGTTATGTTTATATGATCTATTGAACATGAAATGTTAACATGACTCTATGGTAACATTTCCTTATTCTTGATCATGCTTTATGTTGATGGAATCCTTAACTTGTATATGTTCTATGGTATGTGTATTAAAGATTTTCAAATGACTTAACATGATTTATAAGAAATGATCTGTTTTATGCATGTCCTTAGATGTTATGTGCATATACCCATAGTTAGTATATGTGGCGTACTAACCCCATTACTTTATATTACTACAAATGTAGGGTCCGACCATTGATGATTAAGAAGGACGATTGAAGAAGCTTGAAACTCTTTCTTCACGTTTTGGTAGATCCTCATGTTCGGTGATGCTATCTTTTCATATTCTAGCATGCGAAGACTTTAGTAGATTTTAATAGTACTCGTATTTCCATTATGTTTTTTGATTCTTTTGTATTATGGCCTATATGTCATATTAACTTTTATTGGCTAAGTCCAAATTCGTACTCTTTAGATGGTTTTTAATATGAGAAAGTTTTTAGAAGATCATACGTATGCTTTCATGATTGTTATGTATGAAGTCTAAGTATACTTTACATAGTATTTAAAGTATTTAATTTCCACAATTTTAAGTGATGACATGTCATGACGAATGCTAAGGTCTTGTCTTAGTCCTATGAGTGGATGATGACGCCAGTCGCATCTGGGGTATGCTCTCCAAATGTGACACTCAGATGATGGTAACCTACCTCATGTAAATCTTCGAGAACACTGATGAACTCTTAATCTAATCAACAAAATCATCATTGTGAGGAAGAGGATACTTATTTTTAGTTGTAGTCTTCTTCAACTACCTGTAGTTTATACATATAATTATAGTACAATTTTTCTTCTAAACAAATAAGAACATCCCACCTCCTGGTAAAACACTAGGTAGAATAAATACTTTCTGCAACAAGTTTTCCTATAGGTTTGAGTTAGTGGAGTATGTTCCACTAGCATTTCTGTCTCATTTTATTTCAGACATTGTATTGGTGCCATTTTTCCAAGTATACACTTAATGCATTATTGGACTATTTCTTTAATTTAATGATCTTAATATTAGATGGTTGATTGTGAACATTTATGAGTTTAAGTAGAATGTTTTATATGAATGTTAAGTAACAAAAACTTCAAATTTTTCGCTAAAATTAACCTAGGTGAAGTAGAGATGACGTATGTAGGCTTGTCTGCGACTTCTGAAAAATCAACGACGTAGGTCTTGTTTGGGGTCTTGGCCCATGGTCGTGACAATGTTGGTATCAGATCATTAGCATAAATTCCGAGAATAATAAGTTCTCATCAACCAGATCGAGTAGTTTCTAAGTCATGTTAGTGAAGTGCACCACTATCATGAATTAGAGACTGCATGATGCATATGAAAAATTCTGTTCTTATGATCTTATAGTGCCTTCTCTAATGTCTGATTTCTTGGTGTTAAGAGCGTATATAACATCAAATCTTAAGATTCAGAAAGACGAATATGAGGAGAAACGCAGGCGGAGAGATATGAGGCTCCTTTTGATGGAAGGGAGATGTCTGTTAACCCAACTAGGTTGAGATATGGAGAAGTGAGGACACTCTTGGTACAGATTGCCCAAGCCATCACCTTAAAAGCTCAGACTATGATAGCCCAGGCAGAGCAACAAGGTGTTCCCAGAAAGAACCCACCTGCCAACACCAAGCTAGTAGGTTAAGGGACTTGATAAGGATGAATCCTCCCGTTCACAATGGATCTAAGATTGCTGAGAATCTTGAGAAGGAGTGTTAGGAAGCTATGCTGCATACGAGCATGGACTTTTCCTGGCTTATGGTCCGTGTCCAACAAGTGGAGGAAAATAAGAAGAGAAAGCATACTAGGGTATAGAATCGGTCAAGGCAAGCTGAGAAAATTTTTTCAAGGAAGAGTTGTAATGAAATCAGGGATAAGCCCAGGTTTAAGAAGGGACTCTCCCACCAAGGGGAGTAAAGTTCATCCAAGGGTCACTATTATAGGTCATCCGATCCCAGAGTTAAGAGAAACAATGTAGTAGATACACCTCACGAGAGGCCACCTTGTAGAAAGAGTGGCAAACTTCATGAAGGAGAGTGTATGAGGGGCTCTAACGCTTGTTACAGTTCTGTAAAACCAGGTCACATGATGAAGGATTGTCCATATATTAGAGGTTGAGAAAAAGGGAAGGAGAAATTTTAGCCGAACGGTCCTAGTGAAGAGGTTCCAAGGAGGCAATGATTCTTCGCACTGAAGTCTAGGGGTGTAGGGGAAGACACCTCTGGTGATGTCTCGGGTTCTTAGCCTAAATTAGTTTTTCATGTGTATGGTTTTATGCACTAGTATGAAGTTAATATGTTGGAGTCATCATATTGATTGTTGACCTATGTGACTTATATGTTTATTTATGTTATATGCTTTGATGAGACTAGTTTAGGAAGGAGTTCCTTAATCGATTAATGTTAAGTTGCTAGTATGTTTCGAGGATGTGAACCAACCTACTAATATGTAAAAGAGATATTCGCCAATAAAATGCATTGAATAGCTTAGGTATGGATTTTCTCTATAAGTGTTATGCTACCATAGACTATTAAATTAAGGTAGTGAGGTTTAATATGCCAAATGTGATAGGATATAAATAGGCAGGGCATGGACAAATCCAACAAAGCCATATAGTTTCAAATCTTAAGGCCAACAAGATGGTATCTAAGGGGTTAGATATATTCCTCCTAAGGCTGCTTTTGTTCAAGAAACTCTAAGATTTAGTGCAATAGTGGACTTTGTGTTGTAAGTCCAAAATCGTATGTGTAAAAATTGGACTATGTAAATTAAAATGAATTCATGTTTTCATGTCATGTTGCTGTTTTTATATAGCGTGGAAATGATTTTTTTATTTGTTCTATGAGTGGTGAGGTGCATCAAGTTAAGTGAGATTTAGAAGGAAGTTCTTCAATCTCAAATATGAAGCTTCAGATAAGCTTGAGTAATATGCACTATCATGAGTAAGTGTGAAATAGAAATTCACAGAGAGTAAAGTCTCAAGTATGTTCACATATTTTTTCGTAAGTCACCCTCTTTATTTTAAAATGATGTGTAGTATCATTTGTGGACAAATTTTCCTAAGGGGGGTATAATGTAACAACCCTAAAAATGACTATGCTAAGTAATGTCTAACGTATCTAGAATGCCTAGATTAGAGTGGGTTCACACAAATTGATGCGCGTAGAACAAGACCACTAAACCCTTGCGACAACAAAGCCAACTATCTTGGGGAGTTACTTTAGATACGAAAGGTTGGGTCCAGCCATGTAGGGCTCCCGAATATGAATATTTACTCGGATGAGTCTTTACCGAACTTTAAAAGGGGAAATCATAAGTTTGGAGGGTCTATGGGTAAAATGGTCTTTTTCCAGGCTAATGGTAATATTGTAATTACCCTAAATGTGTAATTAATTATTTAATTAATAAGGTGGAGGGTAATTTTTATACAAAAATGGCCAAAATTGCCCATTGAGCAAAAATCCTTCTCCACCCGGGTTCAAACCAAGGTATGAGACATGATTTAGCTTGATTATTTATAGTGGTTAATAAATTTAATTAATTAATATTTAAATACATATGTAAGAAAAAGTAAAATCAGATTATTAATATTAATTAATTAGTTAATGGGGCAATTTGGGTCGGATCGACCAGGGGGGACCCGTTTTCACGATGGGGACGTCACAGTTTCGAACCTCGATGGTAGCAACATTTAATTGAATTAAATTGAGGTTTATAATCTGATTTTTTAAGGGCATTATCATCATTTCACTAAACTGGTTATATAATATTTTCAAAGTTTGAAAGAGTCCTACTTAACTAAGTTTAAACTACTTCACCTAATCCTAAGTCACTCACCTCATTCATATTTATCTTTTTGTCCTTCACGTCTATCTCTCTCTCATTTCACACTTTCTTTCCGGCTGCCAAACGTGAGAAAAAAAATCAGAGAACAAAAGTTCTTAACACTTGTAGGACTTTCACGCAAAACACAAACGAGAAAGCAATCCGAAAACGTTAAGCAAAACGTAATACGCTAGCCGGGTAAGGTGTGAGTATTGGGATTGGACGCTAATTTGGATATGTTTTTGGCAGCATGTTCAAGTGTTGAACAACATTAAAATCAGGTATAGGTTTTCTCACGCTTGGACCCTTTCCCAAGAGACCCTTAAGACTAAGCTAATTTTATTCCGAAATGAGGATTGTTCCCCATTACATGTTCCCTGTCACTAGCTCGAATCACTGATCTTTCGTTGGTATATTTGATGGTAGATTAGGTATGAAGTGTGATTTTCGTGATAATGTGTTCATGATTATATGTTAAGAATTGTATGAACTAAGAAGTATGTCATCTGAAATTTCATGAAAAATGTATGTGTGTGTTGTGACATGATTTTTGGTTTTAAGCCTTAAAAATGATATTTTTATGGTTGAATTTTATGTGCGAATGTTTGTGTAAATCATGAGGTGTAAAAGTGGTGTAATGTTGTTGTATTAAATGGTAATTCTTTGCATAATATAATCATAAAAAAGATTACACTAAAAGATGCACCAAATGATCCACGAAATGCCTTAAGAATTAACGTATGGATGATGATAAAAAGAAGCTGAAAATAGAGAACAAATTTCCAGCATTTGGTAGATTGGGTTTGGCCAAACAAAGAGGCAGAAAATTAAATAAAAATTGAATATAAAATAAGTGAGATCACTAAAGATTGAACCCAATACATCATTACATGAAAGCTACAAAAAAATCAACAAAAGATTGATAGGAAAGTGGATTAGAGTCTCGGTCAAGGATGAGGAAAATTAGCTATGTTTTTTTTTTAAAATTAAATGTGAGGTCATTGGCGATTGAAACCATGACCATACCAAATGAAAATTACATAAAAAATTCATGAGAAAAATATAAGGCAAAATAGATGTGGTGAGTGGGGATTGAACCCACAACCTATGAATGGATGAGAGAGTTAGAAGAAAAATAAAGGAGAGAATAAAATATGGAGAGTGGGGATTGAACTCAGAACCTCTTGAATGGATGACAGAGTTAGATTAAAAATAAAAGAGAAAATAAAATGTGGAGAGTGGGAATTGAACCCACAACCTCTTGAATGGATGAGAGATTTAGGAGAAAAATAAATGAGAAAAATAAAATGTTGAGTGTGAGGATTGAACCCGCAACATCTTGAATGGATGAGAGAGTTACGAGAAAAATAAAGGAGTAAACAAAATGTGGAGAGTTGGGATTGAACACAAAATCTCTTGAATGGATGAGAGAGTTAGGAAAAAAATAAAGGAAAACATAAATGTGGGGAGTGGGGATTGAACCCACAACATCATGGATAGGTGAGAAAGTTAAGAGATAAATTTTAAAAAAATAATGAGCTTGTGGGGGATGAACCCTCAAACTCCTTGCCTTAAAATGAAAAAAGAGAGGAGAATAAGAATGAGATATTATGGGGTTGATGGGAATCAAACTAGGGTCTCCAAAATCTGAAAAATGCAATTATCAAGTTTAAAATAAGATTAAGTGTTGTTCAAGGGATTCAGAAATCGAGTCACTGCCCAATTCCGTCTACACATAAGTTATACGCTAAAAAATATTTACGAATCCTTTGCCTCTAAAGATCGAAATCAATACTTGGATATCTGACAAGTGCGTAAGTTGTACCAACATAATATTGGATAACATGAATCACTGAATAAACTATGAATGAAGCCTCATGGTTGATATGTATGGTACCTTATACGTCTCGATACTACTTAAAAGTAAGTAAGACTAAGATGTATGTGATAAAATGACATATGATGAAAGACATTCACGATGAAGGAGTGAGTAATTATCAAAAGGAAAAATGAGTTAAAGTTAAGAATGAAGTTTACATATGATAAGAGGTAATATGAAAGATGAGAGCAATCCTAAAATGAGCAGTTAATGTTACCAAAAGTACTACTCTGAGATTGTAGACTAATGAAGAGCACCAACTCTATCGGAAAAAACACTTAATGAAAGATGAAGTAAATGCGAACTTAATACTAATGATGGAGATGTAAATCATAGAAATAATCTATGATGTCCTCATTCAAGAAGCCAACTTCCATGATGTCTGAGTTGAAATGAATGGGAACTTTATATGAGCACCGATAGGCTAGCCTATGAGCGTGATGCCTCTCGGGAAGGGCGGAGCTTCACGTAACCTCATTGAGATGAGACGTATGGCTTACGGGTATAAGTCTCACTTATATCTCCTAGTCTTTAAACTATACTGCCATATAGGTATCTAGAATGAGTTGATTCCCGAGATAATGCTAGCATGTTTTGGTTCATTTTGGCTGGTGATTCCAACTCTTTTCGATGAGGGGATTACACGCTGCATTTCATGATGCTTACATGATCTATGTCGGTTAAGGTTAAAGTTCCCATAGAAAGAACGAGGCCAGCCTCAACGAATGCACAAAATGTAATGAACGATACCAAAGGTGTTAGGATAGGATAATCAAGACGAGAGCTAGACTTAAGTAATAACACTAGGTTATTCTTGGTCATTGCAAAGCGAACCCGATGAGAGTCTTAAACTACATCTTAGGAATGACTTGTTGCTACACTACTATATGAAAGAATGAAAATGAAGTACGTATAAATGAATGAAGCAGACTCTGTGTTTGTTAATGGAGGCTCTCTAATTGAGGTCCCATATGTTGAGCCCACATTTTGGGAAGACCTAAATTCAACCCCACGATTGCAAGGTCTCATGACATATGAAATAATGATATGAACTATGTGATATGATATGTGTAATATGTTATGTGGTATTTGCAAAATGATATGTATGATGATGCATGTTACACTCATGGCATGACTTTCCTAATCCGATATTGACAGGTCCACTGACCTGACTTTCCATAATTCATATCGATAGGAAAGTGCTCTTCTTAATCATGCATATCCTTGGTGTGGGCTTTCATACACCCATACTTAGTACAAGTGTGTACTAATCCCATACAACTATATACATTTAGGTGCAGGCACAGGCGGACATTAGAGCTTACAATACGACGCTGCAGCTATTCGGACGTGGAACATTCATCTAGACTTGGTAGGCGCTCATCATTTCGAGGACGCTTGCTCATTATAATCTAGCTTAGATATAGGTTTGAGTTAGTGGAGTATTTTCCACTAGTGTTTCTTTCTCATTTTGTTTAAGATATTGTATTGGTTGCCATTTTGACAGTTTGACACTTATCGGCACATTGAACCTATTTCTTTCATTTGATGATCTTATATACATGGTTGATTGTGAATGTTTATGAGTTTAAGTAGAAGTCTTATGAATGTTTCAAGAAAAAAAAGTCAATTTCCTTTTAAAATTTAACCTAGATGAAGTAGCGATGACGGATGTGGATTGTCTCAACCTCTGAGTGTTCACGAAGCCGTACGCTGAGGTCTCGAACGGTCGTGATAGCGACAACTATCAATTAGAGCTACTGTCATGATACAACGGTCTCGTGCGCGCTGCCAGCGCTCCTTTAAGGTTCAAAGTAATATGACATTAACTGTCTCATGGATCCACTATTCAACTGTAAAAAGGAAATCATCAAAAAGTATGGACCTTTTTCCTATGGGGTCTAAATGGTTTATGTGGATGTGGTTATCTGAATCTCCCTATATCGGTGTTAAAACTACTCCCAAAAATAAAACGGGCTCTTATGTTTAAAATGCTACAGATTAGTACTACAAAATTAGCTTTTTAAAAAGCTCTCTACGAAATCATAGTATCCTCTTTTTTTATATTAAAGCTAGCCATAGGCTTTGTGGAAGTCTAGCTTCTTTTCCTTCTCAAAAGTTTGAAAACATGTTTCAATGATTAGCGACTACTTAATTCCCTTATAACTCTTGAGAAGTTAACTCAATTTTATACTCTTTGCTAACTTGAAACTTTAACTCTTAGGAAAAACATAGTTCCCTTATACCTTTTGAGAAATGAGCTCAACTCTTTAAAAATTTAGTTCCCTTATCCCTTATACACACTTCATTATTATCGTGTAATATTCATAATACCACACTTGTATCACTCACATTTATTGCAAAGTAACACCTTAGTTCCTGACCTAATTTATGTCCAACCTACTAGACCATATATCAAAACTGACATCTTTACCGTTATATTACCATTTTTTTTTATAATGAGACCCATCTCAATTTAAAGATTAGTGACTAGTAACAAACACGACTATCATTATAATGACTCACATATTATAATAACTTACAATTGCTAGGTGAAATTTAGGGAAGACCTCATGATAAGTAGACAATACTTATCTCTTAGTCTACCTAGTTATATATTGTCAGCAAATTCCTTTTCACAACCTCAGTACCCAATTTACTCCAGTCACTATACATCATAACTAATAGTTCTAATTTCATAAGGCTCTCCCTTCGAAGTCATAAGGTGGTTAGATATACACCTCGTGACTACTTGTCCTGTTATTAAACATATATACCTGATGTTCACTAACCCAACCTCGCTCTCCACCACCTCCCCTCACCACCCCCTCTCAACCCCCCCCCCCAAAGTGACCGAACCAAAAACATTCTCGCCAGACAACCCACTATCCCCCGGCACCAACCTCTCTTCACTCTACTTCACCCTCTGAAACCACACATCCCCCCACCACCACTGCACACCTCCACCACGCCCCCCCTAACTCTACTGCTCTCATCCTAAAATCCTACTCATAGCTCTAACGCCTCCCAGCGCACATCACACCCCACCACACCTCCCCCCATCATCCCAATCCTACCCCCCCAGCCACATCCATCACACCAACACCCATCCCCCACCCCCGCAATGGCACATCAACATCCAAATTAATTTCGAGTTGAAAGGTTACATACCCACTCCAAACACCATAAACCCTTCAGTAAACATTCGTTAATTTCTATCATAAAAATCATTATAAATTATTATTCCAAAGTGTACCAATAAAGGAAAAATCACATTAATGGAATCCTAGGTATGTTGAAACCGAATAGACACTTACTAATAACGATCTCCAGTTCTCTGCGCGTACTATACTTTTAAATATATACTTCTAACTTTGGACACTTCCACTATTAATGGTTCAAGAATATCGCAAATCAATTATCTTAGGGCAACAACACAAAACCAAGCTCTCTTAAATACACAGTGCCCTCTTTAAAGGGATTCACCTTAAAAAAGTTTTATAAAAAGAATTGGAGTGATATCTTTGTTTTAGTCGAAACACATGATTATATGAAATAAGAATGCATTTTTTCAAATCAAACACTTATACATACTGATGGCCTTTAAACCTACTTCAAACTCTTTTGACTTTCTGAGGGACTTCATCTGAGAATAAACGCATTGATAATGATTTGGGCTGGGATATTTCCAACCGCGTGAGGATGAAGGGTAGTAATAAATGGATTTAGAAATGCATGATTTTGAATACATTCTTATGACACACGTCAATTGCAAATTTTGAGTACGAAAGAATGAGAAACTCTCCTAAATGTGTTGGAGCCTCCTATAACAAGTGTAGTTCACAAATATCCATAAGCGTAACTATAATAGAGTACACAAATTCATAGACACCCTAGACAATTGACCTCTAATCTAATGACAAGTTTTTCATGATCTGGCTATACCTAGGACATGGCCGACACGAATCATTGCTTTTCCAAAGACAACTCTTGGCATGATGATTAACATAAGCCAAAACTATACATTACATGCGGAAGCCTTATAAAGTAGACAATATCACTAGTGGAGTTGGGATGTTACAAAATGGTACCAAATCACTCCTCTATTAGTGTTGTCAATGTGCGCGAAAGGTTCAATTAAATTTAGGAAAATCTCGATAGATAGTTCAATCTACTATGAGTCTAGGAAAAATCCCATAATGGGCGGCAAACACTCAACGAGGGAAGCCTGGAGTATATAAGCAGGGTGTATGTGATACCTAGGTTAATTTAGAATTCCCACATCACCAAAAATCGAAGGATGTGGCGTTATATGTCAAATAAAACAATACCAAACTAGTGAGCCACTTTAAGTGTGTCAGCGTAGGCCCCAAACAAACATTCACTAGCAAGGTTGAGTTGTTACATTGCATCCCATGTATTGTTGGTCAGCAGGTAATTAGGTGTAATTAGCAGGGGAGTAAACACAACTATCCCAATCTCAATGAGGGACATGAAGGGTTGTTACTGAAATGATGTAATACAGGCATTGACTTTTTAATTTATTTGTTTTTTTTTATTTCAATTTCTCTTAAATTATTTTTTATACTCCCTCTATTTCAAATTTATGTGACACACTTCGCTTTACGAGAATCAACCAATTTAGTTTGCCAGAATTTGCTCTTGAAATCTTCCATTATATTTTTAAAATGACATATATATTGATAACCACATAAAAGTAACTTAAATACAATAAGTGATAATTCCAAAAATTTTATAAAATATAGATATAAGAAAGTTACGGTCAAAGCAGGTTTTTGAATCTTGACATCTGAAATGTATCACATAAATTGGGAGGACACGGAGGATTATTTGAAGCCAATGTTACATACCCGCGTGTTGTGCAACTAGTGATAAATGTAATCATAAATATTGATTTATGATAATTTTAAAATTTAAATAGTTATAACGCTAATATTGTTGCGGAGAACGTTAATTTGAAAACTTGTATTTATAATAAGATATAGTAAATGAATAACTATATATGCTTAGTTCATTGTCTAAATTTACAATAAAAAGATATTTTTTTTCTAGTATCATTGCCTTGAAGAGATAGAGACAAAATTAATAAGTTTATTTTATTATCAAACAGGTATTGACTTTTTTCAATTTGGTTCTATACTTTTTAGTTATAAAAAAAAAAATCAAATCCAAGTTATCAATAACGTAAAACATAAATAATAATTATCTAAATGAAATTATGCATTACAAATCACAGTATTAGTAAGAACATTTGAAACGTAAATATTATGAAAATTATAATATACATAGTGATAAATCATTTTTACTATACTAAAAAGATTCTCTAAACTTAATGATACATTATACCTGTAGTATGGATATAGGAAATAAACTTCCACAGTTCAAGACGAAAAACGCTTAACAAAATCAAGTATATTAAAGCAACGTATTAGTAAGTTCCAACAATTTTTTTTAGTTTTAAACTTCTAGTACATATTGTCACTTTAAGATATAAATAAAACCATTTAACTCATATGGGAGATAAAATTGATCTTGTAAATTGTTTATATTGATATAGTTGCTAATTACAAAAGTGTTAAAAGGAAAAAAATAAAGTATCTATTTTGTATTCTTCAATTTCGAAATTAAAATATTTTAAATTATGAAATTTTGGAAGAAAAAGCAGAATTCAAATGAAAATTAATGAGTAGAAAAAAAATTTCACAAAATTGGATTGTTTTATTTTTTTATTTAAATATACTTCAGTATGAGTGGAATTATTTGTATTCAATATTGATGTATACTAAAAAAAAATTAGGATTATTTATATATTTTGTGTAATATCAATTAGGCTTATGGACCTTCATGTGAATACAATTTAATTCGTAATTCTTATAGATTTTAATTGGGATAATGCACAAGACCCCACACCTATGCACGATACATCAGGACATACTTATACTATACTAGGTCCCAATTACCCCTGAACTTAATTATTACAAGGTCTACCCTTTTCGGCCTACGTGGCCTTCTTGTGGGCCCAATGTCATGACTTTTTTTTTCAAGTTAGGGCCAAGTGAGGCCTAAAAGGGGTAGGTAAGGAAAAATATTTATAAAATAAATTTCAGGCGGAAAGTAAGAGGACCTTTCGTCTAGATAAGTTTGTCTTTGAGATTTCGGGATAGGTTGCGGGGGTACTTGTGCAAATTTCAATTTTAATTCAATATTTTATATTTTGTTATATTACTCTCCTTTATACGGTATAGTTAATTTATAGGTATATTTTTGTTTAGTTTTTAAACTTCCACAAGATTATCAGATTTTTATCATTCAAATATTGTAGATAGTTTATTTAGTATTTTAGCTTTAATTATAATATAATCTATATTATATTATTTGTAGTTTAATTTTTATTGTTTAGTATATTTAGTTTTTTAGTAAGGACTTTAAATATATGGGTTAAGTCACGTTTTATGTTCTATTATTGGAGATCATTAGAAATTTTTTACAACTTAAATATTGATATAAGCCCCCCCACCCTCTCCCCTTTCCATCTAATTTAGTATTTTAAAAGATAATGTGTTTAGACCCTAATTTATGGATTCATCACTTCAACCAACAGAAAATTCACATAAACTAATTCCTGGCACAAATTTTAATTGACCTGATTAAAAAAATAAGTAATTGCAATAAATTAAAAATATATCTCAATTTAAGGATAACTAAATTATTATTACCTTTGTAAAAGATAAATATGATATTGCAATTCTTACAATGAAGTAGTTTCGTATTTGATATAAAATAGAGTTTAAAGAAGTGTAATTTTTTGTAGAGTTATTGTTAGCTTTTATTTTGTAATGTTTTACTTTCATTTGTTGAATTCGCTTTTGGACTTTTATTTACAAATTAAAATACTTTGAATTATGAAATTTGTAAAAAGGAAAAAGAAGTATCAAATGAAAGTAACCATCTAGTAGAAAAGTATGACACAAATTAAGTTATTCTGATTATCATTCTTTTTTTTCAGATTCTTGTAAAGCAGTAAAAGTTTTCCATCTTTTATATAGGATTTTGTCCTATATTGCAACATTATGATTATAATGTTGCCACAAACGTAAATCTATATGAGTCAATCCATATGACAATTTATTTACCAATATATATAACTTAAAATATCAAGGTTAAATAAAAAAGATGAATGAAAATTTAAAAATAGAATCAAAATAAAATTAAAGTTCAACAACAAATTTTCTAGAAAATAAGCTTGTTGATCTCAATTGTTACGTTGTAATTTATTAATTCATAAGAAGGTAACATATTGAATGATGAATCCTAAATTATAGAAGCATTTTAAATATAACACATAAGATGATAGGTTGTAGATGTCTCTTTGCATGATCAATCAATTTCCTCCAACACAAAATCAAAGACAATTAACATTTTAATAACTTATTAACGGTTGTAACCGTGCTTGAAAAATTAAATGAGGTGTCAAGTTTTCAGAGTCATCGATAGTACTTTTTTAAATATACTTAAATATGTACTTTTTTGAAAGAAAAAATGGTCCGGTGGATCCTTATACTTGTATTCGTTTGTATTGTTAACGTTTCTTCTTATATCTTTGTCATCTGAAACCTGAACTCATTTAAAGTTAATCAGTTGAACCCTTTTCAATTGATCGTGACTCTCAATCGCGCTAATGTCACATTTCATGTCAGATAAATTTGGCAGCATCATTTTATAATTTTATAATAATATATTTTGGAAAACAATCATTAAGTTTTTATGAAAATTATAAAAATATAAAATTTTAATTTATTCTTTTAAATTAAAGTTTTAGGTCTCCCTGTATATCCTCTTCCCATGACTTATCCTGACAGTTCTCCTGTTTTGTGCGACAAAATTGACCATTAACTTCGCTGTGATCCCCAAATACAGATCTTAGTTTCGCTTTATCCTTTATATTCATTTGCTTTATTTTATACTAATAAGAAGAAATCCACCAGTTTTGATTAATTTGAACCTGGATCCAATCGAGTTAGCAGGCATCACCTTTGGTGACACGAAAAATAGCGAACTATGATAAATATTAGATCCAAACTAGTTTTACATTGCAGCTTATTGATTAGTTGTCAATTTGAGCGATGTGCACAATTAGATTACCCCGGTTTATCTCATTGTTCTAGTTCAGACTATTGACTTCAGATAAATTTTATTTTTTTAATCCAAGTTCTTTTTTTTATAAAATGGACTTCTTGGAACATTACTTATGTAGAACAAAAGAACTACCTTTTCAGGTTTAGGTTTTTGGTCTAGTGGTAATTAAGGAGGCTAGTAGGGATATGTGGGTTAGGACACACTATAAACGTAGACAAACTTGGTATGAAATGGAAACTGATAAAGTGGGTAGGCCAATCTAAGATTCGGAATGGATGTAATGTGCGCAAGCAGGAAGAAAAATTGAAGATCGTCACAGCATGTATTTGGTGGTCAATTTGGATTGAGAGAACAAAGGTGCTTTGAGGGCCACTCGTAACAATATCAGATCTTAAATGAATGTTTAGGCCTTTATTAGTTTGGTGAGCAAAAACTACTAGCTCAAACAGAAGTATTTGTGATGTTTGTTAACTTTTGTAAGGACACACACTGAATTACAGTTTAACTACTGTATACTATTGTAGGGTTACTACACCTGGTTGTAGTATACCTGTGGTATATAAAAGTCAAGTTATAAAATAAAAAACAAAGTAGCATTGAAGTTTGAATCGTGTGCCAATGACACCCCCCCCCCCCCCCATCAGGGATCCTTAGGTTCCCAAAATAAGAAAAAGAAAAAGATCAGCACTTTGTATGCTTTCTTATGGTACAAAGTTACTTGATTGGTCAATATACACTCTACTCTGTTTCAAATTTTATCCACCACTAGACTACTAATAATATTGAAAGGAATGAGCATGCTATTTGTTATCATAGTGTAATATATTTTCTACGTAAAGAAGATGTTTACAACAGAACACTAAATACATTCACTGGTCTAGGTTTGTCATTTTTCATTGGACCTTTTTTATTTTTTGATGAAAACCCTTTGGTCATTATTTCTACTTTAGGATTGCAAGGAATTATTCTATGAGTGGACTGAAAAATTTCGGAGCTGCCAAGGAACAGAATTTGTAAGTTACTACAACAAACGAGGGAAGGAGACCATCTGTAAAAAAAAAAAAAAAAAAAAAAAAAATGAACTACTTGCTTGGAATGGATACAAGACTTACTCTATTTCTGTAGAATTACATTTACATGTCATTATTTGACTTCTCTGTTCTTATTTACTTTGAAAATGTGGAATGCATACTCATTCATGCAAGGCTTCTTTATACACGTAGTATGACCGTAAGCTTTAATGCTTATGTTGTTATAATATGTGAAAA
The DNA here is from genome assembly GCA_027704765.1 of Solanum habrochaites. Taxonomy (NCBI): domain Eukaryota; kingdom Viridiplantae; phylum Streptophyta; class Magnoliopsida; order Solanales; family Solanaceae; genus Solanum; species Solanum habrochaites. Next base: position 52,191,079 of record JAKWJA010002498.1, read on the forward strand.
GTACCTAAATATAGTTTTACGTCTTTAAAAGTAAGCATTAAAATGTGTTAGCTTACGTGTCTGTATACAATAACATTGTGTTCACTTCCTACAATTGGGTGATTAGTTGAAGCAGCAAAATTTTTCTTCTAAGATTTCTCAAAATTTTAAAGAAGTCAAGAAAAATAGTGATGAATGGGTTCACATTTTCTTGGTTAAACTACAAAATATTAAAGCTGAACCAAAAATAGTGTAGTAAAATACAATTTAGAGAGAAAAAATAAAAGAGAGGTCAAACCAGAAAATCTACAAGACACATTTAATCAAAATTTATCATCGCAATTGATTGATACCAAATTTCATGATTTGAGTAGATTATTAATATGTATACTCATTATAAAATTAGGTGTCATTTGGTAGACCGCATAAGAATAATGTTAAAATAGTGCTATTAAGCCAATAATGCATTTTAATAATGCTTGGATTAGTATGCTTGCATTAGTGGTACCTGAGTTCTTATAAATGTTTGGTTTGTGTATTAAATATAACTATATTTTAAAAAAAATTATTTATAAAAAATATCCTTCACAAAATCAAAATTATTGTGAAAAGATGTAAAAGTGCTTTGTGGGGTATTTGTTCTTCCAAATGCTAATGCGTGCATAAAAGCATTTTGCATCATTAATACCTAGAAAACACAGATTTATTACTATACTTGCCCAATACAACAATAGAGTGTACATAACATGAAAAAGTGTATGAAAAAGGTACTACTAATACAAAGAGCTAATGCCAAACATTATTTTTTTTAATATACTCCTACCAAATGACCCCTTAGTGTTCAGGGAAGGTGTTAAGTGGAAAACAAGCGACAATGGCAATGCCTTGACCTTGGTCTACGCGCGGAAACATAATTTCAAAAGAAAAAAAACACAAAACAAAATGGAAATATATAGAAGTGAAGTTCTTATTAAGCCAGAAGCTTGATATCAAAATAGCCCCCATATCCTAGGGACAACAAAACAAATTAGTGATCTTTCAACATCTGTTTCTTGTTCTTCTTAAACACTAACTCTACTTTTACAAGATTGTCACCATCCTCCTCTCATCCGAAAAATCTAATGTCTATTTTATCATTATACTATGGTAATTTCCAACACGCTTGCGTAGTCAAAATCTAAGTGCATGAAATTGCAAATAAATTTACTAATATCCCATGACATTAAAAATTATAGAAAAGGTGGTCTCAAAAGTAATAAGAAATATTCCAACATGAATTTGCGTTATTTCATTATCACACAAGTAAAGAATCTCTGATAAATGAAATCTATCACGAGAATATTTTGGTCAAGGCACTTTTATTCCGAAAGATAATTCCTTATTACAAAGTTACAGTATGCGGATTGGGAGGGGGGTCTAATGGACACGTGTTAAACTAACGATACGTTGTGGTTTCTCGGTAAATCACCCATTTGGTATCTAAGAAACAAACGGTGGCGTCTCATTCCTTCTCCGGAATTGAACTATAGAGCTAGGACCACTAATACTAGTGGATATGTTGGTTTGCTTAGGCTTCGACAAGGGATCTTCAAGTTAAAACAACAAAATACCTGTTTTCTTTTTTGAATAACCAAGCTGCCATGCATATCGCCGACAATCTTGCTTCATGAACGGATGAAAACACATCGGGATAGATTGTCACTTAATTTTGATAATATTACAGTCAATGATATTTAGACTCATTATATCTCTTCACATAAAACCAATTAGAGATATATGAAAAAGGCCTTGGTCATGAACAGTTCTAGTTGTTGGGCAAGTTAGCATTTCCACAATTCATACACCATTGTGGGGGGAGTCATTGGAAAATTATGTGAGTGCGATCCTTTCCATAGATGGTAAATCAGAATACATATTTGTAATTGTATGTAAAGATTTGGTTCATAGTTATAGAGCTGGTAAAACTTGTTATCATAATCGAGTGTATATCAATACAAGCCATTTTAATAAGGCTATCTAATCTTTACAGAGTAAAAGGAAAACATCTTATATTGAACAAGAAACTAGCTTTTGAGAATTAGGTTTTTGGGTCCCCCCCCTCCGCCCCAGGGGAAGAGCATAGAATGTGAGATCCGCGTTAGACACACTTAATAAACTAGACAAAAGCTGGTATTTAGTGGCAAATGATAAAGGGGCCAGGCCAATTATCGTCAAATTTAAAATTGTGTGCAAGATACTCGGGGAAAAATTTCTTGTTAACAAAAAAAAAGAAAAAGAAAAAGTCAGCACTTGTTCTGATATCTGGTGTACAAAGATTTGTAGAGATTAATCATGATATATCAATAACAGTATAATTTTTTCAAATATTTATCTAAACTAGACTCCTCAAACTATTCGAAAAAATGAGGATGCTATTTGTTTATCCATTGTAAATCTTTGTCTTGGAAAGACGATTTTAAAAAGAGGAATGCAAAGGATTTCACTGTAAAGCGGGTCATTTTTCTAGTTTTTCTTTATGTTTATGAAAACCCTTTGTAGTTATGCTAATGTAGGATTCAAGAAAAGTTGTTGATTGAGTGGATAGGAAATGTTGGAGTTGCCACGGAACGGGATCTGTAAAGCTACTACAACAAAATGCATCACAGGAAACAAAAAAAAAAAAAAAAAAAAAACCACCCCCCCCCCCCCCCCCCCCCCCCAAATATTGGAATCGTTATAAGCACCTTATTCCTATTTCTGTGTGATTATATTGTCATGATCATATTTTCCCTTCTCTGTTCTTGTTTCTTTGGACAAGACATGGAAATGCATACTTATTCATTCAGGGCTTCTTCGTATACAGTAGTATGCAGTAATTTATATTATTATTAGTTTAAATGTGAAAATACCTACATATTAATTTCAGGTTTTTAAAAAGGCAGAGCATTTATAATGATGTTACATTTGCCATGTGTGTAACAATAAAACAACAATGTCTGAATTTGACATGCAGGTTGGGGGTGACTAAAGTCGCATATTAAGAAATTTCCTTCAAGAGTATTCATTTTAAAGAAGTAATAAAAAAATATTGATGAATGGATTGCCAAATTTCTTAATAAAATATGTAATATTTATTAAAACCATAAAAAAAAGTGTAATAACCTACATATGTTATAACAAAAAAAACTAAATGAGGATTACCACTTTGTAGTATCTTGTGACAAGATCTTTACACAATACTTGACACTGATGATAAATACTACAGTATAATCTGTTTCAAATTTATCAACTACTAGAATGACTAATACATATTGTCTGGAATGAGTTGTATTTGTTATACAGTGTAATATCTTGTCTACGTAAAGAAGATGTTACAAGAAACCCAGTGAGGTATTCACTGGTCAAGTTTTTCATTTTTCTTTGGTCATTCTTTTTTTTCATGAAATCACTTTGTCAATTATATCTACTTTAGGATTGCAAGAAAGTCGTCTATGGGGGAAAGGAAATGGCTAATCGCATGGAGATGAACTCTCATGTGTATTAAATACTATCCTATAGTATCTTTGTGAGATGCTTATCTTAACCTCTTCAGCTTCTATAGAAGTCTTCTACAATTGTACCCGCATTGACATATAAGTATCTTAATCAATATTAATAGTACGACTTCTCTTTCTAGCCTACTATACAATCCTTATAAGTTCCTACTACCCAACTGAGGAAAGTGAGGTTTATTTAAGAGGCTTATCATTTCGCTACTATGTACATTCGACCAGGACTCATAAGGAAAATAATAATGCTACATTATTCTAATCCACATTGACAACTCCAAATATACCCATTGGATCAACGAAAAATCATTAACTTATTAGAATTTTCATGAACACATAAAATCTCGGTTAAATCTGTTAATGCACTTGTTAGTATAATAACTACGCCAAACTTCATTACTGTATCATCTCGTATTCTAGAAAAAATAAGGTTAAGCTAAGAAAAACAACAAGAATTAAATTTTTAAATAAGTAACGAAATCTGAAAATATTCCACATTTCAGAAATGAGTTTTGCTCATTGTCGAATGGCCAAAATTCCCATCTGGAGGAGTTTTGGTGAGTTTTTTTATACGAATGAAAATATCGTCGGAATAGCTTTCCAACGATGCAAAGTTTATGAATTTCCGAGGTCGTATGAGGGAGATATGACTTTCAGAATTTAGGGTCTTGAGTATGGATTGTTCAAAATTCGGATTTGTTAAGGGTGTCTTGGTGTTTTCCTAAATTATTAAATTCGTTTTTGGGGTAATATGTTGGGGTCTAAGATGATCCCACTCAGTTTACACACTTATAAAATAAGCTAGGGCTTTAACAGAAAAGAGAAAAGAGGAAAAAGGAGAAGAAGACGTAAGAACGCCAAAAATTCGTTCGTGGATTTCATCGGGGGAAATACCTAACATGGTATTTGAGATTATTCAGTGTTGATTCTTTCACTAACCCTAAAATTTTATTCATTACTGAAATTTGCAGTTAATTAGAAGAAAATCTAGTAGTTCTTGATGAAAAGTTTAATGTTTTTGTTGATTGAGGTGTTGTTGATCTCTGTTAGTTTTAATCCATGTTTTTGGACTATTTTTAGGTCTAATCTATGGTTAATAAGTTATTTAGTGATCTTAAGTTTTTAGAGTGGGATCGAGGGGAGTTTTGGAAGGTTTAGAGGTGAAAAATAAAGAAGATAGTCAGAAAACCCGTTTGATATATGTTGGGGTACCGCTCCTGCAAAGCCTCTCAGGACAGAGTTTGTCTCTTAGGTTCAGGTGCGCCGCGCCTGAGGACAATCTCTGTCCTTCAGGCTATGGAGCTCCGCGCTACTCAGAGCGCCAGGACCCCCTAGAGTTTCCTTTCTTTCCATATCTTTTCGTTTACTAGTGCATAAGTATGTATACCCTTAATGCTTGTGATTCAGCAACTCAAGAGTACATCTTAACATCATGTAAATCATCCAAAACAGGAGATCATGATCCTGAATAATAATCCAATTCCAGGAAAAAGTAGACAACGTCAAGGAAGTAAGAGTCAAGTCTAGGAGTTCAGAAGCAAGTCAAAGTAAAGTTATCAAGTTTTCTAAAGTCTTTCACAAATGTTTTCACTTTTTTTTGAAGAACTAAAGTTCGAGTCAAGAAAGAGTAAACAGTTAAGTTCATTTCTCAAAAGCTATAAGGGAACTGAGTATTCCTTAAGAGTTAAAGTTTGAAGTAAGAAAAGAGTATGAAGTTGTGTTCATTTCCCAAGAGTTATAAGGGAACTAAGTAGTCGCTAAGGATTTAAACAAAATGTTTTAAAAATTTCTAGAAGGAAGGGAAACTAGACTTCGAAGAAGCCTATGGCTAGCTTTAATAGAAGAAAGAGTAAACTATGATTTCCAAGGGAGCTTATGAAAATGCTAAGTTTCGATCACTAATATCAAACTACAGAATCAGTATATTTATAAATATAAGAGCAAATGCAATATATTTTTCGGATTAGTATTGATCACCGATATTGGGGATAGTTCAGATAATTCACAGCCCCCATAAACAATGTAAGCCACCATGGATAGAAAATGATTTTAGATGATTTCTTTTCACATTTTAATAATGGATACATTAGGAAGTTTAGATCTTATACCTTTGGCCAGGTATAGGATGCGCTAGCAGCGTGTGGCAGATCGTTCTATCATCATTGTATCTCTAAAGTGATAGTTGTCGGTTAGAGAATCGTCTCTGTAATTGTTATTTTATACCATCACTGTTTAGTTAATAGACATCTCAGACATGATTTATGTACTTATATATTATATGAGAGGTTTAAGCCTGTTTTCCGTCAACTTTCGTCCTATTGCTTTATTAACTTCGAAATTGAAATAAGAGTTGTAGACATGACGAACATACTCAGGTAAGTATCCATTCTTATCCCTTTCAGCCTTAAGTTTTATTTGGGATTTCAACCAAGCATACTCGTAATTCAATGTACTGATGCCAGTTGTCCTGCGTCAAAATTATATGATGCATACGGAGTAACAGGATCACGCGATATGTCGTTCATCCAAATTGAGCTTTGATCAGTGGTTGAGCCTCCTTGCACTTCTGTATCGGGATATCATTTATTTGTGTTTTAGTGTTTAGTTTTAGGATATTGTAAGGTCTGTCCCAACATCCCTCTTCAGTCAGTTTAGAGTCTTTGTAAACACTAGTATTTTCGTTCGCAATGGTGCTTGTTGAGACTTGAGTGTTGTCATTACCAGATATCATAAGAAATAGTTTCTTTTAAACATGTATTATTTCTTTTTTAAGTTGAGTTTAGTATTCCACTTTGTAAGTAGCCAAAACTAAGGTTTGCTTGAGGCCAACAAAGAATAGTCGGTAGTACCGGTTCACGTCCAAGGTGTAGGCTCGGAGCGTGACAATTACTATCATATAAGGGTTCCCCAATACCCAACACTCTTACGAATTCATATGTATTGCTAAAAGTAACACATTAATTCCTACCATTTAGGATTAGTGTAATGACCTGAATGTCCAGTTTAGGATTTATGAAATTATGTTTTAAACCATTTTTATAGGTGCTCCGAGTTATTTTGTTATGTATCCGATATAGTTTATTTTAAAATTTTGAATTAATGATACTACAAATTATTTGATTAGTGGTTAAGTTTTGAATAATTAACCTTTTTAAGTTGTGAATGGTCAAGTCTAAATTTGATACCCCTATACACTGGCCAACTCTTAAGGGTTACAGTTAAAGAGAATATATCATCAATTACTACTAATTAGAAAACAGTTGGAACACGAAAGTTGATAGAGTATTTTCTGCCTAAGCCGCCGGGAAAAAAAAATCTAACATAGTCAAGTAAGATACCTTCAATTAAAAGTTATCCTAAAGTAATTACAAAATATCAATTAGAGGACGAGTAGAATCATGTGGTGGTCATATACTTAAGGATTGTTCTGTGTTTCTTGATTTCGACGTATGAAATTTGTATAACATTTGGTGTGTATAAGACTATAATTATAATTAATTATTTGGTCCTAATGAAGCAGGTCGTTTCGGGATGATTAACCAGAGAGAATATTATTTCCATTAACTAAAACAAAACATAATATCCTATAATCGGTTATCAATTAATATTTTTTAATTGTTAATTGGGTAGAAACAAAAGGTGGGAAGATGATAATGTGTACGTCTGTTTGGAAGAAGGGTTTAACTTTGAAAACAAAAGGAAATAAAATTATTATTATAAGGAAGTTAAGTTCTGTTTATTCGTTGTGCTTTTAAATTAATGAATAATCCCATTCTTATTAAATAGCATAGCTTTTGACACAGTATTATATGTAATTAAATTACATGTATTATATTATGGAAAACTATTGATGGACTTTTTGAGAAATTATGACTAACTTATATTTGAATTAGAAAGTATGAGATTTAACATATTATTGCGATAAAGATTTTTAGGAAAAATGAGTATACCTTACAGTGAGTTTTGAGTCTATGTTTGACGTATGATTGTTGTTAGTATCGAAATCTTATTATGATTATCTATTTGAATAGATTGGCTTGAGTTGGAAGTTCAACGAAAGGGGAAGGCTAAAGTCCCGAAGTGATTTTTCCATAAAATGATGCAAGTGGATTTCTAAACCCTTGCAAAATATATGGAATGCATGTATTTCCTTGTGGTTTATGTTTGGGAGTAATGGTACTTGGTGTGGGTTTAATAATGAAAACAAAGGATAACAACAGACAATGTAAGTAGTTGATTATGTGTGACGTGTTGATATAAGAATGGTTTGAAAGGGTTGATAAAGTTTTATTGATGTTGTTGTGAATTGTGTAATGTTATGAAAATGGTCATATCCTCTTTATTTGTGTGAACATGTAATTTGTATTATTTGGAGACATGGTTGTGAAAAGTGTTATGTGCATTGAGAAAGTATGAGAACTTAAAGAGGATGTATCATTTCCAAGGACATATCGCGCGCCCGCGAGAATGATGACTATTATATTTAAGGGACGTTATCGCGCTTCATGTGGTCACTAATATCGAGGGGTCGTGTTCACGTTGCGCAGCGACAGATGCTGGACAACTATGGTCCCCAATGGGTCTAGGATTGCGCGAGACAACATGTGTGTATCACTAGGTCAAGACCTGCATCATGAAATGACGGTGCATTCCATCCTGCATTTGAAATACTTATCATATTGAACTGATATCGTGTTGCTGATCTTATTGATTGCCTTTTTGCGCAACTTGTGATGCCCATATTGAGTGTTATTTAAGATATGTAATTATTGAAGTATTTTTATGAGGTAGTAATTTGAAATGACGGTTTGTTGTTGAGATATGGTAATATTGTCTAAGTGTTGTTGTTGAGCTCATGTTTATGTAATGTAAGGTGTTAAGTTGGACTAATTTTTATGCATGTTGTAGTTGTGGAGGGGTTCGGTTTAGGTGGTCTTAAACGAATCGTATTTTATCTCCTTAGATGACTTTTAGAGTTCTTACTGATACCGTGTGGTGGTAGAACCCCTGCTTCTACAAATTTTTGAGGTTATCAGCCATTTGATTTTTATACTTTTGTCGTCTGTCTTTCCGAGTCTTCTTGAAGATTTCTGATGTAGTTGTTTGTCGTCTCAGCAGAGTTTCTTTCTTCTTTATTATTATCTTGTTTTATTCTAGAAACAAGTTCATTTGAGACTTAATTTTTTTTTGAATCAATTGTAATACATTAGAGGCTTGTACACGTGACAAGCAGGTTTTGGGGATATTTTTATGTTGATTGTAAATTTTTCCGCATATTATTGTAATTGTTGAGTTTTAGGCTGACTTGTCTAGGCGGGACAAGATGAGTGTCATCACGTCCAATTTTGGATCGTGATAATTAGTGTTTTTTTTGTTTTTTAAAGGTTTAGCATATACTATTTAGGGTTTTATAGGATTTAGAGCTTAGAGTTTTTTTTAGCTTCAGGGGTGTTTAGGATTTTTAAGGATTAGTGTTTGTTAGGTTTTTTAGGGTTTACGGTTTAGAACTTAGGGTTTTTTGTATTTTTACGTTTAGAGTTTACAGATCTTTAGAATTCAGGGTTTAACATATATGATTTAGGGCTTTATTGGGTTTAGATTTTATATTATTTTAGAGCAAGAAGACAAGGTGTAAAGACATATGTCTTTGTTAAATATTAAATTTTCATTAGTATTGTAACGACCTGTTTAGTCATTTTGAGCGCAGATTTATTTATGGAAAAACTGGCGGAGTCGACGGATCCGACGACGGACCGTCATGGCAGACAGCCCGTCGAGGGAAGATTCGTTCAAAACACTTAGAATTAGAAATTTGCTTGTACTGGAGACTCTCTGAAAGTCACACGGGGGGGAGGGGGCAGTGGTGGTTCTATGGCAGGACGGGACCGTCTCAGCATTGAGGGCCGTCACAGACTCTTTAATGAATGGAAAGGTCTCTGAAACCTTGTGACGGAAGCAGCAGGAAGGACCGTTCGCAGGCAGACGGTCGTCATAGGCTTGCGGTGAACCCTGACTGGGTCGGTTCGGATTCTGTTAAATATTTTAAGGGGGGTTTTGGACTATCCTGCTTATAATTATAAAAGTTAGTTGTTAATGTAATAATCATTACTTGGGGGTTAAAAGAGATTAACCTGAAACAAGTAGTGGGGTTATTTTATCATCTTGTATACTAATTATATGCTAATAGGTGTTTAAAAGAAAAAAGGGTTTGAATAAGGAAAAATAGACAAGACAAGAGAGGGAGAATAACGACAGGAGGAGAGAGAGACGAAACGAAAAAGAGGGAAGCAAGCTTTGGAAAAGTAGATTGCTTGAATCACAATTCTTCGGGGAGGTGGTTATGGTTATTGCTATTTCCATAGTAAACTCTTAATAGCGAATAATATGATTGGTAGTATTTTGTTAAACCCTTTCTATTGCTAATTGTTAGGTGGATGCATGATGTGTTTATATATATAATTGTGAGAACTAGCATGATGAGGCGTTGTGTTGAATCTTAAATCCTAATACTTGTTAATTGATGAGCCTTGGTATATAAAAGAAGGCGTGATGAATGACTAAAGTAATGAGATTAGAGGATGGGTGTCACGTTCGGCACCGGATAGTAATAGAGGATCGGGGGTGTCCACGTTACGGCACCAGGATAGATATGGATCGGGTGTCCCGTTCCGGCACAGGATAGTATATGATGGGGTCCGTCCGGCACAAGGGATAGTATATGGATCGGGTGTAACGTTTCGGCACCAGGAGGTATAGGATCTGAGGTCAAGTTCCGACACCCCCCAGGATAGTACTTGGATGGGTGTCACGTTACGACACCAGGGATAGTAGTAGTGGAGCGGATGTCACGTACCGACACGAGAGGGATAAAGAGAATGAATCTTGAAATATGGTAATATACTCAATCCAAAGAACAGTTTCGAAAAGAGTATAGTGTGGAGGCTTGAGTCCTCATGGATGTGGTGGTTTTGTTATAAATGATTTTTAGACTTGTTGCTGTCACTGTTAAATATTAGTTGATTTTATGATATTATCTGAATATATGCTTTCTATTTTGAGTTGGCCGATGGATGCTACCTAACTCAGTACTCGTGTTTGGTACGACCCCTTACTTGTAATTGTTTTCTTTTTATTTGTGGATCTGAGTGCAGCAAACGTACCGTCGTCTTCAACCAACTGCAACTTAATACAGTCTTAATCAGTCGGGAGCTCAGGGAGCTAAGCTTCTGCTGGACTGGATCATCTTCTTTTTAATGTTCTTTTTTTTCTTGTCTGATGCCTTGAAGTTCCGGATGGACTAGCTTTTTACTTATTTAGCTTCTTAGATACTCTTGATTAGTATTGAGGATGATGTTCTTGTGGTGATGCTTCAGATTTTTGGGGGGATGATAAGTATGGAATTTTAGAAGTTATTTAATTGATTTCGGCAATGTGTTTTAAGTCTTCCGCAGTATATTATGTTATTATGGTTTAAACTGTTGGGTTTAGATTGGTTGGTTCTTCTCACATAGTAGGATAAGTGTGGGTGCCACTCGAGGATCGTTTTGGGTCGTGACAAGTATAAAGATCAAAACCTAATGATTATTTTTTTATTTAATTTAACATATCGTATGAAAAAAATGAATAATATGAGAACTAAAATTTGAAACTATAATATAAGACTAAAACATATTTAACATAATCACTTACCATTGTAATACTATAGTACCCCCAAAAGGGTTAATCTATGACTGCAATAAATTTAAGCGCGATATAAAAAAAAAATAGTATTTCCTTTTCTAAGATTTTTGAAGGAACAGAAAGTCAATGGAAACTGGTTATTATAGTATTATAGATGAAGTTCTGGTGGTGATAGTTGATCACGAAACAGAGAATGTAGGTTAATTGTTGGTTTCATTAAAGTCTTGTGACTACAAAGGTGACATCTCTAAAATATAGATTCAACTCATAACCCTTGATTTTTTATATGAATAAATTCGGTTTGATTACTTTTCTAAAAGAGATTTAATTGATATTATGCTTGTTGTGATTGTAACATCGATTCTTTTTTTTTCGATTCTACTTTTTCTCTAGTAAATCTTGAATTCATCTTTTCTTTATGTCATAACAACATTTTCATAGTTGTTTATTCTATTTTAATTATTAATAAATGTTTTAATGTGTTTACAGAAGAAGAAAAATAGATTTTTAGTTTTTGTTCTTGTTATAGGCATGGTATACACTCGATAGCCTTCCTCCATAAAAATTTATATGATTGTTCGAGGGAGGGGGGGAGGCGGAGGGGGAGTTGATAATCTTATGTTAATATTTGTGTAGCTCCAACTTCATAAGATGTTCTAGAAGTGCCACTATTTTATGTTAAAGTCTAATTATTAAGTAATCAAATTATTTATACGTTTTTTACACTTGAGCTTTTGTAGAATAAGGGGTAATTGGTTCTTTTATAATTGGTCGTGTGGCATAAATTCATAGGACAAGATAAATAAAATTCACCAAAACTATTTTTTTGAAGATGTATATATTTGAATTATATAAATCTATCAATCACATTAAAAACAAACTTAAAGTAACAGAGAGTGAAGAGAAAGAGCAAGATAAGAAGGGATCTGATTATCATAATATTTACCTTGAAAAAACTTTTTATTTTTTTATTATATGTACAAAAAATAGGGTTGTATGATTCTTGTTCAAAAAACAGTTTCCATCATATTTATTGTTTTATTTTTTAATTTTATTAGGTTCAAAACTACCTGAGAACTATTCAAAATGGAGTAAAAGTATATTTCGTTTGTTGAGTGTATTGAGGTTTTGTGTAGGTTTAGGTGAAATTTTTTTGTGTATGAGCAGTGTTTATGAAATTTGTTTAGATACATGGAGAAAAGTGGATTTAAAGGTGAGTGTATTGTTGGTCTTAGGACTGGAAGCACAAGGAATATGGTCTTATATTTGCTCGTTAATTTTAATAAGGGTTGGTGTAGATTTTAAAATGGACATGCTAATGGGTATTAAATTACGTGATTTTTAATGGTGGATATTGATATGTACTGGTCACATGACAAAGTATCCTTCACATGGCACGCTTGGTGGCATTAGTTAATGGTAGGGTTATTTCTGAGCCCACATAAAATAGGGAGAATTTTTTAGCCAAAACACAAATAAATAATATTTTGAATCTGCTTAATGAATAACTTTAAAGTCAAATTTATATTTTATTTGGGTCTCAAACTTAATATTAATCAATTTAACCTGTAATATTAGTTTTGCTAGAAAATGAGGACAATTTTCATAATATTTTATATATATGTTACTAGGGAAACATCCGCGCTTCTCGCGGTTTGTTTTATTTATAGCTTACTCATTATCATGAGGTTAAGATTGTTATTTCTAATTATCAAGTGAATTTGTTATATCGATATATAATTTTTTTCATGTATATTTTCCTACTCATTGTTGAACATTATTAATCATATTGTGCCATCTTCCTTTAGATCGTTTTTTACATTTCCAAGTTCCACCATTCCTTTATATTTATTTAATGGATGTAACAGATAGGGGCCAATGGAAGGGGGGTAATAAAAATGTACACCTGAGAGTTCAATAACTATGTATTAAAAATATAAATTACATTGATATTAAATAAGTTAGTCCTATAGCAAACACAAATCATATTGTTTGCAATTGTAAGCCACAATTCAGTTTGTCTTACATTAGATTTGATCATGTTCCATCTGGTTACATTTTTCCTTTGTAAGTTTCGTAGACATTGTTTTTGGAGTGACACCTTCAATTTAGTGTTTGTAGGTGATGAAGCATTTTTTGTTGACTAGTTGTTAATTAATTGACTCATGTGTTTCTACAATTCTTGGAATACATTCTGTAAGATTTCCTTTGTAAAAACTATTTCTCATGTGTGTATGGTCTTCACTAGTCCTCATCTGATCAAATATTTTCATATTCTCTTGTTGTTACACGTGATGCGGCGGGACATATCATTGGCCTGTGTGAATACTGTTTTGGAAAAATACAGTTAAACTTCTCTGAAGAGTTTTCCTTGAACTTATTGATATTGTAGTGGAATAACAGGTGTAAAGAAGTGTTGCCGTCTATTAAGCTTGATGGCATTTTGAATAATTTGGAGAACATATAATTATTGTATTCTGACTCTTGTTGACCAGGATGTTTCTAGAAGAATGATGTTTGCATTTACAGATATTTCCCAGATGTGTGATCAGTAATATTTTACCGTGCAATAATTTTCTGTTTGATTGAGATTTATAAGAAGCATGAACCGTACTTCCTTCTTTTAAGTGTAGTCATGTTCGGAGCATGAGAATCGGAAAGACTATTAAGGGAATCAGTGGGGTGGTACAATATATCTCGCAGTAGTGTTCACACTTGATTTGACACCACATTGTCAAAGATGTAGTAGGTTCTTCCTTCCCCTGGGATAAACATTCATTTTTTTTCATTTAGATCATGAACCATTTCATTTTTTGTGTTTTACTAGGTCTCTTTCTTTCAAGTATGTCGGGTTGTTGTACGTCTATAATAGAGAGGGTATACTGCATCTACAATGTGATTCCACTTGATTGTGGATATTGCCAATGATAAAGTCAGGCGGGTGCTTAATGAGTTCATCCGTTTATCAGCATAAACGATCCACTCCATCTGCAATAACCATTCTATCAAAAGTTGCAATTCTTTCAGCTTCAGAACCATCACTTTTTCACAAAGTAAGTCACATCTTTCCTTAAGTTCATAAATTGAAAGTAGGGCCACAAGTGCGAATTGTTTAGGAACGCATCAACATATCAGCTCTTGTCCTTTTGAATGACCGGTAGGATTTGTCTGAAATATCACCACCAAGATTTGTTAGTCCCCAAAAAGGCCGCTGTCATAAACTATTTTCATACCGATCTCAAGAATGTCCCTCAGCTCTTGTTTAAGGCTTTTTTTTTAAACAATATTGTTTTCCATTTGAGTTTAATCCCAAATTATCAAACATGTTTTCTTTGTCGTTTGCTAATTGGATTCCTGTTTTATGGTGACATGTTTACTTGGGTGTTGTGAGTCAAGCAGGAAATGGAAACGCGAATAGCAGTCTGCCGTTCGGCAACAATAAAGCTGCTATACCTGAAGTGGCTACTTGTAGAATATTTTTGATTAACTGATGTGATTTTTGAAATAATGTATTCCATGAAATGTTTGCCTTGTACCACCACGTCCGTGTATAAAAAATAATCTGCCTTCTGTATTATGAGCAGATGATATTATGGCCTATATGCCTGTAATGACAACTATTTAATAGTGTAAATGATTGTCTCGTGCATGTTTTTAGATCCCCTTTGTTCATAGTCTAGCTCGTAATTAATTAAGCAATTCCACATTCCGCATAAAGTATATCTGGCAGTTGGCTTCCCTTCTTCCGGTTTAGAGCATGTTCTCAATTTCTAACAGGGATACCAATTCTATTTGTTTGTAAGTTAGTTGCAATCTTTATGATGTAATCACTTTCTATCATCGAATGAATTTCTGATAATATTGTGAGTTTACTATCCCAAACTTGGGAATATGAATAGTTCGCAGAAAAGAATAGTCACAAATAGCTTGCGCAGTTCATTTCCACTGCCATTGGGAAGCCTCTGAGAAAGCAGTAAATTCCAGTCCTTTTCGTCATCTAATAAGCCTAATGATCTTAGCAAGACTCTCGAGAGGTTTAGATAATTACCCCGATAATTATCTTATGCTTTCAATGAAGTGTAGCCTTTCGAAACATTTAACAAATATGCGCAGATAAAACGCTCGCAACTTGCTGGATGTGCAAATAGATTCTCCAACTGCTTGACCTTTTTTCCTTTAGTCCATATGTTTTGTTTTTACATTCCATACTCACAGAGTTAGGAAAAATCAGAATATGTAGATCTCTTTCATCGGGGGTAATCTTAGTTTGCTTAAAACCATTCAGTAAATTTTGTTTTTTCAATACCTAGTCGTTCAGACGCTTTCATGCTTGCTTGGAATTCTTTGAAATAGTGGTGTTTTGTCCTTGTAAGAGAATGGTATCTCTTCAATGCTGGTTGTCTGTATGTATGTCAAATGGAATATCCTCCAGCATTGCTTAGGTAGCGAATGTATATGGCAATCTAGATACTTTTTGAATTCTCACGTTGTCTTTTGTTGAATCATTGATTCTATTATTGATGTTTCTCATATCAGACCCTTTATGAACATACTTGAATAGATACTTCAATGACCTGAGTAGTTGCAGACTTCAACATTTACTGTGTGTATTAAATTGCACAAGCAAAGGTTCATAATGTATGGAAAAACAATATTTGTTGTCTAAACTGGATCCATTTTTCTTCACTTCAATTACTGTGTTGCGTCTCCTCTAAAGAGGGAATCCATCAAAACTAGTCTGGTCATTGTATAGTAGGTAAAAATTGCTTGCTGCACTTCCCTTGTCTCATACAGGGCAACAGGGATTTATTTGTCGAAGGGTCAGTGTATCATAAAGTTTTTGACTGCATTATACCCCATCTGGATCTTCTTCAAAGTCAGGTATTTTAAAGGATCTTAATCTTTTAATATGTTCCGTTGTGGGATTTTTTTTTTGATTCATGACGGAACAAAAAAGGTAGTCATTGTGGCAAGCCTCTTTTCTGAAACTTATTGTATATACTAACCTGCATAAAATGGCTTTGGGTAGGATGTGGAAGAGTCTAATTCCTATTTAATATTGTAGGTTCCTTCTGTTTTTGAGGGGAGTATTTCTCTTTTCCCATCATATTAAATTCCAAGTAAAAGTATTTCACGTGTATATCATTATTTGGTGCGTAGATAGTTTTTGTAAGAATAACGTTGTTAAAATCCTGGTAAAATGGGGGGGTTGCATACTGGCTATGATAAGGTGATATTTCCTGTCTTAGTTTGCACATTAGTAAAACTATTTGTAATATGTAAAAATTTTAGATAATGATCTAGTGTGCTACGTATGAAGGTATATAAGAGTATTTGATAGAAAAAACATACATGTATTATGTCCCGAATGGTTTATATCTTTTTTAATGTGTTGCATTAGTTGGGCCAACTGATCTGCAAAACCCTGCTAGATGTCTACCGGCTAGCATCGCATGTTGTGATCAATTAGGTCAACATTGCCTTTATTTTAGCCCTTGGGTACATGTGAAGTAGAAATAAATCTGGTATCCAGCCAATCTACATATAGCCATTGCATCTTGATAATTTTGTGCCTTGGCGAGGTCCCCCCTGTGTGACGATAGGTACTATAATTGTTTTACCAACCTTGAACAATAGAATCTCCATGCAACAGCATCCATAAGCACCCAAAAAGATCAGCCTGAAGCTTTGGTTGGTTATTTGTTAATATCTAAATGGCTCCTCTTCAATTGCAATATAACCATCACAATGTACTGCTACAGAGCCTTGCCAAGCCTTGATAAGTGTGGGGCCCTCATTAAGCCGTTGTTGTATGCGATATCGATAATATTGTCTCATTGTCATGTGCTCGTATGTGTATGTTTTTTTGCTTTGAGAAACCAATTGTATCCGAAGTCTATATGCATCTTCACCGTATGGGTGTATTAATGGGTAAGTCATTGTCATCAAACTTGGGTGTAAATCAGTGATCCTTTGGAGCCCATTTTTTCGGTGTTCAACAATAACATCTTGCTGGAAGTTAGCATCTGAAAGATCGCCAATGATCAATCCAGCTACTTTTGAAGTCGTAGGTATATTGTATTGCCAACCGTCGTTAATCCTTTCTGATAGAAGACATAGGAGAAACTGTGTTTGTGCTTGTTCTCTATATTTATCTCTTGCCATAAGAAATGATTTTACGTGAACATTATGCTCGTCGAGCATTTAATATATTCCCTGAACAATGTCTACTTGAACTTCTTCATGCATCGAATGTTTGATTCGATTTTTCTATTTCCATTGTCCGCATATATATATGTGTGCAAATTGTGGTATTTTCCAATTCAGGTAAGAGAGCGACAATATGATGGAAAATTAGTTACACTGATCTGAATACTAAGCACTTTTGTTGATTGATTGATTTGTAACTCGCCATCCCAAGATATAAAATGCGAACTTGAAGTTGTATACCCTGATATTTTTTCTAAAGTTTACAACCTATTTTTCGGGATGTAGTGCCCAAAAGATATTGAAGGTAGAGTGGTGGTTGTCAGTAAATGTTAAACGAACACGACCTTATACAAACATATTAAAAATTTGGTTGAGTGTTATTTGTATTTTGATTGTCCGTTATTTCTACCACTAGAATTCTATGCAATCTTTGGCAGGTGTAGGTTGGAGGCCTATATTCCAAGCTTTCTTGTAAGCACCTTTCATAGAAGATTGTAGCTAATGAGTAAGTATTTATATGCACAAAAAACATTGATTTCCTAACCTTATGTAGAGTAGGTGCATAGGTTTAATAATGAGTCATATACAAAGTTTCGAAATGTATTGTTTTAGGCAAATGATGGTTGTTGCCTTATGAAATGATTTGGATTTCATACGTTTTCACATTATCCATAACCGAATCATAGGATGTTAGGGTGGCTCCCTTTAAAATAGTTTGGACATGTTGTTACTCGTATTGTACATCTTGGAAGTGGTTTATTAGTAAAGAATAGGTTCATTTAATTTAGGAATAATATTTGTCGTTCATTGTGTTAGTGTCAGAATTCCATAAGTAAGAGAAGGTGGGGGGGATAGGTACATAGAGTAAAAGATAACGTGCATGTGTAACTTATAAGTTTTATCCTATTATCCGTCTTTATATTTCTTACATATTAAGTAGTTATACAATTTACATAATTGGGTCGGGTGTGGTGGTAAGTTCGAGTTGTTGGAACGTACAATGTATTTGTTGTGACGTTTTATAGTTGTGAATTATAGTTCATCTGTTGCCATTTTTTTGAGAAAAACGTACAACTAAAATCCGTTGCTTATGGGTTGATCTTTTGATTCTTAGAGAGTAATGTGAGTTATGGCCTCTTCAAGCTAGCATACTTTGGCAGTAATTTTCTTATATTTACTAATTCCTCGGTCAGCGTATTAAATGTTGTTGTTAATGTATTACCTCTTCTATTTTTTAGACTTTGCTGTATTGATTTCTAACTGAGATAGAAATTGGTGTATTGTAGAGTTCCGGAATGTCGAGGAAATATCGGTAGACCACAAACTGCCTTAATACTGGGTGTATCAGATCCATGAGTTCTGGCCCCATGAGATTGTAAGTATGATTTTTTAAAATTTATATTGAAAAGAATACTGGCCAAATTATCGTGTACCGATTGTTTTAGTATAATGCAATTAGGAATTCTGGTAAATTTTGCCCAATCTGGTTCTCTTGATAGAGCAGAAGTGTGTTGTAAAGATTTCTTAGCAGAAGAGATGATTTTAGTTGTTTATGAAGAAAGTAATTGTTTTGTTATATTTATATCAATAGGAACGGTTTTGGGTATTTAACTGTGTGAAAGGACACACCATTTCAGTCCGGCGGTTGAATTGGTGTATTTTAAGCATCCGAAAGGACACAACATTTCGGTGCGGCAGAGTTTAGTAGTCAATTAAGAGAGCCAGTTTTCATGTCATTTTGTTTTTGTAGTTGATTCTTTCTATTTAGTTTTAACCAAATATATTCATTCTGGTTTATGTGTAGAACCACATATTTGTAAGTACTCCAGAGATGTTGTGAGGATTACGTTGTGGAATATCTTGCGATTATTAAATAGGTTATTTTGTATACTCGCTTGGAGAAAATAATATTATGGCAATTTCATGGAATTCATTACTATTCTTAAAGTTTGCTCTATGTATGCAGAATCACATGAACAATTTAACTCAAAATGGAATGAATTTGTTAATATTTTTGTAATAATGAGATGGAAAAACTTTTAACAATACTTTCACAGCCCCTTCCCAATGTTGAGATATGGTATGAAAATTAATAAGTATCAAAATGAAAGCTGGTAGTTTATTTTCCTGAAACCTAAATCGACTGAATGGAAGGACAATTTTTTTAAATTTGAAAAATTTTAAATGACAAGAGACAATAAACGGGGAAAAAAAAACACAAAACAAAAGAATCACTTGCAAACTAATTCATAGCAAAAAAAAGTAATAAAATAATCTTCTGAAACATGACTTTCTTAGGGTAACATGTTTTTGAATCATTACTCAAACTTGTGTTGTACATAACATATAAAGACTAATAGTTATGTTTCTGATACTTTGTTGGATTTAGTATTTCTTCTGGAGGTGAATAACAAAATCAGTAGCTGGTTTCTATCTAAAAGAGGAATTAACCCCCTTGTTAAGAAGTTTTATCTTTGTTTGACTTCCCGGAAAAGGTTTTGTTAAGTATTGCATTTTATTGTTCCAACTATGCAGTAAGTACTTCCCAACACAGTTTATATGTGTGTGGGTGAGGATTTTCAAAAGAACCATTAATTTAAGCGCTAATTGTCAACGTGATAAAGTAGATCCGTATAAACTTAAGGAGCAAAAGTGGTGTTGGAAGATGAATATATAAACAACCAACTGTATATGCATTCTGAATTAGTTTGAAAGCTTATTTGACATTAAACTAAACCTAATCACCTATCATGACAAACATCAACTATATATAGGCACTATTGGACATAAAAAAATTTCACTATTTGATCAAACTAATAATGTTATGGTCCCTAGCATAAAAATGACTCTACTTTGTCCTTTTTATGGTGTCACCGTCACTCTCTTCACTGTCTGCTATAAATAAGTTCCTTCACTTCTTCATTTTTCTAGAATAAACTCTTTGATGGAAATGGAAGTGTCCCTTCATCAAAAAATTCTTTCGAGTATAGTCTATGTTGATCATTCCGCATTGAAGTCTGGTTTGTTCAGTTGAAGCTTCCAATTTCTTTTTACCCTGTACGTAAAAACATTCCAATAATTAGGAGGGTTTAGTGGCAGGGATGGTACATAAGATGAATTGATTTAAATCAAGAGCGTCATGAATTGACCCAAAATAATCACAGTGTTATACCTTAACCCATTTGGTCTTTGTTTATGCGGGCTTTGCAATTCTAATTCTTCATTCTGCCACATAAACTTTTGTGATTCTAGTTTTCAAGCCATTCTTTCAAATTTAAATTGATCAATTTGAGTTTGAAGACAAATCCAACCCAGCAAAGAATTTGAACTGTGGAAGGTATATTTAGTCTCTCTTTGGGACAACGTTAACAATTTGTGAGCAGAAGTATCAAGAAGGTTCAGGACCTTATTAAAAAGGACCAAAGTAGGGTTCCCACACTGTCCTTGTGTTAATGTGGATTTTAAATCTGTCTGAGTGTTGTAAAACGTTGTGTCCTTCCCAAATATAAGGTGTGAATAGATGTTGTTAGTTGCTACATAATCCAATGGTTAGTCACATGATTTGTTGCACTTCGGGCATGTGTAGGAACCATTTGAAGATTCAACTTTCTGTTGCATAAGTTACATGAATGTAATACCATCAAAGACATTCTCTAGTAGTGATCTGCACGGAGTTTGAGTTTAACCACACATTCCTCCATATGAATAATGAGATAGATTACATTAAAAAAATATACATTGGTACAATATATATAAGAGGCAGTATGTTGATAAAATTCAAGGTGCGTTTTTTCGTTTGAAGGGTTATATGGTACTAACCCTATGTCGGGACTCCTTTCAGAATCTAAATAACTCTGCAACAGTCTCCCTGTTTTCAAACATAGCTTGTGCATGGGAACGTACTGAGTTCCACTCGCAAAGTTACGACATCAACTGATTCTTGAGGAATGTATGAAGGCAAGGCAGTGATGTTGTCCATTTATGTTTGGACTAAATTTTACTTACAGCAGTGGTGGCAAAAATTTAGTCGCTATTATGAAATAAACAACAATTAATTTTTTAACGGCATTATTTTTTTTAATGTCACTACTATAATGTTGCAGATTGTTCAGAATAAGCAGAAACTCGGAATTCTTTAACACGTTGTAGCAGTGATA
Source organism: Solanum habrochaites (assembly GCA_027704765.1). NCBI lineage: Eukaryota > Viridiplantae > Streptophyta > Magnoliopsida > Solanales > Solanaceae > Solanum > Solanum habrochaites. Next base: position 52,212,632 of record JAKWJA010002498.1, read on the forward strand.
ATGACATGTAGGGTCCAAAGAGTGGGATATACATAGGGGTTTTATAAAAATGATTCGCTATGGTCCTCCCACAAAGTTATCTTCCTTGATAGTTCACATTCCTTCTAAAAGATAAGTGTTGATTTATTATTACAGGGGATGAATCAATAAGATTTTAATTCTGACAATTTTGAGATGAATGAATATGAACGTAAATGAGTTAAGAAAATTACGGATCAGTTAAAAAGGTGTATGTCGCGGTCTGCCATTTGTAACACACCGCAGAAGCATCCAACAAACATCTACAAGTTAGGAGGGGAAGGGGAAAGATTCATTGTATACGGTGCACACACCGTTACATAAATGAAAGGAATAAAATATACATGACAGGAGAATGTGTTGTTTCCTGAAATGCGATTAATTTTTTCTATGGTTGATAAACTGAAAATATATCTGAGGGCTATGGGACATATCCTCGTGTAGTTTTTCATGGCAGTTGTTCCGCACAAAAGTTATAATTGGCTGTTTGATTTGGACTGGTCTGTAGTCACCCGGTTAATGTGATACTTTTAAATTTTAATAATACAATGCAGAGATCTACACTTAATTATCATGAAACTTATTGACTTGGTTCTTCCAGATTAATGCGTGCATCAAATTTCCCTAAGAGAAGTCAATGTGAAAGACAATTTCTAATAAGGAGATTAAAAATTGGAAGCGAAGGATGTGAATTATGCATACCTTTTCATCAATTAGTATCATGTCAAGTCTTATCATGTCTGGGCTTTGCTTGTAATAAATTCCAACTGCCGGCAGACTCGGACTCTAATCAGCCAATCATCACGAGTAGCATCAAAATCAGAAAGAAGTGAATAGTCCATGTTTAGATTTTTTTGCCAGAAAGTAGAAGAATGTTTATATTTGTAGTCAGAAAGACAGAAAGAAGTGATAGAGAATGGGTGCTACGAAGGGTGTTAGCCATTTTATAGAGAGGTTGGAACTGTTGACAAGACGCGTGTGTTGTTTGGGAAGGAAGAATGAAGGAGTTTCCGGCGATAGGACACGTTGTCTGTGCTCGAAAAAAGGAAAAAGAACAAAGTAAAACGGGCTAATTGTTTGTGTTGAGAGGACGTCTTGTGTGGGGGATCATTTAAAGAAGGGTTATTTAGCGAATATTTTTTAAGTGGAAGTGTTTTTTGTATGGGGGAGCTGCCACGTAGGGGACAATAAGATTTACTTTTATATTTATATATGATAATAAATTTTTTTAAATAAGTTTGAAACTGAAAGATAATGATGATAAACAAAATTTTTATTTAATCTTTTACTCTACATAATAGATTTATTATTTATCAAAAAATAATATGGAAGTAATTTTAGGTATTTACTATCTAAACATGAGATCTTTAAAAATTATTATTTAATATGTGACACTGCATAACCTAAAACGGTAATATAACTTTAAACTTATCGGTGGAATTAATTTGGATATGAGAAATGAAAAAAACTAGCGTACATCTTCAGAAGCATATGAAAATGCTCTTAAAAGGAGAGAAAAAAAATTGATGGTCATTCACCAATTAAGATTCTTTTAATTATTGGATAAACTGAGATATGGGATATAATTTCACTATGTAAGTATGTATTCTATTCTTTTCACATTCGACACTATTGTGAAAACAATCAGTAAGTTTATATAGACATGCAAAATATAAACTCAAAAATTGCTATTTAATATGTAATTAAATTTTTTTAAGCTAAAGAATTTTGGTACAATTCATTTGTTAAATTATCTTGGTAGCATGAATATTTGTTGGTTTAGTGACATTAGTTATTTGTTGTTAGTAATATTTTATATAGTAAATGATAAGTTATATTTGTAACACAAAACATTTCGGTGAAGGTGCTTGAAATTAAATATTAATATAGTCTTATAGAAATTAAACTCGACATGTGAATTCTTGAAATAATTATACAATTATATCGAATGAACACCAATAAACTATTAGTAAAACTGTTTTTGACAAATGGAGCATGTTTTTTCTACCAAGGCAACTAAATGAGAAAATGTAAACTTGTGGCAATTTATATTGAGAAGAAAAAAAATAGAAAGAGAGATAGCGGAAAAAATATTAGAAGATGGAGACAAGAAGATTGTTAATGATATTGATACAAATAATATTGGTGGAGATAAAGAAGAATTATTTAAATGGTGTACATAATATTGAGGAGCATAGAAATAATATTCATGAAGTTGAAGACAATATCCTCCTATACTTGTATTTTCCATTTGATACGATATTGTCCTCAACTTCATGAATATTATTTATATTTCCTCAATATTAGTCACGCCATTTGTTTCTTTAAATAATTTTTTATCATCTCCACCCATATTCTTTGTCTCAACATCATTAATAATCATCTTGTCTCTATCTTTTGATTATTTTTCCGCTCACTCTTTCTATTTTTATCCTCAATACAAATTGCCACAAGTGTTTCACAATTTTCTCGTTTAGTGAAAATTGTAGAAAAAAAACTGTCTTTCTTTCAAAGCCTTTTTTTTTACTAAGAGTTCATTGAATTCATCACATACACCGGCATAAATATTTCAAGAAGTTGACAATTAGAATTTAATTGAATTAAAATACTATATGAATAGTTAATTTCAAGCATATTCACTATAAAATTGTGTTACAAAGTAATAACTTCTCAATAAATAAGTAAAATAGCCGTTTAAAATCAAATAACTAATGATAAAACAACAAAAGATTCATGCTACTCTAATAAAGTGATGACCAAATTTTCCTAGCTCTTAAAGATTTAACTTACCTAAAATACAAAATCTTTTAGTCAAATTTAAGTGTGTTTATAAATTTTCTTTTAATGACTTTCTTCACCAATAGATGTCATAAGTGGATTAACAGAATAAATACTTGATAGTGAAATTATATTCATGATCACAACTTGAACCAAGATTTTAAAAGAATCCAAATTTTGCGAATGGGCACCGATTATAATCATTTCAATTGGTTGTCTCCATTTGAGAGCATTTTCATTATTTCTGAAGATGTAGAAACCGCAGTTAGCATGCAGATTCGTTCATTTCTCATATATGAATTCCATCACAATTTTCAAGTTATAGTGCACTCTTTTGGTTATGCACTTGCACATATTAATAACCTTATATTGTAATAGATCTCTATAATAGACATGTTTACCGAAAAAAATATTTTTTAATATTATTTTAAATAAAAAAATGAATCTATTTATGTAGAGTATGAGAAGAAAAAGAGTGGTTGTATAAACATTAACTGTCAAGTTTGAAATTTATTTAATAAAAATATTATGAGAATTGCCCATTTTCTTTAAAAAATTAAATAGATTAATAAATTGATTGATCATTATAGTTAACCTAAGATAAACTTAATATTTCACTAGTATTCCTTAAAGTAGATTCAAATTTGTTCCTTTGAAGTTACGGGGAAAAATAAAGGTATTTTAAAGATTGATTAGCAATCAAAAGCATATAAAAATAGGTATATATTGAAGAGCTTTCTTAGAAGGAAGAAAAAAATAGTCCTTTACAGCAAAACACAACCTTTTAATCAAAAATGAGTGAAAGGGTTAGAAGGACCTCTTCACTATGAAAAGAACAAAAAATCGTTCATTTGTTGTTTGGATAAAAATTATACTACTTTTTTTCCCGTTTGGCTCACAAATCACTTAACTTTAACTAAAGCCAACGAAGCTGGGCAGTGATTTATTTTGTCATGGTGACCAATAAAAATCAATATCTACGTGATGTGAAAATCAGCAATTTAATGCCCATAGCCCGTCTTCATTTAAAATCCACCCTAAACTTACTCTAATTTACAATTAATATCATCATACTTCGGAGGTTCGGTTGGATCAAGAAGCAATGGATGATTATGATCCTGGTTACCTGTGTCTGTATCATAATAAGATGTAGATCAACAGGCATCAACACATGAATGTACGAGTATGCGAATTAAAATGTTAACACAACTTAAGCTTGGAAAAGTGTTAGAAGGAACACTTATCTTGGCTCTTCTGAACTCAAGAATAACTTAACTCAATACTACTCCAAAAACTACATAGCTCATATTGTTTTAAAACAACTTCTTCTTTGTTTTCAGGTAATTACTTAAACTAAATTTTAAAAGCTCTCTTGGAAATTATAGTTTCTTCTTTCCTAAAACTAGTGAAAGGCTCTATTGGATGTTTCACCTTCCTTTATTGCTCATAGTGTGAATATATTTGTAACTCTTAGAGAATACTTAGTTCCCTTAAAACTATTGAAAAATGAACTGAACTCTTAACTTTTTGCTTAATTTTCATCTTGAGCCTTAAAAAATAAGTTTAAACGTTTAATAAAGAGTATTGAAAACACTGAGAACTTAGTTGGACTTACTTCTTTACTTTTAGACTTGACTCCTAACTTCTTGGACTTGAATCTTAAATTTCCTTGAATTAGATAATGGATGCATGATTCATGATCTCATGTTTATGGATAATTTCATGATAATTAGATGTACCTTAGAGTGTTGAAATCAACTAAGAGACATAGGCACATCACTTAGGAATTAGTACGAAAAGGTGGGGGAACAATAGAGAGAACTGACGTTCCTGGCGCTCTTAGAGCCGCGGGGCGCCAGCCTCAAAGTTTAGAGAAGTTTTTGTGGCGCGACGCGCCAGAGGCCATAGCTCAGAAGAACTTTTGTGGTGTTCTGGCTGGTGCGGCGCCCCATCTCCTGCCTAGAAAATCTACGACCTTTCTCCTTCATTTCTCTTAACCCTCTAAACTTCCATGTTCTTTTCCCAAACACATAGGACATTAGTACCCTCAATACACACAAATTTAAATAAGAAAACCACCCGTAATTACGAATCAAATCAACACTAGGCATTCAACACTCAACCCCACTAATCTAAAATGTTCTTCAGACATGCATACTAACATTTAAACAACTCATCATCACTGAATTGAAACAGTTTGTGTGTTGGGTGAATAGTCCTTGACTAACCTTTATAGGACACCCTAAGAAGGAAAAGAATTCCACTCGTCAAGCCTTGATGTTTTTGGAAAATTCTTGACTTTTTCCCCTTTCTTACTTATTTTCTCTCTTCTCCAAGACCTAAGCATAATTTTAACTTTTTCAAATTGAGCTAATTTAGTTTTTTCCCCAATAATTCCCTAAAACGAATCATGAAATTATTTAGAGAAAATTAGATTGTATAGTCTTTGTTCTTAATTATAAATGAATAATTTTATGTTTTTATATAGAAGAAAATTAATTGTTGTAGAAGACTTTGTTCTTGTTATAGGCATATTTATACACTACCTCGATATGCCTTCCGCCATACAAATGTACAATTTTTTCAACAAAACAAAATGGAGGGGGGGGTGGTGGGGGGGGGAGGGAATTGATAATTTTATGTTAAGTGTTTGTCAATGGCTCCAATTCAAATTAGGAATTGTTAAGAAGTGACCCCAATGCGTCCAAAACAAAATAAATTTTCTCAGAATTATCGCTTCAACAATTCGAGATCTCCAGAAGAGGGCAAAAGTAGTCATTGTATATCTGTCCAAAAATCATTAAGTGAACCGCAACAAAAGAGTAGCAATAGAAAATATGGGAAAATGCCCCATCTTACAAAATTTATTCCTAATCAAATCCAAAGAGTGCTAGAGTTTCCATTTTGAACTCCCAATACCAACAAAATTTTTAGCAAGAAGGGAGAGTTCAATTCAAGAGAAACTCTATCCTCCAAAATTTCAGGTTCAAACCCACTACCCCAACAATGAGAATTCATTAAATAAACAATTTTTTTCGATGTAAAATAATGTTGGTGCTATGATTCAACAACATCAATATAGACCATTATTGGAAATGTTTGGTATGGTAGTGTGCTTAAACAACATAAGTACAGACCATTATTGGAAATGTTTGGTTCACCTAGACTACAACACCCAATAATAGGAAATATTACTCATAGGCCTTACTCGGCATTTCACACTTGGAATCGTCATACTCATAGTGAGTACAACTTCGAGCTCAATGTAGATCATAAAACAACACATTCAGATAGCAAAATACTGTTTGCTATAGGTCTTGGAAATATGACGATTACTGATAACATTTTGAACGGGAATACAGGAAATACAAGCACATATTTAGGTAGCACAATTATGTCTTATTGTGATGCTGAAAATGTGAGTAGTGATGCACTTGGAATAATAAATGAAAATTTTCAGCAACATATTGTGAACCAAATATGTTATAGAGTGTTGGAAGTTTATGATGTTTAGATGTACCTTAGAGTGTTGGAAACAACTAAGAAACATAGGTATATCACTTAAGAGTTAGTACGAAAAAGTGGGGGAAGAATGGAGAGAACTAACGTCCCTGGCGCACTGAGAGGCGCGGGGAGACAGCCTTCAATGTTCAAATAAGTTTCTTTGGTCTCTGGCTGGCTCAATGTTCCAGAGGCCAAAGCTCAGAAGAACCTTCATGGCGCTGTTGCATGTCCGGCGTCCCAACCGCTGCCTAGTAAATCTCTGAACTTTCTCCTTTATTTTTCATCTATAAACCCTCTAAAATTCCATGGTTCTTTTTCAAAACATTTAGATTTAACTCAAAAAACAACCATGAATTATGAATCAAATCAACACTAGTCATTCAATAACTAAACCAACCATAATTCGACAATGTATTTCAACAACTTCACATATAACATGTAAAAAACTCACCCATCACTGAATTGAAACAGGGTGAATGGACCAAACAATAAATGATCTCAAACACCATTATAGTGATTGCCCCATATGAATTCCACTCGCAAAGCTTTGACATTTTTGGAGAATTCTTGACTTTTGTCATTTTCATTCTTCCTTTCTCTCTTCTCCAACTCCTATGCGTAATTCTAACCTTTTCAAACTAAACTATTTTTTTTACCCCTATAATTCCCTAAAAATGAATTAGGAAATTATTTAGAGAAAATTAAATTTTTTAGACTTTGTTCCATTAATTATTCATAAATATTTTAATGTGTTTATTGAAGAAAAAAATTAGATTGTTTAGACTTTGTTCTTCATTAGTATGTTGTACACTCAATAGCCTTTCCTCCATAAAATGTAATATGTTTTCTCACAATGGGGGGGGGGGGAGAGTTATAATCTGATGTAATATTTGTCTAGCTCCAATTTCATTACATGTCTAAGTAAGTTCAACAATTCTTGACACCATATCTCAGAAATCTTGCTTTAAAACAATTCGAGATTTCCAAAAGCACAAATGTATCATCGTACATCATCAGGCAAATTTTTTTTAGTGAAATCTCAAAAGAGTAGTCATATACAATATGGAAATGCCCCGTCTTAAAAAAAATAATCTTCCTAATCAAATCCAAAAGAAACTCGATTTCTTTTGGAACGCCCAATACCTGCCACATTTTTTTCTAGTAGGTTCAATTCAGAGAAACTCTATCCTCCACAATTTCAGGTTTACCCACACTACCCCCACATTGAGCATACACTAAATAACCCATTATTTTTCTATGAAAAAGAGTTGGAGATTGCTTCAACACATCGTTAATCGCGACCATTATTGGAATGTTGGTTCCTTGTGGTGCGCTTTCAACAACATCATATAGACCTCATTGAAATGTTTTGTCAGCGAAGACTAGAATAGAACACCAATTATAGTAAACATGACTCATAGGCCTACTTGGCAGTTACACTTGGTAATTCTCATACTCAAAATGATAACAACTTGGAACGGCAATGTAGCTCATAAAACACATTCATAAATAAAATATGTTCATATAGGTATTGAAAATATGAAGATTAATGACTATCATTTGAATTTGGAATGATGAAAACCACACCTTTCAGGTATCAACAAGATATCTCTATTTGATGTTTAATATTCGGCTGGTGATGGCACTTTCGATCATAAATGCTATTTTCAGCAACATATTGCTGATCTCCAAATATGTCTATCTGAGAATATAATCGCGACAAAAAGATTGAATATGAAGGAGTATTCTATTGAGAAGGAATATTGTGATGCATATTCAAATTTCTATCATATGGGTTATTTGTTCAAAAATCATGGACCTTCATATGCTAACTTACCCAATTCATAGGACAGTAAGGTTGATCAAGTTTATTCTGATGATTAGGTTAGTGCTTCAATCTACTTGACATTATATATTTTTTGTTTGATTTTTGGTAATAGCTAAATAAATATAATTTTACAACAAAAGTTGACTACACTAGCTGATGCATATCAATTGGTGTCAAGTAACCCATGTTGTTGTAAATTTATATTGATTTTAGCTAATACCAACAATTAAACAAAAAGTATATATAATTTTCGAAAAACTAGATTGAAGTACTTACTTGATCATCAGAATAAACATAATTAACTCAATGTCCTAACATGGTGGTTCTGACCTGAAGTTCCATGGATTTTTGGAAGAATAACGCGTATTAATTGAAATTAGAATATGCTCACCATTTTTCCTTCTCATTTGAATTCTTTCTCTATAATCGTCTTATATGTTGTCATTATATTTCTTGGATAAGACATATTGGTTCAGGCAATTTGTTGTTGTGTCAATTAGATTTATTATTCCAATTAGTTTACTAGTTGCATTTTCATCAGCAGTAATATCTACATCTTTTATTCTACTTGAATCTGTGTTTATATTTCCTGCATTCACATTCAAGTTGTATTCATTAATCGTCGCATTTCCAACACCTATATAAAATATTATTTTTCTACCTGAATGTATTGTTGTATGAGCTACATTGAGGTCCTAGTTATACTCACTTTGAATATGATGATTCCAAGTGTTAAATGCTTAGCTAGACTTGGAAAAAAATATACACCACCAACATTATTTTTCATGGAAACAAAAGGGTTATTTAATGAAATTTCAATGTTGGGGTAGTAGGGTTGAACCTGAAATTCTGGAGGATAGAGTTTCTCTTGAGTTAAACTCTCCCCTCAGGAAAAAGTTTTGCTAGTATTGGGAGTTGAAAATGGAAACTCTAGTCCTCTTTAAATTTTATTAGGAATATTATTTGGAAGACGAGGAATTAATGCTTGTGTAGGGACTAAAGGAAAAAATCTCATGTTGAAAAAAACACCTACCTTTTGAGGTTTACACTATTTCTCTAGTGATAAGAGAGTATTCTCATGTACCCCTACCAACCAGTCAAATTTTACATCTGAAGTGGCGTAGAAGACTCCATAATTATGGAGAGGCTTGCGAAGAATTCTAGAACTCCCTAGACAAATCATGTGTAACACTTCGAAAATACAATATGAGTCTTAAGGCCTAACATAGGTTCCATGGGGTCTAAACACTGTTATAATACAAACAATGGTTAATATAAATCATTTAGGAGGTTTAGGAATCAGAACATCAAAGAACGTCCATGACGTTTGCAAATTTTTTTCAAGGACGTACTAGCATGCCTTAGATTATTTGACTAGCTTGTAGGAGTCGAAAATTCATAAGATTAGGTGGAAGGGTGTATAAAATGTGTTTAAAGTGATTCGTTATCGAAACGTCTAAGTACGACTCCCCAAGGACCAACCAAGGGTCCTTGAGGAAGACCCTTGCAAGTTGATGTAAACAATATCTAGGTATTGTGCATCGACGAGATGCAGGCGGCGATCCGTGTATTGATCGATGGGAATTCATTGCCAACCTTAGACCAACACTTAGAAAAATGGATAAATCCCCCACCTGCACCAGTCTCTGACCATAATTACGGTTGTGCTGCACGGAGGCAGGCCTGCCCGTCGATGGACCAATGATTCATCGATCGTAGTCTCGTCAATGGGGTCTGCAACTTTTTTGCACGTTCTAAATTAAGTTCTTTTAATTAGTTAGTGGGTAAGGTTATTAGTTAAGGGATTAAGTGAGCCTATGTAAGTTAATTAATTCCCAATATAAAGACCCCAACCCCATTTAATTTAAACACACTCACACAATAAACTCTCTTTCTTCTCTCTTCTTTCTCGCTCTATTTTGAAGACACCATTGAAGACAACTAGGGGGAGTTTTAGGGGGCTGGAAAGGGACGATTTAGCCATAAAATCTTCATCAAACGTTAAGATATAAGATCTAATTCACCTTTAAGACTCTTTCCTTAAAGGGTTCCTTCAAAACAGATTTCCAAAGTTGGGTTTTCGTGTGATTTTCACTCAATTATGAATTGGATGTTATGAAATCAATTGTTTATGGTTTATTTAGGATATAATTGATAGATTAACATGTATTTTAAATTTATTATAGTAATGTTTGGTGGTTTGATTTAAATTGAAGAGTATGATCCTTAATCCTTAACCCTAGGTTTGATCTTGATGTAAATTGAATTGTGATTGATTCAATTGACTTGATTATTGGTTAAATAACTATTAGATAATGTAGTAACATTAATCATTCAAATTGGAGTGAATTGTAGTTCTCATGCTAGACTTGAGAAGATCCTCTAGGTGAGAAGGTGAATTGACCTAGGCATGTTATCTTAATCTATGATTTAGTATTGAATTATGCAATGGTGTTTATTCTAGTCTTGTTATCATTTTGAATATTTAATTATGTTTTTTAACTTCTAAATTGTATTAAATTGAGGTTTTATGGTATGTCCTAAATGATTGACTACGAGGAAGACTTTGGTAAGTTTCATGATCTCTATCTTTATTTTCAATTGTGATTAAGTCACAATGTTATATTCGAGTATGCTTATATTAGGATTTATAGGGTGGTATGATGTTGAATATAAATGTCTTTACTAGGTTGTGAGGTTGACTAAGGTGAATGTGATATAAGTCTTGTGATGACTATCAATGTGCCTTGTTGTGCTATATTATGCTAATGTGTTAAACTCACTTGTATGAATTGAGATTAAAGGACTATAGTCATGAAGTTCTTATTCAGATATTGATGATGATGATTATACAAGGTGTTGAACCTGTTAGGATCGAAAATAAGCAGGTGTAAACGCGGAAGCTAACAAAGCAAACTCAAAAAGACCAGCGTAGAAGACCAACTAGAAATATACCCAAAAGACCCAAAGGATTGACGTGGTTCGGTCAATCACCTAAGTCAACAAAGGAGATGGCATACACTATAAAATTGAGAGACAAAATACAGAGGGAAACAACCTCAACCAAATCCAAATCACAGGAATACCTGGGAGGTCAACACAAGGATAAGTATATTAAGCTGTGACCCACAAATTCTCCCCTAACCAAAACTCTCAAAGCATTAAGATTACCATGTGAATGCTAATTAAGTTAGAAGGAACATTCTGCTATTTATAGAGTCGTAAAACCTTTTCCTACAAGAAAAGGATTAGTCAATTAAAAACCTTTTCCTTAAAGGAAAACCTATTATGGTAAGAAATTTAGGGACAAATAAAACATACAAAATCTCCCTTGGGCCTGAATTTCTGACAAAACAATTTGTCCACCTTCTGACTTAATCTTCACTTGCTTTCCTCTCCATAATCTCCTGGCAAAATTTTATGTCTCACACAGAGAAAGCCTCATGAAACAATTCTCCAACAAAACTATTATGTCAAAAAGGTGCGTCTAGCGACTATACCGCTCAAAGAGAACCACCTCTTTCTAACCTGGGTTAACTCACGATTATTGAAACCACTAAAACTGACTCCATGAATCTGGCTCTGATACCCTGTTAGGATCGAAAATAAGAAGGTGTACACGCGAAAGCTAGCAAGGCAAACCTCAAAAGACCAGTGTAAGAAGACAACGAGAAATATACCAAAAGCCACAAAGATTAACGTTAGTTACGGTCAATCGACCGAAGTCCAAAAGGAGATGAGCAATCCATATAATATGAGAGTACAAAATACAAAGGGAAACAACCTCAAACCAAATCACTCGGAATCATGGGAGGTTCACACAAGTGATACGATCAAGCTTGTGGACCCACAACATGTGCCCCCAAACCAAAACTCTCAAAGACCCTTAAGACTACATTGTGTGGGGGAATGATAATAAGTTAGAAGGAACATTCATATATTTATAGGGTCGTAAACTTTTCCTACAAAGAAAAAGGATTAGGTCAATTCAAAACCTTTTCCTAAAAGGAAAACCTATTTATGGTAAGAAGTTTATGACAAATAAAACCTAACAGAACCTACAACCTAAACTAAGCTAACGATTGATAACTAAAGAGTTAAAGAAATTTCAATAAAGAGACTTAGCTTAGCACCAAGTGAACTTGACAATGGAAGGTGATGACTTCCCATAGAGGAGGATTTACCCTATAATTCTACATGAGATGATAACTTCCCTAAGAGGATACTCATCCAATAGATTCTCATGAGAGGAGGCCCAAACTACAAAGTTGTTTGAAGAGGGAATATACTATCTATTAGTTCTTTAACTATATTGCCCCCATAGGAAGACTAGCTAGTGGATTTACCTAGAAAGCTATGTTTATGTTTGGTTTTACTTTGGCCGGTATACCACCTTCCATTGGGGTAAGGTTTTACAAATCAAGATTCCACACTTAATTCTTGTTGTCTATGTCGGTTAAGACAAGTGTTCCATAAACTAAAAATGAAGAAATGAAGTATAAACTAACTAGGGTGACTTGAGAGGTTCAACTTAGTCTAGGTAGGGGTATGAGACTCTACTTATGACTTGCATGAGTTGGTCTTGATGGAAGTTTAGGAAGTTGATTTTATGTGTGTATATGTTAATGATGTATATGATGATAACATGGTTATGCAACATTATAAATTATATTATATGATGATTATCCTCTTGAAACAGTAATTGGGGTGTATTATTTGTTAGAACAAATGATCAGGAATGTAAATTAAACGGATACAAAATAAAATGGCCTTGGCTTAGAGGCACGTTTAATAAGTTTCTTGAAGACGAAGACTAGTTGGAGTCTCCCCACGGCAATCGGAAGAATAAAAACAAACTCTATCTTCGGGAATAACTAACCACAAAACCAAATAGCATTCACGAATGTTGCTCTTCTATTATTGGAATTGGTGATTCACCTTTTGTCAATGTCTCCACAAGTGTTTTAAAAGGAAAGTACTTTTGTTTTAATGCTTATATTTTCAACAAAAAGAAACAAAAATTTATAGGATAAAAAGTTTTGCAAGAAAAAGTTTTTTTATTAATTAATAGAATTTATTAGGTTCATGAATTGGAAACAAAAAACTTATCTTTCCAAAAATCATAACGTAGAATTATAAAAAAAAAACTTCTTGCAAATGTTTACAACATAGTTTAAAGTAAATTAATAATACACTACATTCGATGTATTGTTAATTCAAAAAGATGCATTGTTTCAAAATTAATTGAAACACTTAACTCTTACGATCCCCCATTGTTTCAGAAATTTTATCTTTGATAAGTCAAAAAATATTTGAGCCCATTTAATCTAGCAAACATGCATCCAATAATGAGCTCTTTTGGACTTGAAACCATTAGCTAGTTTGAAGGGTTTTTCTAAATCATTGACTACTTAGGTGAAAATATCTTTGAACTAAGGGCATCATGAATGAAGTTAGAAAAAAACTTCCGCGATCCACTATGTTCCGGTAATCGAAATCCTTGACACCTACGTCATGTATCCTGAATCTTTTTTTTTAGGCCAATGGTTTTAAGCTTTCTGTTATAATTTATTGAAGCACCTCCACTTGGCATTTAGTGCGGTGTAGGTAAGGTAGGTATAAATGCATCCAGAGTAACTATTGTATTTATCCGACCAACTAGTTATGACACTTTAAGAGACATAATCTCATCCCTCCTTTTGTTACACAAAGTATCGGAAAATCTATAAGAGTATTCTACACACTCCAATCGAAATGATTATAGACTTATTAAGTAATATATCTGATCCTTCTCTTCAGAGGAATATAAAAAAAAATTTATCAAGGAGTTTTCTAATAACTACCAAACGAGATCGGTCTTATAAATTTATGAAGAGAAAAGACTCTCAATCATGCACATCTACTAATTTCATTTATTGTGAACATGAGGAATTTTATGATGTGCTTCCCAATTGTACCTTGCTGTTTTTCCCTTTGAACCAAAGATTACATCATTACGGTCGGGTTACCATATAAAGTACAATGAATTAAACGGCTTCTTCGCATTTCCCATTACAAGTTTCACCACTAAATCTTTGCCTAACCTTAGGCCAAAGGATCCTTAAAGTAAATCTGGACTTCACCATATTGAAGTGATATTCACGCCTTCCTCAAATAATCTCTGACCATGATTATATTTGAGACGCGCTTGTCTCGACTTGCCATTATTTAGCAGCAGTCACTGAAAGCATGGACATATAGCAGCTTGATGATCACAAGCGATATAGTTATAGGTGGTTAGTGGCTCTTACTCCATAAAGGCACTATCTATCAGCCTTGATCGGCAACCAATCAGCTCTTCGCAGAGCAGAGACATAGCTACAAAATTTTTTATCCATGGTTTGAATGAGAGTAGATACATGTTTGCTTCTTTGATTTCCAAGAGATCGCTGTCCAGCCCAAGTGAAAATTCTAAGCAGTAATAGATATAGAGTCATTCGGATCAGGAATTCCAAGTAGCATACTATAGCGATCTAAAAACAATGGGAAATATAGAATAATGGCGGCCAACAATTGTACCCTTAAGGTATCTAAAAAATTAATTAAGGAATTCCATGTTCAACTCCGAGATAGTAAACTTGCTCAAAGTTCCTACTGCGTAACCAATATCCGGCCTAGGTACAATGCATGGCAAGACATAAGACTTCCAACAATATAAAATATGAGCTGGTCGAGAACCTCATTAGAGTTCGTATTAGTTTGATGCTAGGATGGAAATGGTTATAGAGCAGGTGTGTCATCAAAAGTTGACCAAACCTCATTTAGAACTTTCTCAATATAAAACGTATGCTGAGTAATAGTAAGCCACGCTGATCTTATAATTTTACTACCCAGAATTACATAGCTTCTCCAAGATCTTTCATTTAAAATTGAGAAGCTAGAATTTTTTTTGTTTCTTTGACTCTTTCAATATCAGTTCAAAAAGATAACATATCATCTAAATAAAGACCATATTATAACACAAGATTTTTCTTGAAATTTACTCAAATATACAAATATCACCACCATTGATTGAGTAGCCATAGACAAATCATTACTCTTATAAAATTTTTTTTTTCTCATTCCATTTTTTGGAGCTTGTTTTAATCCATAAAGGATTTAAGAAGTTAAAATTTGTGTTCTTGGAACTTAGGAACGGGACCAAATCCTTCTGGGTGTTTCATGTAACTCTTCATCTGGATCGCCATTTCAGAAATGCAGTTCTTACATCAGTTGATGTACTTACAAGACTATGAATGGCGGCTAAAAGCATATCAAAGTCGAATAAAAGTTCATCGAGCTACAGGTGCACTTATATAAAAAAATTCAAATCTTTTCAATTGAGTTAAAAAACCTTTGCCACCAAACGAGCTTTGTATTATCTAAGGTTCATAAGATTTTAAAATTTCATTCTAAATATCCATTACGAACAATACCAATAGGACTTAATCTAGGAGGAAGGCTGCTAAAATACATTATTGTTGACATAATGGATGCATTTCATCATCAATAGATTCACGCCGATAGGAGCATCAGTGAAGTCATGCTTTCACCCTAATTTCAAGATCCATTTCAATAAATAGATTGAAAATTTGGTCCAAAACTATTGGTTTGGCTGATCTTGTGCACTACGTCTGGTCGCCTTTCTTACACAAATCAACCAATTTTTCTTTAAGAGTAGATATAAAAGACTTGATTTTGTTCCAAAGAATCTTTTTTCTTAGGAAATTATGCTTCTAAAAAAGTTACAATGCAACGATCCTTAATTGTGTGAGGGCTTGGCACGGTCTCAAGATTCAAAAATCTATAAGCCTTACTGGGTTTGTGAATAAACCAATAAATACACAATCTACTCCCTAGATCCTAGCTTAGTCAATGTTGATCTTGTAATCTAAACATGCGCCAAAAAAACCCCTACTTAAAAAATAATTTATATTGGTTTCGATTATTCCAAAGTCGTACGGAGAGGAATCATGTTTCTTGGAATGGAAATTTGATCAAAATATGACTGCAGAAATAACGGCTTCAGTCCACAAGAATTTTTCAGTGAGTACCGGCCATATCCATAAAGCATTAGAGTTAACCATTTCAATGAGAGTTCTATTTTTTCTTTCTTTCTACAACATTTTTTTGTGGTGTACAGGAAATAGTAAATTGTTATCAATGCCTCTTTTTCCAAAAATCAATAAAATTTGATTGTAATTATTTTCCCACTCTACAGATCTAATTGATTTAATCTACACAAACTCAAATTATTTAAACTTTTGCTTTATATGTTTTAAAAGTATCAAATGCCTCATATTTTGTTTTTAATAGAATAGGACAATGTATCCTTCGTAATCCTCAATGAAAGTGTATAACATATTCTCTTTCCATGGACGTGTGAGAAACAATCCATTTATAGCAAAATAAGTGTGGATTAATCCAAAAGTGTGGATATCCTTTCAACCGACTGTAACAGGTTCTTTGTTATTTTACATTTACTACAAGGTAATACATTAGAAACATGATCCTTTCCACAGTCTTTATTAATCCATTTTTAATCATTAAGTTGAATGGATTTAAAGATTCACCTGACCAAGACGTTCATGCCCATAAATCTAAAAAGATCCACATAAAAGCAAGGAAATAATTTTCATTTTCAATATTGAGTTAGAATATGCCATTTGTAGCATAACCTTTTCCAACAACATGTATGTTTATACAAAAATAATTATCTTCCTCAAAAATCATTTTAAAAACCATGCTTCGAAAGAAGCGTACCTGACACCAAGTCTTTTGACTATTATGGACAGCAATACGTCTATAAATGTGACCATCTTTCCGGAAAGTGTTGAATTGTAGTGAAAAAGTTCCGTCCCACAACCTTAGCAGAGGATTGGGTTTCCCATATGCAAAACTTTATCGCCCCACTAATTCAGATGCGTGAAAGAATTTCGATGACCTGATATATGACGAGTTGCACTAAGTGTGTATCCACCATTCCACTTGATATCCCGACTTACAAATACTTCTATTGACCAGGCCACCAGTCTATTTTGTTGTATTGTTATTTGCCTTTCTTTCTTATTTTCAGCTTAAGAATTTACAATACGTGCATACTGGACAAATTTATGACAATGATAACATTCAATCGATTTAGAATTAGAATTAATAAGTTTGAAAATTTTTACTCTTCTTTGCTTCAAAAATTTATTATTGGCAGGTTCCTTCTTGACTTTCTTACAACAACATGAGCTTTCTTTCATGATGGGCTCCATCAAGATGCTTATTGTCGCGGTGGGTATCGTGTATTTGTTCAATTTGCAGTGTTGCAATAATTCTTCAATGAGTCAAACTTCATTCTGTGGAAGGTTTGCTTCTGTTACTCTTCCAAGATGGAGGAAATTGTGGACCAATAGCAACAAACATGAATGTTTCATCAACAAACAATTCCAGTTATAACAATGTTATTAGATATCAGTTGAAATTATGTACTTGTTTAGTGATTGAGGTGTCATCAACCATTTTGAACTCCAATAAATGTGAAATAAGAAATTGCTATGAACTAGCCTCTTCTGCTAAATGATAATAGCCTTTAAGAGTATCCCAATCTCTTACAAATTTACACTTAATTACTAATATTGATCCTAATATTTAGTGGACATTCCTCCAAGAATATAATTCTTGCCATAAGTAATCATCATTCTGGCCATTTGGCAATATCTTCGTTAATTAAAGTAGCCTAGTCCGTTGGACTCAGAACTAGAAGACCAGGACAAGGTTTCTCATGAACAGATTGCGAACTTTAATGTTTTAAAAATAGTTCATCTTTCCACGCCAATCTAGAAAGTTCCTTTGCCATTAAATCTTTCAAATTAGGATTAGGCCAAAGCTGGACACTGTTGTTATTGATGTGGATGCACATAGAGACAACTATGTTCAAAGTGGTTAGAACAAATGAAAAAAAGAATGCTAAGTAAAAGGAATACAAAATAAAAATGGCTTGTTAGGGGACACGTTAATACGTTTCTTGAAGATACTTGGAGTCTCTCCCACGAGCAATCGAAAGAAGAAATAAACAAACTCCATTTTCGGGATTCAACTTAAGCCACAAAACAAAGTACATTCAACAATTGTTGCTCTTGTTATTAGTTAATTTGGTGATTTTACTTTTGATCAATGGGATCCAAGTGTTTTCAAGGGAAAGTACTTTGTTTGAATGCTTATATTTTTCAACCAAAAGAAACTCACTTTAGGATAAAAAAGTTTTGGCCAGAAAAAGTTTTTTTTTTTATTAATATAATTTATTAGGTTCATGAATTGGAAAAAAAACTTATCTTTCCAAAAATCATAACATAGAATTAATAAAAAAAACTTCTTGCAAATGTTTATAACATAGTTTTAAAGTAAATGAATGTTACAACTCACATTCATGTATTTGTTAATTCAAAATGGATGAATTTGTTTCAAAATTAATTGATACACTAACTCTTACATTATTAAAGTATGATGTTATGTATCCTTAAAGGTAAAAATATGTGATGTTGGATATTGGTCATGGTTTCTTGTTGAGGCTACTTGATTGAGTAAGGTTATGGGGCTTCGCTCGGTCATTGCACTTTCTGACTTGACGAGGATTAATGAGTGGTTGTCTTGCTTATTATGACATGCTTAACTTTTATTCATGCTTTTAATGTAATTCATTTATGATAGGGTTGTAGTAGATGATGGGTTCAAGTATGGTGATACAATTATTTGTTGGGGTAGTAGATGTTTAGTTGATTGATATGCTTTTTGATTATGATGAATTTTTTAAAAAGTTAAATGGACAGTTTGACTAAATGTCCCTTTTTAGAATGGTTTTTCTTCTTATATGGCATATGGTCTCTACATAGTAAGAATGGTGTACTAAAACCTATTTTCATTAATTTTTTCCAAGCATTTTAGGTTTCACGTTGACAGGCTCATTTGAGACAAAACTTGAAGAAGGCGTTGGGATATCTCTATCATCCAGAACAAGGTGGGTAGATACTCACTTTTCCGCGGGCGAAACAATTATCTTGCGATGAAAGTTGGATTGTTTTTCAAAGACTCTTATGTTGCTTTTTATGTTTTCATTTGGTAAAGACTTGTTGTTGTTGCATTGTATTCCAACATAGTTGAACAAAAATTTGAAACATATTTCTAAGAAAAAAGTTTAAGAAAATTTTCACAATAGAGAATTAAAATTAGTACAAAATAGAATCAAAAACAGATTTTTAAAAAAATATACGAAATTATTTTTCTTAAAGAAGATTGTTGTTTAAATGATGTCTAAGAATCGTACTGATTCCAACAAACTTTGCAAAAACACGAAGTTACAAAAGTTTTAATAACTAGTGAAGAACAAAAGAATAGAAGAACTGAATGAAATTATGAAATTAATTCCCAAAGCGAAAGTTTGTAAAAACACGTACCAGAATCTGGAAAATTTTAATAGGGAAAAAAAGTCAAAGTCCACTGATTCACAGGTCCCCCTTTAGGAAATCTATTCCCCTCTAGTAATTCGAGTTTGATTTGGGAATATGACTCTCAACAGGGTTAAATGATCTGAATCACATAGTATAGATACCAAAACTCTGTATCAGCGAACCCCACTCAACGGACAATAAAGTAACTGAGAATACTAGATTTAGATTTAATAGTTGAGAAGAAGTCACAAAGTTCTTATAAAGTGAGTAATATCCCTCAATTATAAAAAGAAAGGTAGTGCAAAAAGGTTTCTTATTGTGACCTCTTACTTATAAAGGTAAAAACCTTTGGAAAAGTCATAGTTTTTAGAAAGGTCTTCACCTGTCATAAGGTCACAAATTTCCATAAACGTCACAACTTTCATAAAAGCGCAACTCTTCATTTTCCAGTCACACCTTTTTTAAAAATCCAACAATCCCCCGCATGATGGGAATGACGCGAGACAAAGAACTGAACAAGTATGTTGTCCTTTACAAGCAGAAGTATTAATTGAATATGGATAAAGGTAGGTTTCACCATGGATTTTCCGTAGTGAACATATGTCGGATATACTCGATCAATCGGTAGATGCGGATATCTTGAACCGTCAAACTTGGTGTATACAAGACAACCATATGTCACACAAATTAACCCTTACCGTTATGGTTCTTCACGGTTGTGTTCGTTTAGCCATGAACACCTCTGATAATCAGAGTGTATAGAGATATGGCTTTGAGAATCATCTTCTTTGAAGCGGCTTACATTCACACTCACATAAGTGATTCTTAAACCGTTCGTGTTACTACAGAGAGACACTATTTGGTCAACATATGCCAAACTTAGCAATCATTAAAACCATTAAGCTTTATTTAAATCATTAACAAGCTTATGGTGTATCGTTCTCATTAGCATTGTCTTCAAATGGAGAATGGATTGAGTGTTGTTAAAAAGCCGAACCGTCATTCAGACTTTGTTTTTCTCCTTGAATCAGCTCGTCGATCTCCAATCTGCTAGATAGATTTACCGCCATTGAAAAACTTGTCATAAGGACAAAATTCATTCCCTTAGATGATCTTTAACTTTCCTCTCTAGTTAGGCCTTTTTGGAAGTGGAATCGGACACATTATCATTTGATTTTAACATAGTCAATTCTGATAATTTCAATACAGAGTAGTTTTTTCAACGGTTATCATGTCTATGTCGTATTATGACGAGGCTTTCCATTATACATAATTGCTCAAATGCCCTACCTATTGCATCTTAACTGTAAAAGTGTATATGCATACTAAGGCCCTTGGTTGGGCAAAAATCGAATATCTATCAAGAAATTCCGGAGTCTTTCAACTTATCACCGACTTAACGAAAGCACTAGCTCAAATATCATTGTTAGAGATTAGCGAGGATGTCTCTTTGAAACATTTTTTAACAGACTGCTCCTCTACAATAGTAAATACATGTCCAACTCGGAATGTTACTTCATTCGTCCAATGATTCAATTTGGCATCCAACTATATTGTTCAAATTGTGGAATTTTATAAATGCAAGACATAGTTTTTAGTATTAAATTTTAAATACTCCAAAACTCTATTTATTGTCATCTAATGAGTGGATTTGGATAACTTGTGAACCACTCAGTTTAAAATAGCAAATGCTTATATATGATAGCACACACTATATGAAGAAATCATGCTTCCCAAAACTCTCGTTACAATCCCTTGTGAGTAACTTTTGTTTTACTCTTTTAATGCAAAAGCTCAGATTATTGGAGATTGACACGATATTGACTCCCAATATTTTAAATAGTTAAGTACCTTTTCAAGCAATGAGACCGTAAAAAATGCTAAACATTATGGAGTTATAGAATTTTTATAGCAGATTCGCAGAGCAAGCCAATAAATTTTCATTCCACTTGCTTTATACCTACGTGTAGTACATTTATGTTGTATTAGTGTCTCTATGATGATCAACCTATCACCAATATACAAACAAATATTGACCCTATGATGTTAATGTGAAACACAGTTTTCACTCCATCATTCTTCATCCATTGCCGACATGGTTTAATCAATTATTTCATTGTTGGGTGCTTTAAATATGACTAACAGTTCATGCACTTCTTTTATTTACCATGAACACCAAAATCCTGGGTTGTTAATGTAAATTTCTTCTTCAAGTATACATAAGAGAGTTTTTTTCACAATAATTGATTTAATTTGGATTGTCAATCCCACACTAATAATTTTTGCATCCGAAGGGATGTAATCCTAATTAATAACGAGTATATATATAGACAATATCAAAACCTTTTTTTTTTTATTTTATTTAAAGCCTTTGACACAAAGTCTTGCTTTATATGTTTCAAAGTTCATCAATTAGTATTTCCTTCTAAAGATTCACTTTGAACGCAAAGGTTTATTTATTGAAGACGATCAATGAACTTCCAACATTGTTTATTGACACCATCTTTCCAAAAGAAAGAATGAGTCTCAGAAGACACCATGAAAATGTTACAAAATCTATTCGAAGGAATTACATGTCTTTAACATTTAATAAGCCTCTTAATCCTCTTGATTAAGTTAACTTATCCTTGTGCATTTCCTAGGCCTATTAGATCATTTCTCTAGACTACTTCAAGTTAATGAACAGTCCACAATCATAGGTACTATTTAATTCCTTTTAGGAATAGGACTTGGACTTTGACAATTGCCCAACTGAAAAGGGGAATGAGGGGGAGGGAATGGCGGGACAATTTATCTTCAACCTGGACCCTAGGATTGATGTTGATCAAATAAATCTTTTCTTTCTAAAAGACAACTTTTTATTGTTCCCTTTTGCAGTAGTAAGATAGTTTCCTCCAACAAGTTTTGTGTAGGTGTAACCCCGAACTTAAAAATAAGGGCATTCATCATTCTTCAACGTCGGCCATTTCGGTTTTTCAATTAGATTGAGGTGAATATGGAAGTAGTTTGATGAGATATTCCAATTTCTAAACATAGTTCTGCACATGAGATTTAGACTCTCCATTCTTATCACGTCTTATTATTTTTCACACTGCTTTTCCAACTTCGATATTACATATCCTAGACATTTCTTATGGCTTTTTTCTTATATCCTACATAAGATTCTTTAAGTCAAAAGACATAGTCATTCTATTGCAATTCTCACTAAAAGGTAACAATACTTTTTTCCCACCATGAGATGGGGTGAACTTCATATCACAAATGTTAGTGTAAATCAATTTAGGATTAGGATCCTTTTCAATAGATTGATAAGAGTGCTAAACATACTTAGATTCCACAAAAACTTGACATTTTTATTTAGTAAACTAAAAGTTAGCAAACTTCTAAATTATCAGTTTTTCTTAACAAGTTTGCCTTGAACATGCCCCCAAGTTTGGTGTTTTTTAGGTCATTCAATATTTACATTTGACAAAAACAAGTAAGAACAAATAGGAAACATTGAGTTTGAAAAGCTCTAGCGAGGTTTAGCTTCTTTTCCTCACTAATTAGTTTGTTGCCTATTTCTTACCAATTTTGTGTGAAACAAACATTATAGATTATCAAATGTCCTTTTCAGAAGGACATTGCCATAACCTTTCAATATGATTGTTAGATAACTACCCCACCCCCACCCCCCACATGAACAAAGTATCATGGGGTTAAATAATAGACAATAGAGGCCAAATGTTATTTTTACAAAATTAAATAACAAATGACTTTCCCAAATTTTTTTGTTGTTTCTTTTTTAACCAAAATTAATGTCTATGCAGATATTTTTATTTATAATAGACATATATGTTCATGGAAAAATAACAACATTTGTAAGGATTTTTTTTCCAGAAAGAAACACAATATTTTGAAACAAGTATATATATTAATTTGGATGTTTTCATACTAGTCACACTATATACCTCAGTAATAGAGAAACTCAAACAAACCACAATACCAAATGGACTCAAGAATTTGGGGCTAGAGACATAATACAAAAAGTATCATTAAATTTATATTTTTACTCCAAAAATTAAATTATTCCTTTTTGACACCAAGTCTAATATAAGCAAATAACCCCCCCCACCCCCCCCCACATTTCAAATGTGATCCTCAAAACTATTTTTCAAGCATTTGAAAATAGTTTTTCCACATATATTATGTAGAAACATTTTCTATGAAAGAATTATAGGGCTGGAATTCTCTTTGGGAATGTTTACAGAACGTCAAAGTTCATAACAGAAATACAAAATCCAAAAATTCTAATTCAAGGATTTTCCTCATCAAAATAGACTTAAAAATTAGTATTTTAAATACCAAAAATAAGGACAAAAAATATTGTACCAATTTATTTCTATATTACATTGAGTTTAAGAAATCAAAAGTACAACGTTGGATTATTTCTGTGAAGTTTTCATATTCTTCAAATCAATTGCATAGTCCAATTATCCAGAGTGTAAAACCCACAAAAGTTATTAGTCTACAAAATTCGAAACACTAAACATTGCTCATATGAGTACAAAACTACAAAGTCTTTTTTTGCTCCAAACAGAATAACAGATCTTTTATCAAATAGAAATGTTTTCTTTTCAAATAGTATTCCAACTATAACATTTTGACATACTATTTTATCAAACAAAAATATGCATCTCTCATTTTTGCAAACTAAAGTATTTTAAAAGCAAAAATATTTGCGAAATAAAATTCATTCCACAACATATGGTTTGCAGATATTTTTCAAAAGATATACATAATAAAAAAAATAAAAAAAAATGAATAACTTTTTGAAACTATTTTCCTCCTTAGATAATTTAATAAGAAGGTTACCTGGTAATCTTAAACGGAATAGCATAAAAATTTTCTGTTACATTCTCACTTCAACATTGCTAAACAAAGCAATGAATTATGGAGAACTAATGCATTTATCATCTACTCATGATCAGATTCTCTAATCAGTAGAATAAAAAATATAATAAACAGTATTACTAATTTCCTAAGATGTGTTCCCATCTTGTATTCCCAAAACCTACTTAGTAATAAAAATGTGAAATTTTTTTAAGAAAACAACGTTAAGAACCATTTGTGCAAATAGAAAATTAAAAATAGTATCGAAACTCGAATCAGAAACAGTTTTTTTTTAAAAAAAAATATACGAAATATTTTTCTTAACGAAGAAGTGTTGATAATATATGTCTACAGAATCTTATGATTCCAACAAACTTTACAAAAACACAAAGTTTACAAAGTTTAATGAACAGGAAGAAAAAAAGGAATAGAATAACTGAAATTAATCACAAAATCTAAAGTTTGTAAACCACGTACCAGAATATGAAAATTTTAATAGGGAAAAGATTCAAATCCACTGAATCAAAATGCCCTTACAGGAATTTATTTCCACTAGTATCCGAGGTTTGATTTGGAATATGACCTCCAGGGTAAAAAATGATCTCATCAGCAGGAGTATAATTACCAAAAAAACTCCAGTGTCACCAAACCAATCACCGGGCAGTAAAAACACTTAGAATATAGTTTAGTAGTTGAAGAAGCAGTCCACAAATTGTGAATAAAAATGGAGAATATCCTCAACTTATAGAAAAACAAAGGGTATAGTGCGAAAAGGGGAAAAGGTTCTTATGTGCCTTACATAAGGTCAAACATTGGGAAAAGTCATAATCTTTCAGAAAGGTGTCACCTTTCATAAAAGTCACAACTTTCTATACAGTCACAAATCTTCATAAAAGTCGCAACATTTCATAAAAGTCACAACTCTTCATAAAAGTCGAAACTCTTTATTTTCCATTCACCCCTTTTTTAAAATCCAACACTTGTATAAGACTATATGTGGCTTCTTTACACTGGATGTAGGGCTATGCCAAAATTGATATATCAGTTATATGGTATGAGATGAGACAATCTTTGAGACTATTTTCTATTTTATATATATGTATGTGCAATAAAAGTAGAAGGCTATATAACCTTCTTATAAGAAGGGTCTATGTATACTCGATAAAACTATATAATCTTTATGTAGAGGTTTATGTAAACCTCAAAGTAGATGTAATGAAAATTTTCAAATTTCCCTCTATATTCTACTTATGAATGTGATGATGTAAGCTAAGAGGCTAATCCTAGCCCTCAAAGAGGATGATGCCGCCGGGTGCATCTAGGGGGTAAACCCAAATGTCACAAACTTGGTATCCGAGTATGAGGTTGAATTATCATTGAGACGGTGTCTCTCTCAACCTTGTCATATGTAAGTTCGTGTTCATAATTATGAAGAGCTCCACATTTATGAATGGGAACCTACATGATGCCTAGGAAACTCTCATTTTCTTGGAAATCTTATATCGTACCATTGGAGTATACTTATGGTGTGATTTAGCATGTTATCCTAATATTTTTCCTATAAAAAGAACAAACACTCGAAGGAATGCGGAACGAAGACTTGAAAAGGAAATTGCCAATGCGCGAGCTCCTCTCCATGGTGAGAAAGTTCTGCCACTTGAAGAAGATGCTACCCTGGAGCAAGCACCGGCCAATCCTCGTCCTTACGGATGAGAATATAAGGACCGCTCTTCTTAAAATGGGCCACGCTATCACAAATTCAGCAAAAGTGGCCACTACTCAAGCTCAAGCTATGACGGCCCAAGCAAATCGGGAGGTTGTACCCCATCCTCATCAACAAGTCACTACTATGGCTTCCCACCAAAGGGACTTCACTCGAATGAACCCTCCTACTTTCTACGTGTATAAGATTGAGGAAGACCCCCAAGAATTCATTGATGAAGTCTATAATATACTATTTGCTATGGAGTTGACCATAAGTGAAAAAGCCGAGTTGGCCATCTATCTACTCAATGACGTGGCCCAAGCATGGTTTGTGCAATGGAGGGATAATAGGACATTGAGGGGTTTTCCTTTGACTTGGGAGATCTGTAAGAAGGATTTTGAAGATCATTTCTTTCCTAGGGAGATGACGGAGGATTTCATCAACCTTCGCCAAGAAGAAAGGACTGTTCATAAATAATCCTTGTAATTCATTAAATTTTCCAAATATGCTACTTCTTTGGTTTCTGATCCTAGATAAGCCATTTTGTGATGGCAGTGTCGAAGGACTTCCATGAGGAGTGTAATTCGGTCATGTTACATAAAAACATGAACATTTCCCATCTTATGGTGCATAATAGAAGGGTTGAGGAGGAAAGGGCTAATAGAAAGAGTAGAGATTCTTAGAGGGAAAGATCATTTGATGGAGGTTCTTCAAAGAATAGGGTTTAAATACAAGAAAAGCATCAATTTAGGAAGCGGGTTTCTAATAAAGTTCCATCCATGTTCCCTATGGCTCTTGATGACAATGAAAATAAATCGAGATCTCAAAAGAGAAGGAGTGGAAAATCAGAAAATGAGAAGTCTACATGTGCCAAGTGAGGAAAGGGTCATCTTGGTGAGTGCTTGGTAGGAATGGGAAATTGCTTTAGTTGTTGAAGAAAGGGTCACAAGATGAGAGATTTTCCAAACTTGAAGGGTCAATAGAGGGGGTGGTAAAGGTCAAACAAGTGGTTTTACTAATACTCCTAAGAAGAATGACTTATATTCTCTCAGCTCTATGGGTGAACAAGAGACTTCCCGCGACGTGGTGACCGGTATGTTGAAAGTCTTTACAATAGATGTATATGTTTTACTTGATTGGGGTGCTACCTTGTCATTTGTTACCCCTTTTGTATCTAAAAATGTTGATATGTTATTTGATGTTTTGCATGAACCCTTTATAGTGTCTACTCCTGTGGGTGAGTCGACTGTTGCAAAAAGGGTGTATAGAAATTTTCCAATAATGATGCCCAATAGAGTTTATTATGGTTATCTAGTAGAACTACATATGCTAGATTTTGATATTATATTGGGTATTTATTCGTTGCATGCTTGCTTTGCTTCGATTGATTGTAGGACGAGGGTGGTGAAGTATAACATTCCAAATGAACCCGTTGTAGAGTGGAAGGGGGGAAACTCTATTCCTAGAGGTCGTATCATCTCTTGTTTAAAAGCATGCAAACTGATTTCAAAGGGTTGTCTAAACCATATTGTAAGAGTCCAAGATCTAGACCCCGAATTTCCTCCCATTGACTCGGTCCCCATAGTGAGTGAATTTCCAGAGGTTTTTCCTAATGACCTTCCCAGTATTCCTCTTGAACGGGAAATTGATATTTGTATCAGTTTGCTACTAAATACAAATCCCATTTCAATCCCTCCTTATCGGATGGGATACAGAAGAACTGAAAGATTTGAAGGCTCAACTCAAAGATTTATTAAACAAAGGTTTTATAAGGCGTAGTATTACTCCGCGAGGAGCGTCGGTGTCGTTTTTAAAGAAAAAGGATGGATCCTTAAGAATGTTTCTTGATTACCACCAAGTTAATAAGGTCACAATCAAGAACAAAAATCCTCTCCCTCAGATTCACGCTTTGTTTGATCAACTCCAAGGGGAAAACTACTTTTCTAAGATTTACTTGATGTTGGAGTATCACAAACTCAGAGTGAGAGGTGAGGATATACCAAAGACGGTATTTTGGATAGATATGGTCATTATGAGTTCTTGGTAATGTATTTCGGTCTAACCAATGCTTCGGCGGTGTTTATGGACCTAATGAATAGGGTGTTTCAAAATTACCTAGATTCATTTATCATTGTCTTCATTAACAATGGTATATTCGAAGAATGAGGTTATCATATAGGTCATTTGAAGGTGGTATTGCAAACCCTTAAAGAACATAAATTATTTGCCTAATATAGCATGCATGAGTTTGGGTTTAGGTAGGTGACATTTCTTGGTCATATCATCTTTAGTGAAGTAGTTGAGGTTGATCCAAGAAAAACAGGGAAGTTGACAAAATATGCCTAGACCTTTGACTCCAATCGACATTAGGAGTTTCTTGGGTTTAGTGGGTTATAATCGGAGGTTCATGGATGGTTTTGAATCCATTGTATCACCTTTGACTACTTTGACCCAGAAGTGCAAGAAATTTGAGTGGTCAGAGGCATGTGAGATAATTTTTCAAATGTTGAACGATAGGCTTACCTCCACTCCAGTGTTGACCTTACTGGAGGGTACAAAGGGTTTTGTTGTGTATTGTGACACATCGCGAGTGGGTTTAGGGTTTGTGCTTATGCAACATAGGAAAGTGACAGCTTACGCTTCTAGGCAACCTAAGGTAAATTAGCGTAGCTATCTGACTCATGACATTGAGTTTGCGACTGTGGTGTTTTCTTTGAAAATATAAAGGGATTACTTCTATGGTGTTCACGTTGATGTTTTCACCGATCATAAGAGTCTTCGGTATGTGTTTATCAAAAAAGAGTTGAATCTCAGACAAAGAAGGTGGTTAGAATTATTGAAAGACTACGACATGAGTGTCCTCTATCACCCCAGGAAGGATAATGTGGTTGTGGATGCCTTAAGTCATATGACTAAGGGTAGTGTATCTAATATTTATGAAGCCAAGAAAGACCTAGTGAGGGATGTTCATAGGTTGGATAGATTGGGGGTGAGATTAGAAGATTCTTCAAATAGTGGAGTCATTTTCCATTATAAATCCGAGTCATCTTTAGTAGTGGAGGTAAAGTCAAAACAACACCTTGATTAACCACTAATGGAGTTGAAAGAATTGGATCTCGGCAGGTTAAATTAGTCATTCTCCTTTGAGAGGATGGTGTGTTACGGTACCAAGGGGCATTGTGTATTCCCGATGTAAATTGGTTGAGGGACTGGATCTTAGAAAAAGTCCATGGGTCCCGCTACTCAATTTATCCGGTTCGACAAAAATGTACCATGACCTTAGAGAAATATATTGGTGGGAAGGAATAAAGAAGGCCATAGCAGAGTTTGTCGCTAAGCGTCCGAATTGCCAACAAGTAAAGGATGAACATCTAATGTCGGGTAGCTTAATACAAGAGATCAAAGTTCCTACTTGGAAGTGGGAAGGAATTTATATGCATTTGGTAGTAGGTTTACCTTGGACTAAAAAGTCATATGACTCAATATGGGTGGTTATGGATAGGTTGACCATGTCCGCTCGCTTTATTCCCGCTAAGTGTACTTATTCGGTGGAAGATTATGTTAGGATTCTTCATAGATGAGATTGTGTGTCGCCATGCTATTCCCTTATCTATCATATCAAATCGGGGTGCACAATTATCATCTAGGTTTAAAAGATAATTCCAAAAAGGGTTGGGTACTGAGGTGAAGTTGAGTACCATTTTTCATCCCCAAATGGATGATCAAGAAGAATGTACTATTAAAACCCTTGAGGATATGCTTATGAAGCCTTTTATGGTAGGAGATGTAGGTCTCCTATTAGATGGTTCAAAGTGGGATAGCCTTCGCTTATTGGTCCCAATTTGATTTACAAGACTATAGAGAAAGTTCATATCATAAGGAACCGGTTGCAAACGACGTATAGTCGGCAAAAATCTTATGCCGATCATAGGAGAAGGAATTTGGAGTTTGAAGAGTGTGATAAGATGTATTTAAGTATTTCACCAATGAAAGGGGTGGTTAGATTTGGCAAGAAAAGGAAGTTGAGTCCTCGTTATGTAGGTCCTTATCGAATCTTGCAACGGGCTGGTAAGGTCACCTATGTATTGAAACTTCCTACAAAATTGTCTTTGGTTAATTTAGTTTTCCATGTTTTATGCTTAAAAACTATATTAGCGTCTATTTTTCCTCTTAAGCGTCTTGGTGTCAAGGATAAATTCTCTCATAAGGAAGTTCCGATTAAAATTCTTGATAGGCAAGTGAACAAGTTAAGGAATAAAGAGGTGGTTTCCAAAAAAGTGTTATGGAAGAATCACCTAATTCAGAATGCAACATGGGAGGCCGAGGCCGACATCAAGACTCGTTACCCTTATCTATTTGAAAATTAAGGTTAGTATTCCTTACTAATAATGAAAATAATAACTAAAATTGAAGATGTTTTGATTTGTAATGAAGTATTTCAAAAAGTGCATTTTTGACTCTTGCCTTACAGTAAAATTAGAATTTGAACTTGAAATTTTGCCCTTTTGTTTGTTTTGAGTTATGTCATGCATTTTAATTTGATGAGTCTTTAGAAATGATATGTAGCATGTTGTTAAGTTGAACTTTGTGCTAAATAACTCATGTAATGTATGTTGAGATCATGTGAGTTGTGAGAAAGAACGCCTCATAATGATGTTTTGAGCCTTATGTGGGTATATTTATGTTTTGAAAGTTGCCTTGTTGAAATCATATAATTTATGTAGTTTTGATATTGTTGATTGATTGGGATTCTGGTCTTGAGTCTATTCCTTCCTAAAAAGAATTTTAGAGACAATTGGGGGAGAATGTTACTAGGGGGGGATAATGTAACACTTTGAAAATCCAATATGATTCTTATGGCCTAAGATAGGTTCCATGGGGTCTAATCGTTGTTATAATACTGATAATGATAAATATAAGTCAACTAGGAGGTTTAGGAACCAAAACGTCTAAGAAGGTTCCTGACATTTGGAAATTTGGTTTAAGGACGTACTAACGTGCCTTAGCCGGTTTCCTAGATTTTAGGAGTCGGAAATTAATGGAATTAGGTGGATGGGTGTATAACATGACATTAAGGTGATTCGTTGTCGAAAAGTCCGAGTACAACTCCCCAAGGACCAACCAAGGTTCCCTGAGGAGAACCCTTGAGAGTTGATGTCAACATTTTCTAGGCAGTGTGCATTAACGCGATGCAGGCGATGATCCATGTATGGATCGACGGGGCGTCATTGCCAATCCTCGACCAACACTTAGAAAAATGGAGAAAGCCCCCACCTGCACCAATCTTTGACCGGAATTGCGGTTCTGATTGATGCAATTGACTTGATTACTGGTTAAATCACTATTTGATGATGTCGTTACATTAATGATGACCAAATTGGAGGGAATTGTAGTCTTTCATGCAAGTCTTTATAAGATGGTCTAGGTTAGAAGGTGAATTGACCTAGGCATCTTATCTTAAGCTATGATTTAGTATTGAATTGTGTTATGGGTTTATTCTAGGTCTTGTTAGAGGTTGAAAAGTGAATTAGGTTGTTGACATCTAAAATTGGATGAAATTAAGGTTTGTCATGACTTCTAAATGAGAACTCATTGAGGAAGCGTGCTGGCTTTACGATCGTATCTTTGTGACATTCAATTGCTGATTAAATTATGGTTAAATTACTGAGTGTAATTTGAGTATGCCTTATATTAGGATTGATAGGGTGGTATGACTGTTGAAGTTTAAATGGCTCTTGGACTAGGTTGTGAGGGTTTATTAAGGTTATTGTGTGATCCAAGGGATGTGATGACTACAATGTGCTGTTATGCTATTTGAAATGCTATGTGTTAAAAAAACAAAAACCTCACTTATAAGAAATTGTGAACCGAAAAAGAATATACTCATGCATTTCTTATTGAGCTATTGATGTTGATGATTATACAAGGGGTAGACCCTATGACCCTAAGCTATGCTATGTTTTATAATTAAAGTCTTAAAGACATTTCAATAAAGACACTTCGCTTAGCACCGAGTGAAATTGACAGTGGGATGTGATCACTTCTTATAGAGGAAGATTCGCCATATAGTTCTACATTAGATGTTGACTTCCCGAAGAGGAATACTCATATGATTGACTCCTATGAGAGGAGGCCTCAACTACGAAGTGATATGAAAAGGTCATATACTATATCTTATTTAATGAACTATGTTGCCCTTATAGGAAGACTAGCTAATGGATCTACCAAGAAAGCTACGTTTATGTTTGGTTTTAATTTGGCCGGTATACCACCTTCCATCGGTGAAAGGTTTTACAAAACAAGATTCCACACTTAGCTCTTGTGATCTATGTCGGTTAAGGCAAATGTTCCCTTAAACAAAAATAATGAGATGAAGTATAAACTAACTAGGGTGTCTTGAGAGGTTTAACTTATCCTAGCAAGGGGCATAGGACTCTACTTATGACTTGCAGTAGTTGGTCGTGATGGAAGCTTTAGGATGTAGATATTATGTGTGGATATTTTAATGATGTATATGATGATAACATGGAGATGGTACATTATAAATGACATTTTATGATGATTATCCTCTGAAACATGTAATTGGGGTGTATTATTAAAGTATGATGTTTTGTATCCTTAAAGGTTATAATATGTGAAGTTGAATATTGGTCATGGTTTCTTGTAGAGGCTACTTCATTTAGTAAGGTTATGGGGCTTTGCTAGGTCATATCACTTGTTACCTTGATGAGGATTCATGAGTTGTTGTCTTGCTTATTATGATATGGTTAACTCTTATTCATGTTTATAATTTTATTCCTTGATGATAGGGTTGTAGTAGATGATGGGTTCAATGATGTTGTTATGCATATTGCTTGTTTTTTTTAGTAAGCGTGTTTGTGAGTGTTTTTTATTATACGTGGTTTCACTGTCTTATAATAAAATTTTTCTTAAGTTTGGGTGTCAAAAAGCCTTTGTGTAAATTTTTAGTAAGTTTCAGTCTTTATTTGCAGGACTCTTTCTAACAATGATATGCGGAGATTTTGAGCGGAGGAAATAACAGAAACGTACCAATTACGAGATTATGAAGTTCGTCCTGCCCGTGGCGGTTGTAGGTGGGTATATAGTGCAGTTGCAGAAGAAGATTGGGAAGCGACAATTGTGGGTTTACAGGCACGTGAGTGACAGACATAGTGCCATAATGTTCCGCCTGCTGTTGGTCTATTGAAGTTCAGAGAGCGTCCAGTATAAAATGGTTCAGAGTTTGGTTTAAGGGTTTTGGAATGGTGACATTCTGACGGAGGTTGTGCCAACCTGACTAACGACTAATGGTCAATTAATTGCCGTTAGAGGGGAATGAAAGGACGAGCACGGAATAGAGAGGGAGATGAAGAGAAGGGGTAGAAGAAGAGTAGGAACCGCAACTAGTATGTTATGACATGAAGCCGTCCCGTCAAGTTCATAGTCGCAAAATCTAAGGCGTACATTCGATTATTTGATGCGTGACTGGGGTAATACTGAAGGTCTATCGTGACCCCGATGATCCGTCATCGAGCAGAATGGAACGACCGCCAGGAGAAAGAGGAGAGACAAAGCGTTTGACAGATTTCAAGCTAATAGAGTCCTTACTTGATTAGGTGTTCTCTATTTTTTATAAATAGTTTAAAAAAACCTCATTTTGAGGTTAGACGTTGGATTATTTGGTTAGAACTCTTGTGATTATTTTTTAGGGAACCTTGTGAGAAGAGGGCACTTGTAGAGTAGGATTTTGAGACTCTTGTAATGTGATTGTTGCGGTGATTTTGTTGATTAATCAAGAGATATTTCGAGTGTTAACTCTTTAGTCATTAAAGTAATATTTAGCGTGAAGAACATGATCTCTATACCATATTTTGAAGATTGTGATCTGTGACTAGGGGTAACTAAAATCCATCACTAGGCTGTGTGAACATAGGTGAATAATTAGGTAAAAAACCAAACAAAAATAACAATTGCCAGAGTGTAGTGTCTTCATGTGTTTTATAAGTCAGTGCCTAGAGGATTTTTAACGGAATGGCCACCGTGTTAGAACTGCACCTTAATTGCTAACCATTGCTGCGACAAGGAGGTAGATTAATAGGAAAGAATTGTCAAACGAATTCGATTTAGTGTATACGTATTCATCGGCTAGTATTGATTGGTACGGTTATAACTGTAGTAAAACATCGAATACGATGCTTACAGAATGTGGTAAAAAAAAAGAGAACTAAGGGTTTAAGGTGAAATAGCAGCACAACCCCGAGCCGACAAAGGGTGGGGGCAGAAGAGAGGAACATTGAAACTTTTGTAGTTTGCCGGACCAATGATGGTAGAAATACATAACCTTATCACTTGCATGCACGATTACTAGGAAAGAAGTTATAGTTAGATTATCAAGTGTATGAACCCTGGTGGGGAAACACGTAAACCCTAGTTACTTTTATTGAACTATTAAACTCCAACATTCGAAGAGCTGTTAGTGGTCTCATTTAATTTCGCTGTTATTTCATTTATTTCGAAATAGACCCGCCCCACCCCTCTTAAATTTCTCTTTCACAAGGAAGTGAAATTTAAGGAACAATAGAATATAGATGAAGTTAAGTCTAAAAATATTTCTCGTGGAACGATCCAACCTCATGCTAAGGTGGGTTATTTTGCACTACCACTTTACTTCTTATTTGGAAGTAATTTGAAGCCGGTATCAAATAGAGAAAAGAATGTGAGACAGACTTTGCAATAAAGTTGCGGGGAAATATCGCTTTTAGATTAACTTAACTATTGACTATAGTTAGTTGATATTTCTTGATTTACTTTGTGTTTATTGGGAAGATGTAGTTTACATTCTTGTAGAACCATCTTCCTTGGATGCAAAAATAAAAGATGAGAAGCGAAACTGTGTTTTCATACGATAACGAATTAGAGCGCTTACACTACACAACGGAATCGAAAACTTGGGAATCAATGATGATGATCAAACCAGAACATCCCAGCTCGGTTGATGTCATGGTCAGTGTTACCCGGAGTGTCGTCCGGTTGAACACCAACAGATGGGGGCACCAAATCCTACTCCACGGCCCGGCCAAGAAATAGCGGTAAGATGGAATGCACCTAACGTCTCAAATACGGAGACTGCACGAGGCAAGGTCCAATGACTATTAATCTGTGCCCAAAAGCGTGTCTAGGACGCACACACAGAAAGCCCAACACTTTGTGGTAAGCTCAGAAGCGCGCAACAAGTATAGGACATAGGACCCAATAGATCTAACGAACTGAAGCTTAGAGGTTTAGAAGGTGTATCAACAAGGGCTCCGTTGCTGAGGATGTCCCATGCCCAATAGACTAAGATTAGGAGAACGAGGAGAGAAGGTGCGTTATGACAAAAAGCGCGCAAGGCTTGAGTATGTGAGGCGAGGAAGGAAACAGAGAAAAGGTACCTGCCATGGACGCTTGAGGCTGAAAAGTAGGGTACGAGGTTTACTAGACATAGACATCTGTGCAGTGATGCGAGAGATATCGCAGAAGTATAGAGAGTAGCCTATCATGGGGTCTCACTAGGGCGCAATTTATTTACATCCTAAGCCACGTACATGTAAGAAGAGACAGTTTATATTTATTACAGAGCGAGTGCTGCTGTACTTAGCATGGGATGGTACTAGCTACTCGTGGCGGTAATGGCCACAAGTAGATTGATGAAAAACTAACCACAAAGACAAGTGAACAACTTGTGGTACTATAGGGAGTAATTTAGTAATTTAGTAGTTCTGGATAGATTCACCTCGTTTCTTGAGAAGTGTCCAACCATATAACCATATAGATGAGGAGTCACTGAGGATTACTTCTCACAAGGGACATGATGATAATTAAGCCGGTGTTGGAACTATAGCAAGTGGATATTATGGGGAGTGTCGTGTGTTATGCTTGAGATTGCTTCATAAAATAGAGACAATCTCCCGGATATAATAAAGCTTTGGTTCGTGGACAATCAGATACAGGAGAGAATTACTCGCCGTGCCCAGTCCACTCACAAACCCCAGCTGTAGATGAGATTCGTGAAAGGAAATGGCCTAAGATGAGAAATGAGTTGGGTTGGTTACTTCCAACACGCAACTGGAGGTTCATAAAAGATAATGCAGGTCAAAAAAAAACTACTTGTCGAAAACCACGCACAAAATGGATTGAGTGCTATTATGAGGAGGACTCCTATGCACGGTAATGAGCAGGAGTACGGGCGGTTGAACAAAAGTTCCCAAAGGATACTAAAGCAAAGGAGCATTGGATCCAATGTCACTGGACAAGGTCGGAACATATGTAACTTACAACAGGAATTCACCTAGAAAACTATGCCACAGAGTAGAGGGTCATTTATGTCACCTGGACAGCTGGAAAATACAACGCTGACAAACACTTAGTCAACAGAGGGGCTAACTGATATGGGTATAGAAATGATCAGGGAACTGGAGCCCTATGTTCCTACGCAAAAATCATTAAGTCATTCTAGGGATGGTTAGGGTAGTATGGATGCGAGTTTTCCGAGCTATTTGCAAAATGATGAGGAGGTTCGATGCAGTGATGCGCATATTAAGACAGGTAAGGAGTGTAGTGATTAGCCGGGATTGGGGAAAGACAGTCGATACCCAGGCACCATATGATTAAGTAGGTAGACGTAAGACAAATGACATATATATGCGATGTGAATGTGAAAACAATGGCACCCAAGAACTACTTCTAGCAAACTGTCCAAAATGTTTGAAAATGAGATGCAATACGTTATGGAGGATCATCATCGGAAGGAGGGTGTAAGCAAACCATTGAACCCCCACCCGTGCGTCCACTGAGTAAACGATTGAGAAAAGAGAATAAAGTGGTAGAGGGTAGTGGGTGAATGAAGCAGAAGACTCGACTGGGAAAAGATGCATAAGTCCTATAAGGTAATTCACATGCCCTAGCACCCCCCTCTTTCCTCAAATATTGTAGTAAAATGCCGAGCGAAACCTCGTGGGTGGTAAATATCATTTTTTTATTTAACAATGCTGAGTCACGCTTTCTATTAATGATCCCTTGGCAGAAGAAGCTCTAGAACGCACACTGCCCGGTGTATTATGCCAAGGTTATGAAACATATGGTTAAAAAGGAAAAGATCGATCACTTCGGAGGATGATGTCGAAAATGTAACATTGTAGTGCTATTGTACGAGATCTCTCGTACAAAGAAAGAAGATCTGGTGTGCATTCACTATTCCTTGTACAGTCGGGGGCCTTACATTTTGTGAAAGCATGATGTGATCTGCGGGAAAGAAAATCGCATGCCTCTCGATTTACAAAAGTTGGTTGGTTGAATAAAAGGCACGGTGATGCGGCTCTCCTGAGTTTCTGTCCGTGCCCCTCTTACGGTCTCTCCCCTGTTTCTCCCCGTCAGCGTGCTTATCTTTTTGCGCTTTGTGGTTACCTAGTATGGGAGGACGATATAGGACGATGCTTCTGGAGTGTGCGAGGCAGCGGCTAGTATATCTGGTCGAGCGACGCTGATGAGTATGGAACAGGACGGGTGGTGTGACGCGACGCGCACCGGCGGAGGCAGCGGCACTCTGTCGGTTTTTCGTTGATCTGGAACGGGCGCCAATTTTGTGGTGGCGTAGGCGGGTATGGAGAGAACAGATGTGGGACAGGAGTACAGCCTGTTAGTGGGCGAGAGGTTTTGACAGCGAAGTGCTGCGGGCGAGATGCGCGGCACTGCCCGGGGGGCGCGCAGCAGCGGCGACTTTTGGTGGGTCCATCGCATGTATACTTTCTCGCAATATTTCCCCCCAAAGGAACAGATGAAGAAGGACTTTAGTGACAACTTCCCAAAGTCTGGAAAATGAGAGTTTAGGTGGGAGATTGTGCCTTTTTTTAGTTAGGACAGTTCGAGGTGTCGAGGGCAGCACACACCACAAGGACGAGCTCAAAGTCCCAAATGGATTGCTTACGTGATACCGACAGTATTATCTCATGGAGAAGTGATTTAAGAACAAGGAGAGTGGGTTTAGGGTGAATGGATAATGAATAAAATTACTATTGGCATACTCCATCGGTGAATGAAGTTATAGAGGCATACCATCTGGATAAAGGACTGAGTCATCATGTTCCATTAGTCGTGCCGCGCCGTTAAATAGGCCGCTATTGGGAGGCACCCATTTCACCTTTAAAAAAAAGAGGTATTTTTTCTTTTCTAGAATGCGTAGCAGTTTCTACTAATGGATTTGTAAATTTGCGGGAGGGCACATACAACGAAATCTGCAGATATGACTCTACAGCAGTCATGACGCGAGACAGTGACGGACCATTGTGCCTGTGAGTACAGTCGCATTGAATCGTCGTCGCAGTATATGTCTTTATGTTAGTTCATCTAGGGCACAAGCGAGCCGGAAACCAACGACGAACCGTCACAACTAAGATGGTGTCGTCGAGGACGGGATCGTCGCGTCATTTATAAGGTCCAGACTCGAGCCTGGCTGGGCATTTTTAAAAATGTCAACATTTAAAATACCCAGCACCTTTCTTTAACCCACATTCCTCGAGTCTTTTCCGACATTTCCCACCCTTTCCACTTGTCCAAATACTAATACACTGCTCTCTCTTAAAAAACATCATTTCCCCAGCCACAGTTCCGAAAATTCATAATATGCTAGTCGGAGTATGATGATATGTGTGGGTCTCTCGTGATCACACGTAACTTATCTCTCGTTGTTTTTGTCTCATAATCATCATGTATGTATCTTAATTTCACTTATTTATCATGCATTTTTTTACAATTAGTATTACCCTAGTTCTGTCTTTATTATGTTCATCTTAATAAAAGTCTCTCTGACCTATGTGAAAATC
Organism: Solanum habrochaites; assembly: GCA_027704765.1. Classification (NCBI taxonomy): domain Eukaryota; kingdom Viridiplantae; phylum Streptophyta; class Magnoliopsida; order Solanales; family Solanaceae; genus Solanum; species Solanum habrochaites. Next base: position 52,251,644 of record JAKWJA010002498.1, read on the forward strand.
CTCAAGAATTCCGCGTGTTAAACTCTAGACATGTTTAGCTTTAGCATTGCTAGTTTACTAGGTATTGTTAGAAAAAGTAGTTTAAAACACATCAATTCGATTTGGGTCTACGGGATGAAGGGGCATACCAGTTGTCACGATTATAGAACGAGAACGAGAAGGACCAGCGTACCCATTACGGACCGTATTGGGTTCCGTTCCAACAGCCTAACACCCCACTGCCGAATTTCTCCAGGTTTCCACCAGAACGGCAACATGTGACCAGACCGTCGTTCGCACAGGTCCATTATGTACAACCGCTCGGTTGTTAGAGACCTTTTAGGAGTCTCCTCTATTTTTCACGTGTTCTCAAATGGAAACTATACGGACTGGATACCAAGACTGGTCAATCCTCATAATCGTTTGACAGTAAGAGGACCGCCTCTGCTTAAAAGTCTCCATACTTTTGTCTAAGTGTTCCTCTTACGGCACAACTATGAAAAAAACAACCTCATACCCTCGACGGTATTCTATCTGCATGACCGTTATGATGGTCAGAGACCCTCTCCAAAGGGTCTCCCTATTTTTTTCAAGGGTCCTTTGACGGACATATACGCGGACCGTCGAACTGTGATGGTTGCCTGCAATATACGTAGATATTGTTTTTTTTCTCAGAGCCTATCCTTCAGGGTTATCCATAAAACAAAGTCTAAGTAAGAGATGACGGACCCCATGACGGTGTCATCCTAGTCAAGATGACCTAACTGGCCCGTCGGTTTCACTGTTACTATAGAAATGTCATTACATCTTAACTCTTTTATTTATTTTGTGTTGTTTTTGCTAGTCTGTCCAGACTTTTAGTACTTATATTGATTTTTCCATGACTATCTATATGGCACCAAAATAAGATTTGAATCTTACAGACAACGAGAAGCAATCAAGAGTTTGGTCGCCGTCTTCCCGCGCTGGTTCATTGGCCTAATGGATGAGGCTTGTTCCGAGTATGTTTGCCCCAGGTGGTACTTCCACTCTATCACGAGTCGGCACATGATTTAGGCCACAACCAAAAAGGTTGGTGTGTCGACGAAGAGTCACTACCGATCTATTCTGATGAGGTAGAGCGCACAATGAACAGCACACCTTCTGGGTAGAACTAATGAAGAAGGAGCATCTGGCTACATAGGAGGTTTAGGTGATCGGAGGATGGCCTCCGGAATGTGAGGCTTCCCTCACCGCCACCGTTGCCCAGAGTCTGCCTCGGTCTGATAAAAGCGGCGAGCAAGTTTGAATCTACATGTGCCTTTGTGTGTTTTCACCAACTCGTGCTATTTCCACAGGTTAACAGGAAAGCCAAACCGGTTGCGCGAGGGGTGTCTGACGATGGCGCGTAGAAGTATATTCCGATTTTGCAAAGTCTTGAAGACAAAAAGTCATACTGGAGTCACTTACATTGGAGCAAGCGGCGGGTCCTCGTACGGGAGTCTTCCCCACGATGCAGAGATCAACTAATCTCTTCACACAGATGATAGAGTGGAAAGCGCGTCTGTTGGGAGTTATAGTGAGCGTGGTACGAGAGTTCTACGCCTGACTTACGTAGCGGACCTTTCAGATCAGCAGATTGATAGGAGAGATCCCCGCCAAATATGCCTACTAGAGCATGTGCCGCAGTACGTGAATCGGTTGATATCTCCCGCCTTCCCTCCTCCGGATCCATTCTGAGCGAGAGAGAATGTGAGGCCACCGTTACCCCTTCGTCACCGCCGAGTGTTGTTTTCACTACCGGTGTGAAGATTGTCAAAGATTCAAAGAATGTCCGACTTCTTGGTGAGCCATTGCTGAGAGAGAGACCACCAAAGGAGGTGGCCCCCCGCCATTGTATCCATTGATGGAGAGGATGTTGATTGGGGTGACCGATAATATAGTTCCACATGGGAGTACTGATGGCAAAGTCAATGATTGGACGGTTTTGAGGTGGATTGTTGCTTGCATATACAAGTAGGCCGCACGAGAGGGATTTTTAAAGGTTCACAACTAGCGACCTTTGCCCGTGCATGAATTTTCTTATGCCAGGTCCACAGGTGTGCCTATATGGCACGTGATCAGCGGCAAGACCCCGCTGGGCACTGTCGAAATCGGCTTCATCTTGGATGAGGCCAATGAGTTGTCTCCACGCAGACTTTTTTGACTAAATTTCCCTTTTTAGCATGTTTTGCTCTTATATGTGCATATGCTGTCATAATTAGTACAAGTGGTGTACAAACCCCATTTGTTTCCTTTTTTTTCCAAACATTTTAGGGTCTGCTTGTTGAAGGATCATTTAAGACGACTTGGAGAAGGCTTGGATATTCTCTATCAGCCAAGTGGGTAGGTCCTAACTTTCGAGGAGGGCGAGTCCAATCTCTTGCATATGGAGTTCTTGTTTTTATTAATCAAAACCACTATGTTCATTTGAGCGACGACTTGTATAGGCATTATGGTTGGCTCTTTAGCTGCTTGATGTAGTGATATGCCCAAAGTTGATGATCAATAGTAGATGGATATTGATGATGAGAAAATCTTTGAGATTTTCTTATCTCTATATATGTATGTGCAGTCATGCAACCTCCGAAGGAGAACGAGGGTAACGGTAATGAAAATGTTTTATGTAAATTTCTTGAAATTCGAACATATGAATGTGATATGTAAGTTCCGATGTTTAGTCCCTATCCTCAAAGAGACTACGAGCCGGTTGTTATATACGGGGTAAACCGGATGTGTACAGCAAAAATATCATAGAATAAATCCTAGAATATGTAGATACATCTCTAGCAAGGGGACCAAAATGTCAAACTTTAAGGACTTATAAAGTAAATATAATGCACTTAGTCCCTTAGACGTAGTAAATAGAGGTTCCCCTATTTTGACAGAAAAACTCAAGTGGTTTAAAGCAGTCTCCAAAAGTAATATACAATTCTTATTGCAAAAGCCTCTTCTTGTTCTTTTATGTCTTTTCCAAGCGTTCGCTAGTGATCTTATGTTTTAAAGACTCCTTGATCTTAGAATACGCTTGAAAGATTAGTGCGTAAGTTGTCGAGGCCGCACGATTTTAGCAAACACTCTAAGTCTGTACAACATGGTTATGAGATAACTGTCAGCACTGAAGGGACATGGCCACTGAGGAGACATAAATGACTCTATCAACACCAACATTGTTTAAATGGGCTGGAAAGAAGAATCGAAGGGAAAGAAACATCACAAGCGGGTAAGGGTCACGAGTAGGTGCTGCGGATCTAACACCAAACGAGCAGTCCCACACTCGACCCTGAAGAAAGGACGATGAAGTTGGCGAGGATTGCCCATCGATGTCTCTCTAGAGGAAGAATGAGGTCGCAGGTGGAAGGAGTTAGAGTGAGGCAGGCCGTGTAGGATATTAGGTCGGTGCATAATGTAGCGACGACAAGTTCTGACCATGAAGAAGTCAACCTTGGGAGACTAAGAACCTAGTACGGAGTTGTAGGTTATTGCCAAGGGCTCGACGTCGAGAGAAGGAGGACCATCACTCCTTGGAGTGTCGACTCATGGAACGCGCTAAGCCTCCGATCGTAACTCTTTAAGGGCCGAAGTGAAAAATTCAAGGAAGGCCGAAATTGGCGGATCTTTGTCACTCGACATGATAGGGACGGCCAGATCGAGACTCCAACCTACTAATTTTGCCAAGGCATCTGTGACACTGAAGATTAGGTGGACAACATTATTGGTTGCCAATTGGGCTGCATTACTTCACGTACTATCTGGCGAATGATAAGTGTACGAATTACCAGATCACACTCTTGCGTGCCTCCCCCCCTGCTACTAAAGCGGTGAGGACAATGCCATTGAAGGAACAAATAATCCATGATTGGGAAGGGAACGTTCACCATCAACACGTGGGAGAAATTCGCTGAGAAATTCAAGAAAGCTTTTCTTCCCTGAAAATATTGCTTATGACGAGGGTAAGTGCAGTTCTTCCGGAGAATTGAAGCAAATGGGAAGCTTGGAAGCGTACTTCTTAAACAAAGTTCCAAATCTCTAAAATCATCCACAATTCCCAACCTTATTGACGAAGACATGAAGCTCCACTTCATGAATGGATTGCAAAATTGGGCCAAGATTGAGTTGGAGAGGCGACATGTCAAGACCATAGACGAAGCCATCACAGAAGTTGAGTCCTTTGATGGACATTAAGCATGAACGACATGACAAGGCAAAGAGCTAGGATTGAAAGAGTAGTCATTCTAAAGGTGGGGAGATCGTGGCCGAGGTTACAACCGAGGTACAAGCAGTCGGGCACAACCAGCCACATGCGTCATAAGCCGGACAATACGTGCTGGTGTCTGCATAACAACACAGAGAAAGAGAAATGGCTTAAAACAACAAAAGAGATGGTTACACATCTGTGGTGCCACCACACGCTATGTTAGGGACCCCCAACATGAAGAACCTTTGTGCTATTCATACAGGAATGGAAGGAGAAGAAATCCCAAGAGCAAGGATAGAATGCAGGAAAGACATAGTAGGGCATGATACAATTATGCGAAGCGATTGCCAAACATACTAAGAAGACAGGTGACTTTAGCATGCAGTATGTAGACATCTCCCTTAATTGATGACCAGCTCGTGCCATGGTATAGACTCCGGGTCCGAAGAAAACATCATGACCAAGGAGGCGAAAGAGATTAGGGCTGAACTTCTTATCAAGCAACACCCACCTCAAGATGATTAATGGCTCACCAACACCCGTATGGGGGTCACCCAAGGAGTAATCATCACGTTGGGAAGTGGCATGGTAAGAAAAAATTCCAGTCACTCTTTTAGATATGTTTGATGTCATTCTTGGACAATAGTTATTCCAGTGATGCCATATGATGATCGAGACACCTACCTCCAAACAATCATGGAGGAAATCGAAGCGGGAAGGTTCATTGCATGGTCTCTCTAGTCAATGGTGCCCACAAGAAGGAAGGACACATCATATCTCCATGCTGATGTGATGAGCCTAAATAAGGAGAAAAAGCTTTATGGATAAACATTACGCAGTTCGGAGACGATAATGGTTATATGGAGTCTCCAACCGATCATGTAGCGAAGTTCTTTGAAGAGAAACAAGGGACGTGATGGGTTTACGAGCTTCCAAATCCTCTAGCTCTGAGGATCAAGGTATAGACCACAAGATATAGTTGGACGTTGCAACCCCAAGCAACCCGCAATGCACCTTACGCGTGTGCTCCAGACACACTCCGCGAGGACAGCTAAAGAAGCTTGTTTGAATATGTAAAGGATATTCTTGAGGCCAGAACATGGCATCAAAGACACTATGGAGTCGCCATCGATGCATTAGAAAAGAAAAGATGGGTGTTGCGCGTATGTACCCTCGACTATCGGGTGCGTCAATAAAGTGAAATATGAACAAGTATCTCATAACGTAATTGCAGATTTCCTGATAGACGTGGGGACATGCCAAGTACCTCCATCCAAGATGGACTTTGGAAGTGGGAACAGCTACGAAGTGCGCATCGAACACGTCGGATGTGCCAAGAAATGTGTTGTCGGATTCATGCATTTTTTTTGATGGCACGTTATACGAGGTGGTTGGTAATGCCTTCAGCTTACCCAATGCACCCCACACCTTTTACGTGGCTGATGAACATATTTTTATCCCTGCTTTTTGAAAGTTGTGTTGGTGTACATGGATGAAATAGGCCTCTCTAACAACACCTTGGAAATCACGTGGACACTTGCAAAGAAATAGTTGAAGGTTAACAATGAGGAACTAAGTATGCGTTCACAGCCGAGAGGAGGAGACAGTCGCCAGTTTTTTTTCGGCCTAGCAATGAGTTCACTTCTTAGGACATATCATCAGCCAAGGAGAAGTACAGATGGAAAGAGATAAATCAAAATGTTTTTTAGGCGATCCAAAGAGCAGGATCGCCACACCAGGACCCGAAGCTGCGATCTTCCTTGGACTTGCAACTACAATCGCAGGTTCATCAGGGCTACATGTTAAAGATGCTCGTGCTCGACTTGACCTCAAGACCCATTCTGCCGATTTTGTGGGTTGTGAAGCGGAGGCCCCCCCGCCCAAATGCCAACGCGCGTTCCAAATTGGCACCATCAACATCACGCAAAGTTAGTAAATCCCCCCGGCAAATGAGTTGACACAGTGACATTCGAAAGTGTTAAATGAATCCCGGCCCACCCGCTTTCTGCAATGCCTACGGCGCCATTGAGACATACTTACTAGCTTAATTGTGGTCAAATTGACAACGTGGCCACTGATAATTCTAGTCAAGAAGAAAGCTCACTCTCCCGACAGAAATATACGATGCGGAATACTTTCTGGAAGAGTTTGACTACATTCTTGGGTCAACCCAGGAAAGAGCCGCAACTCAGGCACAATACCATAAAGTAGGAACGGGCCCCCCCCTTCCCAGCTCCTCTTGTTGGTAGCCACACTAACAACATCCGTATGAATTGCAAGATTAGAATCAAGGATGGCGTCAAAACAAAGATCCACAGCCCAGAGAAGATGATGGAGTTGGCTACCTAAGGCTAAATCAGGCACTTTTGGGTGAAAGGTGGACTCCTTCTCACTATTGGTCGTAGTGGGCATCTGGCATACGTTTGTTTCTGGCAGTCAGCCGCATTCCCTGAGGACAAGCCACGAACACACCTAGGAGGGGCGACGGGGAAGACAGCGAATAAGATAGAATGAGGGCATTGATCGAGGCTATCTATTTTGGACATGCAGCAGGACGATGACGTGTATTATATGCAGACTGTCTTGTCTGCCAAAAAAAAAATAAGTGGAGCACAAGGTAACAGGAGGGTTACTATATCCATGAAGTCTCATAGTAGACATTTCCCATGGGAGAGCGTGGGACCATATACTCATGATTCTTGCCAAAGCCGACGGAGAGTTTGGTACGTATTATGGTCATGGCTGGAATGTTTTTCAAAGTAGTGACTACCCCCCCCCCCCCCCCCCCCCCCTTTTGTTTTTTTTCATTTTGCCTGCCACAGTCGGTTGCGCCACAAAAGAGGTTGCTCTATTTTTCGATAAGAACATGGTTAAATATTTGTGGCTTCCAAGAGATATCATCAGCATTCAAGATCACAACTTTAATGGAAACTTTTGGAGAGAGTTGTTATGAATACTTGGCATGGAACTTTACTTCTCGACAAGTTTCCACCTACAGACTGATGTCCAATCAGAACGTGTCTACACTCTACTAGAGTTCTACCTAAACCACTTTTTTAGTGCGCGTCAGAAGGATTGGGCCAAAATCCTAGACATGGCATAGTTCTCCTACAATTTACAGAGGGTGAGTCCACCGGGCACACACTATTTAAGTTGGCGATAGGACAACAACCCCAAACACACATTCGTTGTCGGCTACTTTTGAGGAAAACAGTTTGGACGCCTACCATCTTTCCAAGGGATGGGAGGAACAACTTTACACTTCTAAGTACTACTTTGACAATGCATCCAAGAAGATGAAGAAGATCGCCTACCAGAAGCACTCGTTCCCATTGAATTATATAAGAAGAAGAGGTGCCTGGTCTGGTTAAATTAAAACACAATGGAAGTTCAAAGGTATTTAAGTGGAGTCCATCAAAACCTCGGTGTCAATATGAGGGTAGTTCAGAGATAAGATTGAGCTGCAAAAGTGGGAAAGATCTCGGACAAGTTGGAGTCAACTCCTCACTTCAATAGGTTATATTATGTTTCCTGCGGAGTGTCGTCAAGTGATACCCATTGAGGACAAACACTTGGATTTCAAGCCGAATGATCAGCAAGGCATCCAATACTGTCACACTTGCATGACTGAGTATTGGTCTATCATAGACTGCAAGGCCAAAAGGAAGAAAAGGTCAACGAAGGCCAGCCGGCCATTCATTGTGAATTGAAGGACAAATCCTGAGGAGGCCCAAACAGGAGAAAATACCGAAGACTGGTTGCAATTTTGAGACCAAGTATGTGATTCCTGAAAACAGTAGTGCACCGCCATCGTGGCATTCATCAGGGGGGGTGAGAAGGTCAGTCCCGCCACATGACCAATAAGATTTTTCATCCATAGAAGATTCCATTAATTAGGGATGAGGAGTTCGGAGAATGGTAACTTCCCTAGACAAATCAGAGATGTCTTAGAATACCCTAGGACTATGAGATTCATATTAAAGGGGACCAAAGGAAAAATATCTTAGTACTTTGCAAACTAAATATAATTTCACTGAGTCCCTAGGAAGTAGTACTAAATAGAGGTGCACCCCTCGTTTTTCAAGCAGAATCAAGTGTACATTATTTTTGATAGCAATATAAAAGCCTTTTCAACAGGTCTTTCTGTTCTTTTAAGTCTTGTTTCAAGCATTCTCTTGGCGATCTAGGTCCCTAAAGTCATCTGAGATTACAAAGACTTGAAAGATTAGGTAAGTTGTCGAGGTGAACACACAGAGCTTGTAGCCAATATACTCAGGAGTGCGTATCACTGTGTTATGGGTTAGGCACAATCTAAACATAGAAAAAATTCCTTTGAGTATTTCATGGAACAAGTGACAGGGGCGGGGCCATTTATCCGTCAAGTTTCAGAACTAGTTTCAATGACCCTCGGTGATTTCTGGTATGAAAATAAGAAAAAAAGATCAGTACTTTGACTTTCATATCTTGTGGCAACAAAGTTATTTATAAGAATGACTAATCATGATGATAAAATATTCAGTCTAATATGTTTCAAACTTCTTATCCCCACTTGACTAAATACACAATTGGCAGGAATGAGGAGGATATTGTTATCAAGGTGTCTACTGTTGTCTAACGCAAAAGAAGTTGGTAAACTAGAGACATGCTAAAGAGTGTGTCACTAGTCTAGTGTTGTCATTTTTCTTTGTCATCTTATTGTTTTAAGGCAAAAGCCGAGGGGCATTACGGCTACTTTTAGGAGTTGCATGGACATAGCCTATGATGAATGGATAGGAACTGCGGAGTTGCCAAGGCGCAGTGATTTGTAAGTACTACAACATACGAGGGAAAGAAGCCCATCTGAAATGCATATCTTGACTTGGAATCGATACCAATCACCTGTATCCTTATTTTATGTTGCATTCATCTTTTTATCATTATTTGACACTTTCGATTTTCTAACTTTGTAAAAAATGGAATGTATAATCATTCGTTCAAGGATTCTTTGTATACAATAGTATGCACTAAGTTTAATATTCTTATGTAGTATAAATAGTGAAAAGTACCTAAATATTAAATTTCGTATCTATAAAAGTAGATGCATTAAAATGATGTTACCTTACCGTTTTTTAATACAACAACAACCATGTTCCAATTCCAAGCGAGTTGGGGTGACTATAGTTGCCAATCCAAAAAATTCTTCAAGAGTTCACATGTTAAGGAGATGTCAATTAAACAAATATTAATGAATGGGGTACAAAAATTTTTGTTGATAAACACTCACCTAATCTTTAGCTATAACCTTAAAATAGTGTAATAAAACTACCAATTTTATAACGAAAAACTAACATGCGAGATAACACCATTGGTGTATGGTATCTTGTGGCACAAAGTTATTATCAGTACTGACCATGATCGTCAATAAGAGTCTAATCTGTTACAAAGATTTTATACAGCAGGCCCTCTATTCACCCCAGCACAACCCCCTCCTTCTCATTCATACCACGAATTAGAAGCTCCCTCCGGACACAAATCACCCGAATTCCTCCCGTTGCCAGGCACTGACATTTGACCGCTCTTACGACGGTGTCTGATGTTTGATCTGGCCGAGAGTCTCCGCTAGACTACTAATAATATTGACAAGAGACGTATGTAATATTTAGCACAATAATAGATTCTTCGTACTACGTAAGGATAGAATTTTCAAAGAGAACATTTAAAGTATTCGCTGCCGCAAGGTTTGTCATTTTTCTTTGCTCATCTCTTTGTTTACTGAAAGCCCTTTGGGACTTTTGCTACTTTAGGATTGAAGGAAGTCATCTAAGGGTGGACTGTAAAATGGCTATCACCTGGCTACTGAAACGCTCATTTGTGAGTAAACTAATTCTCCCTTACTTAGGATTTTCATTGTGGATTATTATGTTTCTTAACATTTTCCCGCTTGCAATAGAAGTCTTTTTAATTATTTCCGCGGTGGACCATAGTGGCTTAATCTAATTTTAATAGTCTGATTCTCTTTCATTAGCGGGTAATAGATGAATATTAGATTAGTGTATACTCCAAATTGACAACTCAACTATATATCGAGATGTACGATAAAAAATCACACTTAATTAGGATTTGTATGACTGCATAAAAATACGACACATCTTTTGATTGCACCTGTTGGCTAATATATAACTAAGCCAACTTATACTCTCATCTAAGGTATAACACCACACTCTTCCCACTCAATTTATTGCATAGTAATACCTTAATTACTTACGTAGTTTAAGGCTTAGAGTTTTTTTCTTTTTTTGTATTTTTAATGGTTTATCATATACGATTTAGGGTTTTATAGGGTTTAGATCTTAGAGTTTTTTTTATCTTCAGGGGTTTTTAGGATTTTTAAGGATTAGTCTTTCTTAGCTTTTTTTTAAGGTTAACGGTTTATGACTTTGGTTTTTTTGTGGTTTTATGTTTAGAGTTTACGGTTTTCTAAAATTCAAGGTTTAGAGGCTTCTGTTATTTAGGGTTTAGAGTATATTATTTAGGGATTTATTGGGTTTAGAACTTAGAGTTTTTTAGAACAAGAATAGAAGGTGTAAAAATAGTGTTTGTTAAATATTCAACTTACATTATTATGAAGACCAAAACCTAACGATTATATTAATTAAAAAAAAACATGAAAGAATGAATAATATGAGTACTAAAAGTGGATCAGACCAATAATATACGGACTAAAAAATTATTTAAACACACTCACTTACCATTTTAATTAATATATAATAGCCCCAAAGGGGTTAATTGTGACTCCAATAAATTCAATCTTCTATATAGAAAATTAGTATTTTGTATTTTCTTTTCTTAAATTTTTAAAGGAGTAGAATTCAATTGAAACTAGTTATTCTTGTATTATTGATGAAGTTCTGGTGGTGCAAGTTGATCACGAAACAGAGAACGTTGGTAAATCTAGTGGATTTGTTGAAGTCTTATGACTAATAAGGTGAAACATCTACAAATATATATTCAACTCAAAACCCTTAATTTTTTATATAAAAATTTTGGTTTGATTACCTTTTCAGAAGAGATTTACTTGATATAGGCTTGTTTGTGATTGAAACATCAATTCTTTTTGGGATTTTAGTGTTTTTAATATAGTAAATCTTGGAATTCATCTTTCTCTTTAGTCATAACACAATTGTATAGTTTTTTATGTTGTTTTAATGATAATAAATGTTGTGTGTTTATAGAAGGTAGATTAGAGGGTAGTCTTTTTTATTATTATAGGCATGTGTACTTACACTCAAGAGATCGTTCCTCTAGAAAGACATGTATAGGATTGTTCGGGGGGGGGGGGGGAATTTGATAATCTTATGTTAATATTTCTCTAGATCCAATTTCATTACATGTTCTAGAAGTGCCACAATTTTATGTTTAAGTATAATAATTAATTAATCAACATATATGGACGTCAATTACATTTTAGTTTTTGTAGAATAAGGGGTAATTTGGTTCTTTTATAATTGGTAGTGCATAAAATCATAGGAGAAGATCAATAAAATTCACTAAAAATAATTTGGTAGAAAAGTAGGATATTGAAGTACCTTAATCTCAATCACTTCAAAAGTAAAATTGGAGCAGGAATAAAGAGAAGGAAAAAGAGAAAAGAGAACGATTAAGAAGGAATCAATTATTTATTGTTTACCTTGAAAACAAACTTTTATTTTTATTTAGTTAATTTAGAAAAAAATAGAGTCGTTGATTCGTAATAAAGACCATTTTTTTTGTAAGTTCTTCTTTTAATTTAAATTTGATAAGGGTCAAAACAACTATTAAAAATTTTCAATGGAGCAAAATAATCTTATGTTGTTGAGTTTGAGGTTTTGATAGTGTTCAGGTGAAAAACTTATTGTGTGTAAGCAGTCTGTTCAAGGAAATTTGTTTGAATGCTGGATGATTAGAGAGTGGGCGGCGGTTGGAAAGATGTCTTGGGTCTGAAGCCAGGTTAGAAGTTTGAGAAATAAAGAAGTCAATTAGGTCAGGTTTTGTGGGGGATTCAGTCCTAAAGGAGACTTAGGAGCCATAAGCACCAGCCAATATCCTGTCACCTCTTTCCTTCCGATTCCACCTCTAGCTGAGCTAAAGGTTCCTCTTAATGTTTCCAGTCTTTCATGCGTAATTCATTTAGACTCGATTGTCCCTCAGTTGTGTATTGCTTTTCAGGTATAATGTGCATGTACTCAGCACTAAGTAAAGCAAAAACTCATGTTCAGTGTTATAGGGGGGTTTTTGAAGCTCTCTCCCTCTATTTTATATGAATTAATCTTCATTCGAAGAAAAAATTTCCCAAGAGGGAGAAAATGTAACACCCCGTTGCCAAAAAAGACAAAAAACTATCTTTGCTGGAAAAAATCTACAGGTGCAACCAACGGTGGCATCGACGGACCGTAGCCTGACCCACGGCCTGTCCTACACAATTATCGATGGAATAAGAAACTCCAAAAATATTTATCCTAGAAAAATGGTTAAGATGGCCACAATGGACGGAATACGGTTGTGGTCAGACGACGGTCATGTCATGACGTCGATCAGATATCTTCACTCACTCTCTGGACAAAAAAAAAAAAGCTACGGATTGACCATTCAACTATTCTAGGTGACATTACAGTCCGTGAGGTGGGAAATTGCAGGAGTAGTTAAGGGAGATGTAGTTGGGTCAACTTCAAATGCTCATAAATCTTAGCATAAAATGAATTAGGTGTACCATGACTGATCCACAAATAAATAATTGAATTACATTTCCATAGCCATCGACCTTGCTAAAATAAGAACCCTAAGTAAAAAATTATTCTTATTTTAGTAAGGGCCTATCAAATAGTCCCAGCCGACAGACCCAATGATGGGGCGTCGGTAAGAGGACGAACCATCAGTCCTGACCGTCATTTAGTTAGATAGTAACTTACCCAAGGGTCTTTTTGTCTTCTCTCACTTCGTTTAACTTTAAGTTATATTCATTTTTGACACTAAATATAAGATTGAGTCAGTTAACCCAAGAAAATAAATAAACATATTTAAGTCAAATAATTAAATTATAGTTTAGAAAGTTAGAAGCAACAACGGAGGAAAAATTTAACAGAAGACCCTGTTCAAGAAAGAAGGCAAGTTTGAGGAAGTTCCATCATAGAAATCTATGTGTGTATCGTGCAATTATACCGGGCGGTATGGGAGATTCTCTAGTGGGTCATTTCACCCATGGGAACCCTAGATATTTTCTTAGTCAGATTCCTGATTCCATATCATGATTTGATCTAGGGTTAGGGTTTCTGAGAACGAATAGAATTTCATGAATTATTAAATATATGTTCCAAATAAGATTATCATTGTATTACTCAGATTTCGGGTGAGAGGTTGAATTTTGACCCTAGCTTTGTATTACTTTAGTTATGAATTACCTAGGCTCGTAAGAGTATTTCAAACACTTCAAAGGACATATGCCTCCGTTATTAAATGATTAATACCAGATTAATTGTTGCATTCTTAGTTATGTATGTTTCAATTCGAGCTAGTCAGTATTTACATCACCTAAGTAATTAATCGTACGAGGTAATTATGGAATTATTGGAATGAGAATAATATCGAGTTGGCCAAGGTTCGCGGTACCCATTAGTCCAGAATTACTAGCGCACAATGTAGGTTGTAAGTCCCTCTGTGGAAATAAGTTTAGTGATCATGCACCATGCTTTCTACCTTTTGCATGGATAATGGGTCATCTCGATGGGTTGTATAAATTAGACTCCTTATTAGTCATGTGGTTTTATAATGGGTTATTAGTATCTCCAACAGTAGCAGACTCTCGCGTTTGGACCATTTTCACTAGATACTCAGTATTTAGTTTGACCATTGTTATAACTTTGTCGATTGCATTCAATTAGCTCAAAAGTCAAGATATCTGTGAGATTATTATACTTGTTGTTATTGCTTGTTCATTTTGTGTATTTCAGTTATTGATACTACACGGCGCAGTGGAGGACTTCAAATATTAAACATGTACGTGCGCTACATATCGCGTGATGTAGGTTTAGGTACTCAGCATCCAGACAGCATAGATTGATTTCCGAATCTTCAGTTCAGCAGAATTCAGTGATAAGTCCTCATTCTCCTAGAACCAGTCATGAGTGTCATTTCAGTATTTAGTCTTTATTTTCAGTTTGTGCTAGATTTAGTGCGGCTGGTCCCAGTATTCTTAAGTAATTTAGGAGGTTATTTTCTGAGACAGAGTTCGATTCAGTAAGTATTGAGTTAATATTTCCTTTGTATTTAAACTTCATTGTCTTTAAAGATGTCAATTATAGATATAACGATAGTCCCCATATTTTCAGATTTAATTATGTATTAGCTTTCCGGCATCAGTTTATTATCGTTAGTATTATCTCTGATCATTGCCAACAGGGTTTAGCTTGAGATTACTTGTGATTCTAAGTTCCGTGTCAGCCTCTCTGGGGTATCTTGGGGCAGTTAACAATGAGAGTATCTCATTTCCTTATTATATATAACACATAGCGTACTTCTCTCAAATTATAATTGTTCTCGGAGACCTCTGGTCTCAGCTAGTAATTACCTCGAGTGAAGACTTAGGAGTCGTCACTCGGATATTGCTTATCTTCACCTGTGTCAGGAGGTTAGCGCTTTATCACTTAAAGAAAAGCGATGCGATCCCTGTACGCTTAACAAACTAGAATGAGTATGCGAGCGCTTCATTGCTTAAAGCGGGAAGGTAGTCTTTATCACTTTGTTCCAGTTCTTTCTTCCTTGGTTAGTGTCTTAAACATTGTCAACTCTAGCTAGCCATTCCATAACATCATCAGTATTTTCCAAGCTACTTGAACCAATTATGCGTCAAGTTTCATAAACATAGACAAAATCTTGGTATTTAAGCTGAAAATGATAAAGGGGCGGGTCAATTATCCGTCAAGTTTGAAAATGTGTGTCAATGACACTCGGGGATTCTTTATTACAAAAATAAGAAAAAGAAAAATATCACCACTTTTTTTTGGTATCTTGTGGTTCAAAGGTATTTATAGAGTTACTGACCATGATTTGTAAGTATACAAATTATAGTCTAACCTGTTTCATATTTTATCCACCGTTAGACTACTAATAATATTGTCAGGAACGAGTATGCTATTATTTTTATCACACTGTAACATTTTTGTCTACATAAAGAAGATGTTTAGAAGGAGTCTTTCTATAATTTCTAACCTCATTGACCTATAAAGTCGCTTAATCTAACTTTTAATAGTTCGACTTCTCTTTCTTAGCCCACAAATACAATCCTTCTAAGTTCATATCTACCTAATGGGACAAAACATGAACTTTATTTAAGAGGCTTATCATTGTCTATATATGATTGCTTCGACTAGACTCTTAAGGGTAATAAATAATGCTTACATTAGTCTACTCCATATTGACAAATCAAATATACTATCATAATGAAAATGAAACAGAGAATGTTTGTAAAATGATGGATTTGTTGATGTCTTATGACTACAAAGGTGACATCTATACATATATATATTCAATGAATAATCCTTGATTTTTTTTATATAATTAGCTTCGGTTTGGTTACCTATTAAAGAAATATTTATTTGATATTGTGCTTGTTGTGATTGTAACATCTATTCCTTTTTAGATTTTAGTTTTTCTCTATGAAAACTTCAATTCGCCTTTTCTTTATGTTATAACACCATTTCTATATTTTTTATGCTCTTTTAATTATTCACAAATTTTTTATGTGTTTATAGAAAAAGAATATTAGATTATATAGTTTTATTCTTGTTACTGGCATGTCATACACTCGATGGTCTTCTTCCATAAAATTTTTTATGATTTTTCCAGGGGTGGGAGGTGGGGCGAGTTGATAATCTTGTGTCAATATTTGTCTAGCTCCAATTTCAGTAGATGTTCTAGTAATTTCATAATTCTTGAAACAATATCTCAGAAATATCACTTCAACAATTCGAGATCTCCAGAAGAGCGCCAAAGTAGTCATCGTACATCAGGCAAAAAACCAATAAGTGAATCTCAACAAAAGAGTAGCAATAGAAAACATTGGACAATTCACCGTCTTAATATATTATTCCGTAATCAAATCCCAAAGAGCCTAGCGTTCCATTTTTGAACACCCAATACCAGCAAATTTTGCGAGAGGGGAGAGTTCAATTGAAGATAAACTCTATCATCCACATTTTTATGTTCAACGCACTACCCAAACATTGAGAATTCATTAAATAATCCATTTTTTCTATGAAAAATAATGGGTGGTGTGCTTCAACAAAATGTTTTGTTTGGTGGTGTGATTCAACAACATCAGTATATTCCATTATTGATAATGTTTGGTTAACCAAGACTATAACATCTAATTATAGGATACATTGTTCGTTGGCCTGACTCGACATTTAACACATAGAATCGTTATACTCAAAGTGAATACAACTTCGAACTTAATGTTGCTCATAAAACAACACATTCAGATAGCAAAATAATGCTTGATATAGTTATTAAAAGGTGGACGACTAATGACTTACCAATTTGAAGTGAATACAGGAAAATTCAAATTAGGTGAACGAAACGATGTTCTTCCTAATGATGCTGAAAATGCAACTTAGTGAGCACTTGTAACGCAATAATGCTTAAATTTCCAGCAAAGAATGATTGCTGAACCAAATATGTTTTATCCGAGAAATATGATCGCGACAAATAAGGTGATATCGAAGGAAGGAAGTGCTTCAATTGATAAGAAATTGTGATGTATATTGTAATTTCAAATCATATTAGTTGTTTGTTCCAAAATCTTGGACCATCAGATGCTAAACTTACGGAATTCATATGGACACTGAGTTTGAGTCAAGAGTTATTATGACTGACAGTTACTGATTCAATTCTTAGTAGTATCTAATATTGTTTGTTTGATTATTGGGTATATCTAAATCAATATAAATTCAACAAAAGTGACTACAAATAAGGTGCGGCATATCAGTTGGTTGAACATAACCTAATTGTTGGAATTTATATGATTTGATCTATACCAAAAATCAAACAAAAAGATATATAAATCAAATAACTAGATACATCACGTACCGATCATCAGAACACCTTTATAACACTCATTGTTATATATGAATTGGGTAAGTTAGCGCATGAGGTCCAATATTTTGGACGTACTTAACCAATTATTGAAATTAGATTATGACATCAGAATTTCCGTTCTCATTTGAATCTATTTCTTCATAGATCACCTTATTGTTGTCACAATATTGTTGAATAAGGACGATTATTTGGTTCAGTAATCGTTGGCGCTTGTAAATTAGCATTATTGTTTCCAAGTTCTGTTACTGAGCTAGCATTTTTCAAGAGTCATTAATATTACACATCATTGTTCTACTGGAAATCATGAGCTGTTTGTATTCCTAGCATTCACAGTCGTTGTCTTCATTAATGTTTATTTAGAACCCCATATCCAAATATTAGTTCTACCTATATGTGTTGTTCTATGAGTTGAGTTTATTGTTACGCGTCCAAGTTTTGTATCACTTAATATGATGATTCCAAGTGCGACATGCTTAGCTAGACTAAGGAGTATTGTTTCCTATACTTTGTCTAGTACCTTGTGACCTAATGTTATCCATGAAGTCCATATGTTTAGATTTTTAATAAAGCACACAATCAACATTATTTTTCATAAAAAAGGGTTAATTTAATGAATTATCAATGTTGGGGTAGTGGGGTTCAACCTGAAATTGTGGAGAATAGAATTTCTCTTGAATTAAATTCTCCCCTCTGGTAAATTGTTGATAGTATTGGGAGTTTAAAATGAAAACTCTGTTCCTCTTTAAATTGGATTATGTATATTATTTTGAAGATGGGGTATTAATGCTTCTGTAGGGACTAAAGGAAAACATCTTCTGTAAAACAAACAAACTACCTTTTAAGGCTTAGACTTTTGGTCTAGTTGTAATATTGTGGCATGTAATATGTGGGTTGGAAAATAATCATAAACATTGAAAAAAACATGGTATTTAAGTGGAAATTAATAAAGTGGTGTCCAATTATCGGTCTAGTTTCAAACTGTGTGTCAATGACCATCGGGGATTTCTTGGTGACCAAAAAAAAATATAAGACCAGCACTTGTTCTGATATGCTGTGGCACAAAGTTATTTATAGAGTTACTAATCATGATTGGTCAATGTACAGTCTAATATGTTTCAAATTTTATCCACCACTAGACTACTAAAATAATTGGCAGAAATGAGTATCGTATTTGTTATTGTAGTGTAATATCTGTCTACGCAAAGAATATGTTAACAAGAAAAATGCTAAAGTTATTAACTAGTCTAGCATTGTCATTTTTCTTTGGTCATTATTTTTTTATGATAAAATTCCTTTTGTTATTATTACTACTTTAGGATTGAAAAGAAGTTGTCTATGAGTAGACTGGGAAATGTGAGAGTTGCCAACGAACGGGATTTGTAACTAAGTTACTAGAACAAACGAGGGTAGGAGGAAATCTATAAATGCATACCTTGACTTTGAATCGGTACAAGCACCTTGCTCTTAATTCTTGTGTGCATTATATTTTCATGATCTTTATTTGACTTCTCTATTCTTCTTTACTTAGAATAGCATGGAATGCATACTAATTCATTTAAAGCTTCTTTGTATACATAGTATGCATTAAGATTTATATTCTTATGTACCATAATTTGGGAAAAATACCTAAATATTAATTTTATGCTCTAAAAGCAAATGTAGTAAAATAATGTTACCTTACTATGTCTGAATACAATAACAACCATGTCCCAATTCCAAGAAAGTGGGGGGTGACTGAAGTGGCATATCCAGAAACTTCTTCAAGAGTCTTCAAATTTTAAAAAATTTAATAAAAAATATTGATGAATGGGTGCAAAAAATTTCTTAATAAAACCACACAATATTTAGCTAAACCATAAATAGGTTAATAAACCTATAATTTTATAACGAAAAAACTAACATGAGAAATCATCACTTTGTCTGTTATCTTATAGCACAAAGTTATTTATACAATTACTTACCATCAATTGTAACTATACAGTCTATTATGTTTCACAATTTATCCACCACTACACTACTAATAATATTGTCTGAATGAGTATGCTATTTGTTATAACAGTGTAATATCATTTTCTACTTAAAAAAGATGTTTGCAAGAGAACATTACAGATATTCAACGATCAAAGGTTAGTCATTTTTCTTTGTTAATTCTTAGTTTTTGATGAAATCCCTGATGTACCGTGGTTTCACGATACATTCAGTGCTTTTTCCTTATGATTAGTGTGTGTCTTGAGTTTTTTTGTAGTAGTTTTAATAGGTTTTTATCTTTGTTTTGCAGGAAAGGTGTCCAAAACCAAAACATATAAGGCGAATGAGGTTTAGTGAAGATGTGACCCACGAAGGCTATCGACGGACCGTAGATGGTGACCGTCGTTCAAAAGTTCAGGCATTTGAAGAACATCGAGAAATCTTACCAAGTGTGGGGCTACGGAAGGATCGACAGGCCGTCCTGGTAAATCGTTGATCTGATTAGAGAATGTCCTAGTACCCGAAGACGAAGATAAGTTATGCATGGAACGAACGAAGGCATCAACGAGATGTTGGTGCATCAACGGACCGTACTATTGTTCCATCGATTGGATCAGAAAAGATGCTAGTGGAAGGATAAAAAAGATGCTAATTCTAGAGTTACGGAGGGAGTTCACGGTTCGTCATTTTATCGACGGACCGTCTATGGAGGTTATTGATTGAACCTGCGTTTTTGGAAAATTTTCCTTATTTAAATTCCTTTTATTTTAGGAAAATGTTTTTATATAAATAGGGTGTAAAACCTCGTTTTCGGGGTTGGATTCTATTACTATTTTTCTTAGTTTTTTCTTGGAGATTTGTTTTTGCAACCTTGCAATTAATTCAAATTTTCAGATTTGGTGTTCAACTGATTTTTGTAGATTCAACTTGAATTTCTGTATTTTCTTTGAATTTGTCAACGTAAGTTCATGATTTATTATTTATCGACTCTGAATCGTGATCTTCTATGCATGGGTAACAAAATACACAACTGGGGTTTTGAGAACCATACATGATTAACAAAGTAAACCTAGAATTCTTTTTAATGAGTGCATGCATTAGAACTCGCCTTATTGCTACTTGCCGAACCAAGAAGGTAGTTAATAGGAAAAGAATTATCAACATTTATTTAGAAGGATACAAAGATAGGGACTCCAGCGAAGCGGTAAGAAAAAGTCACTCAAAGAATCGGTGGATCACACACTTGGAGACAGGGACATAGGAATGCCTGACTCTTTAGAAAGTATACAAGTGTTGAAAGAGTGATGTTTGGGGAGATTGAGATTGATTCATTTCATCAATGGAAATCCGTCAAGTTACCTAACGTGACACATTATATACATTAGCAGAGATCACTACAAATTTGAACTTTAGCACCCCCTCTTACTTGTTATTGTTAGGGGTAGATGAATAGAGCAGAACGATTTCTCGCTGGATCCACATGTTCCTAGCCGGGCCTAAATCGACGAATGAAGAAGCGCGCCCAGGTAGACTCAAGAGCTCTTGCTCTGCCTATCCTCCTACATCTTGGGGATCATAAAAAGATACAAATTGCCTACTCTTTAAAGCAAAAGTGCTTATTTGGTTGTGAAGAATAGAACTTCTGACTCCAAGACTACCCTACCTGTTGAACATTGAATTGCTATGGTCAATAAAGAGTATTAAAGTGGTTCCGAATGACCTTGAGGAGGCCCCAGCACAACACCTTTCTCGCTCGAAGGATATATTAAAAGAACGTCCCACTACGAATTCCTATCCCATTAATAAAGTACAGAAGAATTCTTTTTTTTTCCGAATTTTGTTCACATCTTAGATCTAGAAATTGACTCATCTCCATAAAGGAGCTGAATGAAACCAAAGTATCATGTTCAGTTTGAATTAGAGACGTTAAAAATAATGAATCGCTATTTATTAGAGTAGTCTCGATTGGCGCAAAGTAATAACTAATTCGTATGTCGATAAATGATGCTTAATATGAAGTTAATATGATGTAAAGGTAAGGGTTAGTAACTTAGACATATGTAGCTTAACCAAGGTATGGGGTAAAATTCTATAAATGTCGGACCAAGGATTTCGAGATACCTAACTTATCACTTTTCATAAAAACACTAGGAAGAATTATTATTTCTAGGGATACGGCATTATGAACCTATGGGGAACACATACACCCTAGTTTTTCCCACAACTTGATAAATAGTAAAGAATTAATCCTGTTAATTGTTTTACATAAAAGATTGTGAAAGACTTTTGTTTCACAAAAAGTCCATCTTTTATTATAAATTTTTAGAAAGGACTTGACTAAATATATGTAAGTGTACATTGAAGTTAATTCTAAACTATTTTCCTCATGGGATTGACCCCAACCTAATAGTTTGGTTCTTTACTTGATATCATCCCTTCCCCTCCCCAAATTCTTCTTTGTCTGTATTGTTTTCTCCTGTCGGTGTTCGAAGGCAGACACGTAGGTTGTTGAGAAGATCAACCACTCATTCACTCCACTATTGTGTTCAGGTATTTCAATTACCTTTGCTGAATGAATAATCTTTCATAGTTGTTTGAAATGAAAACTTAGTATGTGGGTCATGACATATGGACAAAATTGAATGTTAATGGTTGTTAAAATATGGGTACAACGTCCCTTAGAATGATATGGAGTGAATGGGGATGGGGTGTAATCTGTTTAAATTTGATTGTTGACTTTCTGAATTAGGGTATGATACCATCGTAGAATACGAGATCGAAACTTGCAAAATTGAAACCCTAAGGATAAAAAATTTGTCTTGTACTTGTTGTTATGTTTTGGTTAAACTAGTTAAGGTCTAAAATATGTCAATATATGCCACTAAAAACAATGTCTCAAATTTTTCTCTGATCAACAACATGAGACCCCCTATACGGACCGTTGGTTGATCGACGGGCTGTCGATGGGCTCCGTCTATTGATAAACTGTAAAATTGCTGAAATCTACGATGAAGGATGTGGATTACGGTCCGTCGATTGATCGATGGGCCGTTCTTCACGTCCATCGCTTCTAGCTGAAACCTTTTTTTGTGAGCATTAAATTTACTATAAGTGTCAAACAATGGAAGTAGCCTACGGTTCGTCAATTGATCGACCGACCGTTCTGCATGTCCGTCGTTTCCAACAGAGAGGTAAGTCGAATGAAGACTGAAAATTTTTCCTAAGTATCCAACGACGGATACTATCGACGAACCGTCTATTCATCGATGGGCCATCGATAGTACCCGTCAACTAGTACTGTAGTTTTGCATAAGACTTTGATTTGTGTGTTAATTTTTGTTTCAATTGTTTTGTGTGCATAGTCATATTGTTGTCAGACTAACAAACTATTTTCAAGGTACAAATGTCTCCCAAACCAGACATCGTCTATTTGAGGTGCAGGTCCAAGTCCGTGTCATCATACCGTAGGATGATTGACACGTCTAACGATGAGAGGGATTCGGAATACGTGCCCCCAGGAACATAGAAATCTACACCAGATGAAAGATCCACTCCGAGAACCCCCCAGAAGGTATCTTCCTGTGTAGTCACTGCCTCTCAGTCTTATGAGGATCGCACACTTACCAGCACACCATCTGGGTCTACCTCGGGTTTTCAAGGAGCCTCTGGCTCTGAAGAGGCATCAGGTTCAGAGCCGGTTCATTCTACGGGATCAAATGAGGTCACTGACTCCGGTTCCATATAACTTGAAGCCATTCACCTAGAGGTGTCTTCCTGCAATGACTCATCTGATGAGCCCCACAGCTCGGAGTCTTCTCCGTAAGCCCAGGATGGTGTCGCTGTACCAGTTCCTGATGAGCCAAACAACTAATGTATTGATGGTAAAAATTAAATATACAGGAACGCAAAGCTGCTGAATGATAAGATGGTGATGACCCGGTTGGTGACAGTTGAGCGGAGAGTTCTTTCAGGGAGTCTTCACACTGTCCCTGATGTGCATAGCTTGTTTACCTACCACAGTCTTGTGTTGATGGCTAGAAGTATCGAGTCATATAATGAGGAGTTTGATAGAGAGTTCTATGCCTCATATATGGTGACTCTAAGAGGTTCTTTCGACAGGCGGACAAAACTTGTCAAATAGGACCCACTCACAGAGGTTTTTATTCGAGGTTGCTGGGTGGACATTTCTCCAACTTCCATCCTCCTCTTCCTATACGGTGTGGCCACTGATGCTCCGAGGTATCCCATTACCCTAATTTTTATTATAGATTGAATTTGGTCAAGAGTGGCAAGTTTCAGAGGAGCATAGATCAGAGAGAGTCCACCAAGAGTTGGATTGCAAAACAGTTGTCCATGATTGTGAGGGAGCATACTGGGTGTTGGACACTAGAGGCCTTATCATAAAGGCAACCTCACTTTCACAGCTAAGTTCTTTTGGCTTTTAAGCTGCTATTGCCTATCTCTCATGGCAGATAATAACATTATTAAAAGGATAGAGAGCTCTTGGTTTCAACATCGGTTGCTAGGTAAGAGATCAAATTTGCGATGTTATGGATCTTGGTGATAAATAAGAGGGATTTTAAGACCTCTACTACTTACCCTTTCATCTATTTGATCTTCCAGTTTTACAAGGATGCTGGAGTGCCTATTTGTCACAGTAATGTCCTCTGTACTCCGACCGTGACTATGGATATAGGTCTCATTAGGGATGAGGCCAATGTGAAGGCACCTCAGATAGGGCCTAGAGTTGAGTTGCAACCGCTGAGTGAGAATTTAGCGAAAATGGAAAGTTAGCCAAAGGGGATGATCCAACCACTTCAGAATCTACTTAGACCACCCTTGCCGAGGGTGCCCATGGTACAAGTAGAGCACCCCATTCCTCCCTGTCAACTCCACCGTCTGCAGCACTTTTGTCGATAGCTATGTCCTAGAAGTTACAGGCCAACATGTCCACCTTGGTGAAGCATATCCGGCCTTGGATGAAAAAATCCATTGCCGAGGGTGACGACCAGGATTAAGAAGAGGGTGGCCCAATAGACAGAGCAGAAGATTCAGGCGGTTCACCGGTGACTTAATGCATTTGAGTTGCGAGTTCTTGCATGCCCATCCCCCACCATTAACTTGACTACTCTTTAGGAGGCTGTAGCGATTTTTCGGGCGAATGATGACAGTATCCTAGAGATGAGTGTTCATCAGCGTGAGACTACACCCGTTGAGCTAGTAGAGGAAACAGTGTTTGCTACAATATTCACTACCCCCACTGCACTGCCTGAGCCATGTGAGCGTGCTAAGAGGCACCATTCAAGCCGCACCACTGATGGAGAGGATTCCCATGCGCGGAATAAGGAGCGGACGTACCTTGAGGCTACGAGGCGAGCCTCAATGATTGATGAGGATATCAATCAGATGAGGGATCGAGAGTTGACTGTTTCGCATCTTGTTCAAGACTTGAGCATGTTTATTGGATCACCACTGAGGGTGAGGATATTGTATTGAGCACAACTAAGAGTGTCCCTACGATATAGGTTGCGGGTTTTGGGAAATCGGACCCGCCTGCTTATTGATCTTCAGTGCTATGCGCCTCAAATTTGCTTCACCACCACCGAGTCTTTATATCTTTTATGCATTGGGACAATTGCATTTTTCTTATTCTTTGGGGGTGGGATAAATGGAATGTGAGTGTTAGGTGAAGTCTGAGTAGCCCTACTCACTATCCTTTCCTAAGGGTTTTCTTTCCTGTGTTCTTTTGCCCCATCACACTGATTACTTTCCTGTTTAACCGGCATGTCGTAACTTGTACAAAGTATGAAAGTGACATATGAAGCATGATGTCTAAGCATAAATGATATCATGTTCTAAGAAAATGCTTGCATGAAAAGGTAGAAAGTAGTTGAATATGTTGGCTCTAATCTTGACATAGAGATGCATCCACTACATGACCCTCAATCTAACACTCAAACTAGTGTCCAACAATTTGATAGGGTAGCGAGGTGTTAAGAGAGTGTGAGGAAGTTTGATTGTTCCACTGTTGGTACCTATCTAGAACTTGCCAGGTTAGTCCTGCAAAAGGAATTTGCATTAGACAACTAGGAAAGTATCATAGGACATTGTTCAAATTAGCAAACATCTAGCCTAAAGGAAAGTGAACCAAATAAAATTGTTATTCCTTTTTTATCCAAATATGTTGGGCCTATAATAGACCTTTCTTTTATTCAACAACACACCTTCCCTGGGTATAATGTGTTGTCCCTAGTCTCTCATTGGACATATGCACCTCAACTGAGGCAAAAGCTTAAGTTGAGGGTGGTTAATACAGAAACTGACCTCGTCTGCTCCCTTACCCAACTTTGGGCAATGTGTATCTCGACTCATGGTAAAGCCATAAGTTGAGAATGGCCATTATGAGTAATGACCCGAAAATGGGATATGAAAAGAGTATTGTGGAAAAATATATATAAAGTGATCAAGATATGTGACTCAGTGAAAATTATCAATTGAATAAAAGAAAGAAAAAGAGTTGAACAATGAGAGGTAAGAGTCATTTCCACAAAGAACAAAGGGGAAATTTGGGTAAAGATGAAAAGAAAAGAAAAGTAGGGCATAAGAGATAATGAAAGAGGTAGAACACTTAGTCATAATGTCAAAGAGAGAAAAAAATCACTAAAATTTACCCATATGTACCTTACTTGACCCTGAGCCTACGTTACAAACCAAGAAAGTCCTATCGTGATCCTAAAAGTCTAATGTAGTGAATTTAAGCAGTGAAAATATGGCCAAGCCTATGGCAACAAGTACTAACCAGGTGTGAATTGTTTTCAGCGTGAGTGTTGAATAATGATCTTTATACTCAAAGATAAAATTACTGTGCGAAAAAGGAGGATAAGTTTTGAAGTCAGGGCACAAGTTGCAATACCGAAAATTTGGTACCTTGGCAAGAGGCAAAAGAGTTGAGGTGTCGATGCATGGTGAATTTATGTCATGGTATGATCCACATTAGCGAGCTTATCAAGCCTAAGTGTAAAAGCGTGCAATAAAGCAACGAACCAGTTCGGATTGAATGCCACATGATTGTGAAAGGTGAAAGGAGGATACTTTTGTACAAAGTGTTGTGTTGACTCATAGTACCTCGCTTGAGGACAAACAACGAATTTAAGTTGAGGGTATTGATGTACCGTGGTTTCACGGTACTTTCAATGTTTTTTCCTTAAGATTGGTGTGTGTCTTGAGAATTTTTGTATTAGTTTTAACATGTTTTTATCTTTGTTTTGAAGGAATGGTGTCTAAAACAAAAACGCAAAAGGCAACTGAGATTTAGTGCAAAAATGACCCACGAAGGCCATCGAAGGACCGTAGGTGGGGACCGTCGATTAGAAGTTCAGGCATATGGAGAAACTCAAGAAAATATGACCATGTGTGGGGATACGTAAGGATCGATGGTCTGTCTATCTGATTAGAGAATGCCCCACACCCCGAAGTTGAAGTAAATCTAAGTATAGGTTCATCGATGGACCATTCTGTTGGTTCGTTGATTGGATCAAAGATGATGCTAGTGGAAGGATAAAACAAGATGCCAAGCTTGGACTTACGGAGGCAGTCGACGTGCCGTCCTTTCATTGATGGACCGTGTATGGGGGTCATCGATTGAAGCCACATTTTTGGATAACATTCCTTATTTGAATTCCTTTTATTTTAGGACAATGTTTTTTTTATAATTAGGGTGTAAAACCTCATTTTTAGGTTAGTATTGTATTACTATTTTTGTTAGTTTGTTCTCGGAGATTTGTGTTTGCAACTTTGGCATTAATTCCAATTTTCAGATTTGGTTTTCAACTTATTTTTTTGGTTTAAAGTTGAATTTATGGATGTTCTTCGAAATCGTCAAAGTAAGTTATGATTTTTGGTTTATCAACCATTAATTGAGTTCTTCTATGCATGGATAACTAAATTTACAATTAGGGTTGTGGGATCCATGGGTGATTAATAAGTTAAACCTAGCTTAATAACAATTCTCAAATATGTTATTGCATGCTTTGATAATTCTTTTGCTTAGAATCCTTTTTAACGAGTGCACACATTATAACTCTACTTATTGATACTTGACAGACCAAGAAGGTAGTTAATAGGAAAATAATTATTGACATAGATTTAGTAGGATCATATCTAATATGCTAGTGTCGATTGGTGCGTAGTAATAACTAAAACATACATAGAATATGATGCTTAATATGAAGTAATGGTAAGGGTT
Organism: Solanum habrochaites; assembly: GCA_027704765.1. Classification (NCBI taxonomy): domain Eukaryota; kingdom Viridiplantae; phylum Streptophyta; class Magnoliopsida; order Solanales; family Solanaceae; genus Solanum; species Solanum habrochaites. Next base: position 52,279,159 of record JAKWJA010002498.1, read on the forward strand.
AGTAACTTAGACACATGTAGCCGGACAACTTTACGAGGTGAAATTATCTAAATGTCGGACCACGAATTTTGATATACTTAAATTATCACTTTGCATGGAAAACACTAGGGAAGAATTATTCTAGCTAGGGATTACGACGTTATGAACCGATGGGGAACACTTACACCCAAGTTTCTCTCACAACTTGACAAACACTAAAGATTTAATCCTATTAATTGTTTTATTAAAAGATAACACAAGACTGTTAATTCACAAAAATCCCTCCTTTAATTACATGTTTGCGGAAAGGACTTGACCATTTTCCTCTTCGGATCGAACCCAACCTAGTAGGTTTCTTTAGTTGATACAACCACTTATACATCATTAGGATGTATAATTTGAGCGTATCAAGACCTTTGGTCATTATTGCTAGTTTAGGATTGCAAGGAAGTCGTCAGTGGGTGGACTGAGAAATGGCTAATCGCATGACTACTGAACTCTCCATATGATATCACTTCTTAATTTTTATTTGTGAAATACTTATCGTAACCTCTACCCGCTTATATAGAAGTATTTTTATAATTGTAACCCATATTTACCAATAAAGTCTCTTAATCTAATTGTTAATAGTCTGACTTCTCTTTCTTAGCCCACTATCCTTCTAAGCTAATATCTACCTAACGGGAGTAAACTTAATCTTTATGTAAGAGGCTTATCATTGGCTATATATGATCCCTTCGTCTAGACTCTTAAGGGTGTTTACTCCACATTCACAACTTAAATATACTATGTAGATGCACCTGAAAAATCATTAAATCTCGGATACATTTTTTAATGCACTTGTTAGTCTAAAAATAAGCCAAACTTTATTATATAAGAGTCATAATACCACACTATGGCCACTCACATTTATTGCAAAGTAACGCCTTATTTCCTTACTTAGTTTAGGCTTAATGTTAATTTGTTTAATTTTTTTATGGGTTTAGCGTATATGACTTAGGGTTTTATTGGGTTTAGAGCTTAGAGTTATTTTAGATTCAGGGGTCTTAAAAATTTTAAGGATTAGTGTTTCTTAGGTTTTTTAGGGTTTACAATTTAGGACTTAAGGTTTTTTGTGTTCTTAGGTTTAGAGTTTACGAATTTTTAGAATTCATGATTTAGAGCCTTCTGTTATTTAGAATTTAGCATATATTATTTAGTTCTTTATTGAGTTTAGAACTTAGAGTTTTTTAGAGAAAGAAGAAAAGGTGTAAGCATATGTATGTTAAATATTCAACTTTCATTAGTATGAAGACCAAAACCTAATGATTATATTAATTAAAAATTAATTAAGAAAAAATGAATAATATGACAACTAAAAGTGGACCAAACCTATAATATAAGGACAAAACAATTATTTATACATACATACTTACCAATGTAATTATTATATAATACCCCAAATATGGTTAATTGTGACTCCAATAAATTCCAGCATCTATATAGAATATTAGTATTTTGTTTCTCCTTTTATGAAATTTCTGAACGAATAGAAATTCAATGGGAACTGGTTATTATAGTATTATTGATGAAGTTCGGGTGGTGCTAGTTGAACATGAAACAAAGAATGTTGGTAAAATGGTAGATTTGTCAAAGTCTTATGACTACAGAGGTGACATATCTAAAAAATATATATTCAACTCGAAACCCTTTATTTTTTTATTTGAATAATTTCGGTTTGATTACCTTTTCAAAAGATATTTAATTGATATTATGTTTGTCGTGATTGTAACGTCTATTCCTTTTTAAATTTTAGCTTTTTCTAGTAAATCTTGAATTCATCTTTTCTTTATGTCATAAGACATTTGTATAGTTTTTTGTGTTGTTTTAATCATAAATAAATGTTTTTATGTGTTTATAGAAGAAGCAATTTAGGATTTTCTGTCTTTGTTCCTGTTATAGGCATACACTCCATAGCCTTCCTTCATAAACTTGTATATGATTGTTCGAGGGGGTGGGGTGGGTTGGGTGGGTTATAATCTTATGTTAATATTTATCTAGCTCTAATTTCATTACATATTCTAGAAGTGCCCCAATTTTATGTTAAAGTATAATTATTTAATTAACTTATATATATGTTTTTTACACTTAAGTTTTGTAGAAAAAGGGGTAATTTGTTCTTTTATAATTGTTCGTGTGGTATAAAATAATAGGAGAAGATAAATAAAATCCACCAATTTTTTTTTGAAGATGTAGGTATTTTAATTATATAAATCTATCTATCACTTTAGAAACAAAATTGGAGTAACAAAGACGATAAAGAAAGAGCAAGATAAGAAGGGATGTGATTATCATTATTATTTACCTTGAAACAACTTTTTTTATTTAATATATATAGAAAAAATAGGGTTGTTTGACTCTTGTAAAAAACATTTTTCTTCGTATTTTTTCTTTTAATTTTAAATTTGACAAGGGTAAAAACTACCTGAGAAAGATTAAAAATGGAGCAAAAATATATTTCGTTTTTTGAGTGTATTGAGGTTTTGTGTAGTTTTAGGTTAGAAAATTGTGTATGTGAGCAGTGTTCATGAAATTTGTTTTGATGTATGGAAAAAAGTGGATTGAAAGGTGGGTGTATAGTTGGTCTTAGGACTGGAAGAACAGGGAATATGGCCTTATATTTGCTCGTTAATTTGAGTAAGGGTTGGTGTGGATTTTAAAATGGACGCTCTAATGGGCATTAAAATTACGTGATTTTCCATGGTGGATATTGTTGTGTACAATTCACTGTTAATTATCATGATTAGTATTGAATATCTTTTGTTTACTGACATTAGTTATTTGTTGTTAATATATATTTTATTTAGTAAATGATAAGTTATTATTTTGTAACACAACATTTATAGTGAATATGGTTGAAATTAACTATTTATATAGTGCTTTATAGAACTAAATTCTTATTGTCAACTTCTTGAAATAGTTATGCAATTATATCCGATGAATACAATGAACTCGTAGCAGCATGCTTTTTTCTACAAAGGCAACTAAATGAGAAAATTGTGAAACACTTATGGCAATTTGTATTGTTAATAAAAAAATAAAAAGAGACAGAAGGGAAAAAGGATCAGAAGATGGATACAAGATAATTGCTAATGATATTGATACAAATTATATGGGTGGAGATGATGAAAAATTATTTAAAAAACAAATGGTGTACCTACTATTGAGTATAGAACTAATAATCAAGAAGTTGAAGACAATATCCTCCTCCGATTGTAATTTCCATTCGATACATATTGTCCTCAACTTCAAGAATATGATTTCTATGTTCCTCAATATTAGTCACATCATTTGTTTCATTAAATAATATTTCATCATCTCAACCCATATTATTCGTATCAACATCATTAATATTTATCTCGTCTCCATATTCTTATTCTTTTTCCGCTCGCTCTTTCTATTTTTCTCCTCAATACAAATTGCCTTAAGTGTTTCACAATTTTCTCGTTTTGTTACCTTTATATAAAAAAAAAATATGGTCCTTCTTTCAATGTTTTTTTGCTGAGAGTTCATTGAATTAATCACATACAAATGAATAATTTTTTTCAAGAAGATGACAATTAGAATTTAATTGTATTAAAGAGTCTTTTAATAGTTAACTTCAAACATATTCACTATAAAAGTTATGTTACAAAGTAATAACTTGTCAATTACTAAATAAAATAGACAGTAAAAACAAATAACTAATGTCACTAAACAACAAAATATACATTTCTATTCATAATTAAAGTGAATTGTACCAAATTCGTTAGCTCTATAAAATTAAATTATATATTAAAAGAAAATTTGTTAGTCGATTTTCGTGGTGTGTTTATAGAGTTACTGATTTTTCTCACAATAGATGTCATAAGTAGATTAATAGAATAAATACTTAGATAGTGAAATTATATCCAAGATCACAGCTTGAGCAAAGAGTTTAAAAGAATCCAAATTTGGTGAATGAGCATTGATTATAATCACATCAATTTTTTCTCTCCGTTGGAGAGCATTCCATTGCTTCTGAAGATGTACGAACTGCAGTTACCATGACGATTCGTTCATTTCTTATATCAGAATTGCATCATAATTTTCAAGTTATATTGCACTGTTTTGGTTATGCAGTTGCACATATTAGTCATCGGATATTGTAATATATCTCAATCATAGACATGTTTACCTAAAAAATATAAAATATTAATTTTGATAAATAATTGAATCAACTACGTAGAACATCAGAAGAAATATAGTTGTGGTATTATCATTATCTTCAAGTTTGAAACTTAATTTTTTTTAATATTATGAAAATTTCCCATTGTATAAATTTTTTTAAATGATGAATAAATTTATTGATCATTATAGTTAACCCAAGATAAACATAATATTTGACTAGTATTCATTAAAGTAGTTTCAAATGTATTCCTTTGAAATTACAGGTAAAAATAATAGTGTTTTAAAGATTGGTGCGCTATCAAAAGCATATAATAATAGGTGTATATTGAAGATCATTCTTAGAAAGAAGAAACAAAAGTCCTTTATATTAAAAGGAAAACTTTTAATTAAAAATGAAAAAGGTCAAAGGTACCTCTTCAGTAGTACCTCTTCACTAGCTGAAATAGATCAAAAATATTATTTGTTTGTGTTTTGGCTAAAACATAACTCACTTTTTTTGGTTGGCTCAAAAATGCCCCTGACTTTAACTAATGCCACCAAGCATGCCATGTGAATTTTTCTTTTTTCATGTGACCAATCAACCTAAATATCCACCATGGAAAATGCCCATTTAAAATCCACCCTAACCCTTACACTAATTTAGAAGTAAATAGAAGACCTACTCAGAGTGTTCGGTTGGATAAAAGAGGCGCTGGATGATGATAATCCTAGTTACTTGCGTCTGTATCATAATAAGATGCAGACCAACTGGCTTCATTACATTGAATGTACGAGTATGCGAGTTGAGATTTTAAAAAAACTTAACCTTGAAATTTTTTAGAAGGAACACTTATCTTGGCTATACTCAACTGAAGAATAACTTCACTCAATACTACTCCAAAAAAAACTTCGCTCACACAGTTTTAAACCAAATTCTTCTCTTGTTTGAGGTAATTACTTAAAGTTAACTTTAAAAGCTCTCATGGAAATCACAGTTTCCTCTTTAATAAAACTAGCCATATTCTCTGTTGGAAGTCTCAGCTTCCTTACTTTCTCGAAATGTTAAAAGGTTTGTAACTCTTAGAGAATAGTTAGTTCCCTTATAGCTTTTGAGAAATGAACTCAAGTCTTTATTATTTTCTTAATTTACAACTTGAGCTTGAAAAAAGATAAAAAGTTTGTTAAAGACTCGTGAAAACTGTGAGAAATAATTTGACTAGCTTTTTAACTTTTAGACTTGACTTCTAACTTCGTTGACTTTGACGTTAAATTTCCTTGAATTAGATTATGGATTCAAAGTTCAAGATGTCATGTTTATTGATAATTTATGATATTTAGATATACCTTAGAGTGTTGGAATAAACTAAGAAACATAGGTACTTTACTTAAGAATTAGTACTAAAAGGTGGAGGATATAAAGGGAGAACTAACGTCCCTAGTGTTCTCAGAGGCGCGGGGCTACAACCCTCAAAGTTTAGAGAACTTTCTATGGCGCTCAGATTGGCACGATGCGTCATAGGCCAAAGATGAGAAGATATTTTGTGGCGCTCTGGCAGGCGATGCGCCATCTAGAAAATTCCGACCTTGCACCTTAATTTTTCATCTCTAAACCCTCTAAACTTCAATTTTTCTTTTACCAAATACATAGGACATTAGTACCCTCAATACCTAATAGATATAACTCAAAAAACAAGCCGAAATTATGGATCAAATCAACACTAGGCATTCAACAACAAAACAAACAAGAATTCAACAATGTTCTTCAAGAACTTCACATACTAACATGTAAACAACTCACTAACCACTGAACTGAAAAAAATTTATTTTGTGGGTTAATGAACCTAACACTAAATGATCTCAGATACCATTATAGGGATCACCCACGAGGAATTTCACACTCAAGGCTTGGACGTTTTTGGCAAATTCTTAACTTTTGTCCCTTTATTTCTTCTTTTCACTCTTCTCCAAGTCTTAAACTCAACTAACTTAGTTTTTTTTAACCCAATAATTCCCTAAAAACAATTCACGAAATTTTTTAGAGAAAATAAGATTGTTTATTCTTTGTTCTTTTAATTATTCATAAATGTATTTGTGTGTTTATAGAAGAAGCAAATTAGATTGTTTTGTCTTTGTTCTTGTTATAGGCATGTTATACACTTGATAGCCCTTCCTCCATAAAAAATTATATGTTTTTTCAGCGGAGGGGGGAGGGGAGTTAATAATCTTATGTGAATATTTTTCTTACTCCAATATGATTAGATGTTCTTGAAATCTTGAAACAACATTTTAGGAATATCACTTCAACTATTCGAGATCTCAAGAAGAGCGCAAAAGTTTTCGTCGTACATCAGGCCAAAAATCTTTAAATGAATCTCAACAAAAGAGTAGAAATAGAAAATATGGGATAATGCCCCGTCTTAAAAATAATATTCCTTATAAAATCCAAAATCCACTAGTGTTTCCATTTTGAACTCCCAATACCAGCAATATTTTTGCCACACGGGCGAGTTCAATTCAAAAGAAATTCTATCCTCGACAATTTAAGGTTCAACCCCACTATCCCAACATTGAGAATTCCATAAATAACCCATTTTTTTTAATGAAAAATAATGTTGGTGGTGTTCTTCAACAATATCAGTATAGTCCATTATTAAAAATTTTTGGTTTGGTCGTGTGCTTCAACAACATCAGTATAGACCATTATTGAAAACATTACTCATACGCCTTACTCGGCATTTAACACTTGGAATCAACATACTCAAAGTTAGTACAACTTGGAAATCCATGCCTATCATAAAACAACACAATCACATAGAAAAATAATGTTTCATAAAGGCAGTGGAAATTTGATGATTAATGACTACAATTTTAATGTGAATGCAGGAAATACAAACACGTATTTAGGTAGTACAACGATGTCTTATATTTAGGCTGAAAATGCTACTAGTGATGCACTTGGAACAATAAATGCTAGTTTTAAGCAACATATTACTGAACTAAATATGTCTTATCCGAGTAATATAATCGCGACAAATAATAGTGGGATAGAAGGAAGTGATTCAAACATTTTCAATAATTGTCTATGTTGATGTTGCTAAAGAACACAATCGACATTATTTTTCATAGAAAGAATGGGTTATTTAATGAATTCTCAATGTTGGGGTAGTGGGGTTGAACCCTAAATTGTGGTGGATTTCATATTGAACACTCCCCTCTAGCAAAATAGTTGCTACTGTTGGGAGTTATATATTGAAACTCTAGTCCTCTTTAAATTTGATTATATATATTATTTGGAGGACGGGGCATTAATGCTTGTGTAGGGTCTAATGAAAAGCATCTTCTGTTGAACAAAAGAACTATATTTTGAGTCTTAAGCTTTTGGTCTAGTGGTAAGAGCATAGCATGTGATATGTGGGTTAGGCACACTTCATAAACATAGATAAAAGCTTGGTATTTAAGTGGAAAATGATAAAGTGGCGGGATAATTATCCGTCAAGTTTCAATATGTGTGCCAATAACCCTCGAAATTTCTTTGTTACCAAAATAAGAAAAAGAAAAAAAATCAGCAATTGTTCTGATATCTTGTGGCACAAAGTTATTTATAGAGTTATTAATCTTGATTGGTCAATATACAATCTAATCTGTTTCAAATATTATAAACCACTAGATTATTAAAAACTTTGACAAGAATGAGTATGCTATTTGTTATCATAGTGTAATATCTTTTTCTACGGAAAGAAGATGTTAACAAGAGAATGCTAAAGATATTCACTGGTCTAGCATTGTAATTTTTCTTCGGTCATTATTATTTTTTGATGAAATCCCTTTTGTCATTAATGCTAATTTAGGATTTCATGGAAGTTGTCTATGAATGGACTGGTAAATGTCGGAGTTGCGAAGGAACGGGATTTATAAGTTACTACAACAAACGAGGGAATCAGGCTTTGTGTAAATGCATACCATGCCTTGGAATCGGTACAAGAACCTTATTCCTATTACATGTGTGCATCATATTTTCATGATCATTATTTTACTTCTATGTTCTTCTTTACTTTGTAAAGCATGGAATGCATACTCATTCATTCAAGTCTTTTTTTTATACAGTAGTATGCATGAAGCTTTATATTCTTATGTTGTATTGATTGTGAAAAGTACCTGATATTATTTTCATGTTTATAAAACTAGATGCATTATTATAATGTTAGCTTATCGTTTCCGAATACAATAACAACCATGTCTCAATTCCAAGCAAGTTGGGGGTGACTATAGTTGCATATCAAGAAATTTCTTCAAAAGTCTTAAAATTTTAAAGAAATCAATAAAAATATTGATGAACGGGTGCAAAAAATTTATTACCCAAACAACAAAATATTTAGCTAAACCATAAAAATAGGGTAATAAACCTAAAATTTTATAACGAAAAACTAAAATGAGAGATCAACACTTTGTCTGGTATCTTCAGGCACATTGTTATTTACCTAGTTACTGACCATGATTAGTCAATATACAATCTAATCTGTTTTATATTTTATCCACCACTAGACTACTAATAATATTATCAGGAATGAGGATGCTATTTGTTATCACAGTGTAATATCTTTGTTTACGTAAAGAAGATGTTTACAAGAGAACACTAACGATATTAACTGGTCAAGGTTTGTCATTTTTCTTTGATCATTCTTGCTTTTTCATGAAAGCCCTTTTGTCAGTATTGCTACTTTAGGATTGCAAGGAAGTCGTCTATGGGTGGACTGGGAAATGGCTAATCGAATGGCTACTGAACTCTATATGTGTAGTAACTAATATTCCTTCTTAGTTTTTTTTATGAGATGCTTAACTTTGCCTCTTTCCGCTTTTATAGAATTCTTTAAATAATTGTTACCTGTATTGACCTATAAAGTCGCTTAATTTATTTGGTAATAGTCTGACTTCTCTTTCTTAGCCCACTATTAACATCCTTCTATGTTCATATCTACTAAACCAGAGGAAACTTGAAATTTATTTAAGACGCTTATCATTGCCTATATATGATCCCTTCGACCAAACTCTTATGGGTAATAAATAAAGCTAATATTAGTCTACTCCACATTGATAACTCAATATATATTATCGAGATGCACATAAAAATCATTAACTTACTTAGATTTTTGTATGACTACTTAATGTCTTGGGTACATCTTTTAATGCACTTGTTAGGCTATGTTTATTGATGTAACATCTCTATTCTAGATAAAATAAGGTTAAGCTAAGAAAAAGAAGAAGAATTAAATTTGGAAATAAGTAAGGAAATCCTTAAAATTTCCAGATTTCAAAAGTGAGTTTTGGTCATTTTCATATAGCCAGAATTCTTCTCTTAGGAGAATTTTAGTGAGTTCTTTATATGGATGGAAAGATCGTCGGAAGAGATTTCCAATAATGCTATGTTTGAGAAGTTTTGAGGTCGTATAAGGGAGATATGACTTTCGGAAGTTGGGTTGTTGAGCAAGGAATGTTCCAAATCCGGATTTGTTAAGGGTATTTTGGTCTTTCTCTTAGTTAATAATTAAATTCATTTTTAGGGCAATATGTTGGGGTCTAAACTGATCCCATTAAGGTTAAACACTTAGACAATAAGCTAGGGCATTTAGAGAAAGGAGAAAAGAGGAGAAAGAAGAAGAAGACGCAAGAACGCAAATAATTCGTTTATGGATTTCATTGACAGTAATCCCTAACAAGGTATGTGAGAGCATTTGGTGTTGGGTCCTTTAACCCACCCTCCAATTTGATTCATTATTTAAATGTATAATTAATAGAAAGGAAATCTTGAAGTTCTTGATGAAATGTTTGATGTTCTTGTTGGTTGAATTGTTGTTGATCTCTATTAGTTTTAATCCACGTTTTTGGACTATTTTTGAGTCTAAGCAATTGTTTAATATGTTATTTAGTTATCCTAAGGGTTTGGGGTGGGATCCATGGGGTTTGGATTGTTTACTTGTGAAAAACGAAGAAGAAAGTCGGAAAACCCGGTTAATAGATGCTGGGTTGCCGCGGGTCCAAAACCCCTCAGGACAGAGTCTGTCTGTCAGGCTCTGGCATGCCGCACCTGAGGACAGCCTCTGTCCGTCAGGCTAGGCACTCCGCGCCTCTCAGAGTGCCAGGAGACCCTGGAGTTCCCGTTCTTTCCCTATCTTGTTGTACTAGTTCCTAAGTGATGTACCCTTCATTCCTAATTGATTCCAAGAATCTTGATTACATATAAATATCACAAAATCATCCATAAACAGGAGATCACGATCCTTGAATCCATAATCCTATACAGGGAAAGTTAAGACCAAAGCTAAGGAAGTTAAGAGCGAAGTCTACGAGTTCAGAAGTTAGTCCAAGTAAAATTATTAAGTTTTCTAAAGTTTTTCACAAACATTTTCACTTTTTTTAAAGACATAATGTTCAAGTCAAGAAAGAATAAATATTTGAGTTCATTTCTAAAAAGTTATAAAGGAACTAAGTATTCCCTACGAGTTAAAGTTTCAATTTAGCAAAGAGTATAAAGTTGAGTTCACTTCTCAAGATTTATATGGGAACTAAGTAGTTCCTAAGGATTTAAACAAAATATTTTCAAACATTTGAGAACGAAGGGAAGCTAGACTTCCACAGAGCCTATGGCTATCTTTAATAGAAGAAAGAGGAAACTATGGTTTCTAAGAGAGCTTTTTAAAAAGCTATGTTTTGAGTTCTAATCTCAAATGACAGAATCTGTATGTTCTTAAACATAAAAGCGATTATATTTGTGGGAGCAGTATTGAGCACCGACATGGGGGAGAATTAAGATAACTCATAGACCCCATAAACCATGGTAGCCACCATGGGTAGAAAAAAGGGTCATACACTTTAGATAATTCATTTTCACAATTTACTAGTGGATTCATTAGGCATTTCTGGTCTTATACCTTTGACAGGGTATAGGATAAGAAGGGATCTGATTATCAATATTATTTACCTTGAAACAACTTTTATTTTTATTTATTATATGTAACAAAAAATAGGGTTATTTGATTCTTGTTAAAAAACATTTTTCTTCCTATTTATTCTTTTATTTTTTAATTTGATAAGAGTCAAAAATAACTTAGAATTATTCAAAATGGATCAAAAATATCTTTCGTTTATGGAGTGCATTGAGTTTTTGTGTAGTTTTATGTGAGTAGTGTTCATGAAATTTGTTTCGATGTATGGAGAAAACTGGATTGAAAGGTGGGTGTATTGTTTGTATTAGGACTGGAAGGACAAGTAATATGCTCGCATAGTTGCTCATTAAGTTAAGTAACGGTTGGTGTGGATTTATAAATTAAAAGGCTAATGGGTATTAAATTACGTTATTTTCCATATTGGATATTGATGTGTTGGTGACGTGGCAAATTATCTTTCACATGGAACGATTGGTGGCATTAGTTAACGTTAGGGTGTGAGCCAACAAAAAAAAGGGAGTATTTTTTAGCCAAAACACAAACGAATAATATTTTGTATCTGCTTTAATGAATACTAGTCAAATAGTATATTTGTTGTCGGTCAACTATAATTATTAATCAAGTTAATCCTCTATTTTAGATTCTTTTAAACTCTTGGGTCAGGCTATGATCTTCGATATACTTTTACTATGTAAGTATATATTCTATTCGTTCAATTGTGACATCTATCGTGAGAACAATCAGTTACATATAGAACTACCCTACAAAAGTTTGCTAAAAAATTTTCTATTAATATTTAATTGAATTTTTTGAAACTAAAGAATTTGGTACAATTCACTGTGAATTATCATGAGTAGCATTAAATATTTATTATTTAGTGACTTTATTTATTTATTATTAATATATATTTTGTTTTAGAAATGCTAATTTATTATTTTGTAACACAACATTTATAGTGAATATGGTTGAAACTATCTATTTATATAGTGTTTTATACAATCATATCATATATATTTATATAAAAGAGAACCATAAGCCCGCCTACGTGGAGCCACCACAAGAAAGAATTTCCTTTTAAATTTAATTATTTCCAAAACTAGCCTTCATCTTTCTTGAAAAGATGTAACTTTGATGAAGAGTTGTGACTTCTATCAAGAGTTGTGACTTTAATGAAGAGTTCCGACTTTTAGAAATAATTGTGGCTTTAATGAAGAGTTATGACTTTAATGATGAGTTGTGACTTTTATCAAAAGTTATGTCTTTTATGAAAAGTTGCGACTTAAATGAAAAGTTGTGACTTTATAAAAAGTTTATGACATATATGGAAGGTTGTGAACTTTCTGAAAGATTGCACCTTTTCCAAATAGTTTTAACCTTTTTGATAAATCACAATGAAAAACAACAAAAATTCTGATTTCTTCTACTTCCGCAAAATTAAATATTTTTGTACTTTGCTCCTTTTAGTGACTTACTGACACCATTATTTTTAATCAATAAGTTGGTGATTAAAATCGTTTCATCCTGTGATGATGTAATTCTTTAAAACTCTTGTATCGAAGTGTAATAATTTTTTTAAGGATATATTGTGTATTCGGTGGACTCAATTTTTTCCTTTATATTTCATTCTATTTCCTGGTATGTCTTTTACACTCATTAATTTATGTTTATGATATTAATTTTTGTTTTTGAGTATATGTTTTAAAATTTGTTTTTTATATTTTTGCAAAGTTATTTTCTTCGGTTATATTGAAAATATATACATATAGTACGTATCTTTATGTTACAAAAAATTATTATTGTGAAATTACTATACATAAGAGTACATATTATCTTTTCTTACATAAATATGAAATTTCTTACTTATTAATTGAAGAAAGTCATTATGAAAGTTCAAAACTTATAATTGTTTTCATGTGTGTTTGAATATATTAACAAATTTTTTAATTTTCTCCTTACACATATATCACAATTGTATAATCTATGCAACTTAAATGTTTCTTTTTATCACGAAACATCTTTGTATATATATTCATATTTTTTTCTTTATTTTCCTTTCAATGTTGATTAAAGAATTAATGATTTGTTATATCACGAATAATTCATTCATTAGAGGTTCTTGACTTATGTGATAATGACAAATAATTAATATCATGTTGGAATATTGCTAACTATTTTAAGAACCTATTTTTCTATTATTTTTATTGTATGGATATTAGAAAAAATTTATTTGCAAGTTCAATGCAATTATTATTTATGAGGCGAAGCGCGGGAAAATTACCTTGTTAAAATATAATTGTCAACTTCTTAAAATAATTATGCAATTATAATCTATGAATACAATGAACTCTTAGGGAAAAACGTGTTGAAAGATGGAGCATGTTTTTTTCTAGAAAGGCCACTAAATGCGAAAATTGTGAAACACTTATGGAAATTTGTATTGAGATAAAAAAAATATAAAGAGAGAGAGAGCGGAATAAGGATCAGAAGATTGAGATAATGAAGACTTATTTAAAAAACAAATGGTGTACCTAATATTGAGGAGCACAGAAATAATATTCATAAAGTTGAATACCATATCCTCCTCGACTTGTATTTTCCATTCGATAAGATATTGTAGTCAACTTCATGAATATTATTTCTATGTTCCACAATATTAGTCATACCATGTGTTTCTTTAAATAATTTTTCATCATCTCTATCGATATTATTTGTATCAACATCATTAATAATCATCTTGTCTCCATCTTCTGATTCTTTTTGTGCTCCCTTTCTATTTTTCTCCTCAATACAAATTGCCACAAGTGTTTCACAATTTTCTTGTTTAGTGACATTTGTAGAAAAAACATGGTCCTTCTTTCAAAGCCTTTTTTTTGCTAACAGTTCATTGAATTCATCGCATACAACAGCATAATTATTTCAAGAAGTTCACAATTATAATTTATTTGTATTAAATACTATATGAATAGTTAATTTCAAGCATATTCGCTATAAAAGGTTTGTTACAGAGTAATAACTTATCGATTACTAAATAAAATAGACATTACAAAAAAATAACTAATGTCACTAAACAACAAAACTTTCATTGCTACTCATAAATAAAGTGAATTGTACCAAATTCTTTATCTCTAAAGTATTAAATTATATATTAAAAACAAATTTGTTAGTCGATTTTCGTAGTGTGTTTGTAAAGTTACTGATTTTTCTCACAGTAGATGTCATAAGTACATTAATAGAATAAATACTTACATAGTGAAATTATATCCAAGATCACAGCTTGAGCAAAGAGTTTAAAAGAATCCAAATTTGGTGAATGAGTATTGATTATAATCACATTAATTGTTTCTCTCCGTTGGAGAGCATTCCATTGCTTCTCAAGATGTACGAACTGTCGTTACCATGACGATTCGTTCATTTCTTATATCTGAATTCCATCATAATTTTAAAGTTATATTGCACTCTTTTGGTTATGCAGTTACACATATTAATCAAATTATATTGTAAATGATCTCAATCATAGACATGTTTACCCCAAAAAAAATATTTACAATATTATTTTTAATTAAAAATTGAATCTATCTATGTAGACTATGACAAGAAAAATAGTGGTGGTATTATAATTATCTATCTAGTTTGAAACCTATTTTTTTAATACTATGAGAATTGCCCCTTTTATTAAAAAAAATAAATAGATGAATAAATTAATTGATCATTATAATTAACCTATGATAAACATAATGTTTGACTATTATTCATTGAAGTAGATTCAAATTTATTCCTTTTAAATCACGGGGAAAATTAAAGTATTTTAATGATTCGTGCGCTACCAAAACCATATAATAATAGGTGTATATTGAAGAACTTTCTTAGAAGGTAGAAAAAGCAGTCCTTTATATTAAAATGAATACTTTTAATCAAAAAGGAAAAAGGAAAAAAGTACCTCTTCACTATCCTAAATAGAACAAAAATATTATTCGTTTGCGTTTTGGATAAAAATACACCACTTTGTTTTTGTTTGCTCACAAATACCCCTAACTTTAATAAAATGGCACCAAGCAGGCCATGTGATATATTTTTTTCACGTGACAAATAAAAATCAATATCAACCATGGAAAATACCCATTAGCCCATCCTTGTTAAAATCCACTCTAACCCTTACTCTAATTTACAAGTAAATATAAAACCATACTCTTAGTGTTCGCTTGGATCAAAGAGGCGTTGAATGATGATGATTCTGGTTAAGGGCGTCTGTAACATAATAAGATGTAGACCAACAGGCATTTGTAGATTGAATGTACGAATATAAAAATTTAAATTTTAAAACAACTTATTCTTGAAAAATTGCTATAAGGAACACTTATTATGACTCTGCTCAACTGAAGAATAACATCACTCAATACTACTCCAAAAAATACTTAGCTCATATGGTTGTAAAACAACTTCTTCTCTTGTTTGAGGTATATACTTAAACCTAAATTTAAAATCTCTCTTGGAAATCATAGTTTTCTATTACTAAAACAATCCAAAGTCTCTTTTGTAAGTCTCAGCTTCCTTTCTTGTTCAAAACGTGAAAACTTGTGTAACTTTTAGAGAATACATAGTTTCCTTATATCTTTTGAGAAATGATCTGAAGTCCTTACTCTTTGATTAATTTGCATCTTGAGCCTTAAAAAAAATTTAAAACGTCTAATAAAGACTGTTGAAAACTCTCCTAACTTTTTTAACTAATTTGATCTTAGCTTTCTTTGAATTAGATTATGGATTCAAGGTTAATGATCTCATTTTAATGGATAATTTCATGATGTTTAGATGTACTTTAGAGTGTTGTAATCAACTAAGAGTCATAGGTACATCACTTAGGAATTAGTACGAAAAAGTGGGGGAACAATGGGGAGAACTGACGTCCCTGGCGCTCTGAGAGGCACGGGGTGCCACCCCTCAAAGTTTAGAGAACTTTCTGTGGCGCTCTGGCTGGCGTGTCTCCCCATAACCTTCCTAGAAAATATCCAAACTTTCTACCTTATTTTTCATATCTAATCCCTCTAAACTTCGATCGTTCTTTTTCCAACAGTTAGATTTAACTCAAAAAACAACACAAAATTATGAATCAAATCAACGCTAGGCATTCAAAAACTCAACCAACAAGAATTCGACAATGTACTATGAGAAATTCACATACTAACATGTAAACAACTCACCAATCACTTAATTGAAACACGTTTGGTGTGTAGGTGAATGGACCTAACACTAAATGATCTCACATACAATTATGGGGATCACCCCCGATGAATTGCGCTCACTAAACATTGACGTTTTAGGCAAATTCTTCACTTTTGTCCCTTTCTTTCTTCTTTTCTATCTACTCCAAGCCCTAAGCGTAATTCTAACTTTTTTCAAACTGCACTAACTTAGTTCTTTTAACCCCAATAATTCTCAAAAAAACAATCAGGAAATTATTTAGAGAAAAGGCTAGTTTGCCCTTCCTTTAATTCGAATTTGGACTTTTCTCAATCCAACAACTCGTGTTCTGGAAGGCATAACTTACTCATATTATATCAAAATTGCACAAACTTGGCGGAGTTTGAAGGATCTTTCCAAGGGATTTCCAACCATATCAAGAACTACCTCTAGCTCATCATGAGCTACCTCTAACTCCTCCTGAAATGAGATTGCTTTCATTAAGCTTAGGGTAGCAATATCAAGTTCAACATCCAATCAAGCAAAAGCATGTAACAACATGCTTACTCATAACTTATATAATACTAGGAAGAGAATTACTATCTTGATATGCATCTTCTCCGGATTCAAAGAGATGCGGATATCTTTTCTTCATATCCTCTTTAGCTTCCTATGTAGCCTCTTTAACAAGTTTATTACTCCATAGGACCTTGACTAATGCAACCTTCTTTGTTCTCGACTTGCAAACTTAGCGATCTAAAATCTGAACTGGAATCTCTTCATAAGATAAGTTATCCATATTCCCCACATTATCACTTGGTACAATAAATGAAGGATCACCATGCATATTTTCATCAAAGAGATGTGAAATACCGAATGAAATGCTGCTAACTCTTGTGATAACTGTAACTAATAAGATACATTACCAATCCTTTTGGCTATGCGATAAGGTCGAATATACCAGCAACTAAGTTTTGCCTTCTTACGAAACCTCATAACACCCTTCATGGGTGAAACCTAAATATACCCTATTATTCATTTTGAGCTCCCACGGCCATCTACTAATATATTTGTTGGTTTTTTAACGACTCTGTGACATTTTCAATGTCTTTTGAATCACCATAACCTTCTCCATAGCTTGAGGAACTAGATCAAGTCATATCTACCGTGATTCAACCACTTCGATCATTCCAATAGGAGATCTGCATCTTCTCCCATAAAGTGCTTCGTATGGAGCCATTTGGATTATTGAATGATAACTGTTGTTGTAAGTGAACTCAATGAGAGATAGATGATCATCCTAATTTCCTTTTAAATTGATCAAACAAGCCCTCAATATATCTTCCAATATCTGGATAGTACGCTCTGCTTGCCCATCCGTCTAAGGATGAGAAACAGTACTTAATTCCACCTTTGAACCCACACTTTTGTGACAAAATTTCCAGAACTGTGCAACAAATTGTGCACCTCTATCTGAAATAATCAAAATTGGGAATCTATGAAGTCTCACCACCTCCTGAATGTATAACTTGGCATAATCCTCTACCGAATAAGTAGTCTTTATCAGTAAAAATTGGGTTGATTTTGTCATTCTATCTACAACTACCCAAATGGAATCATGCTACAGTGAGATCTTGTAACCGTGTTATGAAGTCCATATTAATCATCTCTCGCTTCCATTCCAGAAGTTCTATATTTTGAGCCAACCTTCCAGGAATTTGGTGCTTTACTTTCACTTACTGGAAATTCAAACACTAGGCAACAATTTCAGTAATACCCTTTTTCATATCACCCCACTAGTATACCTCTCTAATATCGAGGTACATCTTTGTCAAACCCGAACGGATGGAATATCTAGAGCTCTGTGTTTCCTCTATCATACTCTGTTGGATCCATTCATCCATTCGTATACACAACCTATCCTGATACTTCAACAAACCATCTCCCTGTTTTTCTAAAGCTAATACTATTTGCTTAACAACATTTTCTTTCAAATCAAGCAAAAGGAGGTCATGGTCTTGTTTTTTTTTCACATCTGACACTAGTGATAATTCTGCCCCATTTTTTTGTCACCACTATTCCTCCTTCAGTGGAATCCATAAGTTTGAATCACATGTGTGCAAATTTGTTCACATCTTAGGATAAATACCTCTTTTCTTCATCAACATGGGCAGTGCTCCCCATAGATAACCTGCTTAAAGTATCAAAAACCACATTATCCTTAACTGGATGGTAAAGAATACACATTGTCATAATCCTTGAGTAATTATAACCACCTCCACTGTGTAATATTGATCTCTTTCTGGGGGAACACATATTGTAAGCTCTTGTGATCAGTGAATATATAAACATAAACACCATACAAGTAGTCCCGCTATATCATTAAAGCAAAAACTACAGCAGCCAATTCTACGTCATGGGTTGAATAATTCTTCTCATGAATTTTCAACTAAATTGAGGAATAAGCTATAAATTTTCCTTCTTCATTAGAAAATAACCGAAACCAACTCAATATACCTCATTGTAAAACACAAAGCCTTTAATACTTTCCAGAAAAGTAAAAAATGAGGCAGTAGTCAACCTCTTTTTCAGTTCTTGAAAGCTTTCCTCAGAAGCTTCGTACCATTAAAACTTAAATGTCTTCTGTATCAGCTTGGTCAAAGGAGATGAGATAGACGAACCCCTCCAAGTTTAGAGAACTTTTTGTGGCTCTATTTCTGGCTCGACTCTCTAGAGGCCTAAGCTCAAAAAAAATTTGGTGGTGCTCTTGCAGGCATAGCGTCGTACCTACAAAATCTCTGACCTTTGTACTTCATTTTTCATCTCTAAAACCTCTAAACTTCCATGGTTCTTTTTCATAACACATAGGACATTAGTAACCTAAATTCCCAGTAGATTTAACTGAAAAAATAACCCGTAATTACGAATCAAATTAACACTAGGCATTCAATAACTCAACTAACAAGAATTCGACAATGTTCTTCAAGACCTTCACATACTAACGTGTAAACAAATCACCAATCACTGAATAGAAAAAAGTTCTGTGTGTGGGTGAATGGACCCAACACTAAATGATCTCACATGCCTTTATAGGGATCATCCCTACAAATTCCACTCGCAAAGTGTTTACGTTTTCGGCAAATTCGTGACTTTTGTCCCTTTCTTTCTTTTTTTCTCTCTTCTCCAAGCCCTATGCATAATTCTAGCATTTCCAAACTGAACTAATTTGGTTTCGTTTACTCCAATAATTCCCTAAAAACAAACCAGGAAATTATTTAGAGAAAATTAGATTTGTTTAGTCTTTTGTTCTTCAATTATTATTCACAAATGTTTTTATGTGTTTTTTATAGAAACAAAATTAGATTGTTTTATCCAATTTGTTTTTGATATAGTCCATTGTATAAACTTACCTCAAATTTGTCTAGCTCCAATTAAATTAGATGTCGCAGAAGTGCCACATTCCGTTGAAAAAACATCTTGAAATATCGCTTCAAAAGAATTCAGATCCTATGATGGAAAAAGTAGTCATCATACATAAGGCCAAAATCATTAATTGATCTCAACAAAGAGTTACCAATAGAAAATATATGGGAACATGCCCTGTCTAAAATAAATATTCATAATCTGAATCCAAAGAGGCACTAGGAGTTTTCCACATTTGGAACCCCAATACCAACGACATTTTTTGCGAGAAGGGCGAGTTCCAATTCAGAGAAATCGATCCTCCACAATTTCAGGTTATCCCCATACCCAACCATTGCGAATACATAATAAACCCTTTTTCCTACTGAAAAATAATGTTGGTATTGTGGTCTTAAATAACATCAACTATAGATCATTATAGTAATGTTTGGTTTTGTGGTGTGCTTTAACAACAATAGTATAGACCCTCCATTATTGGAAGTGTTGGTTTCAACCAAGACGACAACCCAATTATAGGGTAACAGTATTACTCATATAAGGCTTACTCGGAATTAACAACTTAGAATCGTCAAACTCAAAGTGAGTACAACTTGAAACTCCATGTACCTCATAAAACAACACAATCATATAGGAAAATTATGTTTGATATAGGTATTGGAAATATGACGATTATGACTACAATTTGAATGTGAATGCAGGAAATCCAAACACATATTTATGTAGCACAATGATGCCTTACATCGATGCTGAAAATTCGACTAGTAATGCACTTGGAACAATAAATGCTATTTTCAGCAACATATTGTTGAACCAAATATGTCTTTCCGAGCAATATAATCGCAATAAATAAGAGTGATATGGGAGGAAGTTATTCAATTAAGAAGGAAGATTGTGATGCATATTCAAATTTCAATCATATTGGTTATTTGTTCAAAAATCTTGGACCTTCATATGCTAATACACCCCCTTCATATGAAGTGAGTTTAATCAACTTATTCTGACTATCATTAGGTTAGTGCTATCAATCTAATCTTATTCTATATATTTTATGTTTTTGATTGTTGGTATACACCTAAAATCAATAAAAATTTTACCAAACAAAGTGACTGACACCACTGATGCCTTTCACTTGGTTTAACACTAACCTATACTTGTTGCTAAATTTATCTTGATTTTTAGCTATACCACCAATAAAAAACTAGAATATAATATATATATATATATATATATTATTATATCTATCTATATGTATATATAATACAAAAAACTACATTGAAGAACTTAACCTGATCATCATATAAAACTTAATCAAACTCATTGGTCCATATGACTGGGTAGGTTAGGAATGACGGTCCAAAATTTTGGGAAAAAAATCACCCATATATTGAAACTAGCATATGCATCACAATTTTCCCTTCTCATTTGAATCTATTTCTTTATATACCTTCTTATAAATTGTCACGTTTATTGCTTGGATAATACATTTTAGTTTCAACAACTTTTTGTTTTAATTGTATGTATTTGTTTCAAGTTCTTTACTAGTAGCATTTTTTCACAGTAATTAAATATTACATTGTTTGTGCTACTTTAAAATATTTTTTTTCCTTCCTGCATACACATTCAAGTTTGTATCCGTTAATTGTCGTATACTCAACCCCTATTCAAAATAATATTTTTTACTGAAACAGTGTTGTTCTATGAGCTACATTGAAATCCAAGTTTGTCTAACTATGAATAGATGATTCCAAGTGTAATGCTTTAGCTAGATTTACAAATGAGTACTGTTTTTCCTATATTTTGGTCTAGTCGTCTTTGTTAACAAAATATCTTCCCAATATGGTCTATATGGATGTTTTTAAAGCACATATCAATATTTTTTTTTCATAAAAAAAAGGTTATCTAGAAATTCTCAATGTTGGGGTAGTGGGATGATCTGAATTGTGGAGTGAATAGATTTTCTCTTGAATTGAACTCTCCCCTCTGGCAAAGTTGTTGCTAGTATGGGTTGAAAATGTACAGTTCAATTCCACTTTAAATTTGATTATGAATATTACTTTGGAATATGGGCAGTTAAATGCTTCTGGAGAGGGACTAAAGGAAAACATCCTTCTGTTGAACAAAAGAAATTATCTTTAGAGGCTTAGGTCTTTTTGGTCTAATTGCTAAGAGCGTAGTAAAATGTGCTACGGGGTTAGGCACACCACATTCAACATAGACAAAATCAAATCATGGATTTGAGTCGAAATGAAAGGGTAGGCCAATTACCGTCAAGAATTCCAACTTTGTGGCAATGACTCTCGGGGATTTCCTTTGTTACCAAAAATAAGAAAAAGAAAAATATCAGCAACTTTTTTCTGATATCTTGTGGGACAAAATTATTTTATAGATTTATTAATCATGATTGTGACATATAAAGTTATAATCTGTTTCAAATATCATCCCCTAATAGACACTAAAATATTCGCAGGAATGAGTTATGCTATTGTCCTATCACTCCCTCTGTATATATATGTCTACTATGCAAAAGAAGATGTTTTTCAAGATAATTCTAACGATATTTCATGCTCTAGCGTTGTCATTTTCCACTGTGTGGTAGTCTTTCTTTTTTATGAAATCCCTTTGGTCATTATTCTACTGCTAACTTCAGGATTGGCAAGGAAGTTGTCTATGAGTGGACTGAGAAATGTCGGAGTTGCCAAGGAACGGGATTTGTAAGTTATTGCAACAAATGATATCTTATGGGAAAAATTTATTTAGAGAGCAATTAAATATGATTGGTGAATATACGGTCTAATCGGTTTAAAATCTCATCCACCACTATACTACTAAAAATATTCGAAAGAATGAGTATGTTATTTGCTATCACAGTGTAATATCTTTGTCTACGCAAAGAAGTTGTTGTCAAGAGAATTCTAAAGATATTCACTTGTCTAGCGTTGTCATTTTTCTTTAGTCATTCTTATTTTTTTATGAAATCCCTTTGGTCATTACTGCTACTTTAGGATTGCAAGGAAGTTCTCTATGAGTGGATAGGGAAATGTCGGAGTTGCCAAGGAACGGGATTTGTAAGTTACTAAAGAAATGAGAGAAGGAGACCATCTTTAAATGCATACCTTGCCTTGGAATCGGTACAAGCACCTTGTTCCCAGTTCCTGTGTGCAATATATTTTCATGATCCTTATTTTCCTTCTCCGTTATTCTTTACTTTGAAAAGCATGGAATGCATATTCATTCATTCAAGGCTTCTTTGTATAAAGTGGTGTGTAGTAAGCTTTATATTCTTATGTAGTATATATTGTGAAAAATACCTATATATTAATTTTATGTCAATAAAAGGCGATGAACTATAATGATGTTACCTTATCGTGTCTGAATACAATAACAACCATGTCTCAATTCGAAGCAAGTTGGGGGTGACAACAGTATCTTATCTTGAAATTTCTTCAAGATTCTTCAAATTAAAGGAAGTCAATAAAAAATATTTATGAATGCATGCCCCAAATTTCTTAATCGAACTACATAATATTTAGCTAAACTATAAAAATAGTGTAATAAACCTATAATTTAATAACAAAAAAACTAACATGAGAGATCATCACTTTGTCTGGTATCTTGTGGCACAAAGTTATTCATACAGTTACTGACCATGATTGGTCAGTATACAGTCTAATATATTTCAAGTTTTATCCACCACTAGACTAACAATATTGTCAGGAATGAGTATGCTATTTGTTATCAGATTGTGATATCTTTGTCTACTTAAAGAAGATGTTTACAAAAAAACACAAAAGATATTCACTGGTCAAGGTTTGCCATTTTTCTTTGGTTATTCTTATTTTTTTATGAAAGCCCTTTGGTCGTCATTGCTACTTTTGGATTGCAATGAAGTCGTCTATGGGTGGACTTTGAAATGGTTTATTTCATGGCTATTGAACTCACCATGCGTACGAAACTAATATCCCTTCTTATTTTTCTTTGTGAGATGCTTATCTTAACATTTTCCCGCTTCTATTGCAGTATTTTTATAATTGTTACCCGCATTGACCTATAAAGTCGCTTAATCTAATTCGTAATAGGTTGACTTCTCTTTATTAGCCCACTACTACCATCCTTCTAAATTCATATCTACCTAATGGGAGGAAACTTGAAATTTATGTAAGAGGTTTATGGTTGGCTATATATGATCCGTTCGACCATACTCTTAAGGGTAATAAATAATGCTTACATTAGGCTACTCCACACTGACAAATCAAATATACTAATTGATATGTACATGAAAAATCATTAACTTAATTAGAATTTTGTCTGACTACATAAATTCTCGGTTACATCTTCAGATGCACTTGTTAGTCTAATAACTAAGACAAACATAATTACTCTCATATAAGGATCATAATACCAAACTCTTACCACTCATATTAATTGTAAAGTAACACCTTAATTCCTTGCCTAGTTTAAGGCTTAGGTTTTGTTTTAAGGGTTAAGCAAATACTATTTAGGTTTTTATAGGGCTTAGATCTTAGAGTTTTTTTAAAGCCCCTTTTCAAGTTTTTTTTTGGATTTTTAGCGATTAACTGTTGGCCTAGTTTTTTTAGGTTTACAGTTAAGGACTTTGTTTTTTTGTTTGTGTTTTATTTGGTTTAGTGGTTTAGGAATTTTTAGAATTAGGGTGTACAACCTTCTGGTTTTAGGGTTTCACAATATTATTCAGGGGTTATTCTTTTAGAGCTAGTTTTTTTTTTATAGGAAGAAGACAAGGTGTAAAAATATATTTCTTTGTTAAATATCAACATTCATTGTATTAATACGAAACCTAATTATTATATTAATTAATTAATTTATTAAAAAAATAATTAAATATGAGAACTAGAAAGTGGGCACCAAACCTATAATATAAAGGACTAAAAAGTATTTACACATACTCACGTATATTGAAATTACTGTATAATACCCCCCAAAAGGGTTATTGTGACTCAACAAATTCAATTTCTATATAAAAATTCATATGTGTTAGCTCCTTTTTCTGAAATTTCTTCTGGAGGATAGAAATCATATGGAAACTTACTAGTTATTATGATGGGCGGGCAGTATAGATGAAGTTCAGGTGGTTCTAGTTGATCATGAACCGGAGAATGTTCGTAAAATGGTGGATTTAATGAAGTCGTATGACTACAAAGGTGACAATCTCTATAAATATTTATTAACAACATCAAAACTTGATTTAGTTTTATATCATAAATTTTTTTGGTGACCTATTCCACCGAGAGATTTAAATTGAAGTGATACTATGGCTGTGATTGTAACATCAATTCCTCTTTAGATTTTAGTTTTTCTCTATTAAATCATGAATTCAATATTTATTTATGTCATAACACCATTTCATTAGTTTCTATGTTGTTTTAATTATAAAAAATGTTTTTATGTGTTTATAAAAAAAGCAAATTAGAAATTTTTAGTTAGAGTCCTTTGTTCTTGTTACAAAAGTGGCATGGTATATCACCGATAGCATTCCTCCAACAAAAATGTCTAAATGTTCGTTTCGGGGGGGGGGGGAGGGAGTTGATTATCTTATTTTAGTTTTTAAACATTTGTCTATCGCTCATTTCATAAGATTGTCTTAAGAAAAAAATTTTTTTTTCACAATTCTTAAACAAAATCTCAGAAATATCACTTCAACTATTCGGTTCTCTAAAACAAGCAGATGTTGATCGTACATAAGACCAAAATCTTCAAGTGAATCCCAAAAAAAGAGTACCTAGAAAATATTGGCCAAGTGCCCCCTCTTAAAAATAAAATCCTAACTCAATCAAAAAAGCACTAGAGTTTCCATTTTGAACTCCAAATACTAGCAATATCTTTGCTAATGGGAGGTCATGTCAAGATTTTCTATTCTCCAAAATTTCAGTTCAACCCACTACCGTCAACTTGAAGAATTCATCAAACCTTTTTTCTATGAAAAAATAATGTTGGTCTGATGTGCTTCACACCCATCCATCATAACACCTATTGGTAGGAATGTTTTGGTTTTGGTGGTTGGCTCAACAAAACATCAATAAAGACCATTATTGGAAAATTGTTTTGGTTCAACCAAGACTACAACCTCAATTAAGGACGCATTAGCTCCTAGAGCTAACCTCTCGAAATTTAGACACTTGGAAAATCGCCAACCTCAATGCGATACAACTTGGAATTCAATGTATCTCCTAACCTACACATTCATATAGACATTAATATTCGACTTAGGTAAATTAAATATGACATTAATGATTACACTTTGGAATTGATGCAAGGAAATACAAAGCACATTTAGTGCCAAAATTATGTCTTATATTGATGATGACAAATGCGACTAGTGATGCCGCTAGGACCAAGTACATGCTACTTTTCAGGCAACATCATTGCTGACGAAATATGTGTTAATAAATCCGAGCAAATATATTCGAGGACAAGTAACCAGAGATATAGAAGGAGTGATTTATGAGAAGGCAATTGTGATGGCGATTCTAATTTCAATGATATCTCCGCATTATTTGTTTCAAAAATATTTTCACCTTCAGATACTACTTACCAATTCCATTTGACGTGTGAGGTTTGTTTATTCAGTATAATTCTAATGATTTAGGTTTAGTGCTGTTAATCTACCTTTGCATATTATATATATTTACTATTTTATTATTCTTGCTATTAGCTAACTCAATTATAAATTATACCACAAAAAGGTTGCCTGCACTAACTGATAGCATATCTGTTGGTTTCAAACCCTAACCATATTGTTGTAAATTATTTGATTTTAAGCTAATACCAATAAATAACAAAACAAATATTATTTCGAAAACTTGATTGAAGCACTTACGTGATCATCATAATAACCTTAATCAGTATCATTTTCAAAACGAATTTTGGTAGGTTAGCACATGAAGGTCAAAGATTTTGGATGAAATAACCTATATTATTGAAATTAAGAATATCATCACATCTATCCTTCTCATTTGAATATATTTCTTCTTCCATATCAGTCTTATATGTTTTTAGTGTTATTGACTTGGCATATGACTTATTTGGTTTGCAATTTTGTGTTGTAAATTGGCAATTTATTGTTCCAAGTTCGTTACTAGACATTTTCACATAATATCAACAGCATTATTCTACTTGAAATCTCTATGTTTTGTATTTTCCTGCATTCACATTCAAGTTTATGATTAATTATCGGTATTTCCAACACCTATATCAAATAATAATTTCTTTCTACCTGCAATGTGTTTTTGTTCTATGAGTTCATTGAAGATCAAAGTTATACTCACTTTGAAATATGATTATTTCCAAGTGTTAAATGCTTAGCTAGACTATAGGTAAATTTTTTCTATATTTGGTCTATTCGTCTTTATGAACCAAACGGTTTCCAATAATGTGTGTTGTTGATGTTGTTTAAAGCACCAATTAACATTATTTACATAGAAAAAATTGGGTTATTGAATGATTCTTATTGTTGGGTAGTGGGGTTGAACCTTGAATTGGTGGAGGATAGAGTTTCTCTTGATTGAACTCTCTCAGTCTTGGCAAAACGGGGTTTTCAATATTGGGAGTTGCATGTAAACCTGATTAGGAATATTATTTTGAAGACTGTGATATTAATGCTTGTGTAGGGAATAAAGGAAAAAATCTTCTGTAGAACAAAAGAACTACCTTTTGAGGCTTAGGATTTTGGTCTAGTGGTAACAGCATAGTATGTGATAAGTGGGTTAGGACACTTCATAAACATAGACAAAAGCTTTGTATTTAAGTTGAAAATGATAAAGGGGCGGGCCAATTATCCATAAAGTTTCAAATTGTCTGCCAATGACCCCCGGGGTTTTCTTGGTTACAAAAATAAGGCAAAGAAAACGATCAACAGTTGTTCTGGTATCTTTGAGGCAGCAAGTTTTTATAGAGTTACAAATAATGATTGGGCAATCAACAGTTATATATGTTTTCAAATCTTATCCACCATTAGAGAATAAAATATTGGCAGGAATGAGAATGCTATTTTGATACATAGTGTAATTCTTTGTCTACGTAAAAGACTATTTAATAGAGAATGCTAAAGATAATCACTGAGTTTGAGCATTTTTCATTTTTCATTGGTCATTCTTCTTTTTTGATGCTGCCATGTAGTCATTGTGCTACTTTAGGATTCATTGAATTTTATCTATGATTGGAGCTGGGAAATGTCGGAGTTCCAAGGAACGGGCTTGTAGTTACTAGAACAAACGAGGGATGAGACCATTGTAATGAAACAACCTTGCCTTGGGATCTGTACCGCACCTTATTCCTATTCTGTGTGAATTTATTTCATGATAATTATATGCCTACCTGTTCTTCTTTACTTTGAAAAGTATGTAATGCATACTCATATCATCGATGGCTTTGTTTTTGTTACAGTATTATGCACTAATCTTCTATTCCCCCTTATGTAGTTACATATGAAAAGTATCGTAAATTTAATTTCATGTTAATGAAAGAAGATTAATTAAATTGATTGTTACCTTATCGTGTCGGAATACAATAAAAACCATGTCTCAATTCCAAAAATTTGGGGGTGACTACGGTGCTTCAAGAAATTTCTTAAAACAAGTCTTAAAAATTTTTAAGAAGTCCATAAAAATTTGAGAATGGGTGCAACAAAATTTCTTCTTAATAATCAAAATACCAATTTTAGATAAACAATAAAAACTTGTGTAATAAAACCTACTTTATAACGAAAAAACTAACATAGATCCCTTTGTCTGGTAATCTTGTGGACAAAGTATTTACATTTGTACTGACCAGGATTTTGTCAATCTACGTCTTATCTAATAAAATTTTAAGTCCCTCCACTAAAGAGTACTAATAATATTGACTTGAATGATATGCTATTTGCTAAAAAAACCATGTAATATATTTGTTTTCTAAAGAAGGGTTCCAAGAGAATATTAAGATATTCAATGGTCAAAAGGTTTTATCATTTTCACCCTTTGCTCATTCTTATTTTTTGATGAAAGCCCTTTGGTCGTTATTGCTACGGTTAGTATTCAAGAAGTCGTCTATGGGGGACTCATCGGAAATTGCTATCACATGGGCTACTAAACTCTCCATTTATCGTAACTTATATTCGTTTTCTGATTTTCATTGGATATGCTTATCTTAACCTCTTCCCGCTTCTATAGAAGTCTTTCTATAATTGTTACCCGCAATGACCTATAATGTCTCTTAATCTAATTTTTAATAGTCTGACTTCTCTTTCTTAGACCACTATTACTATCCTACTAAGTTCATATCTACGTAACGGTAGGAAAATTGAACTTTATTTAAGAGGCTTATCTTTGGCTATATATAATCCCTTCTACCAGACTCTTAAGAATAATAAATAATGCTTACATTAGTCAGAAAACTTGCTTCAGATATGAAACTTTGAGTATTGAGAGATGCTCTTGTATTCTCAATAAGACGACTCGGTAACTCGAAGGCCCTAGTACTACTCCACATTGACTACTCAAATAAACTATCGAGATGCACATGAAAAATCATTAACTTAATTAGAATTTTGTTTGACTATATAAAATCTCGGGTACATCTTTTAGTTTTTTTTTTGTTTTGTTTTTTAAGGGTGGTAATCTTACCTATTAGGGTTTTTAATAGGGTTTATAATCTGCCGAGGTTTTTTTTAGCTTTAAGGGGCTTTTGTTTGGTGTTTATTATTGGATTATTTTTCTTAGGTTTGTTAGGGTTTTCGTCTTTGGACTTTTTTTTTATTTTTAGGTTTAGAGTTTACGGATTTTTAGAATTCAGGGCTTAGAGACTTCAATTATTTAGGGTTAAACATATATGATTTAGGTCTATATTTGTCATAGAACTTAGAGGTTTTTTAGAAAAAGAAGACAAGGTGTAAAAATATATGTCTTTGTTAAATATTCAACTTTTATTCGTGTGAAGACCAAAACCTAATGATTATATTAATTAAAATTAAATTATGAAAAAATGAATAAAGAGAACTAAAAGTTTACCAAACCTATAATATAATAACGATCATTATTAAACATACTCATATACAGTTGTAATTGAATATATAATACCCCCAATCAGGTTAATTGTGACTCAATAAAATTCAAATTCTCATAGAAAATCAGTATTTTTATTTTTACGTCCTTTCTAATCTTATGAGGAATAGAAAATTCAATGGAAACTAGTTATTATTGTATTATAGAGGAAGTTTCATTTGGTTCTAGTTTGTTCACGAAACAGAGAAAATGGTAATAAATGGGTGATTTGTTTAAGCTTTCTACCTCTACACTGGTGACATCTCTACCAATATAGATTAAAACTCACATCCTTGATTTTTTTTATTTAATAATTTGGAATTGATAACCTTTTTAAATGAAATTTAATTGATTATATGATTGTTATGATTGTACGTCGCTTCCTTTTTAGATTGGAGCTTTTTTTCCTACGAATTTTGAATTCATGTTTTCTTTATGTAATTACAAAAAAAAAAAGCCAAACAACAATTACAAAAAAAAAACCATTTTTATAGTTGTTTATTTGTTTTTAAGTATTAATAAATGTTTTTAATATGTTTAATATCCGCAGCCAATTAAGAATTTGTTTATTTTTGTTCTGTTATGAGGCCCATGGTATACCCTCGATGTCTTCCTCCATAAAAAGGTAATACTGATTGTTCGGGTTGGAGGTGTGGGGGAAGGGGGAGTTAATACATCTTGTTAAATTTTGACTAGCTCCCATTTCATATTCGATGTTCTAGAGTGCCACAATTTTTGTATGTTAACGGGTAATTTATTAATAATAAACATATATATCTGTTGTATAATACTCCTTGAGTTTTTGGTAGAATAAGGTTAATTTTTTCTTTTTATAATGGGGTTCTTGTGGCATAAAATCATAGGATAAGATTTATAAATTCACCAAAATATTTTTTTTAAGTTTGATTATTTTATTCGATGAAATCTACTGGTCATCTTTAAAAAAAAAGTCTTTGAGGAACAAAGAGGGAATAGAAAGTGTAGAGTAAGAGGGATCTGATTATTCATTACTTTACCTTGCAATACTTTTTGTTTTTGTTTATTACTCTGTAGAAACAAGTTTTTTTTTTTATTCTTGTTAAACACATTTCCTTCACTTAGATATAATATATCTCTTTACTTTCTATCTCTATGCGTATACTCTCACTCTATATATATATATTTATCTCTTCTCTCTCTCTCTCTCTCCATCTCTCTCCTCTCTCTCTTCTCTCCCATTCCGTTTCTGTTTTGGGTCCCCCCCTGCCTCCCTTCCTCCCTTTTTTGGGGGGGCGCACAATACCGAGAACTGTGGGCTAATCGATAGCCGCTCGCGAGAGGAGTCAACCTGGAAAGAACTAATGATGGTACAACAGAACCATTGTTATTGTCTTTTTTATACTCTACCATATATTGCTTTAAATTATTTATTACTACCCACCATACCCCCCGTAATATCTCCTCACAAAGAGAGAGAACCAAAATCAATGTGTGGTTAATAATCAGTGTGGTTACTCACCGAATTTAGATTCATTTAAACTCTTGGCTCATGCTGTGAGAATAGATTAATTTTACTATGGTACGTATTATATTCCTATCTAAGTTCTTCCCACTTACAACACTATTTCTCTTATAAAAAATTAGTTTACGTTCGAAATCACTACAAAAATCAAAGCTAAAAGATTGCGATTAATATGTAACTTAACTTTTTTGAAGCGACAGATTTTTTTGGTACAATTCACTATAGTTATCATATTAGCATTGAAGATATGTTGTTGTAGTTACATTAGTTCTTTGTTGGTCATATATAATTTATGTAGTAAAATTGTAAGGTTTTATTTTGTAACCTAACCTTTTATAGTATATAGCTTGAAATTAACTATTTAAATTGGTTTTTTATAGAATTAAATTGTAATTGTTAACCATAGATATAATTATTCCATTTATATCTGATGAATACAAACATTAACTCTTTAGCAACAAATATTTTTAAAAGAGGGCATGTTTTTTTCCCCAAAGGCCACTAAACGGAAAATTGTGAAAGAAATTGTGGACAATTTTTATTGAGAGAAAAAAGAAGGAGACCGAGAGAACAAACACGGATCCTAAGCGTGATCCTCTTGATTTGTCCGATCTTGCTCCGCACCAATCCTGGTGGCGTCTATGCCCGCCCTTCTTAAAACACCCAAACTGGTTTACATAATATTGAGGAGTACACAAGAACTCATATTCATGTAAAGTAAGACAATACCCTCCTCCTCTTGTAATTCCATATCGCATACAATATTTTCCTCAACTTCATAGTATTATTTCTATGTTCCCTTCAATATGTGGGGTCCCCCACTATTTTATTTTTTTATTAAATAATTTTTTCATCATCCCACCCATATTAGTTGTATCAACATCATTAAGCAATATCATCTTTTGTCCATGTTTCTTATTCGGTTTCCTCCCGCTCTAATCTATTTTTCCCCCCTCACCCAATAAAAATTGCCACAATGTTCACAATTTGTTCTCGGGTTTAGTGAGCTTTGTATAAAAAACATGCTTACTCTTCAAAGCCCTTTTTGTACATTCATTCATGGTGCGGGACCTCTCCAGTGGGGTCCTCGCCGGGTGCTCGAGCACCGCATTAATGTCGTTTGATGGAATTTGTATATATCTAAGTAGAAATTGATAGATATTTGTATAAAATTAACATAGAGCACCCAACGAATAGATGATTTAGTTGGCCAAAAGGCTCTTGGGTGAGTACTTAAGACTCTTTTAGTGTTGTACCAAGGTTCGAATCTCATTGTTAACACGTATTTTTATTTTTCACTTAAGAGCACCCACAACCTTAAAATTCTAGAACCGCCACTGAGTTCATTGAATTCACCGCATACAACTACATAATTATTTCAAGAAGTTCACGATAAGAATTAGTTGTAAGTAAATACTAATATGAATATTTAATTTCAAGCATATTCACTATAAAAGGTGTGTTCACAACGTATACCATTATCACTTACTAATAAAATAAGACAATTACAAACACATAACTACTGTCACTCAAACATAAAAATTAATTCATTGCAATTCATAAGTAAAGGAATTGTACCAACTTCCTTTATTTACTTTAAAAAAACATACTAATCTATTACTAGAAAATTTTTAGTCCGTTTTCGTATTGCTTTTTATAATGTAATTGACTTTTTGTCCAATAATTTCTTAGTGTAAATAATAGAATGAATAATTACATAGTGAACTTTTATGGGCGCAAATCAACAACTTGAATCCAAGAATTTAAAAGAAATCAAAATTTGGTGAATCAGCAACAAATTAAATCACATCAATTTTTTTCTCTCTCCGTTGGGAGCATTTCCATTGCTTTTTAAGATGTATGACAACAATTTTCCATGATTAAGTCCGTTCATTTCCAACAAAAATGACCCCACTTTATTTGTTTGCCTCACAAATACCTACCCCCAACTTTAACTATCCACCAGCATGCCATGGAAAAAAATTTTCACATAACCAATAAACATCATTCTACCACGGAAAATCACCAATTTAATATCCAATTATCCCTCTCTTAAAATCAACCTCTAAACCCTTACTCGAATTACATGTAAATATAAGACATACTCTGAGTTGTTCGTCTGGATCAAAGAGGACTCTGGATGTGTGATGATTCCTGTTTTACCTACGTTTGTATCATAATAAGATCAGACCAACGCGACATAATACATTGAATGTACAGTATGCAAGTTGAAAATGGTGTATAATAACTCAAAGCTTAAAAAGTGTTAGAAGGAACACTTATCTTGGCTTGCTCACCTCAAGAATAACAAACTCAATATACTCCAAAAATAATTTCTCATATTGTTTTTAAAAAACTTCTCGTTGCTGGTTTGAGGTAATTACCATAAACTGTTAACATTAAAAAATCTTTCTTGCCAATCATAGTTTCCTCCTCTATACTAAAACCAGCCAACGACTCTATTGGAAGTCCTCAGCTTTCCTTTAATTGCTCAAAAGTGTGAAAACGTTTGTAACTCGTAGATGTGTCGTTACTTATTCCCTTATAACTTTTGGACAATGAACTCCACTATTATTCTTTGCTTAATTTTTCAACTGAGCCTTAATTTTTTCCAAAACTTGGACGAACTGTAACTTTGGTACATTGATTCTTAAACCTTTTATCCCTTTACTTTACACTCCTACTTCTTGACTTTGATCTTAATTTTTCCTTGAAGGGTGTCACAGTCGTGTGGGTTGCATTCAAGGGGGGGTGTGTGTGTGCGCTGTGAGGTGCTCGATTTTATTGATAATTTCATGATTTTGGTTGGGGTGGGGTAGAGTGTACCATAGAGTGTTATATATAACTAAGAAACATAGGTACATCACTTAGGAATTAGTACAAACAGTTGGGGGAAGTAATGGGGAAGTCAACTGACGGCTCCAAATTATGGGCACGTATGAGAGGCATGTGCCAGCCTTAAAATTTTAGAGACCATTTCTGTGGCGGCTCCTGGGCTGGCGCGACGCCCAGATGCCTAACTCAAAGAACTTTTGGTTGCACTCTGGTAGTCAGCGGCCTCTCCACCTAGAAATATCTACCTTTCCTCTTTTATTTTTCCCATCATCTCTAAAAAAACCCTCTAACGTCTCCATATTTCTTTTCTTTTTCCCAAACATTGAGGACATGACTCACCACTTTCTTTACTCACCTCAATACCCAATATATTTAAGTCAAAAAATAAACCAAATTACAAATGAAATCAACACTAGACATTCAACAACTCAACCAACAATGATTCAAAAATGTTATTCAAGAACTTCACACACTAACATCTAAACAACTTACCAATAACTTAATTAAAATAAGTTTGGTGTGTGGTTGAATGAACCTAACAGTAAATGATCTCAAATACCTTTATAGGGATCACCCCCAATGAATTTCACTTGCAAAGCTTTGACGTTTTTGGAAAATGCTGGACTTTTGTCCCTTTCTTTCTTTTTTTCTCTCTTCTCCAAAGCCTAAGTGTAATTCTAAAATTTTCAAACTGAACTAATTTAGATTTTTTAGCCCAATAATTCCATAAATATGAATCACGAAATTATTTAGAGAGAAATAGATTGTTTAGTCTTTGTTCTTTTAATTATTCATAAATGTTTTTATGTGTTTATAGAAGAAAAAAATTAGATTGTTTTGTGTTTGTTCCTGTTATAGGCATGCTATACTCTCGATAGACTTCCTCTACAAAAATATATATGTTTTTTTCAAAAGGGGGGGGGGGAGTTAATAATCTTATATTGTATTTGTCTAGCTCCAACATTAGATGTTCTAGAAGTGCCACAGTTCTCGAGACAACATCACAGAAATATCACTTAAACAATTTGACATCTTCTAAAGAGCGCAAAAGTAGTCATCGTACATCAGGCCAAAAATCTTTAAGTGAATCTCAACTTAAGAGTAGCAATAGAAAATATGGGAGTATTCCCCATCTTAAACAAAATATTCCTAATTAAATCAAAAGAGCACTAGAGATTCAATTTTGAACTCCCAATACCATCAACATTTTGCCAGAGGGGAGAGTTAAATTCAAGTGAAACTCTATCCTCCACAATTTCAGGTTCATCCCCACTACCCCAACATTAAGAGTTCATTAAATAAGCCATTTATTTGTATGAAAAATAATGTTGGTGGTGTGCTTCAACAACATAAGTATAGACCATTAATGGACATGTTTGGTTTGGTGGTATGCTTTAACAACATCAGTATAGACCATTATTGGAAATATTTGGTTCACCAAGACTACAACACCTAATTAAAAGAAACATGACTCATAGGCCTGACTCATAATTTAACATTTGGAATTGTCATAATCAAAGTGAGTAAATCTTGGAAATCAATGTAGCTCATAAAACAAGACTTTAGATAGCAAAATAATGTTTTGATATATTTATTGGAATGATGATGATCAATGACTACAATTTTAATGTGAATGCAGGAAATACAAACACATATTTAGGTAGTAAAACGATGTCTTATATTGATTCTAAAAATTGCAAATAATAATGTACTTTGAACAATAAATGCTAATTTTCAGCAACATATATGCTGAACCAAAATGTCTTATTCGAGCAATATAATCGCGACAAATAAGAGTGATATAAAAGGAAGTGATTCAATTAAGAAAGAACATTGTGCTTCATATTCTAATTTTAATCATATGGGTTATTTATTCAAAAATCTTGGACCTTCATATGCTAATTTGCTCGATTCATATTGCCAATGTTGATGTTGTTAAAGCACACAATCAACATAATTTTACATAGAAAAAATGGGTTATTTAATGAATTATCAATGTTGGGGTAGTGGGGTTGAACCTTAAATTGTGGAGGATAGAGTTTGTCTTGAATTGAACTCTCCCCTCTAGCAAAACTCTCGCTAGTATTAGGAGTTGAAATGAAAACTCTAGTTTTCTTTAAACTTGAGTAGGAATATTATTTTTAAGACTGGGCATTAATGCTTGTTGAGGGACTAAAGGAAAACATTCTCTATTTAACAAAAGAGCTACTTTTTAAGGCTTAGCCTTTGGGTCTAGTAATAAGAGCGTAGTGTTATGTCCCGCCACTAGACAAATACAATTTTGCATCTGGAGTGGCGTAGTATTCTCCAAAATTATTGAGAGGCTTCCAGAGAATTCTAGAATTCACTAGACAAATAATAAATGTTTTAGAATTTCGAAGAGTATGTTGAATTCTCTAGAAAGGGGACCAAAGAGTAAATATTTTAGGGACATGTAAAGTAAATATTAATTGAACTTTAGTCCCTACTAAGTTCAATAAACAGAGGTGCCCCTCATTTTGCAAGACATAACTCAATTTGTAAAGCATTCTTCAGTACAAAAAAAACTGTGTTTAGCAACGACAACAATCTATCACTATATGAAGAAAATCCGTCACTATTCACGATTAGCAACAAATTAGCTATGGAATATTGATTTTTGCTATTATGCTCGTCATTAAGCTCTTAATGATGAAAAATGAGCTCCGCCACAAGTTTGATGACATCTTAGAAACATATTACTTCCGTCGCTATATTTTAGAGACGGAATGATTCGTCATTATATTAATACAATTTTGTTGCTTATTTCATAATACTATGACGAAAAATGATGTTTCATCTCAATATTAGCGACGTCATAGTGACGAAACGTTTCCGTCGCAACATGTTAGAGATGGAAAGATTCGTAAATATATTTATATAGTTTTGTTGCTAATTTCATAATTCATTTTGTTATTTTTAATAAATTTGCAGGAAAATTTCCGTCGCAAGATATTTTCTAACAACATATTTGTCCTTTAATAATTTGTCGTTTATCTGTCGCCAACAATATTTTTACAGCAACGACCAAATAGTCGCTAAATTTGTTGCTAAAATTGTTCTTATGCACTTGTTGAAATATATTAAATTTAAATTACTAAATACTCCAAAATTAACAAACATTCATACAATATAATGCCCATAGACGATTCATAATAAATAAATAGAAAACTCCAAAACAATATATTTTTGGTTGAAAATATACAAAGAAAACTATCTAGTACACTTAAATTAACCCATGTTCATCAAAATATTACAACGCGCAATTTCTAATTTTCGAAAAGTATGATATTATCAAAAATTTAAGTTGTGGAGGTATCAACTTGAAATAGAGGTATGAACCTCATCCACATTACTAGCAGGAGGCATGGGCGCTGCAGACGGTGGATTGCCGAATGGAATAATTTATTCTTTCACCTACTCAACAATAATAGGAACAAGATAACTAGTTAGTCCAGACATCATTTTCATTACAAACTCTTCCATATTTTTTGTCGATGTTGATTGATAAAATGGATGTGGTAATGATTAGTGACCCACAAAGTTTCGCCCATGTAATTTTTTGCTTTAGATCTACGACTGTAGTTCTCTTTTCTTTCTCCTCCCGTAACTTGGCCAATATGCTTCATATTCATCAATATCAGTTTTCAGATAAATGTTTTTTTCTATTTAAATTTTCTTCATATTTTTAACTATTAGAAGTATAGAATATTAGAAAGCATTATGAATACGGAACAACAACGTTTTAAGGAAATGCAGAAATACCACAAGTGATGCTCTGTACATTGAAGAGAGTGGAAGAGACACTAAGAAATAAAGATGTCCTTTCCAGTTTAATTTTTTGTACTGATTCCATATGAATCTTTAAATATAGAAGATACTCTTTACAAAGGATACAATACTCTATGTTAGTGCAAGGATGAGGCATCCCTTCGAAACTGAGCAAAGCTAATAGAAATGAGGATGCGTCACAAGTTGGACCTGAGAAGTGGATTTCATAGATGTGTACAACCATTTGGTCTAGCAAGTCCACATCCCTGAAACTTAGTATTTTTCCATAGGATTTCCCCCCCATCACCAGTTATATGTGAGTTTTCACTAGTGGGTTTCTTTTCACACTTAGGTCCCCTAGTTTTTACAATTTTTTTTTTATTTCTCTTATCATAATCAACTTAGGTGTTCTAGAACAGATAACTTCATGATTTAGTTTAAATATATGTTCCAAGAACGATTATCAAGTTACTCTCAGATTACACATGAATTTCCCAACCCTACCTTTGGTATTTCTTTAGTTCTTTTAATTTATATATGCTGAGGGTCCTAGAATTTTATGCTTGATTAACTGACGATAGCCAAATGCTTGCTAAGTACTATAAATGCATAATTAGCAGATGAATTGTTGTACTCTCAGTTTGGATTATCAGTTTTGAGCTATCTAGTATTTACAAAAATTCAGACATAAACAAGAAATTTACAGAATTCATTAGTAGTAGCATAATACCGAATTGGACAAGGGTTTATCCTACCCAATTATACAAGAACTACTAGCCAAGCAGGGGTTAAGTCCCCTCTGTGGGAAATAAATTAAGTGATCATGCTAGCGTGACTTTATACCTTTGGCAGGGTATATTAGGTCCTCTCAATTGGGCATATACATCAAACTACACATTTAGATCATTTGGTTTTATTATCTGTTATTAGTATCTCCCAAAGACTAGTCACACTCTCTGAAGAACATTTATCTGTATATTAAGTATTCAGTTTTAGCATGTTATAATTTGGTCTTTGCATCCAGTTAGCCAGAATTAAGTTTATCATGTTAGATTATTATACTTGCTATTTTGCTTGTTCAGTTATGTTTTATTTCAGCTCTACTCTATCCTACATACTCAGTACCTTTCAAGTACTTACGCATACATGTGCTAGATCTTCTCGTGATGTAGGTTTAGGTTATCATAATCCAGATCACGCATAGATTAATTTCATGATCTCCAGTTCAGTAAATTCAGTGGTAAGTCCTCATTATTCGAGGACAACAGTCATGAATGTCATTTAAGTCTTTAGTCATTTAGTTTCAGTTTTGCTAGATTTATCTGGGTCTTGTCCCAGTATTTGTAGTCCAGTTTAGAGGTTATTTTTCCGATTATGTTAGTTTCATTCGAGCTTAATAGTTGAAGAGTAATATTTCTTTGTATTGAACTCGCTCGGTTTTTTCATATATCTTAGCTAGAGAATATGTTTATTGCCCTATCTTAAAAATCAAAATTGAATTTATCTTCGCATCAATTTAGTATTCTTTAGTATGCTCCATGATTCAAGGGTTTCAACATGGTTAGCTGGAGCACTTTGACTGTGCTATGTTTCCGTGTCCGCGTGTCGAGGGTAACTCGGAGCGTGAAAATAAGCATTAGAAAACAATGGGATTCAAACTCTTTGCTACACCTACATGGTCAATAATTATATGTTAATTGGGACCTGTACCACACAGACAATGACAACTAACTATTCAGGGAAATCCCCCTTCCCATCACCCACGCCCCAACATGCGCTAAGTTCATTAGTGAGTGACTTTTGGAAGATACATAACAGTAAAACAACACTAGAACCACACCAAAAAAACATTAAAAATTGCACTAGAAAAGCCTCAAAATCGTTACAATAGTTTCTCTCTAAAACAAAACTAGAATCGCATTGAAAAGTCTCAAAACATTATTAAAACTATACAAAACAATAGAAACAAATACACTTTAAAACATTTAAAAAATGTACCATAAAATGTAGTAGGAAAGAACCGAAACACCTCAAAGTTTTAGACTTACATGGATATCTTTAGAACACTCACCAACAAATGTTTTTCCATCTTGTCCATGTGTATGAACATGAAGATGTAACGGACTTGGAGTGGGATCTCGGCCTTTTTTAATATCCCTAACAAA
This sequence comes from Solanum habrochaites, assembly GCA_027704765.1. Lineage (NCBI taxonomy): Eukaryota > Viridiplantae > Streptophyta > Magnoliopsida > Solanales > Solanaceae > Solanum > Solanum habrochaites. The sequence continues at coordinate 52,319,186 of JAKWJA010002498.1, forward strand.
ATAAAAAATCAACGTTATTATTTCATATAAGAGAAGAGGTGTAGGTTTATAGATTTGTAAATATATATAAATATATACTCACAAGTTTTCTTTTCTTTGTGATGTTCTCTGTATAGAAATATAGCCACTAGTGTGAAGTTCCCCCATAGCAACTTCCACGACCACGGCACGTGACGATTCTGGTCTGAATTCATTTATTAGTGAAATCATAAAATTGAGGTACTAATTTTAGAAATAGTTACCTACACATCTTTAGGTACGTAACCTGGTCGAACTCCTCCTTTTTCTAATTTTAGAAATAAAATTCCTATAATTTTATGTTTCCTTAACCATCCAGTGTGTTTTGACTTCGTTTTCACAAATGGAAACATCCTAGCAGAACTTTTTTATTTTTGATAATGTTAAAGGTGAATTTTTTCAAATCGTATTGATTTTAGCAAGTCCGTAATTCAATATATATATAGGACATTCTATGTCTATTTCAAACTTATTTTAAATAAGTTTTGAAAAGTAGTACATGAATGTCCCTATATATATATGTGAATACACGTGCTAAAATCACTTACGATAAAAAATTTCTACCTTAAATATCAAAGATCCCCATTTCATCAACATCATTGTGAAACACCTTTCCAATTGATGTCAAATTAAGATCAAAATCTTTTGGGGGAATGATTTGGGTAATGAAACTAGAGAATATTTGAAAGGTTCCATTCTGTATAAATTATAAATAGGTTATTAGGAGGGCTATCATAACTCAGAAATTCAATGACAAACAGAGTGTCATCTATACAACAGAGTAAGGAATACAAGTACAAGAATACACTAACTCGGAAGAAGTAGAAAGGGACAGGGGGGTTCCTTGGATGATAACTATTGGATTCAACCAGGTGTTGGTTCGTCACCTTCAGTAACTGTATTTGTATGATATTTGGAAACAATTGCTGACGGGTAGAAATCCGTGACCTCTATTAGCTTCCTGTCATTTGCTGTAGCTGGGAGGTGTCTCGAAGATGGTGGGCTAGTACTTTAGAGTTACGTTTAATAGTTAGTTGGGGTACCAACCTTGTTGAGATGAAACTTAGAAGTGGGCTTGGAATAGTTTGTGCATAGTTTTACATGAAAAGCAGAACTATTCTTATTCTTAACCTAAGGATTTCCCACGACTCTTCCTCCAACCATCCCTATAAACAAAAAAAAACATTGTTGATTAGTGTAATGAGAATTTACATGGAACATAATGCCTAAATAATGAAAATTGTCTTGTAATTAAGAGCTTGTTGAATGAAGAAAAAAAATTAGTACTTGGAGATACAAAAGTAACAAGAGTAGATTAATCTAAAACAAAAGTAACAAAAGTGAAGGTTATCAATGAACTTATATCAGAAGCTTAACATTAAGATGTGCTTTTGAGAAGGCCCCCTGAAACTTATTTGTGGGTCGAAGACACTAACCTGTTTCAGGTTACTATCAGTTGTGTAACTGAGGTTTTCTATTCTTTGAAAGATGATTGTGGATAAAAGGCTTCTGAAATGATGTTACAATATTGGTCGGGATACCACCTTTTCGAGGAGTAAATCTAGTAGGTTTGGGAAAAGTTGGCATGCTTACATGAACAGCAGGATTACTCCTACCTGAGGATTTTCCATGAATTGTGCTTCCAGCCATATCTATAGTCAAATATAACATAGTTGTTAGATAATTTGGAACAAAGATGAAATATGAAAAGTGTCTATGTAAGAAATTATCACTGTCAACTAATATACTTGACACAATCACTGTCAAGTAATATCATTCAATTCAAAGAAATGATCAAAAAATTACATTACAATAAGTCTCCCAAAGAAAAAATTAGGAATTAAAATAAAAAATTAAGCACATGTAGTTCAAAGACCAAGAGCTATTTCTTTTTAAATCCTAAAATTAAAAGGAAAAACTACAACTGATTATGCTCGATTGGAAATTAGAAACAAACAAAATATAGTGAAAATACAATAGCAAATGATCAAGCACTAGTCAGTGTCTTCTTCAAACTCTTCAGCTTCCTCTTCCTCTTCCTCATCCTCTTCCTCATCCTCATCCTCATCCTCATCAGTTTCATACTCTTATTCTGTGGATAATATGTGGATTTCATGATTCTCTTGCAAAAGTCCATTATCAATGGGTTCATCCATTTCAATTAAATCTTTATTTGGATCATTTAAGAGTAGAATCTCATCAAAGGAAACTATCATATCTATCTCATAGACTTCAACTTGTTCAACTTGAAATGGAACATTTACTTTTGAAACTATTGAAACTTCCTCATTAGGCAATTCAATAAAATTTTGAGGTTTGACATTCAACACAGCTACCTTATCATTATTGTCCATTTTCTTGCTAGGATAAGGTACATAACACACTTCTGTTGCTTGCATTGCAATACTAAAAAGTTCATATTTTTTATATCGACGACGATGGTTAATATCAACCAATTTTTATTAATTGTGCCTTATAACACCAACATCCCTATTTGGGTCAAACCATTTACATTTGAATAATACAGTTTTCTTTAAAGGAGATTCACGGTATTGCACTTGTAATATATCATTTATTCGTCCATAGTAATCACCAAACTTTGAATCGAGATACAAACTCCACTAGTCATTGTTGTCTTGTGCTACCATGACATTATGTGTGAAATTTGAATCCATTCACAAAATAAACAAAATAACATGTACCTTCTATTAATTGTGCACGAGAAAGACTATGCAAGAATTCATTCTCAATTGGATTGTATTGGACCTATTTTTTTAAAAATGTAAGACTTAGTAAATTTTAAAATTATATTTCAGCATGTTACTTTAAAAAAAATAATTTCACAATACTCACAAAATCCTTGAACCATAGAGAGAAATTTTCTTCAATACTATCATCTGTTTGACCCTGAGATAGATTCAAAAATTCTTCTTGTAAACGTTTCTTGAACATACTTCATTTTAAAAAAATAATTTCAATTGAAAAGTCGTGATTCAAGGATATTATTATATTATTACGAAAAATAAAATTAACTTTCGTTAGCTCACAAACAGCTCAATCTCCTCACAATTTAGTAAGATATAAATTTGGGCAGCCGTTATTTCTTCGAGGGATAAATCCCTTTTTTTTTCTTCTCCCCATAGTCGACCTGGATGGGAGAATATTGATAAATTTCCTTCAATACCTTCTTTATCCCCACCATCATCATTATGGTCCACACTATAATTACGCGTCATGATATGACTTTCAAAACAATGAGAAAACAGTTATGTTGACTCTGTCGTCGAGTATGCTTCACAAATTGAACCCTCAACACTAGATTGTTTTCCAATCATCTTTTTAAGATTTCTGAGATACCTAATATATAACATGTATGGACCAGTACATTAGAAGATAAAAATATATGGCATACTAGTCACTAATATTATATAAAGCTTTACATTTATCTTTCAAAAGGGCACATCCATCGATATTGTACAGCTCCAGCTATCCTTGCTTCATATGCAAGGTGTACAGGAAGATGTTCCATTTAGTCAAAGAATTCGGGAGGAAATATACATTCTAAGTTGCACAAGATTTCTAGGATATCTTTCTCTAATCTCTCCAAGTCATCAACTCGTAGAGTTGTAGAAGTAAGATATTTGAAAAATAAGCTCAATTCTGTAATTTGTTGCCACACATTACTAGGAAGTAGTTCGCGAATGGAGGCAATAGCCGTTGCGTGAACACGTGAAAATCATGACTTTTCATGCCACATATCCTTTTCGCATTTTTGTCTGGACATTTACCCAAATTGGAATCATACCCATCATATCCACAAAATGTACAAGATGTAAGGTGGTCATCATCACCCCAATACAACATACATCCTGATTCAGAGAAATCATTTCAACAAGCAAACCCAAGCTACACACTAGCTTCTTTGTCTGATAGTAGCTATCAAGCACTATGTTATCTTCAAGTAAATCCTTTTTCAACAAATTCATCAGTTGGTTATAACCTCTCTGTGACATTGTTCTCCATTTTAATATTTAACATTCGAGAGGCAACAACAAAATGAGAGAGGGAAGAACCGGGATATAATTTTGCATCAACTCCTTGTGGCAAATCATATAATTTTTGAGACTCGGGATTAGGATCTTCCTCCATTGAAGGTTCACAAGGATGAGATTACTCATTTTTAGTATTTCCAAAAGATTTCCAACTTGAACCTTGGGAATGTTAGGACCATCTGCATCTTAAATCATTTGACAGTATGGATTATCATATCCTAATTCAGGTGTAGCACCACCATTCAAATCTTGATCACAAAAATCTCAGCAATCATAGTTTTTTCTCCTTGATGTTTCCAGATAAAATAGTTATCAACAAATCCATATTTAAAAAGGTGATGCTTAATCATTTAAACGTCCGTGAACCTAAAGTTGTGACATTTCTTACATGGATATCGAACTTTATTGCCGCTCATACGATTTTGTTGCAAACATGCAAATTGGATAAATTTATCCACTCCAATTACAAAACTAGAATTTATAGACCCTCAACCGGCAGCCTACATAAAATCCAACCTCACGCTTAGATTGTTTCCTTTCCCGTTAATAAAGTTTTAAATTTAAAAAATAAAAAAAATCATTACAAGAGCAAATGTGACAAGAAGGTTGACGAGGAGGAGAGGAAGAAATAGGAGAAAAAACACACATGAAGGCTAGCGACTACAACCAAAAAAAATTGTATTTCACTAGGAGAATGAGGCCAAACAAAAATTGATGACAAACAAAAGGTATTGAAGCAGTACAGTTGAAAAGAAAAGCCATATTAATAAGTAGCAAAACCTTAATTGGAAGGGACAGACGGCACGGAGAGTAAGGAAAAAGATAGAATCGGAGGGTCGACTACAGATGGAAGAGTGAGGAAGAAAAAAGAAGTTGAAAAAGAAAAAGGAACAAAGAAAGGTGCTTTTACAAGCCGAAAGTGCAGAGTAACAAACAAGGAGCGAGAAGTGAAGTAAAACAGCAGAATTAGCGAGGATATCATCAATAGAGAAGGACGGAGAAGATTAGAGGAAACGTGACCTTTCTCTAGGTAGGGACTAGACAGTGAAAAGATTGGAGACTTCTTGTGCGTTGATTTTGGATATCGAGAATTTCATCAAGCAAAGTAGAAGCAAGCCAAAGGGTTAGTGAAGGTCCAAAACTAAATCTGAAACAAATATCAAAATAGGAAATTGAGCAAGTACAAGAAAACAACACTAAGGAGAGAAAGTAAAATATTACCAAACCAGTACGTTAATCAGTCCTTCACACTAATAAGAAAATACACAAGGAAACTACCTACATTTCATCGAGATTGTGAAAATATTTTATAGCTTAACACCATAAAACAGAGGAGAAAAAATGTACCAAAACAAATAGTTTTGAAATTTTTTTTTTTTTCATGCTACGAACAATGCGCATAACAGAAGAAACCGATTCAAGAATAAACCAAAATCTCTCTTTTCTCCCCCCTCCCTAATTGATAATAGACAACAAAAACAACTAAGTTAACACGCCATCTGAACGCCCTTATCTAATCTCATATTCCGGGTTGTTGAAGTGCTAAAGTAGATAGAGACACACCGGGAGCTTTAAAAACAGTCATGCAGAATGGAGCCTCCATCTAAATATCGAAGGGCTAAATCAGTGTCAAGACGATTTGAGAATTTTGAATGCGTGCTGTTTCTATCAATCGTTAGCATGTTATATCTGTACGAACTTGCTAAGGCTCCTGCAAATGCTTGTTAGAAGAAAACCATAATATAAATTCAAGAATATTATAAGTTATACATGATATCAGTCATTACTTTTTATTTTTGAAATAACTTTTACAAGTTTAGGTGGTGAAGCAACAATACGAATTCCAGCAGAAGTGATTTCCAGGCGATTTTTTTTTTTTCGGTTTATGTTAGGATGAGTTCAGTAGACAATGTGGTTTATAATATGCCCTAACATCACGTTACGAAGAAAATTTCCAAAAGACTAATGTTCTTCCAAGATAACCCCATCCCGTATGTCCCAAGGTTAGTTTTCACCAAATAGAAGTCAAAACTTCTCTTTCACCGCATTAGATAGAAGCTCACGAACCTATGATCGAAAAAAGAAAAATCTCAAAAACGGTCGAAGCTCATGCTTTCTCCGAGGAAGGATGAAGGAGACAGGAGAAGGGAGTAATTTTCCGTTAAACTTGAGAGGGAAGGAGAGTAAGAATCAAAAGGAGAGAGAAGGAGACCCGGAGAGAGAAGAGAAGGAGAAACTCAAAAGGAGAAGGATTACAAGAGGAACTCACCTTTCTTACCTCTCACTCATCGACTTGGTTCGCTCTTGGGGTTCAATAAGATAAATAAATAACCCTAATTTTTTAGGGATTGTAATTTTATTTCCTTTTTGTCGCTTTCAATGAATGAATGACTTTGTAAAATTATTGCAACGAACTTAGCGATGGGAGATTGATATCCGTCCCTTTAAGATCAAACTATTAATTAATTTACATTAATTTTTTTTAGAGACAGAAATTTCCGTCAATACATTAATTATATTCCATAAAAATATATTTACATTCTAGCAAGCTTGTCCATCACTACTTTCGCTCTCAATTATATTATTAAATTGTACACTTACTTGTTTGTAAATTATATAGCGAAAAACTAAGCGCCAAGGTTCCCGCTGTATATTTTTTGTGAAAAAAAAACATAACTCGTCGCATCCATTGCTATATTTTAATTAAACCAAATTATTTGTAAATGTGCAATGCAATGACTACTTCAGTAAAAACTTTTTTTCTAGTGTCCAAAGCTGTTGTTTTTTGTTTGTACACCGAGAAGATTTTCGAAATAGACTCGAATAGTATCGTAGTGGATTACCAAGGAAATTAAAATTTACGTAATTATGAAGGTCAAATCACTAGATTTCGAGATTAGTACGACAAGGGGAAAATTTGAAATAGCAAAAATCTGCAATTTGAAAAGTAAAGGTAAGTAGAGTTTGTGGTTCAATCAAAGGACCCCCCACAACTCCTAGTACAAGATGAGAAAGAAGGTGTTGCTATAGATAACTATTATGATCTTTTGCATAAGATTTCCAACGCCACCCAAGTGGCTAAATTTCGAGTTGGATCAGGGAGATATGACCCTTTTTAGTTAGACTGTCCACAGTTTAGAAAAGTTAGCCCGAAAAAAATAGGGAAGAAGAGTCAGATATAACTCGTTTTAGTGTATATTTTATGTCAGAATCCTATTTAGTGTCGAGTATGTCATAATCAAAATACTCGTCGTGTTTTTGTGATTGAAACTTCAAGAAGAGCAAGAAGAAAAGAAGAAGAAAAAAGAAGAGATGCGGTATTTCAAGATTGGATTTCATTTCGAAATAAACTCGTAATCATAAGAAAGTGGATTTTCTCTTTTTTTATGTATGGGCCTAGATTAATTAGGATCGGATTCTATAGGCTCTTCCCCACCCCCACACCCCCCCCACCCCCCCCCACCCCCGAAAAAGAAGAGAAAAGAGAAAAGAGGGAGAGTCATCGAGCTTCTTGCGTATTGTTGTGACTTTCTCCATGGTCTCTCTCCCTTAGGAGGTATGTAATCTCCAAATGATGGGTTGTCACCAACACGCAAAACATGTTACTGTAGTGTTAACTCATTCTCAAAAAGTTGAAGTATTAAATTTCTGGTTAGGGTTCTTGAAGTTCATTGTAGACTTGTGGTCTTGTATGTATCTTTGAAATTTCATAGAGATGAAAAGGATTGTTTGATTGTTTTTTAAGTTGTATTAGTTTATCTTTCCTACTTAAAGTTATTTAGAGTCAGAAAATGAGAGGCAAATTTTGTCGAAACGTTTCCTGAAGAGGGCCTGGCATGGCGCTTGCAAGATACGCCCTGAAAACTGGGGTTCCACACCTCCAGTGCGCCCAAATGTAATATCTGATGTTAGGGGCTGGCTCCCCTCTCGTGGAACAAGCCAGGTTGCCTTCCCCACTCCTTTTGAGTCGGTAGTCCCGTTTGAGCTCATTTAAAGTGTATCTTCACTCCTTTTTAGAGAGTCCCTTTGAGTCGTTTTAAGGAATATTCTGCAATTTCTAGTAATTTAAAGACTTAAGTAAGTGATAATGAAATGAGGAGAATGTATTTATAAGTCTACAATATAATCTAAATCCTCCATTTCATGATTCAGAAATTATGAGTTATATACACATTAAGAGAGAGAGAGGTTAAGAAGTAGTTAAGAGTTAGATGTAAAAAAAAACAAACAAAAAATCTGTGAAAGTAAATTGTAATTATTTACGATCCATCAGATTTGAATTAAGTTTTGAGGAATTGAAGAATATAATTGTAGAGATAATATCATTTGATTTTTCATCAGTGTGCATAGACCTTTGAGTCGAGTTGTTCTGCTTATAACGTCCTTGGCATGTTCCATAAATCGATAGTAGTATACATATGGGAGGATTATCTCCACTTATAAGTCTTCTTAAAATATTGAGTTCTTTATCCCATCTGACGGTAATAAGTACCTGCTTCGCGTGCTTCGATTTGAGTAATCCTGCTCATAATTCTCATGACTCTCCAAGTTTAAATCATGAAATAATTCACAGAGATCCTAACATTTAATCCATAAATCCATTCAAGGAAGGTTAAGAGTCAAGTCTATAAGTAAAGTGCAAGTCGAAATAATGTTTATAAAGTTTTCTAAAGTCTTTCACAAAAGTTCACTTTGTTTTAAAGACATAAAGTTCAAGTCAAAAAAGATTAAGCAATTTAAATAAATTCTCAAAAACTATAACGGAACTAAGTATTCCTAAGAGTTTAAGTTTCATGTTAAGTAAAGAGCAAGAGTCGAGTTCTTTTCTTTAAAATTATAGCGTAAGGTATTCAGAAGGGTTATAATGTTTTCAATTTATATCTTTTATAAAGGGACTAAGAAGTTCGGAAGAGTTTGAAAATAAAAAGAGGGAGGAAACTTGATTCCAAGAGGGAGCTTTCTTCAAGATAAAGGGTTCAAGCCATTATCATCCCAAAGACAAGAAAAGAAAGTTCAATTAAAGGGGAAATGCTCTAATGTTTTTATTTTGATACGTTTTGAAGTAGTATTGAGCATATAGATGCGGGAATGAGGGGCGTTCATATTAACTAAACCTCTCCATGTAAAATATCTAGCCACAATGGAATTGGTGGGTTATTAACTTTTAGGATGATCACCGTTAATTTGAGGTAGTGATACTAAGTGTTGTAAGGTCCCTAGAAGGATTAGCAAGTGGTTGTACGATGGTCCTCTTGGCAAGGTGAGTAATATGTGTCTGGTGACCATTAATTATGCTCATAGTGATGCTTGTTTGTTAGTTAGGAGAAACTTCACAAAGTATATGTTTTTTTCCATTGGGTTCATCAAGGGGTTTGCTTAACTTAGTATGAAGGCGGTGAAGTTTGATATGAACCTCACTTCATGATTGAACAAGTAGATTTTAGAGGGGCGCATGAGATGTATTGATGATGTAATATTCTTTGTTAAGATGTCATGTTTTTGATGATGAAACAACACATTTCTTTGTACTTGTTGCAATGGTTTTAAATTGTTATTGAAACGAGTTTTTAGGGCAAAGTATCACGATTGAGTATTTTACTTCAGTATCCTTAGTCGGTTATTCATTTTATTATTGAGGGTCAGTATTTAATGTATGGTTGATTATCTTTATGGAGATTCATGGTTTCAAGTTGAGAAAGAGGAAGTATGTTCGATTTTATTTTTTTATCCAAGTATCAAGATTAGTGTTATACTTAGACTTCCCCTTACATGCTCGTAAGTTCCACAACTGAGCCATGACCTTGCATGCTCATAATATAGACAGGTGGTATTAAGGGGATCATCAACAAGATCTTCGTTGATATATCCCAAAGTTGATGTTAGCTATGGTGAGGGACTCCTTTCTTCCGGAGATTTAAGTTACTTTTCAGTTTGTAGGAGGTCGTGGGTCTTATCAAAACTTCCACCCTTTGTAAGTTAGCTGATCATAATTGCAGTTTAGTATTAGGAGTTTGTATTTGCATTTTTTATAATGTTCTAAGAATAATGTTACCTATTTTATGGCTAGTTGAATTATAATTTATTTTCAGTTGTTTCTTTGAGTTTACCGAAATTGATTTAATTTTTGTGAGCCTTTGTTATGTTTTTTAACGATGAAGTATTAGCTTGTAGTCATCCAGGGAATGAGGGTTCGCTTGGGGACGAGCATGGCTTCAAGTCCTGGAACATCCAGGTGTAGGGTCGGGTAATGAAAATTGGTATCCGGGCAAAGGTTTAAGGTTTAAGTATCTGGGAGATCTATGAAGCCGTTCGTCAGAATATAGTTTAATATGGTGAGGGACCGACTTATTTAAATAAGGGACTACAGGACATTTAAAGAAAGTTTCTTTTCTTTCATTACCTTAACTGCGAAAGAGCCGAAGTCATGAGATCTATTTTCACTCGTGCGTTCTCTTATTTATTCGACTAGCAATCATACTAGAGGTGGTTGAAAAGTGATGTTCAAAGATCCTTATGGATGACCCGTTCTAAGTAAGAGTTTTGAGGAAGTTATGAGACTTTTAAGGTTCTTGAGAAAAGCCCAAGAGTAAGTTAAATATTCAATTTTATAGGAATTCAGCCATATTCACATGAATCGTGCTTTTGAACTAAAAACGAGTAGTAATCTTTTTCATATATCTTGTTTTAGGTGAGATCTTGATCAGAGAGAGTATCTTTAGATCTTGGGTATGATTTCCCCCCGAAAGAGTAGCATCTGTTATAAGATCATGAGTAGTACTAGTGAGAGAGCCATAGTTAGAGGAATGTATGCAGAGGTATAGAGATCTATGAAACGGAGATGGTGTTTTAGCAAACTAGGTTTGTGTAGTCATGCACTTAATAAACTATTAATGAAAAGTTTTCCTTGTGGTAGACTAAGAACTGATGAGTTGTGAAGAGCTCAAATAAGAGGTAGAGTAAGTGTTTCAAGTTATTATGAATTAGACTATACCTTCACTAAAAAAATGGGTTACGACAATGTGTCATTGTGTTAGTAATGAGAAAGTGTGAGTGGTGAATATATATATAGAAGATCCCGAGTATTCATAATTTGATAGATTAATTTAGGCTTATGAATTTTAAAAGGAGAACCTCATGGTATTCAGAAAATGATAGAGTTACTAGGAGATAAGGCACATTAAGTTAGTAGGTAGCACTAAAGTTGTGAAGTGGAATGTGATGGTAGTTAGAGTATGCACACTGAGAGGTGGTAAGCATTGACTAATTATCATGAAGTCCTAATGGGAATGTTTTTCAAAATTTCTATAGTAGTAATAAAGCATAGTATAGTAGAGAAATCATATTGATATTCGGGTTTAGTAATAAACATTAAACTTGAATTTGAGATGAGTTTCATGATCAGAAGAATGACAACATAAGGGTGATGAGGTCAGTCTGGTATTTATGTGGAAAATGATAAGAAGCGGGCCAATTTTTCGTCAAGTTTTAAACTGTGTGCCAATGCCCTCGGGGATTTCTAAGTTATCAAAATTAAAAAAATAAAAAGATCAACACTTATTCTGATATCTTATGGCACAAATTTATTTATCGAGTTACTAATAATGATTTGTCAATATACAGTCTACTTTGTTTCAAATCTTATCTACCACTAGACTACTAAAAATATTGGCAGGAATGAGTATGCTATTTGTTATGATAGTGTAATATCTTTGTCCACTGAAACTAGATGTTAACAAGAGAATGCCAAAGATATTCACTAGTCTAGTGTTATCATTTTTCTTTGGTCATTACTGTTACTTTAGGATTGCAAGGAAGTTGTCTATGAGTTAATCGGGAAATGTCGGAGTTGCCAAGGAATGGGATTTGCAAGTTACTATAAGAAACGAGGGAAGGAGACCATCTGCAAATGCATACCTTGCCTTGGAATCGGTACAAGAACCTTATACTTATTTCCTGTGTGCATGATGTTTTCATGATCATTATTTGCCTTCTTTGTTCTTCTTTCCTATGAAAAGTATAAAATGCATACTCATTCATTGAAGTCCTCTTTGTATACAGTAGTATGCAGTAAGCTTTATATTCTTATGTAGTATAAATTGTGAAAAGTAGCTAAATATTAATTTCATTTCTATAAAAGCAGATGTATTGAAATGATGTTACCTTACCATGTCTGAATACAACAACAACTATGTCTCAATTCCAAGCAAGTTGGGGGTGACTACAGTTGCATATCCACAAATTTCTTCAAGAGTCTTCAAATTTTATAGAAGTCAATAAAAAATTTTGATAATTCTGTGCCCAAAATTTCTTAATGAAATTACGCAGTATTTAGCTAGACCATAAAAATAATGTAACAAACCTACAATTTTATAACAAAAAAAGTAACATGAGAGATCAGCACTTTGCCTGGTATCTTGGGAAAAAAGTTATTTATATAGTTACTTACCATGATTGGTCAATATAAAGTCTAATTAGTTTCAAATTTTATCCAACACTAGACTACTAATAATATACTCAGGCATGAGTTTGCTATTTGTTATCACAGTGTAATATGTTTGTCTACGTAAAGGAGATGTTTACAAGAGAACACTAAAGAAATTGACTGCTCAAGGTTTTCCATTAATCTTTGGTCATTCGAATTTTTTGATGAAATCCCTTTGGTCATTTTTGCTACTTTAGGATTGCAAGGAAGTCGTCTATGGGTGGACTGGGAAATGGCTAATCGCATGGCTACTGAATTCTCCATGTGTAATAATAACTAATATCCCTTCTTTTCTTTGTGAAATGCTTATCTGAACCTCTTCCCTTTTCTATAGAAGCCTTTGTATAATGTTACCCTCATGGACCTAAAAGCTCTGGCTTAATCAATTGTTAATTTAGTCGACTTCTCTTTCGTATCCAACTATTTACCATCCTTTAAGTTCATATCTACCCCCTAACGTCCTGAGAGAAAACTTGAACATTATTTGAGAGGCTTGTATTTGTATTTGGATTATATATATTCCCTTCGACTAGAATCTTAAGGGTAGCAAATAATGGTTATATTAGTCTACTCCACATTTGAAAAAACACAATCACAACCCCTTTATCTGAATTTCATTTTTATGACTACATCTACAAATCTCGAATATCTTTTAATGCATGGTATTATAATATTTACTCAAGTAACTTTCTTACCTCTCATTCTAAGAGACTAATACCACCACTCTTACTTTTCACATTTATTGCATCAAAGTAACACAATTAATTACTGAACTACTTTAAGGCGTAGGGTTGTTTCTGTTGTGGTTTTGTTCTTTTTGGGTTTAGCATTGCATATACGATTTAGGGTTTTAGTAGGGCTGAGATTAGAGTTTTTTAGCTTCAGGCGTTTTTAATAATTTTTAGGTTAGTGTTTCTTAGAATTTTTAGGGTTTTAAGGTTTTTAGGATTTTAGGGGTTATTGTGTGTTTAGGTTTAGATTTTAGGGAATTTTTAGATAATTTCAGGGGGTTTCGAGCCTTTCTATATTAGGATTTAGCATATATTGATATAGGCTTTATTGTGTTTAGAAATTAGAGTTTTTAGTAACACAAGAGAAGGACCAAGGTTGTAAGAAAATATGTCTTTAGTTAAAAGATTCAACTTTTAATTATTTGACGACCAAGACGTATATGATTAATTATTAATCATAAAATATGACAAAAATGAATAATATGAGAACTAAATGTCTGCGACACACAAATATATATACTTACAGGTGATTGATAAACAATTATATTTAAACATACTCACTTACCATTTTAAGTACATTATAATACCCCCAAATGGTGATTGTGATCCAATAAATTAAAGATTTATATATAGAAAATTAGTATACCGGTTATCTCCTTTTCTGTGAAATTTAAAGGGATATAAAAATTTATAATTGAAATGTGACGGGATGATTGATGAAGGTTGGGTTTTTGGGTGTGATTTGATCCTGCTTTGGTGAGTGATAGTTGTAATCATGAAGGAAAACACCAGAATGTTCTGGTTAAAATGGTGAACTGTGACGTCTCTAGGCACTACAAAGTTGACATCTCCAATACAGATATCTTAAACTCCCAAAATTCATGATCTTTTATTATTGAATAAAGCAGTTTGATTACCTTTTGTGAAAAAGCGATTTACATGGATATTATGCTTGTTGTGATCCAGCTATAACATAGATTCCTGTTTGTTATTTTAGTTCTTCTGTAGTAAATATTGAAATCATCTTTCTTTATGTCATAACACCATTGGTATAGTTTTTTTAATTCCAATTTTAGTAAAATAAATGTTTTTATCTGTTTATAGAAGAGCAATTAGTGTGTTTAGTATTTATTCTGGCTAAAGGCATAGAAGAATCAAATTAGATTGTTGTCCTTTTTTCTTATTAAAGGCATGTTTATACACTTGATTAGCCCTCGTCCATGAATATGTATATGATTGTTCGGGAGGGGTGGAACTTGAAATCTCCCTATGTTGAATATCTTTTTTAGATCCAACTTCATTAGATGTTCTAGGAGAAGTGCCACCAATTTTATGTTTAAGCTTATTATTAATAGACCAAGTATATATAGTTTTTTACCCACTTGAGTTTTTTGTTAGAATAATGTGTAATTTGTCTGGCTATAATTGATCATGTGGCATTAATTATAACGGAAAGATTAATAAATATGCACCACCAAAAATGCTTTTCTAAAGATGTAGTAGATATTTGAATTATTATTAAATTTATTTCTGTCACTTTTTTCAAAGATATTGGAGTTAACAAAGGAGAGAGATTAATAATAGAGCAAACATTTAATAAGGATCTGATTATTTATTCCTTTTGTGAAAACTAACTTTTATTTTTATTTTATTATGAAGTAGGAGTAAACACAAATCTGTATTTTTTTAAGTTAATTTCTTTAATTTGATAAAGGCAAAACTACCTGAGAACTATTCAAAATGTAGAAATATCTTTCGTTTTGTTGGTGTATTGAGGTTTTGTTGTAGTTTTAGGTGAAAAACCGTGTATGCTGAGCACGGCCTTTTTCTTGAAATTTGTTTGGATATATAGAGAAAAGTGGATGAATGGTGTTTTGTGTATATTGGTCTGAGGACTGGATAGGACAAGGAATATGGTCTTATATTTGTCATTCATGAATTTGGTTAAGGGCTGGTGTGGTTATTTAAAATGGACGGTTTTAATGAGTGTTTAATTACGTGATTTTCCCATGGTGATATGATTTGTACTGGTCACGTGGACAAATTATCTTTTAATGGCTTTCTTGATGACGTTAGTTAAAGTTAGGGGTATGTTGTGGAGTCAACAAAAAAAAAGGGCCGTATTTTTTTAGCCCACCAACAAAACACACAAACTGAATAATATTTTGATCTTGCTTTTAAGATATAGTATTTAAAATATTACATGTATTATGGCGTCAAACATAATTATTAATCGTTTAATCCTCTATGTTAGTTTTATTGTTACAATGGCAAATTTCACTAAATCAAAAAAATGAAAAACATCTATATAATGTACAACAGAAGTTTCCAAACTTAAAAAATAATGATGAGACCCATTTTATTTCTATCTACTCTATATATATAGATAATATTGTAAACGTACTGTTTTTCAGGGTATATCTATCCTAAGATTGAGATTCTATTTACAATGTAAAGTGATTAATATGTGCTACTGAGCATCAACCGACAAGAGTGCAATATAACTTATGAAAAAATTATGATTGAATTTACTTTGTGATATGCGAAATGAACAAATCATCACGGTTATATATATATATATATGATATATATATATAAAATCTTTTTGGACTGTTAAGTGCATTGATTGATAAATGCAATGGTGATATAGTCGTACGTTTTCAGAAGCAATGGCAAATGCCCTCCAAAGGAGAAAAAAAATTGAGTGGATTAATAATTTTTCAACCTTATAATTAACCGAATTTAGATTCTTCAAAGTCTGGCTACAAGATTGTGATCTCCCTTGGATTCTATACCACTTTCACTGTGTTTTGTAAGTATATATTCTATCATCTGTCTGGTCCCCTTTGAGAACAATCATTTCGGTTTATGAATACACTTCAAAAAGCAACCAATAATTTCCGCTAGTTAATATTCAGTAATTTTTTTGAAGCCTAAAGAATTTTGTATAATTCCAACATAAAATTAATTCTTAATTGTCAACTTCTTGCAACACATAATTATGTATATTTATATCTCGATCGAATTACATCTTTAGGAACCTCTTAGCAAAAACTGTTTTGAAAGAAGGAGATATGCTTTTTTCTATACACAAGGCCCACCCTAAATGAGAATTTTTTTTTTTCAATTTTGTTTGGAAACACTTATGGAAATTTTTATTGAGAGAAAAAACAGTAGATAAGAGAAAGAGCTAAAAAGGACCACAATTTTTTTCTCTGATGACGGACAAGACCGTTGTTTTAATTAATTGATACTCTTTTTGTTTTGTTCAACAACTAATATGGGTGGACATAATGAAGAACTAAAAGAACTAACAATTGGTACACTAATCCAGTGCTGAAGCAAGAAATATATTCTTGAAGTGCATATACTTATCCTCCCCCGTCTTTGCCGATTGTCCCCTCCCATTCCTCTTTTGATAACCGCCCTTGTCCCATACTTCATGAATATTATTCTATGCTTTCCTCCCCAATATTAGTCAGGTCATTTGTGGTCTTTAAAAATAAATGTAATCATCTCCACCCATAATATTTGGAAACAATACATTTCGGTAATAATCACGAGCTGAATCCCCCACAGAGGTAGGATGTCTGCGTGACCCATTAGTCTCTTTCTATTTTGCTCCCTTCATTACAAATGGGCCAAAAGTGTTTCTCACATTTATTGGTTAGTTGCACCTTTTGTAGAAAAGACAAGGTCCCTCTTTTTTCAATATCCTTTTTGGCCTTAAGAGTTCATTTTTTGAATTATCGCAGCCTATACAACTGACTTATTGCATTTTAAGAAGTTGATAATTAGAATTTAATTGTATTAATATATAATAATGTTAATTTCAAGCATATTTCACTACCTAAAAAGTTTGTGGTATCAAATGTTAATAATTTATCAACCTCCGACACCAATAATAATAGATATTACAACAAACTAAACACTAATGTCAGAAACAATTAAAAATATATCATTCTCTTGTTTATAAATTATAAAGAGAATTTGTACCCGCAAAGGGCATGTATGTTAGCTATAAAGAATGTTAGAACATCATAGGGTTATCTTATGTGTGGTATTAGCCCAAAAGGTATTTTGGCCGGAACGAGACCGTTATTAGTCAGTGTTTATAATTTTCCGGGCTGACTTTTCGTCAAAATTTTACCCTGTACACAGTCATGAACGGATTGGATTACATAGAATTAAATACTTTTACTTAGTGAAAATTATATCATGGGGGGGGGGGGGGAATCAACAACATTCATCAAAGAGTTGTTACAAATATCCCAAATTTGGTGATGTAGGCACTCATTGCCTAATCAGATAATAGGGTTTTTCTCACTGTTGGGAGCATTTTCATTGTTTCTGAAGATTATACGAATTGCAGGTACCAAATGACGCTTCGTTCATTTCTCATTCCTGAATATATAGTAATTTTAAATCTTATAGCACTCTTTTGGGTGTGAAGTATCACATATTAATCATATGTTATATTGTAATTAATATCACATCTTAGAAATAGTTACCAAAAAATATATTCTTCTCACATTAACCGTCAGCTTTTTGATATGCAGCACGCAGTTGAACTCTATCTACTGCTAGAGTATGAGAGGGATAAAGAATAGTTTGGGTGCTATTATTATACTATCTTTCTAACCCCCCCGTTGAACTACTTTTTAAAAATATTCAGGAGTACCAAAGAGCCTTCTGTTATAAAAAAAAATTCATAGATGATAGATGAATAAATTCATTGTACGTATTATAAGTGAAAATAAGATAAACAGAGTATCCTTAACCTAGTAATCATTAAAGTCGATTCACAATTTATTCTTTGGAAATTAAGGGGGGGGGTGGGGGCGGGGATACATTGTATTCTTAACGATTGGTGCGCTCCCCTCGTCAAAAGGATTCATAATACCATACGGTGAATTCAAAGAAACTTTCTCTCTTTAGAATGGTAGGAAGAAAAAAAAACAAACAAATTATCCTGGTCGATACAAAGGTAAAACTTTAAATCAAATGAAAAAAGGTACAAAAACATACATCTTCTCACTATATGCCTGAAATAGAACAAAAATATTATGTTATTTATTTTCGTTGCTAAAAACCACTACACCCCACTTTTTTTCTGTTGGCTCAAAAAAATACCCAACTGTTTACTAATTGCCCACCAAGCATGCCAGTGGTTTTTTTGTCACCCGCGTCGACCACTAACATCCGTACTCCACCATGCGAAAATCACGCAATTTACATGTATACCTATCACATTAACCTTCTCACTTTAAAAATCAACTCTAAACCCTACTCTAATTACAATTAAATTATAACACCATACTCTGAGTGTTCAGTTCATCAAGAGGCGCTGATTGATGATGGTCCTGGTACCTACGTGGTATCATAATAAAGAATCCAGCACGAGGCATCAGTACCCCAAATGGAATGTCCCACGAGTATCGGTGTGAAATCTTTCTTAACAATAACTTAAGCTTTAAAAGTGTTAGAAGGAAACTTAGCTTTGCTCCCTAGTCAACTCAATAATAACTTTAACTCAATACTAATCAACAACATATTCAGTTCATACGGTTTGTAAACAACTTATCTTCTGGTCTTTGAGTTAATTACTGAACACTGAACTTTAAAAGTCTCTGTCTTGGAAATAATTAGTTTCACTCTTTAAATCTTTAACTAGCCAAAGGCTCTTTGAAAGTCTAAAAATTCCTTTTCTTTCTCAAAATGGTAAAATATTTGCCAACGCTTAAAGAATACTCTAATTTTCTTGTTTTAACTTATTGACAATATGAACTCAACTAGTTTCCTCTTTTCCTTGAACTTTAATTTCCAACTCTGATTCTTAAAAAAATTAAAACCGTGTTTAATACAAGACTCTCTGAAAACTTTGAGAACACATACTTTGACCTGATTGGCCAACTTTTTAAAATTTACTGGTTAACTATTTGTAATTTTGATTTCTTAACTTTCCTTGGGAATTACATTATCGGATTCAAGGTTCATTGGATCTAATGTTTAGGATTAATTTAATGATGTTTAGAGGTACCTATAAGAGTGTTGGAAATCCAATTAAGACGCATAGCTACATCACCCCTTAGTAATTTAGTACGAAAAAGTAGGGGAAGAAGGGGAGAACTGACCTCTTGGTGCTTTGCTATAAACAGGCTCGGGGATCCATCCCTAATTCAAATTTAGAGAAAGCAATTCTTTGTGGCACATTGGCAGGAGCAAACCTCCTGCGCCCCATTTAGCGCAAAATGCTCAATAAAGAATTTTGTGGCGCTCTGGAAGCGCTGGGGCGCCCTCCAGCCTCTACCTAAAAATCTCACCCTTTGACCTTTCTTGCCTTCACCCGTATTTCATCATCTAAACCTCTCCATCTAACTCCATAGTCCCGTCGTGCTATAAAAACTTTTTATTCACAATTAGATACCCTTCAAGTACCCAATATATTTAACAGAAAAAACAACCCATATTTATAAAATCAAAATTAAACACTTTAGGCTGTGGGGGGGTTAAATGGAACTACCACTAAATGATCTCACCACATCTTTTTAAGGAATTTCACCCCCCGAACAAATTCACTCCCGCAAAGCTTTGACAATTTTTTGTCCAAATTCTTTCTTGACTTTTGTTCCTTTCATTCTTCCGCGTTATCTCTTCTCCAAACCTAAGTGAATTCTTAACCTTTTCAAACAGAACTAATTTACTATTTGACCCCGTCAATAATTCCGTATTTAAAAGAATGAAATAAGGAAAGGAATTATGTACAAAATAAATTTAGTGTTAGGTTTGTCTTTTATTATTATTCATAAAATATTTATGTTATTTAAAAAGAAGCAAGATTTAGATTGTTTAGTCTTATTGTTGTTAAGGCATGGATATACATTCGATAGCCTTCCTACAATAAAAATGTATATGTTTTTTCATAGGGTGGGTGGGTGGATGGGGGTTTCATAATCTATGTTAACATTTGTCTATGCTCCGATTTAATTCGGTTCTTAGAAGTGCCACAGAGTTTCAGTTCTTAAAAAATATAGAAAAATATACTCTTCAATAATCAAGGATCCCCAGAAGAGTGCAAAAGTATTCATAGCTACCATCAGCCGTTCCCAGCAAATTCTTTTATGTGATTCTTTAACAAAGCTAGCAATAGAAATATGGACCAATTCCTGTTGTTTAAACCACACCTATCTATTCCTAATCAAATCCAAGAGCACTAGATTATCCAATTTTTGAATGCCTCATAATAGCAAAATTTGTTCTGTGGGGGCGATTCAATTAGGGAGAAAACTCTTCTCCACAATTTCATGTTCAACCCCACAACCCCACAATGAGAATTCATTAAATAACCCATTTTTTCAATTATTATAAATGTTGGTTTGTACTCTTAACAAAATCAGCCTATAGACTATTATTGGAAAGTGTTGGGTTGTGGTGTGTGCTTCAACATATTAGTATAGACCATTTATTTGAAAAAAGTTGGGTTCACAAAGACTACAACACCCAATTTTAGGAAACGACTCATAGGCCCTACTCGGAAATTTTAAAAACTGGGGGGATTGTCATATCAAAGTGAATTACAACTTGGAAACTCAATGTAGCTCATTATTAAAACATCTTTTCCAGATGACAAAATAATTTGTTGATTAGGTGATTGGCTAACAAGACGATTAATGACTACAATTTTATGTGAATCCAGGTAGGGAAAAAACTAGGAAATACAAATATTTATTTTGGGTTTTAGCACAAAACAGTGTCTTATATTGCTTGCTGAATAATGCGATTCTGTTGATGCCACTTGAAACAATAAGTGCGAAGTCTTTCTGGCAAGCATATTGTTCATACCCAAATATTGTAATTTAGAGTGTGAAAATTTCATGGATTCTTAGACTGTACCTTTTTAGAGTGTTGAGAATAATCTTAAGAAACATAGGTAACACTTAGGAATAATACGAAAAGCGGGGGGCGGAATTAATGGGGGGGGGGACGGAATAAACTAAGGTCCCCCTGACACTAGGATGGGGCAATGGGAGTTGCCCAGAAAAAGCCTCTCCAAGGTTTCAATAACCGTCCCTTATGTGGCCCTCTTGCTGGCGCGACGGCGCAGCGGGCACAAAATCTTAAGAAGAAATTTTGTGGGCCACTCTTTGTAGATGCGTAACGCTCTCTCGCACCAGCCTTAGAAAATCTTTGACCTTATTCTTTTTCATCTCTCTATAGCCTCTAAACTTCAATGGGTCTTTTCCAACAACACTAGGACATTTACTACCCTCCAATAATCCAATAGCCTTTACTCAAAAAACAACCCATTATATATTATGAATTCAAATTATAATTAGGATTTCCAACCCCCCCCTGCCTACAAATCAACAAACAAGAAATTCGAAAAATGTACTTTTAAGACACTTCACTTTTCCAGACCAAAAGGGAAAAAACAAAGCAACAGCGAGGTCGGAAATGGAACAAGGGGGTGCGGGGGAGGGGAAGGACACAACAGAGAAGGAGCGCAATAAGCACCGGGGGAGAAGAACCCCACGGACGTGAATAAACCCATTAGCAACACAAGCTTTGACGTTTTTGGTATTGGGCAAATTCTGAGGTTTTGTCAATTTCTTTCTTCTTTTCTTACTCTCTTCTCAAAGCCCAATGCGTAATTGTAACTTTCTTAAACAGAAACTATTTAGTTTGTTTTACCCCAATAATCCCTACCAAAAGGAATCACGGAAAATCCTATTCTATAGAAAAGACTAGTTTGTCCATCTTAAAATCCGAATTTGGAATTTTGTCAATCCAACACAATTCATCTTTCCAAATGACATAACTTAATCATACGATTATCCAAAAGTGTTGCAAAAACTCTGAGAGTTGGAAAAGATAGGTTCCAAGGGCTTTCAAAACCATAGCACGAACTACCTATAACCATCATACGTTAGATGTTTTTATGTTTATTTGATTGGCAATGACGAAACACTTATTTTAACTTATTACAAACTTTTTATATTTTCCTCTTCTTATCTATTTAAAATGTACTTTTTTAGTTTCTTTTTAGATTTTTATTAGCCATTTTAAAGTTGGAAGATGTTACGATACTCCCTCTTGAGACCTTTTCCGCTTCTTAATGAGATTGAGTTCCACTAAGCTTTAGCACTAGCAACATCAAGTTACAAACATTTCATCAAACAAAAGCATAGCTTGAGTGATTTGAACCATTGCCCCCCGCTTCCCTATGTTATTTACCTATTATACTACTAAGAAGAGATATTAGTATCTTGAACTGCATCTTCTCCGGATTTTCAAAAGAGACGTGAGATATCTTTTCTCCATCTACTCTTTAGCTTCCGAGGTTCCTTTTTCAAATAAATTTGTTCCACCATAGGATCATTGACTAATGCAACCTTCTTTTTCGTGTCAACTTGACAAACTTGGTGGATCTAAAAATCTAACGCTGTGGAAAGGAGGAAACTCCTCATAAGAGACGTTCTCTTTATTCCCAACATTCTTAATTGTACAACACATCAAATAAGGGCACCCCATGATAATGTTCAAAATAGAGCAGAGATTTCAAATACCGCATGAATGAAATTGCTGCCTAATCTTGTGGTTAGCTCTAACTATAATGCTACATTTTCATCCTTTGGCTATGCGAAATAAGGTCCAATTCATCTAGGGACTAAGTTTGCCCTTCTTAGAAAACATTCATAACACCCTTCATAGGTGAAACCTTCAAATATACATAAGCATTCAGTTTCAAAACTCCCAAAGGGTTTTTTCTACTAAAATTGTGTTTGATTTTTATGTGACTTTGTGCCATTTCAATTTCTTTCCAATCACCCTTCGCCTTCTCCATAGCTTGGTGAAACTTTTCTCTACTACCTGCGTCACCAACTCTCGATCTACCCAATATGGAGATTGCCATCTTCTCTCCCATAAAGATATTCCCTATAGAATGCATTTGATGTTTGCTTTGAATGATAAATGTTGTTTGAAGAGCGCAATGAGAGGTAGGTTGGGTGAATAATCCCAATTTCCTTGTGTGAAATATTATAAACACAAGCCCTTAATAATATCTTCCAATTATCTTGCTTGATAGTTCCCTCTCCTTTCCTATACCGTCAAAGGGATGTGAAACAAGCAGCCCTCAGTAGTACTAAGTTACACATTTGAACCCAAACTTTTATGTTAAAGATTGCAAGACGTGTGCAAAAATTTGCACCTCTATCTGAAATGATCCAAAAATTGGGACCTCCATGAAGTACTAACCACCGTTCTGAATTGTATAAATTCTCTAAGCCTCTACCAAAATGAGTAGTCTTGTATCGTTCAAATTGGGATGGAGTAGTAATTTACCCACCGTGATGTGTGTACCAAATGAAATATGACATGCATGCAACACGTTGGGGAACCCTGTGATGAAGTCCAAATTTCATTCTCCCCACTTCCCTCTAGAACGATCTAATTTATTGCCCACCCGTTCAACACACGCCGACAGGTTCCCCGCGCGCCGGCTTGGTGACTTTTCGTTAGTTTGGTATTCTCGGTTGCACCTAGGACACTGGCAACACACATGTTCAGTAATCATTCCTTTTTTTAGACCTTCATCCCACCATTGTTTTTAACAAAGCATAGCAATCATGGTTGTAGTTACTTGTCGAACCTCGGAGGTTATTGGACGCCTAAAATATCTTCGAGCTATGTGCGTTCCTCGGATGATCCTCTCTGGATTCGACCATTCCACAGTTTGATGCCACAAACCACCATCGTGGTACCTTCAACCCACACCACTCTCCCCCGTTTTCGAAAGCGCCAATATTCTTGCTTAAAATAATTTCCCCTGCTTTCAAATCATAGCAAAATGAGGTCGTTGGTCTTGTTTTTCTTTCAACCCCACACTAGTCGCACGATTCTGCACATCGCGATCACCCATATTTCCTCCGTTTGGTGAAATCCATTAGTATGACTCATATGGCCGTAGCAAAAATTTGTGCAACCATCTTAGGCTAACCCCCTTTGGTTGTTTTCTGCCAACATGGGTTGTGCTCCCATAGATAACCTGCTGTAAAGCATCAGCTACCACCAATATCTGATTACCACAGGATGGTTAAAGAATACTCTGGTCAAAATCATTGAGTAATTAAACCACCTCCTCTGTCTCAAATGGAGCTTTTTATTTGTGTACTGTGGCGAATGCGGGGAACACCTAGTGTAAGCCATGTGCATTTAGTCGTAGCATATTATTGCAACAACGTAAATGCACCATACAGTAGTGGTCGTCTTGCAATATATTTAAAGAAAAAAATTATATCAGTTCCCCCCCGATTTCTATGTTGATGGGTTAGATAATTATTATTATAAATTTTCAACTGCCTTGAGGCATAATGATATAACCCCCTTCCCTTATAGATGATAAAAACCACAACCCACCCCCCCAACAAATCTCTAAAGATCATCAGTAAAACACAACTTGAGCTACCGTGAGGGTAAAGTCAAATTGCGGGCATATGTCAAACTCATTTTCCAATTGTGAAGGCTTATCGCATAAGATTCATAAAATAGAAAAACTTAATAGTCTTCAATGTCAGCTTAGGCAAAGGAGATTTTTTAGATGATATCGACGAAAACCC
The DNA here is from genome assembly GCA_027704765.1 of Solanum habrochaites. Taxonomy (NCBI): domain Eukaryota; kingdom Viridiplantae; phylum Streptophyta; class Magnoliopsida; order Solanales; family Solanaceae; genus Solanum; species Solanum habrochaites. The sequence goes on from JAKWJA010002498.1 coordinate 52,344,087, forward strand.
CCAAACAATCCTTCATCGTAGCCAGCACAAAACTATGCCACAACTCTTATATCTGGTAGAGACGTTTTGGTCTAGGCAAAACTCTTTGTGTGTGAAACTGCTTTCTTATCTTTTGGGTATATCAACTCTAATTCTATAGCGATTACTCATGTTTTGCCCAAAAATTCCGCCAGAACTTAAAGCCAAATCTCAATGTTTAGTTAGAAGTTTAGTATATAACTGTCCTTACCTTTTCTCACAAAGTATTGAAAACTATTATATAATGGCTGCATGATCTTTCTTATTTCTTAATAGATTAGTCTCGTCAACAAGGCAGACTGATACAAACATTCTACTATACGGTTTAAAGACGCTGTTCATAAGGTCCAGTAATAAATGCTGGTGCATAGCTAAACCAAATCAATAACAGGAAAAAAAAACAGAATCTCCCCAGATTGGTTTCTAAAAGTTGCGTTCAAAATATCAGATTCCCCTACGTTCAACTAATGGTTATCTCTGATATGTGGTTCTGACTTTTCGAAAAATGCTTCTGACCTCTTAATTTTATTCGAATGAAATCATCTTGGAAGAGGAAAACATATTCTTAATGGTTCAAACCTGTTTAATTGACGGTATGGCAATATAATCCGAAGAAAAGAAAAGAAGGCAAGCCATCTTTCTTTGTCACAAAAAAAAAACAAAAAGACCGTAGAGCGTCCAGGATGTGGAGATTCACATCTCTGGTCGAATTGAATACCCATGTTATTCAACAAATGTTTCAATGTTTTTTTTTTTCTGCATTTCACCTCTTGTGGGCCCCCCATTTTCCATTTTATATGGAGAAATGAGATAGGAAAAATATCGGAAATGATGTATATTTCGAAAATCTAATTTCTCTCTCAAGTGGGACTCTAATATTCCAACCTGAAAGATTCTGAAAACACTTTTACTATAGGAAATTTACTGAATTGGGAGGTACCGCTTGTACTTATATATTAAAATTTTCTTTTTGGGCCCAACCAAAATCATGAGAGTGGACAACCCCTAATAGTTCACACCCTATAACTGGCTCATAGTAGAACATTTGACCATCATGACAACTAAAGTCGCTACAATCTATGAAGAATAACAGGCATGAAGCCAATCTATATCTAAAAATGATATTTGTTTTTTTTCAAATGTCTACCATGTCTAACTCAAATTGGTCAGCCATGGTTTTCTGTCATTGATGGGAATAGACAATTCTTGATAGGGACTAGTTTTTGCTAGAATACACTTCTTTATTCCACATGTTGATAGAAAAAAATTAAAATGGGTTCATAAAGTTTCTGAGGAGGAAAAAATATTCACTCTTATTTGCAACAGATAACAGAACAATAGCAAATTTTCCTTCGGTCTAGCCATAATCATAAGCATCAAAAGTAACCATTTTCTTAAAAGAACGCTTTGTTGAATGAAAACCACTCTGGTAATCTCACTAAGTGTTTCGAAACATGAAAAGTTATCTAATTAATTTAATATAAACTCCATTTATAAAGGTTAGTAGACCAAGAAACATGACGTGACGGAAAAACTAGCTAATTTGAACTATGTTGACGTCCATAGTTTTGGTTAAGGGGTTTCAAGACGGGCCAGATGACGTCGAAAACTAGTAAAAAAGACTTATTATAGAGAAATGTGGTACAATAGTGTCCAAAACATACGGTAATAACGATACCCCAAAGACCAATAACGAAAGCTTCCTCGTGAAGGACCCCCAACATGGGTAGGGAGGCTGCCAAAGCCAGCCTGCTGTCCCACGGTAACAAGGATTGGCAGCTGAGGTCTGGGCGCCACAGTTCTACACGCAGGCTATTGCCACTCAAGAATTTAGATGGGCCGCCTCGCGACGCAGGATTAGAACCTACCTCACTGTCTCTACAGAAATTTTTTTTTTAAGAAACTAACCGGATATTGGCTTCCACCGCCGAACGCACAGCACACTTCCCAGATCGTATTTAAAGGGTCGGATTATTTATGGTACGTTAACATTCACAAAAGACTACATTAGGTTTAGAGGGTCTTCTGGATAATTTATAGGGGGGGACGACTCTATATATTATTTAGCTATCAGTTTTATACAACTTATTAGACCTAACAGAAGCATTTAAAGAAAATTCTCTCATGTCTCTCAAGAAAACACTCTCTTCTACTTAAACTCCGTGGAAGACCAAGAAGTTTAATTAAGGAAGAAGATTAAGACGTAAGATTTTTCTTCCTTAATTCGTGGATTATCGTCAATAAGGTCATGAGTTTTCACTCTTGGTGTTCCTTTACCAAAAAGTTCCGATCAAGGAAAGTTTTCAATAATTCAAATTGTAGGGTTTTTTGTTACTCTATTAAAATATCGATTTTCTTTCTAAACTCTACATTCATGAGTAATCGATAAAAAATAATGGTTTCTATCGGTTAATTTTACACGGAATTGTAGCGTATTGAATTAATAATGTTGAATCTTTTTTGATGCAATTGATTCTCATTTCTCAATTTATGATTTCGAATGGGGTTACCTTTATACTACTACTTGATAACACGTTAATGTTGCGGATTTGGACTGTGCCTAGAATGAACGCTTTAATGACCTTTTCCTTATTACTTTACAACTAGTCTTGTTTAGAGTTGAAAGGCTTAGTATGGCTATGCTATCGGGTATATTTGCAATACGTCTGTGTATATGATTATTGAATTTGAACGTAGGTTTCTTATAAGGATCTCGGAAGCAAGAGGGGTTACGTTTCTAAAGTAGTGATTACTCAACAATGTTTATCTAGCCTATAAATGATGTTTGTCTACCTATGTTAATGATTTGTATGTATATGATGATATGTTATATAGTTTGGCTGTGAATAGATAATCGTGAGATTATTTGATAATATACGATAATGAAAATTTATGATATTCTCTGGTATACTTACACAAGATTATTTATGATATGGAATATTACACAAACGAAGGGTTACGATGAAAGGAAATCTCTCATCTAATCCTAAAGAGTTCATGATCATTTTCTTACAAAGGATTAACTCTTCCTATTACTTCTACTGATAAGATTTATGAATAAATGATGACTTAAAGATTAATCAAAAGGAACAAAGCTTAGCATTTTCCTGATGGATATATGAGAGGATCCTTTCCCTAGTTGGAAGGATAGGTTCCACCGACTTTCACAAAAAAAGAGATAGAGGCTTCCATGTAATTTTAGAACTATAAGTCTAAACAATGCTCTTTCTTGAACTAAGTTGCGAACAAAGGAATTACTAATTTGTGGTGGGATACACATACAAAAGCTATGTCATTGTGTTGCTTTCTACTTTTCTGGTTACACCACCTCTTTTTCGTGTTGGGGTTCTATCGAGACCAGATTCCTGTTAACTCCACATTGTCCAATGTCATTAAGACCGACTGTTCACTCCCTTAAAGTGAAGACAAGTAAATGGATGTTTCATAGGGTGACTTGAAAGGGTTCTACTTAATATAGGTAGGGTTATGGAGAGGGACTATACCTAGGACATTGCACAGTTGATCTCTAAAGGAAAAACAACTTTCCCTTAGTCCTAGGAAATCGGGTACTTCGCGTGTGTAAGTATGTAATGAGGTAAAATAGATTACTAATGTGTATTTATGATGCGAGATATTGATAAAGTTGTTTACTCTCATATGAAGTTGGTTTACGATAATGCACATTTTATGATATATATTGCTTTTATGAGGTTGATGACCTATCTTATAATCAAGTTATATGAAGCAAACTCTACTCATGGTCTCCTATCTTATTCTAACTTAGTTGTGTGGGGTTTATGGGGGCTTCACATGAGCATTGAATTCTTGTAGGTTGGGGATGATATCACTGGTTAAGTTTTTTTAGATATGATGTTTATAAGATCATTGAACATTAATGTTAAACATTACGCTATATGATAAAAATGTCTTTAATTATAATCCTGCTTTATGTTGATGGAATCCTTAAAATTGTCTATATGTTCTAGGGGATGTGTATGAAGATTTTCAAATTACTTAGGCATTGCTTTATAAAGAAATAATCCGTTTAACTGCATTGTCCTTAGATAGTTAGTGCATTTATACCCCTAGTTAGTACACGGTACGGGCGTACTACAAACCCTAATACTTTATATGACTACCAAATGCTAGTGTCCGGACATTAAGATTAAGAAGGTCGGTTCAAGAACCCGCCCTGAACTCTTTCTACACGTTTGCGTTTAGGTCTCATGTTTGGTTTGTGATGCAATTGTTTCATATTCTGCTTGTGATGACTTAAGTAGATTTTAGTAGTTTTAATAGTACTCATATTCCATTATGTTTTTGGATTCTTTGTATTAAGGCCTATATGGGCATATTGACTTGATTCTCTAAGTCTAGCCTCGTACTCTTTAGATCGTTTTTAGTTGAGAAAGTTTTTTAAAATCCTACTTGATTGTTTAAGAATGGTATGCTATGAATGAGTCCTAAGTGTAATTAACAGTACTCTTTTTTTAAAATTATTTAATTTCTGCAATTTGTTAAGTGATGATATGTCGACGAATGCTAAGGTCTGCTATTTTAGTCCTTCGAATTCACAGCGGAGGACGACAACGCCTGTCGCGTCTTGGGGGTATGCCTCTCCAACCTGTGACACAACAGATGCATGGTAACCTACCTCTGAGTCATCAGGGAGAACACTGACGAACCCTTAAGACGAATCAAAAAAATCATTCATTGTAGGAAGCGGGTACATTCTTATTTTAGTTGTGTAGTCTTTTTCAAATACATGTTCGGTCCTTAGTATATTCATGTATGTCCTTATAGACCATCTGTTCTTCTTCACAAATAAGACCATTCAACCTCATGGTAAAAAATAGTAGAATAATATACTTGTTATACAACAAGTCTTCCTATCCTTTACTTCAATCCGTTCACTCTTTTGAATCCATCCAATAAGATAATGATGGAAAGCGGGCCTTAGTACTAGCACAAAGTCAATCAGAAAATTCAAGTGTCGATGTGGGGCCTCCCCCGATGAACGCCTATCAACTTAGATAGAAAACAAATATATGAACTCTCTCACTAATCAGTGGTCTTGAAATGAGATAGATTAATTCGTATGATCAGGAATATGGGCCAAATATATAAGAATTCATTCGTCATATTTATTGGACAAGTTATGTCAACAGATATCCACTCCCTTCGATTATGGAACTCAGGAGTACCCTTCACCACACGAATTGATGTAAGTTGAACGTTAACTTTTTATTCTACCCACGTAGCCATGTTAAGGATTGTTGTGTAACCAATCCATACCCTTAACCCCCCTATAACATCACAAATTAAGTGTATCCCGTCCTTTTAAAAAATCGGTTTGCACAAAGTTTTCATACAAGAAAAATTATCAAATAACATACCCCCTAGTAAAAATGTTGATCTCCACCATTATAGAATCAACTACCGCCCCCCCCCCCGATAGTTCATTGATTACTAATAGCATAATGGACTCATTCTCACCATGATCAAACTGTAGAGAAATAAGGTATACATATAAGACACATGGATGAAAGACTTCTAGGACGTTACTTGCGATTTCACTTAAAGCCATTGACTTCGCCTCAATATAGTGATTAGTTTTATCACCGGTTGTATTTTTAAATTTTATTAGAATGTCTGCACTCATTTAAATCAGTATTGTTATAAGACAACCATTGCCCACTACCTCAAGCTCCCTAACTCTAGCATTTGGCCTACAAGTCACAGTGTCTAACACTATGTGACAGTAACTCATACCCTCTAGCTTGCGTTGTAATGCGTAGCCTCAAAAATACAAAAGTGACTCAGCGTTTACTCATTCATTGGAGGCATAAAAAGAAATACTGAACCCAAAGGTCATTACGAAAAATTACGGGCCACGATTTTTTTGTTAATACATCTGAACATTTAAAGCACTAAAAAATTTTAAGAATTTGATTTATTTTTGACCAAGGTTCATAAACTGATACAGAGGACCATGAGTCACATACTCTATTATGGATTTTGCATATCCAGTTGACCTTGAAACATAATATCTTTGTCCATGAAAAATAACTAATAGTACTAAAATCACATTTTAATTGAGTACAAGTGATGGATTTCGAGTTTCAAACACTTTCCGTCATGGCCCTTTAGGAATGACAACTCCTATTCTCATCACTATCAAAAATTGAAAAATGCATCATGAAAGAGCTAGGGTGGGTGAAATCCAGTCAGTAAGCATACACATATTCCATTTAAGAAATAGAAATAAGAATATGCATGACCACATAAATAATTGTTTCGTTGTATCACAGTCTTAAGGTGGTAAATCAATCGAAATTTGTGAGACTGAGCATATTAATGAGTAATGTAATGCTTATATAATATATGTTATCATGAGACCTTGAGGGCATTCATTAGATGTTTACAAGAGTAAGTGTTAGACACAGTGTCCTAAAAAGTCCAGCTCCCATCATCTCTGATTATAAAAATTTTTACACACGATCCTGTCCCTGTTTATTTTATATTTTGTAACTTGTTGTTTTGATTTGATTATATGTTATGATGGACATAATGGTGTACCCCTACTCCTGCTCCACACGTAAATTGATCAATAGCGGGCTCTTGTGAGTGGCTTGCGTCCCCCGGTCGTTCGTGGGACGGTCGGCGCGATGGGCCACGTTGGTGCATGCGTGACTGGACACGACTAATAAAAAATTTAGGAGAGACCACGTGTCACTGGAGACTATTTTACAAATTGGATTTTGCGATTAGGATTCAAGTTTTACTTCCCTCACTATATGTGGATAACTTTTTATCACTTTCTAATACGGTAACACTTGACTTGTTCTAGCCGCTCTTTTTTTTTAATCATCTCCCCTTTAGGGTCTGAAACTGTATACCCTTTAGGCCTATGACACCTATCAGTGTTCATGACACTCTAAAAAGCATTTGTTGTACTTACAACTTCTGATATACCAAAGTCCGGGGCGACTACGGAATAAGGCTGTTTTTTTATCCCCATATACAATGGCATACTGACGTTCTCCGGTGTATGTAATGCTATTTTTTTTTTTCTTATCCCCTTATTAGTTTCCTTGCTAAGCATGTCTTTATATTAAACTTTCCCGCTTCTAATGGAGTCTTTCAATAATTGTTTACACGCATTTTTAGTGAGTGTAGACCTATCCTATTTTTTATTAGTCGCTTTTAATTAATTGTTAATTGTCTTCCTTGGATGCATTTAACCTTCCCCCCGTTTGTCCGTTGCCGCCCACTTTTGTATAGTAGAGAAAGACAACTGATATTACTTCACCCCGAAGCAACACCGTATTACGTGACCCTTATAAGAGGCCTCGCCGCTGACCAATGGCTCCCTTTTTCTTTTTCTACCTGAGTTGTTTCCCCACCCCCCTTTCTTCCGGCAGTAAGACATACTCCCTACACCCCTTTTCACTCACTTATATAGAAAATAAGACAAGTTTAAGGAAAGTTCACTTTTTATAATAGGCTGTCCATGACGGCATTCAAGTCTCAACATGGCAACGAAACTCTAAAACTGAAATACTATTGTCTACGAATCCTTTAAACTGATGTATAGTGGATGTATGGGACAGACCCCACACCCATCCTAAAAGGAAACCTATTTAAACAGAAAGAAATAGATGTCTCTTCCGGAAATATAGGAGAGGTCACTCACCTTCCGATATCCTGTTAGCTGCCTATATTCGTCCCGCCCCCATGCACCAAAAAAACGCGCCCCTTGCTTCCCACCTTTTCATTTTTTATGTATGTCGTGGTGCCCTTCAATGCGCGCTTTGCTCTTTTTTTAGTCACCTAAAACTTCAACCCCTTGTTTTTTTTAGGCCCAATTTCTTTTGACCCCCCCCGTCATCCTCCATGTGACAGTCTGGAATTGGTTTCCTTATTTCGAGTTTATGAGGTTGGGGATAGCCTGTATTTACACAACTTAGATCATTTATGTGAAAGGGAGTTAGTAAGCCCTACGAATCTGTTACTGATCCTTTCGGTAGCTTGGCCCCCTTTATGTGTGTCACAACAGCTTCTGATCTACCCTTAACACACTTACTCTTTAGCATACAATTACGTACAATGATCATCGCAATATAAATAAATGTTGAAACAAAAACATTTTATGCTAACACCTCTCGATCCACCTATCTATATACAACCCTTTGCATTCCAAGCCCTTTTTAAAATCTCGATTGACCTTTTGTATATAACACCCAACCCCGTTTTATTGATAGGACAGTTTATGTATCCGAAAAAATACATTATATTCTCCCATTGGTGGCTTTGTCACTTTACATATAATACATTTTACCTGAGGTTCGATTCTCGTAACCCCACCCCCCTTTTCCCCCCTCTATGGCAACTGTTCGCATTCACCCGATTTTTCTCAATTAACATTCTGAATTTTTTGCCCCCTTTTATGTTTTCCACAGTAACCGTTCTATACCGTACGCAGTAAATAACTTATTTGTTATGCAATCACTGCCGGTATGTTCTACACATCAGAATGATGCCCCACCGCGTCTAGAACCACATCCCTTCTTTTTTTTTCCCGCTGCCAACCTTCTCCTTCTTTTCCGAGACAATGGTGACACTTGCCATCTAGTTGGGGAGTTACTTGAGGCTAGGAAAGGTCCCCCGGTGTCCAGACATCAGTTAGGGTACTTCCCCCCATCTTAATATTGCAAGATTTACTTGGCTGTAGTCTCTTACTAGACATAATGTAGGAGGAATCCTAGGCCCAACATCACCTTCTATGGGGGCCTATTGGGCTTTTTTAGGGCCTTACAAGGTCTGTTACCCAAGATAAAGACCGGTAGTCGTTTCGTATTTAGTATCGTTACATTTCCACCCATATTATTAATTAAACATCATGTCCCTACCTATTTCCACCTTATTTGAGCTATAAGGTGGAGGGGATTTGTGTAGAAAGGTTCGAATATTTCCCATACTTGAGCAAAATCTTGCTCCACCAGGGTTCAAAAACCTCGGTGACCGCCCAGTCAATGATTTTAACTTGCTTTTTTTTTTTTTTTTCTTATTGATATTGGTGAATTAATTTTAATGAATTATATGTCAAAAAATTTATGAATTAATAAAAAGTAAACTATAATATCTATACCTAATTTTATTAATGTTAATTTACCCTTTACTTAAACCCCGGCCCCGCGTCGGTTGGGTCGGGTCATGGACCTGGAGCCTTTTTGTTGGTAGGGAACCCCCATTTTCGCGAGGGGGCCGTAACGGGTTTGTCTTTTTCGAAACATCAACGAATTTGTTAACATTTTTAGTGTGTGCATTATAAATGGAGCATGTATAACCTCTGAATTGGTATTATTGGGTTTTTAACTTCCACGTTCGACATTTCACTACATTCCCTTTAATTAAATTGATATTGCATTTCAAAGTATGAAATAGGTCTAGTTCACTAAGTCTGAATACTTCCACCTATTCCTAGGCACTCACCTCCCCCCCCCCCCCTCTTTCACGTGACTATTCTCTCTCCTTCACAATCTATCTCATCCCTCTCTCGCATTGCACATTTTCTTATGGCTTCAAATGTGAGAAAAAAAATCAGAAACAAAAGTTCTTCACATTGGAAGAATATTGCAGCAAACACCAAATTGATCCCCCTACGACGAAGAAAGCAAGAAAGCAAGCGGAAAACGTTAAGCACCAAGCATAATACGTAGTCGGGTAGGTCGTGAGTTTTGGGATGGAAGTGAATCCTCGACCGCTTTTGTGATGCCTTTTTTTCCCCGCCGCCCCACTTATAGAAGCAAGTTTCAAGTGTTGGTGAAAAACGTTGAAATCAAGTATAGGTTTGGTTACTCTTGGTCCCGTTCCCAAGAGCCCCTTAAGACATGAGATTATTCTATTACGGAAACAGGATTGTTCCCCCCAATATATGTTATTATGTTCCACTAGCTCCTAATAACTGATTTAGGTTTGTATTTGTATTGCTTGTGGCAAGCTTAGGTATGAAGTGTGGGTTTTGTGATAATATATATATTTAATGCTTATGTGTTCAGAATTGTATTATATGAACGATGAAGGATGGACTGCCGAAATTTCGTGATGGAAATGGCAAAATGTGAAAAAAGTTTATGTATGCCGTGAAATGATTTTAAGTTTTTTTTGCCTTAAAAAATGACTATGTTTGTTATGTGTTGATTTTATGTACAGAATGTTTGTGTAAAATCATGAGGTGTAAAGGGTGGTGTAAATGTTTCGATTTAATGGTATTTTGGTCTGAACATAATAATTACAAATATACACTTAAAGATGCACCAAATAATCACGGAAAGCCGTATGAATTAAACATATGAAAATGATCATAACACGAAGTGAAATGAAAAATAATGAACAAAATTACAGCAATGTGTTAGGTTGGGTTAGGCTAAACAAAGTGGTAAAAAATACAATGAAAAATGAATGTAAAATAACTGAGATCACTAAGGATTGGGACCAAGACATAGTTACATGAAAGCTATAAAAAAAATCAACAAAAGATTGAGAGGAAAATGGATTGATAGAGACAAAATTTCAATCTTGCTGAAAATTTGGAGTCTCAGTCAAGGATGAGGAAAATTAGCTATGTTTTTAAAAAAAAATTAAATGTAAGGTTATTGGGGATTGAAACCATGACCATACAAAATGAAATTACGTAATAATTTCATGAGAAAATTGAAAGAAAAAAAATTAGTAGATGTGGTTAGGGGGGGATTGACCAAAACCTCTTTATGGATGCGGAGAGAGTTAGTGGAAGACAATATAAAAAAGGGGGAGAAAAAAATAAGAGTGGAGAGGGAGAGAGAGTATAGGGATTGAACCGCAACCTGTTGAAGGGATGAGAGAGTTAAATGAAAAATAAACGAGAAAAATAAAAATGTGGAGAGTGGTGATTGTGGAATTTTAAAATTCTTCACAAACCTCTTCACAACGGATGAGCTGAGTTAGGAGGAAACAAATAAAGGGAAAAAAATAAAAATGTGGGAGTGGGGATTGAACCCACAACCTTTTTTAAATGATAATAAGAGAGTTTAGGAGAAAAATAAAGGAGAAAATAAATTGTGGGGAGTGGATCCCGACAACACCCCAACCTCTTGAAATTGATGAGAGAGCTTTAGAGAAAAATTAAAGGGGAAAATAAATGCTGAAAGTCGGGGATTTGAACCAACAAAACTCTTTGATAGCGTGCACCGCATCCCCACCCCCGGTAATAGATTAAAAGAAAAAGAGAACTAATGAAAATTGTGGGGGATTTAACTCCACAACCTCCTTGCCCTAACATGAGGGAAAAGGAGAGGAGAACACGAAAGAAATTTACACGGAGGTGATGGGAAACAAATAGTCTCTCCCCAAAAAGGAAAAAATGCAGATTCTCCAAGTTTTAAAAAACGAATTAATAAAAAAAGATTAATTGTTGTTTTCACAGGGTTCGGAATGGGATTCCCTGCCCAATTTTGTGTCTGACTGGTTGACACCAACGGTAATACGAAACAAATATTTTTTATAAATGCGTACGAAAGCCCATCAAATCAATATCTTTGGCATATTTACAAGATCGAAAGCCTCTTTGTACCAATTACATATTGGCTAAACAGACTCCCTTGACACACACTAATGAAGCTCAGACTATATGTGTGGACTAAAAGTCTATACCCTCATTTAAAAGCAAGTGGATGAGACTAAGATCTATCCCTGTGATAAAATGATAATTCCTCCACGTAATCCCAACGACGGGTAAGCTTAATGAGGTCCGTATTTTATAGTTTATCACGCCGTTGGCCACGCTGCATTCCCCCCGCACCATGATTGATGAAATGAACCTGTGTCACAGCCAGTTTGTGTCTTTCAGTGGTTGGCCGCGTAACGCTATAAATTAATGCACTATATGTTTTTAATAGATTAACGCAATGAGCTGCCCCTTGTTTCTGTGGTGTCTTTTCGCGTGACAACATTGAGAAAAGGGCTAATGTGTAAGATGAGAGTACTATATCAAATGATCCTAAGTAAAGTTACTTACTTAAAAAGTACCTCCCCCATTGAGAGTGTAAAGCTAATGAAGGGATACAAGATTCTCTATGGAACATCCAACTAAATGTATTGAAGTTAATGCATACTTTAATATAACGATGGAGATGAGAAAAAATCAGAGATGACGACTTTGCCCACGTCCTCATGTAGAATCCAGATTCTATCATGTGTATGAGTTGAATGTATGATGGCAATTTTTTATACTGAGCACCGACAGTCGATCGCTATGAGCGGTGCATTCCTCTTCTGGGGAAGAGCTGAGGTGTTTCATGTAACTCCAAGAAGAGATCAGATGTCCAGCATGATGGTTTATGGGGTCTTCTTGTATTCCTTATATCTAATAGCATGCTGAATCTATAATCCAATAGAGAGATCTAGCAGGGTTCAACTACTAATATATGCTAAACATGTTTTGGTTCACTGGCTTTTTGGTGATTTCAACCTCTTCACGGTGTGGGGAATACACATTAGATTTCATGATACTACATGATCTATGTCGGTTAAGGTTTAAATTTACTTTTATAAAGATTATTTTTTTCAAGAAGTGAGGTCAGCCTTAAAAGAAAAAGTACAGACTTAAATGAACGATACCAAATGTGTTAGGCTAGGCATAATCAAGAGGTGCCCAGCTATAACACTAGCGTTCATCTAGTAATTGAACGGCAGATCCGCCGGAGGAGGATGAGAGTTTTACAATTAAATCATAGGTATGGACTAGTTCGCCCCTGCACTAGTATATGAAGCAATGAAAATGAACATTATATGAATGCCATGAACTCAGGACTTCCTGTGGTTGTTAACGAACTCTATTGTCCCTATTAAGCGTCCCTTCATATTTTAGCCCTCATTTTTGGACAGTCCTAATGTCATTGTCCATGATTCCAAGGTCCGTGGCATATGAAATAATCATATGAAACTATGTCATCATGATATGTATTATGTTATGTGTATTTTACAAAAAATTCACCTCAAGTCTGATGATTTCATGTTACTTCTCATGGCATCCGACTTCTATTCGAACATTAGCAAGTCCAACTACCCTTGATTTTGTCTATATTTCATATAACGCCATAGGAATCATAGAGCTCCTCTTACTTCACTTCATGCATTTTCTTGGCTGGGCCTTGCATATACCGATACTGTAGTCAACGTTCCTGTACGACCCTTCCCACCTACGACTCTAGACTCTTTTAGGTTGATAGGAGCATGGCGGACGCTGAGCTTACGAGATGATCACTACATCTATCAAGACATGGAATATCACCCGTATTGGTAGGCCATTCATGCTTTTCACGGATTAGCTAACCTATCATTATTTAGCTTAGATATAGGGTGAGTTATTGGTAGTATGTTCCCATTAGCATTTCTTTCTTATTTTATTGAGAACATGTACTTGGCCATTTTGCATGTATAATCTTTCTGAATGGCAAAATATTTATTTCATTTGAAGATCTTACCTATTAGGAAATTAACCAGGGCTGATTGTGAAAGTTTAATGATTTAGTTTTTACGTAGTGTTCTTTTGTATAACATCGTTATTGTAACAAAAAAGTTCTTAATTTTTTTTTGCTAACAATTAACCTAGTTTATTTTCTGACAGTAGCTTTTTGATCCATCTTGTTTATGGTAGGTTGTCTGCGATTAATGATTTTTTTGAGCGTTCAACGAAGCTTGTTCTTCTGGGGGTCTAGACATCGGTCGTGACAAAGTGGTTATATAGCATTAGCATTTCCAAATTCCCGAGTATGTAATACAGTTCTCATCACACCACACGAAGGCAGTTTCTATGTCATGGTAGTAAAGTGCACAACTATTATGAATTAGAGACTGTATGATGCATAGGAAGAATTCACTTCTTCTGATCTTATCGTGCCTTCTCTAATGTATGATTTACTGATGTTAAGAGTGTATCTTACATCGACTATTGAGATTCAGAAAGATGAATATGAGGAGAAACGCAGGCCAAGAGATTGGAAAAGCAGCTGCTGGGGTAAATCAAGTTCCTCCCAGGCTCCAGCTGCTGGAAGGGAGATGTTTGTTAACCCATCTGGGTTGAAAGATGGAGAAGTGAGGATACTCTATGTACAGATGGCCCAATCCATCACCTTACAAGCTCAGACTATGAAAGCCTAGGCAGAGCAACAAGGTGTTCCCAGGAAGAACTCACATGCTAGCACCATAGCTAAATAGTTAAGGGACTTAATAAGGTTATTTTGAAATCCTCCCTGTTTTAAATTGGATCTATGATTGCTGAGAATCTCGAGGAGGAGTGTAGGTAGCCTATGAGTTGCGGCATATGAACATTGTGGGACTTTTCTAGCTTCTTGATCCGTGCTAACAAGTGGAGGGAGAAAACAAGAAGAGTAGCATACTAGGGGCGAGTGGGCCAGGTCAAGGCAAGCGGAGTTCGAAGAAAATTTTTTCAGGAAGAGTAGCGTGAGTAGTGAAATCAGGGATTAAGACAAGGATTGAAGAAGGGATCTCCCCCAAGGGGAGTTAAAGTTCATCCAAGGGTCGCTATGATAGGTAGTTCCATATCTAGAGTTAGAGTTACAGAGAAAACAATGAATCCGAGTAGTAAAGTAAGAACCTCACGGAGAGCGGCCTTTACCTGTTGTAGAATTATGTGTTACATTTTTATTTACTTCATGGAGGGAGAGTGTATGGAGGTGGGTCTAACTCTTGCTTACTGTTCTGGTAAACCATGTCCACATGATGAATAATTTTTACGTATATGATTCAGGTCACAAAAAGGGAACCAGGAAAGTTCAGCTCGAAGGTCCTAGTGAAAGGATCCTAGAGGGGTAGGGAGGAGGGGAAACGATTTTCGCACTCACAGCTAGGGTGTTGTTTGTAGGGGAAGACACCTATGGTGGATGTATCAGGTGCTTAGCCTAAATTAGTTTCATGTGTATGGTTTTTCACTTTTTACGCAACTAATATGAAGTGCATGATGTTGGAGTCATTCTGGTGATTGCTGACTATGTGTTATTTATGTTGTATGCTTTGCATGAGATTGTTCAGGACGAGTTCCTTAGTCTATTCTTAATCGAACGCTGCTAGTTGTGAGTGCTAGGAGGGTTTCAAGGATGAGAACCAACTACTAATAGCCGTAAAGGAGATATTGCCAATAAAACCATTGAATTAGCTTCAGGTATGAATTTCTCCATAAGTGTTATGCTACCATAGACCAACTTTAAACCAGCGGTATGAGGTTTTAAGTTGCCAAATGAGATATAGTTTAAATCTAAGGCCCAAAAAGTTGTTATCTAAGGGTTAGATATACTCCGCCTAAGGCGGTTTTGTTCAAGAAGAAACTCCTAAGTTTTAGTGCACCATTAGTCGATTTTGGTTACTTGGTGCTGTAATTCCAAAATCGTAATGTGTAAAAATGCACTATGTGAGTTAAAATTAATCAGGTTTTCATGTCATGTGCTATTTTATATCGCTGTGGGGCAACTCATTTTTTTTGTGTGTACATGAGTGTTGAGTCTGGTGCTTCAAGTATGTCGCGATTGAGAAGGAAGTTCCTCAATCCTCAAAGCTGACGCTTCAGATATAAGCTTGTACTATACACTATCAGAGTAAGTGTGAAATATGCATCACCCCACGTCAACTCACACCTCCATTCTCTAATATGAGNGTATTATCATTTAATCTTTTATATTTATAACCATTCTAGCTTTTCCTCTAACTATTTCATTATGATTTCTTACCATAAAGGCTGTGATTATGTTTGAAGTTGATCTTCTTATTACATCCTCATTCTAATAATTCTTTGATTGTGTTTTAAAGTTTCTTGATCTTGATTTGTGCTTCTATTGCGGCCGTTTTTATTATATATTCTGGGTTTATTATATCTAGTTTGGCATACTATTGATCATTTTCCCAATGTTTTAAGGTTTTCTCCTATTATTTCTATTTGATCTAATATTTTACTATATATCAAGATCTTCTGATTTTTTATTTGTCTATTTGTTGAATTCCTGTTTTAAAATTATATTAATTCTGCCTCCATTTCTATTAGCACATAGTTTTTATTTATTATTTCATCTTCTTCATCTATCTCTAATATATTCTCATATAATGTATTACATTTTCTTTTAATTGTCACGACCCAAAACGGGTCGCGAGTGGCACCCACACTTATCCTACTATGTGAGCGAACCAACCAATCTAAACCCAACATTTTAACCATTATGAATAAAATACGATGCGGAAGTCTTAACACTCATTAACGAAATATATTAAATAACTTCAAAATTTATCAATCATTATCCCCAAAATCTGGAAGTCATCACCACAAGAACATCTATCCTCAAATTACTAATCTAAGAGTATCTAAGAAGCTAAAATAAGTAAAAAGCTAGTCCATGCCGAAACTTCAAGGCATCAAGACATGAAGAAGATGATCCAGTCCAAGCTAGAAGCATTAGCTCACCCTGAGATCCGACGTGATGAAGACTGGCTAGAGTTGCGGTTGAGTTGAAGACGATGGTACGTTTGCTGCACTCCACAAATAACAAAGAAAAACAATTACAAGTAGGGGTCAGTACAAAACACGAGTACTGAGTAGGTATCATCGGCCAACTCAGAATAGAAAACAGTATATACCAGTTAATATCATAAAATCAACTACAATACTCAACATGTAGCAACAAGTACTGTAATCATTAATAAAGTACGCCAAGTACACCCATGAGGACTCAAGCCTCAATACCATACTCATTTGGGAAAATAGGTTCATTAATTTGAGAATATTATCATGTTTCAAGATTCATTCTCTTTCTATCCTGGTGTCGGAACGTGACACTCTGATCCTCATCATACTATCCTGGTGTTAGAACGTGACACTCCGATCCTCATTTTATCCTGGTGCCGGAACGTGACACTCCGATCCTCATCATACTATCCTGGTGTCGGAACGTGACACCCGATCCATATTCTATCCTGGTGTCGGAACGTGACACTCCGATCCTTATTCTATCCTGGTGCCGGAACGTGATACTTCGATCCTCATCATATTGTCCTGGTGTCGAAACGTGACACCCGATCCATATTCTATCCTGGTGCCGGAACGTGACACTCTGATCCTCATCATACTATCCTGGTGTCGGAACGTGACACTCCGATCCTCATCATACTATCCTGGTGTCGGAACGTGACACCCGATCCATATTCTATCCTGGTGCCGGAACGTGACACCCGATCCTCTATTACTACCCTGGTGTCGGAACGTGACACCCGATCCTCTAACCTCATTCTTTTAGTTCATCAAGCCTTCTTTTATACTAAGGCATCATCATTAACAAGAGGTTTTCAAGATTAGGATTCAATGGCCTCATCATGTTTATTTTATCACAATTATATATAAACACATCATGCATACACACAATTAAGCATATAGAAGGGTTTACAATACTACCCAATACATATCATTCGCTATTAAGAGTTTACTATGAAATAACATAAACCATAACCTACCTCCACCGAAGAATTGTGATCAAACAAGCTATCTTCCCAAAAGCTTTGCTTTCCTCTGCGTTCTTCTCTTTATCTCGTTCGTTTCTCCCTTCTCTGTCTCTGTTCTTTCTATTTTTCTTATTCAAAACCCTTTTTTCTTTTACCCTAATTAGCATATAATTAAGTACAAAAGATGATAAAAGTAACCCACTATTTATTCCAAGGTTGTCTCCTTTAACCCCCAAGTAATTGAATGACTAACATTAAACCACTAACTTTATAATTATAAGCAGGAATAGTCCAAAACGCCCCTTAAAACATTTAACAGAAATCCGACCCAGTTAGGGTCACGCAGCCTGTGACGGCCCATCGTGCCTCAACGGTCCGTCCTGCTGCTTCCGTCACAAAGTTCAGAGACTCCATTCATTAAACAGTCTGTGACGGCCGGTCATGTCTGCGACGATCCGTCCTGCCATTTCGTCGCGAAGTCGAGAGAGTCGATCTCAGTACCCAAATTTCTAAATTCTAACTGTTTTGGAACGAGACCCCCTCGACGGTCCGTCGTGCCTATGACGGTCCGTCGTGGGATCCATCGTCTCAGCCAATTTTTCCAGAAATAAAATCTGCTGCTCAAAACGACTAAATAGGTCGTTACAATAGATACCAATTTACCCATCGTTCGTCCTCGAACGATCATAAGAAGAAAAACAAGGGAGAAAAGGAGTACCTAAATCTGTAAACAGGTGTGGGTATCTTTCTTGCATATCAGCCTCCTTCTCCCAAGTGGACTCTTCAACTGGCCGATTCTTCCATTGAACTTTGATGGATGCAATCTCCCTTGATCTCAACTTACGGATTTCTCTATCCAGAATGGCAACAGGCTCCTCCTCATCAGACAAATTCTCATCAAGAAGAACTGAATCCCAACGAATAATGTAGTTTCCATCCCCGTGGTATCTTTTCAACATAGACACATGAAATACCGGATGCACTCCTGACAGTCCTGGGGGGCAAGGCTATTTTGTACGCTACCTCCCCCACTCGCTTAAGTACTTTAAATGGTCCAATGTACCTTGGGCTTAGCTTACCTCTTTTACCAAACCGCATCACACCCTTCATGGGTGAAACCTTCAGCAAAACCTGTTCACCCTCCATGAACTCCAATTCCCTAACCTTTCGATCTGCATATTCCTTTTGCCTACTTTGCGCCGCTAAAAGCCTTTCTTGAATGAATTTCACTTTCTCTAATGATTCCCTTAAAAGATCAGTACCCCAAGGTCTAACCTCAAATGCATCAAACCAACCAATGGGAGACCTACATCTCCTCCCATACAATGCTTCGAATAGGTTCATATCAATATTTGAGTGATAGTTATTATTGTATGAGAACTCTGCTAAGGGTAAGAAGTTATCCCAATGACCACCAAATTCTATCACACATGCACGAAGCATATCTTCCAACATCTGAATTGTTCGCTCAGACTGCCCATCGGTCTGAGGGTGAAATGTAGTACTAAGGTCCAACCTAGTACCTAATTCAGCATGCAATGTTCTCCAAAACTTAGAATTAAACTGCGTACCTCTATCTGATATGATGGAAAGTGGAACTCCATGCAACCGAACAATTTCTGATATGTAGATTCTTGCTAACTTCTCTGCATTGTAAGTCACCTTAACCAGAATGAAGTGAGCAGACTTAGTTAATCTGTCCACAATTACCCAAATATAATCAAACTTGCCCAATGTCTTTGGAAGACCAACCACGAAGTCCATTGCAATTCTCTCCCACTTCCATTCAGGAATGGGCATTCTCTGAAGTATCCCTCCCGACCTCTGGTGTTCATACTTTACTTGCTGACAATTTGGACATTTGGCAACAAAATCAACGATGTCGCGCTTCATTCTACTCCACCAAAAGTGTTGCTTTAGGTCACGGTACATCTTGGTTGCACCAGGATGTATAGAATATCCGAAACTATGAGCCTCTGTAAGAATAGTGTGGATCAAATCATCGAAACGGGGCACACATACCCTTCCCTTAATTATCAAAACACCTTCCTCATCCATTATTGCTTCCTTAGCCTCTCCTCGCAACACCATATCCCGAATTCGGCTTAGTTTCTCATCATCAAACTGTTTTCCCTTGATCTTGTCAAGAAAAGAAGATCTTGCCTCCACATTGGCCAAAAATTCTCCCTTCTCATTTACTTCTAACCTCATAAGGTCATTAGCCAGAGTCTGAACCTCTCTAGCCAATGGGCGTCTAGAAACTTGTAAGTGGGCTAAACTACCCATGCTCCCTGCTTTTATACTTAAGGCGTCTGCCACAATATTAGCCTTTCCTGGGTGATACAAGATGGTAACATCATAATCCTTCAGTAGTTCCATCCATCTCCTCTGTCTCTAATTCAAATCCTTCTGAGTAAAGACATACTGTAAACTACGATGATCCGTATAGACTTCACACTTAACCCCATATAGATAGTGTCTCCATTGCTTTAATGCAAACCAGAATAGGATGCATTGCCTCGAAGCATAAGCAATTACATTTTTCTCTTGCATTAGCACGGCACCCAAACCAGAATAGGATGCATCACTATACACAACGAAATTCTTACCTTCCATTGGCAAGGTAAGGATAGGTGCAGTAGTCAGCAAGGTCTTGAGTTTCTGAAAGCTTTCTTCGCACTCGTACGACCATACAAATGGAACATTCTGCTTAGTCAAGTTCGTCAATTGGGAAGCAATAGAAGAGAATCCCTTGATAAATCGACGGTAGTAGCTGGCTAAACCAACAAAGCTCCTTACTTCTGACACATTAGTAGGTCTCACCCAATTTCTCACTGTTTCAATCTTAGAAGGATCCACCATCACTCCATCCTTGGAAACCACGTGCCCAAGAAGGACACTGAATCTAGCCAAAACTCACACTTGGAGAATTTGGCATAAAGCTTTTTCTCCCTCAACATTTCCAATACAATTCGCAAGTGCTCCTCATGTTCTTTCTTGCTCTTTGAATATACCAGTATATCATCAATAAATACAATGACAAAAAGATCCAGATATGGCTTAAAATCCCATTCATCAAGCTCATGAAAGCAGCAGGGGCATTCGTAAGCCCAAAAGACATTACTAAGAACTCATAACGCCCATACCTGGTCCGAAAAGCAGTCTTGGGCACATCCGTTGCCCGTATTTTCAATTGATGATAACCAGATCTCAAATCCATTTTAGAGAAGGTGCAAGCACCTTGTAAATGATCGAACAAATCATCAATGAGGGGAAGAGGGTACTTGTTCTTAACAGTTACTTTGTTCAATTGCCGGTAGTCTATGCACATTCGAAAACTCCCATCCTTCTTCTTCACAAATAACACCGGAGCACCCCAAGGGGATGCACTTGGTTTAATAAATCCTTTTCCTAACAATTCTTGAAGTTGGTCCTTTAACTCCCTTAACTCTGCTGGAGCCATTCTATAAGGGGGTATGGAAATGAGGTGAGTACCCGGCTCCAGATCAATGCAGAAGTCAATATCTCTATCTGGTGGCATACCAGGAAGGTCTGCAGGAAACACGTCCAGAAACTCACGGACTACCGAAACCGACTCAATTGAAGGTACTTGGGTAGTATCATCCCTGAGGTGTGCCAAGAAAGCTAAACACCCTTTACTAACCATTCTCTTAGCACGAAGAAAGGAGATGATACGAACTGGAGTGGAAGTGTAGTCACCCTCCCACACTAATGGATTTGTACCAGGCTTGGTCAACGTTACAATTTTAGCATTACAATCTAAGATTGCAAAATTTGGAGAAAGCCAAGTCATACCCAGAATTACATCGAAATCAACCATTTCTAAGATAACCAAGTCTACATTTGTGTTGCTCCCCACAAAAGTCACCAGGCAAGACCTATACACCTTTTCAACTATCACAGACTCACCCACCGGAGTAGAAACACGAATAGGCATGTCAAGTAATTCACAATGTAAATTAAGACCGGTAGCAAATGAGGAAGATACATATAAAAATGTGGAGCCAGGATCAAATAATACAGAAGCCATGCAATCACAAACCAAAAGATTACCTGTGATAACAGCATCTAATGTCTCCGCTTCCAACCGCCCAGGGAAAGCGTAACAGTGGGCCCTATCACCTGTCTGCCCATTGCCTCTACCATGTTGCGCTGCAGTATTTCCCATTTGCCCGTCACCCCAGCCGTTTTGGTGACCACCATTACCTCGGCCACCACGTCCTCCAGAATGGCGGGCTCTCCCATGACCACCTCTACCTCTGACTATTTGAGGTCTGTAACTCTGTTTTGGACAATACCTCTTGATGTGCCCAGTCTCCCCACATCCATAACACTCTCTGGATTCAAGCATAGGTCTCTGTGAGAATGACAAAGTCTGGGGTTAACCTCAAAACTCAGAGAAGTGTTGACCGGTCTGCAGTGGACCCCCAACTACAGTCTGTAGTGAAGACTGAATAGGTCGGGCTGGATAACCTCCTGAACCCTGCCCTCTGGAGTAAGAACCATTAAACTCACCTCCCTTACGAAACCTTTTAGATGTCGATGCCATGGTGAAGTCATCTGGCTTTACTCCCTCCACCTCTATCACGAAGTCTACCACCTTTTGAAAGGATTTCGCTGTAGCCGCTACCTGTAAGGCTGAAATCCGCAAATCTGACCTCGACCCCTTCACAAAACGGCGAATCCGCTCTTGTGGACTAAAACAAAGCTGGGTGGCATATCTGGATAATTGATACGCTCAAATTTACTTCTCAACTGAGAAGTAAAGCGGTCGCGTCAAGTAAATAACCCAACTAGTGAGGTTGGGATCGTTCCCACGAGGAAAATAGTCTAGACTTAACTTTAACTGGTTATTACTATTGTTCGGTTGACAAATTCCTTAGAAAGTAAAAACATAAAACTGTAAAAAGGGGGGTTTGTATCTCCTAATAAGTAAAAAGAACTAAAAAGAACTAACGAAATTGAAAGAGACACTTAACAGCTTTTAACGTTGGGTTTTAATCAATAAATCAAAGTAACTAGGGTTTACGTGTTCCCCACAGGTTCATAACTTGATAATTCTAACTATAACAATTCTTTCCTAGTATCTTGCATGCAAAGTGATAAATTATGTATTTCTAAATCCTTGGTCCGGCATCTAGAAAATCTCACTCCGCACCTTGGTCCGGCTACGTGTGTTGCTTTCCTAACCCTTATCGTTACCCCATATTAAGCATCGTATTCGATATTTGACTAAGTTACTACCTCGTACCAATCAATACTAGCCTATTAGATAGTATACACTAAATCTATGTTAATAATTCTTTTCCTATTATCTACCTCCTTGGTCCGGCAAGTAGCATTAAGGCGAGTTCTAACGTTGATCATCCGTTAAAAAGACTTCTAAGCGAAAGAATTATTAATACATGCAAGACACTATTCTAGAATTGTTATTTTAGCTAGGGTTTATCTCATTATTTGCCTATGGTTCCCACAACCCTAGTTATGGAGTTTAGTTACTCATCGCCATAAACACAATATTCAAATATATTAAATAAGAATTCATGTACTTACTTCAATGAGAAAGAGTAAAGTCCAAAAGATTGCTTGATTAATCACCAAAAAGTACTTGTAAGAATATCCAAAGGATAAAACACTAATCAATAATTTCTAATAATAATATGAGTTCTAATATTGTAGAGTCTAATTATCAGGTGTCTAACCTCAAAAACGAGGTTTTTCGAACTATTTATAAAAAATACAAAAACCTAATTAAACAAGAATTCTAATTACTGGAAATCTGCCAAAACGCGGCTGGGTCGACGGACCATCGTGGTCATGACGGACCGTCGTGGACTCCGTCGTCCCATACTTGTGCATTTTCCTCTGCTGCTCTCTTCATTCCCCTCAACGGCAAGTGTGACGGACCGTCATAGGCACAACGGTCCGTCGAGGGTCTCGTTTCAAAAGACTTCAACTCTTGGAATTTGGGTACTGGGATCACTTCTCTGATCTTCACGACGTACATGCAGGACGGACCGTCATGGCCATGACGGACCGTCACAAGCCTCGTAATCCCACACTTGTCAGACTTCCCCATCTTCCTTCAGCAGCTTCTCTCTCAAAATCTCCGCAATTGGCTCTGGACAGATTTCCTGCAAAACAAAGAGAAACTTGTATAAAAATTAGCATAAAAAGGGCTTTTGGACACACTAAACTTGAGTTAAAAGTATTAATTATACCGTGAAGCCACGGTATATCAACACCCTCAACTTAAATTCGTTGTTTGTCCTCAAGCGACGCACTATGACTCACTACACAATCTTTGTACAATAGTATTCATGTTTTATCCTTTGCAATCATTTGGCTATCAATCCCGATTAATCTCATCAAATCTATGCATGCTATCACTATTAGGCTTGAATTTTGTGGGATTCGAACATGACACAGACTCACCATGCACTAACACCTATCCTCTTCAATTTCTCACCGAGGTGCTAACAAGTCTGGTATTGCAACTAATGTCCTCACTTTAGAACAAAATCCTCATTTTTCACACAATGATTTCAGTTTGAGTATAAGGATTACATTTCAACACTCGCTCTCAGAACAAAGTCACACTCATTTATACCTATTGCCATAAGCTTGCCCTTATTTTCACTGCCTTAAGTTCGCTATACAACCCTTAGGATCACGATAGGACTTTTTTAGCTTGTAACATAGGCTCAGGGTCAGGTAGGGTACATTTTTAGGTAACTCTAGTGACTTTTTGCCCTCCTTGACATATCAGCTAAAACCTTCCCTTTTTATCATCTTATCTCGCCCAGTCTCTCATATTCTTTCCCTTTGCTCAATTTCTCTTCTTTCTTCATTTGTGTGTACTGACTCTCTTTTTCTTTTTTTTAACTACTTTTGAGTCACTTTACTTTTGTTCTTTCTCTCTCTTTGTTCTTTCAACCTCACTTTCCAGAGCATTCCTCGTAATAGCCACCCTCAACTCATGGCTTTGCCATGAGTCAAGGTACACAATACCCAAAGTTGGGTCAGGGCCAGAACGAAGGTTGTTTACTGCATTAGCCACCCTCAACTTATGCTTTTGGCATAAGCTGAGGTGCACATGTCCTAGGAGGGACCAGGGCCAACACGTTGTTCCCAGAAAAGATCAGTTGGGGTGAAAAAGAAAGGTCTAATTAAGCTCAAATTATTTGGATCAAAGAAGGATAACTTTCATTTGGTTTCTTTTATTTGGGTTAGAAATGGGCTTTCTTGAATAAGGGCCTATGATCCTTTCCTAATTGTTTGTTACAGCTTCCTTTTAGCAGGACTAACCAGGCAAGTTCTAGCTCAGTATCAATAGTGGACTATTCAAATTTCCTCACTCTCACTTAACATGTCATCACTATACCAGATCATTAGACACCTAGTTTGAATTAAAGACTTAGGGTAATGCAATGGTGTAACTCTATTTCATGCTTAGAGCCACACAATTGTCAGTTACTATGCCTAGTCATGCATTATTTTCAGTTTATCAGGATATCATTTTAGCCATCATGCTCTAGAATTAAACTATGTACAAAAGATATAAACATGCCGGTTCAACAAAAAAATAATCAGTCTTTTGGGGAAAAAGAACTCAGGCAAGAAAACCCCAAAAGAGGATAGTGAGTTGGGCTACTCAGACTTCACCCTAACACTCACTTTCCATTTACCCCACCCCCAACAAAAAAACATGCAATTGTCCCCAATGCATAAAAAAAAATAAAGATTAGAGGGGTAGGTGAAGCAAACCTGTGGCGCATAGCGCCGTCGATCAACAAGCTGGTGGGTCCGGTTTCCCAGAACCCACATCCTCTGCAATCTGGACACCCTCAGTGGTGTCCTCAGCAACAACCGCACCCTCAGTAGTGCCTCCTGCTGTCTCTACAGTGCGGGAGCTAGACGCCCCAGCCGCTATCTGCGATGCTCTGATCTGGTGTGCCTCCGCCTCAGCAAGTGAGGCTCTCCTCGCGGCCTCCATCTCTCGGCGCTCCTTCTTCCTTGCTCGCGCCTCATCCCCTGATCGACTCCTTCGCCTCTTAGCACTCTCTCTCGGGGAAGATGGGGGAATGTCTGGAGTAGGAAACAAAGCCGCCAATACAGTATCCTCAGCAGGCTCGACAGACTCCGGAACTCTCGTCTCTAGGATCGTACTGATGTCTGCACGAAGACTGTCTACTGCAGCCTGAAGAGTTGACACATCTACCGGAGGGGCTGGTCGGGCTAACACTCTCAATTCAAAGGCATCTATGCGCTGGTTAACCTCAGCAATCTTCCGCTGCATCTGCCTCTCCATGCGCTCTTCAGACTCAGCTATAGACTTCTGCATCCACGGCTGGATATGATGCAGAAGAGTGGCCATTTGTGCCTCCAGTTTTTGTACTCGAGCAAGTGGGGCCGGTGTCGGTAGAGGGGCTGTGATACTACCCAGGATAGACTCAACCGGGGTAGTGTCTGTGGATGTCTGTGTGGCTGTGCGGGCCTGGGCCACCGTATCCGCAAGATCGTCTGCTAGTGGTGGCATCTCTGGACGGGGCCCTCGACGTGGGGCCAGTTCATTGGCCTTGTCTCTGATGAGGCCTACATCAACTGTACCCGGTGGGGTTCGCAACTGATCTATGTGCCAAATGGGCACACCTGCAGACCTGCAAAGGGCAAAAATCATGCACGGAAAGGGGTAGGTGGTGGTGACTTTGAAGGCCCTCTCGTGCATGACTGCCCGGAGAAGCCATGCATGGTCCACCTCGAAGCCGGCTATCATCGCCGCCATCAGCACTGCTCGATCCCAGGTGACTATGTTATCAGCAGGTGTGGGGGAAAGGCAGTGACGCATGAGCAGCCACAAGAACTTGGCGACGAACGTGAGGTTGGCCTTTTTGATGGCCCCCGTCGGCTCGGTGACCCAATCGGCACCCTCTCCGTCGACTGAGAGGTGCAGGGCCATCCACCTCTTGGTGGTCTCCGTCAGTGCTGACTCTCGTAGGAACTGTACATCCTTCACTATCTGCCAGCGATAGTCAAACTCGGCAGTGATGGGGGTCCGTGTCGCATCTACACTCTTGCTGTATAGGAACCGGCGGATGGCTGGCAGGGAAATGTCGACCTGCACGCCCCGGACTCGAACCTGCTCCAATGGGGCCTGTTTAGCGGGAGCAGCCCGCCTGTAGATCTGGGATCGGAGAGTCGCTACATAGGACGCGTAGAACTCTCTGACCATCTCCTCGTTGTATCATCCCAATGGACGTGCTGTCCACTCCAAGCGATGCCTGGTGAAGAGGTTCTGAATATCTTGCATCGTGGGAAGGCTCCCTGTGAGTACCCGCCGCTCCAAGGTGAGTGTGCGAGTCATTACTCCTTTGTCGTTCAAGAACTTTGCGTCGGAGTAAACTTGAAACTGGCCGTCAACACACCACCGGTTTGGCTGGTCAGCGGCTGGAGTGGGGATCTGAACTGGTGCTCCGGATGTGGAGTCTGAACTGTCAGCCTCATCAGACGAGGCCGACGCTGCAGCTGTGGCGGGTACGGGAACCTCAGCAGATCCTGAAGCTTCCTCGGACCAGGATACTCCTAAGGAGCCAGACGCTCCTTCCTCGTTGGTGGCTGACCCAGAGGGTGTGCCGGTCAGTGTGCGCTCCTCATCAGACTGGGAGGCAGTGACTACGCCGGGCGCCACCTTCTTGGGTGTGGCTCTGGTGGCACGTGTAGCACGGGAAGGGGCGGAGGTGCCTGGGAGCACATATTCAGGGTCCCTCTCATCATCAGACCCGATGATCAATCGTGCAGACGGGGCAACAGACTTGGATCGCCCGCGTGCGTAGGCTCGGTCTTGCTTGGGTGCCATAGTCGATAGTACCTGCAAAGGGTCACTATTAGTACGAGAAATGTTAAACAAGACAGGCAAACTCATCTGACATAAAAATTTGAAAATAGTGTGTTAATTATATTGAAACTGTATCACACAACGGGACCGATGACGGTCCGTCGTGACTATGACGGACCGTCATGAGGTCCGTCGTGTTATACTTGGTATATGTATGTATAAGGAACCCTGAAGGAGGGATCTCTGACCATCATGACGGTCAAGCAGGACGGACCGTCGTGCTTACGATGGTCCGTCGTAAGAGTCCGTCGTAGGACACTTAAACAATTTTGAGAGACCCATAGAAACAGGGTCTCTGACAACCATGACGGTCGCGCAGGACGGACCGTCGTGGGTAAGACGGTCCGTCACAAAAGTTCGTCGTAAGACACTTAAAAAAATTTTGAGACCCTGAGAAACAGGGTCTCTGATAACCATGATGGTCGCGCAGGACGGACCGTCGTGGGTAAGACGGTCCGTCACAGGAGTCCGTCGTAAGACACTTGAAAAATTTTGAGACCCTGAGAAACAGGGTCTCTGACAACCATGACGGTCGCGCAGGACGGACCGTCGTGGGTAAGACGGTCCGTCACAAGCGACGTTTAGCAGGGGTGCTAGGGCTTGTGCGACGGACCCTATGACGGTCCGTCGTGAGGGCGACGGGTCGTCATCGGGGTCTCGTTCTGAGTAGCAGTCTTAGACTTGGGGGTGCCCTACGCATCCCCGATGATCCCACATGGTTGTGTAGTTATGTGGGCCTATATGTGGCTATATCCACGACCTAAGAAACTACCAAAGCAAAATTACCTATGGTTTGGGTTATCAACATGGCACATATGAACATTTTGAACCTAGGTTTAGGCATAAGCAGATAAAGGAGACAATATACGACTAAAAACTAAGCTAATACTAACTACAAAACCAAAATGCAAGATAAATATCGATAAATGTAGAGACACATACCTTGGAAATGGAGAAGAAGACAAATGGAGAATGATCCTGGCAAGGGCAACACCGACAGTAGATGATAATGATAAGGCTGAGGTGATTTGTGGGAGCAATGAGCAGTGAGGGGAAGTGTGGAAGTTGAAAAGAGAGGGGAGGTGAGGGGAATAATGAAGTAATGTGGTGGAATATGGAGGGGGGAAATATAAACGGTCAAATTTGGAAAAGGGTCCAGCCGGGTCGGGTCGGGTAGATTTCATTAATTGCGCGACGGTTCCACGATGACGGTCCGTCACATGTGTGACGGCCCGTCGTATGTTCCGTCGTATGTGCCCTAATTTCAAAATGACAGTACTACATACCTGGTGTGACGGATGCCTACGACGGTCCGTTTCGAGTGAAACGGTCCGTCGTTGTATCCGTCAGTGGCTACTGCGAAGTAGTGTTCTGCAGAATTTCCTGGTGATGTGCCTACAAATTTAAAACCCATTAATAGAAAGAAATAAAAAAAATGCTACCATTATTAAAAAGACGATAAGTGTTGGGTTGCCTCCCAACAAGCGCCTGATTTAATGTCGCGGCACGACTGGGGACACTTGATTACTCAGACTTCATCAAGATGGTACGCCTCGATCACTTCATTCGCTGTTTCAGCATGCCCGAGATAGATTTTTATGCGCTGTCCATTCACCTTGAACCGCACGCCCTCCTTGGTTTCCAACTCAACTGCTCCATGAGGGAATAGTTGGGTAACCGTGTAAGGACCAGTCCATTTGGACTTGAGTTTGCCTGGAAACAAGCGCAATCTGGAATTGAATAAAAGCACCAAATCCCCAACCATAAACTCTCGTTTTTCAATTTTGTTGTCATGGTACTTCTTCATCTTTTCTTTGTATAGGGCTGAACTCTCATAGGCTTTCAGGCGAAATTCATCAAGTTCATTCAACTCATTTAACCGGTGCTCTGCAGCTTCGCTCCAATCCATTTTTAACTTCTTCATAGCCCACATGGCTTTATGCTCTAACTCAACCGGTAGATGACAAGCTTTCCCATATACAAGTTGGTATGGAGACATACCAATGGGAGTCTTATATGCTGTCCGGTAGGCCCAAAGAGCATCATCAAGCCTCCTTGACCAATCCTTTCTACTAGCATTCACTGTTTTGGACAATATCTGCTTGATCTCTCGATTCGACACTTCAACTTGCCCACTAGTTTGAGGGTGGTAAGGAGTGGCCACATTATGGCGAACCCCATATTTCTCCAATAACCCTTTGAATAATCTGTTGCAGAAGTGGGAGCCCCCATCACTAATAATAGCCCTTGGGGTGCCAAAACGAGAGAATATATTCTTTTTCAAAAATGCAGTGACACTCTTCCCTTCATTGTTTGCGAGTGCTATGGCTTCGACCCATTTAGATACATAATCAACTGCTACTAGAATGTACTTCATCCCATGAGAACTCACGAAAGGGCCCATAAAGTCAATACCCCACACATCAAATAACTCAATCACAAGAATGGGGTTTAGAGGGAGCTCTTGCTTTCTTGAAATACCACCATCACGTTGACATTTGTCACATGCTTTAGCAAACCCATGAGCATCTTGATGAAGAGTTGGCCAATAGTAACCACATTGCAATATTTTGTGAGCGGTTCGGATACCACTGTGATGTCCGCCAACAGGTGAAGAATGGCATGCCTCCAACACACTCAACATTTCACATTCTGGTATACAACGCCGAATAAGCCCGTCGGCACAACTCCTATACAAGTATGGTTCATCCCAAAAGAACTTCTTCACATCGTACATGAACTTTTTTCTTTGATGAAAGGACAAGTCTGATGGAACAATATCACTAGCCAGATAGTTCGCAAAATCTGCGAACCATGGAATCAAGTCTTGTGAAGCAGCCAATACATGTTCATCGGGGAAAGTATCATCAATGTCAGTCTTATCCCCTAACTCTCTCATAGCTTCATCCTCTAGACGAGACAAATGATCAGCAACTTGATTTTCAGTCCCTTTTCTATCCAGCACTTCAAAATCAAATTCTTGCAGCAGTAATACCCAGCGAATCAACCTTGGTTTCGCATCCTTTTTCGCCATCAAATATCTCAATGCTGAATGGTCAGTATGAACTATAACTCTAGTACCTAGCAAATAGGAGCGAAATTTCTCAAAAGCAAACACTACTGCAAGGAGTTCTTGCTCAGTCACTGTGTAGTTCTTCTGAGCTTCATTTAGGGCTTTACTAGCATAGTAAATGGGGTGAAGGATTTTGTTTTTCCTCTGTCCCAGTACTACACCAAGAGCTACCCCACTAGCATCGCACATTACCTCAAATGGACTGCTCCAATCCGGGGAAATAATGATAGGCGCAGACACCAATTTTTCTTTTAGTTCACCGAATGCCTTAAGACAAGATTCATCAAAACAAAATTTACAATCTTTCTCCAGCAGTTTGCACAATGGGTGTGCAATCTTTGAAAAGTCTTTGATGAATCTTCGGTAAAAACCTGCATGCCCAAGAAAGCTTCTCACACCTTTCACAGAGATTGGTGGGGGCAGTCTCTCTATTACCTCAACTTTAGCTCGATCAACCTCTATGCCCTTTTCTGAAATGCGATGACCCAACACAATACCCTCTTTTACCATGAAATGACACTTTTCCCAGTTTAGTACCAAATTGCAGTCTTCACATCTCTTAAGAACCTCAGATAAATTGTTTAAGCACCGCTCGAATGAATCACCAACCACAGAAAAATCATCCATAAAAACCTCTATAGTATCCTCCACCATGTCAGAAAATATTGACATCATACATCTCTGAAAGGTTGCGGGTGCATTGCACAACCCAAATGGCATTCTTCTGAACGCAAAAGTCCCATATGGACAAGTGAAAGTGGTTTTCTCTTGATCTTCTGGTGCAATAGAAATCTGATTATACCCCGAATACCCATCAAGAAAACAATACCACCCTTTTCCGGCAAGTCTATCCAACATCTGATCCATGAAGGGCATGGGAAAATGGTCTTTTTCAGTCCATGAGTTCAGTTTACGATAATCCATACACACCCTCCATCCAGTAACTGGTCTCATTGGAACAAGTTCATTCTTTTCGTTGGGGACCACAGTCATTCCCCCTTTCTTAGGTACACACTGAACCGGGCATACCCAACTACTATCGGCGATTGGATAGATTACTCCCGCATCCAACCACTTGATAATTTCCTTCTTCACAACCTCTTGCATAGGAGGATTCAAGCGTCTCTGGTGCTCAATACTCGGCTTATGATCAGGCATGAGTTGGATTTTATGAGAGCAAATACCAGGAGGGATCCCAATAATGTCCGCAATGGTCCACCCAATGGCTCTTTTGAACCTTTTTAGTACCTTCACCAAACTCTGAACCTGTTGTTCATCCAAGTCTGATGCAATGATTACCGGTAAAGTGTCACCATTTCCTAAGAATTCATACCTAAGATGAGATGGGAGAGCTTTTAATTCAACTTTTGGAGCTTCCTCTATAGATGGTTTCGCGGGTGGGGACTCGCGATTCTTCATATCGAGCTCAAATTTCTTCGGTTTAAACCGAACATCACCTCGGTCAAGAGCCGCGACTAATGACTCATACTCTTCAATGCAATCGCTATCAAAGTTCATTATCACTCCCGCTAATGCTTCGACACCTAGACGTTCTTCTATTTGTGTCTCAAATGTCTCACCCGTGTTGTAGGATATAGCAGATGCCGATTGGAGCTCACCACTCTGCCTCATGGACCTACACACATTAAAGGTCACTTCCTCATTGTTCAATCGAAATTTCATTTGCCCCTTTTCCATGTCTACTAAGGCTCTTCCCGTAGCAAGGAATGGCCTCCCAAGAATAATGGGCACTTCAAAATCAACCTCGCAATCAAGGATAACAAAATCTGCTGGAAATATGAATGACTCCACTTTTACTAGCACATCGTGGAGTATCCCTATAGGTCGTTTTACTGTTCGATCAGCCATCAGTAGCCGCATCGCAGTGGGTTTTGGGTCACCCAAACCCAACTTCTTGTAAATCGAGAGGGGCATGAGATTTATGCTTGCCCCCAAATCACATAATGCTTTCGCAAAATGTAATAGCCCAATTGTACAAGGAATAGTAAACGCACCCGGATCTTCTTTCTTTTGGACCAGAGATCTTGTAGCAATAGCACTACAATGCTGCATTCTATCATCATCCTCAAAAGTGACCGATCTTTTCTTTGTAACCAGATCTTTCATAAATTTGGCGTAACCGGGCATTTGTTCTAAAGCTTCTACCAAAGGGACATTGATAGAAAGTTGCTTCAACATTGTTATAAAACGCCGGTATTTACCATCCTCGGTCTTTTTCACTAATCTCTGAGGAAATGGGGGTGGTGGCCTAGGCATAGGAGTTACCTTTTTAGGCACTTCAGCATCTTTTGCAGTGTTATCTCCTAATTCAGCATCAACTTCTACCACTTTATCAGATTCTGTTGTCACCTTATTCTCATCAGATGGCATAGGTGGATCAATGGTTTGCTTACCCCCGCGAGTAGTAATTGCCATACAATGTCCATCATTTTTCGGATTTTGGACAGTGTTGCTAGGAAGAGTGCCCGGTTGCCGTGTGTTCACAGTTGCAGATAATTGGGCCAATTGTAACTCAAGTTGCTTAATTGATATTGCATGGGTATCAACTTTTTGCCCAATACCCGCTAAATCATTTCTCAACTCTTTATTGTGCTCATCACTAGCATCGAACCTCCTCATCATTTTATGCAACATATCCTCAACTCGTGACATACTACCTCCACCATCCCTAGGAGTAACTTCCCGATTTTGAGGAGGAACATAGGGTCCATTCCTGTCGTTTCTATTACCATAGTTACCCCTGTTGAAGTTGTTGTCGCGATTGAAGTTTCCATCTCTGACATAATGACCCTCACGATTGTAATTACCATAGTTCCGACCTTGGTTCCCTTGACCTTGGCGCCAATTATCCTGATTTAAGCCTTGGGCGCTTGGTCGGAAACCCCCCATCTGTTTATTTACTGCATAGGAATCCTCCTCATAATAACACTCATCAATTGGAGGTGGTGGTTTAGCCAAGTAGTTAACTGCATTAACCTTTTCTGCACCCCAGTGACATGTTTTAGTACCAACCCAAGCTCAGTTCTCATTTGAGCCATTTCTTCACGAATATCATCTGTGGATGGGTTGTGAGTGGACTGCACTGCAAAGGTGTTTCTCCCTGTATCAGACTTTCTAGTACTCCAAGCTTTGTTATTTCGGGAGATTTTTTCCAATTTTTTAGCGATCTGTGCATAAGGACATTCTCCATACGATCCACCTGCTATAGTGTCCAATACCGCTTTGTTGTTATCATCTTGGCCCCTATAGAAATATTCTTTCAGCGACTCATCATCTATACGGTGATTTGGAACACTTCTCAAGAATGAGGTGAATCTATCCCAAGAACTACTAACTGACTCTCCTGGTAGTGCCACAAAGTTATTCACCCTGTCTTTGTGGTTTAGTTTCTTGGAGACCGGATAGTAGCGTGCTAAGAAGACATCCCTCAGTTGATTCCAAGTAAAGATGGAGTTGTATGGGAGCTCAGTGAACCACATAGCAGCCTCTCCCGTCAGTGAGAGAGGAAACACTCTGAGCCCTATCACATCTAGATCCAAGTCAGGCCTCCCCACAAAACTTTTGCACACTGCCCTTACCTTAGCTATATGGGCATGTGGATCCTCAGAAGGTAGCCCTGAAAACAAATCTATGGCAGTGAGCATTTGCATCAGACTACTAGTTACAACAAAAGTGTGGCCTGTGGGTAGAGGAGGCAAAACCAGTGGCCCATCCGAATCTGCTATGTTATCATAGCCTCTGTAGTATGCTTGGGGCCGTGGAGCGGGATTTTGTCCCCTCTGTTGATGTTCACCCGGAGGTTCGGGTAACATCTGACCATGAACATCAACCGGAGCTGGGATGTTCTGGTTTGGATCATCATCATTGATTCCCAAATTACGATTCATGTTTCACAGTGTACGCTCTAACTCGTGATCGTAGGGAAACAATGGTTCTCTTCCTCTCCGTGTATTTGGCATACAAGGAGGATAGTTCTGAAAAGAATCAAAAACAAT
The DNA here is from genome assembly GCA_027704765.1 of Solanum habrochaites. Lineage (NCBI taxonomy): Eukaryota > Viridiplantae > Streptophyta > Magnoliopsida > Solanales > Solanaceae > Solanum > Solanum habrochaites. The sequence goes on from JAKWJA010002498.1 coordinate 52,378,651, forward strand.
AAAACAAAGTAAAATCAAGAAAATATCAACTAAATTATAGTAATAAGTTAAAATTAATCTAAAAGCTAATTTCCCCGGCAGCGGCGCCAAAATTTGATACGCTCAAATTTACTTCTCAACTGAGAAGTAAAGCGGTCGCGTCAAGTAAATAACCCAACTAGTGAGGTTGGGATCGTTCCCACGAGGAAAATAGTCTAGACTTAACTTTAACTGGTTATTACTATTGTTCGGTTGACAAATTCCTTAGAAAGTAAAAACATAAAACTGTAAAAAGGGGGGTTTGTATCTCCTAATAAGTAAAAAGAACTAAAAAGAACTAACGAAATTGAAAGAGACACTTAACAGCTTTTAACGTTGGGTTTTAATCAATAAATCAAAGTAATTAGGGTTTACGTGTTCCCCACAGGTTCATAACTTGATAATTCTAACTATAACAATTCTTTCCTAGTATCTTGCATGCAAAGTGATAAGTTATGTATTTCTAAATCCTTGGTCCGGCATCTAGAAAATCTCACTCCGCACCTTGGTCCGGCTACGAGTGTTGCTTTCCTAACCCTTATCGTTACCCCATATTAAGCATCGTATTCGATATTTGACTAAGTTACTACCTCGTACCAATCAATACTAGCCTATTAGATAGTATACACTAAATCTATGTTAATAATTCTTTTCCTATTATCTACCTCCTTGGTCCGGCAAGTAGCATTAAGGCGAGTTCTAACGTTGATCATCCGTTAAAAGACTTCTAAGCGAAAGAATTATTAATACATGCAAGACACTATTCTAGAATTGTTATTTTAGCTAGGGTTTATCTCATTATTTGCCTATGGTTCCCACAACCCTAGTTATGGAGTTTAGTTACTCATCGCCATAAACACAATATTCAAATATATTAAATAAGAATTCATGTACTTACTTCAATGAGAAAGAGTAAAGTCCAAAAGATTGCTTGATTAATCACCAAAAAGTACTTGTAATAATATCCAAAGGATCAAACACTAATCAATAATTTCTAATAATAATATGAGTTCTAATATTGTAGAGTCTAATTATCAGGTGTCTAACCTCAAAAACGAGGTTTTTCGAACTATTTATAAAAAATACAAAAACCTAATTAAACAAGAATTCTAATTACTGGAAATCTGCCAAAACGCGGCTGGGTCGACGGACCACGCGACGGACCGTCGTGGTCATGACGGACCGTCGTGGACTCCGTCGTCCCATACTTGTGCATTTTCCTCTGCTGCTCTCTTCATTCCCCTCAACGGTAAGTGTGACGGACCGTCATAGGCACAACGGTCCGTCGAGGGTCTCGTTTCAAAAGACTTCAACTCTTGGAATTTGGGTACTGGGATCACTTCTCTGATATTCACGACGTACATGCAGGACGGACCGTCATGGCCATGACGGACCGTCACAAGCCTCGTAATCCCACACTTGTCAGACTTCCCCATCTTCCTTCAGCAGCTTCTCTCTCAAAATCTCCGCAATTGGCTCTTGACAGATTTCCTGCAAAACAAAGAGTAACTTGTATAAAAATTAGCATAAAAAGGGCTTTTGGACACACTAAACTTGAGTTAAAAGTATTAATTATACCGTGAAGCCACGGTATATCAACTACTCCCAAAAATAAATTGACTCTTATGTTTAAAAACATACAGATTAGTGCTCAAAAATAAGCTTTTTAAAAGCTCTCTAGGAAATCATAGTTTCCTCTTTTTTTATATTAAAGCTAGCCATAGGCTCTGTGGAAGTCTAGCTTCTTTTCCTTCTCGAAGTTTGAAAACATGTTTCAATCCTTAGCGACTACTTAATTCCCTTGTAACTCTTGAGAATTTAACTCAATTTGATACTCTTTGCTTACTTGAAGCTTTAACTCTTAGGAAACACTTAGTTCCCTTATACCTTTTGATAAATGAGATCAACTCTTTATTATTTCTTGACAAGAACTCTACGTCCTTAAAACAAACTGAAAACTTTTGTGAATGACATTAGAAAACTTGGTAACTTGAACTTTTCCTGCTCAACAGTCCAACTTCGAAAAGTCATATCTCCCTCATAGTACCTCCAGAATTCGCAAACTTGGTGTCTTTGGAAATATATTTCGACGAGATTCCCATCCATATAAAAAATTAACTCAAATTGCTCTTGAGTTTTGAATTATGGCCATTTGAAAATGACCAAAACTCACTTTTGTAATCTGGAAATTTTCCAGATTTCATACTTATTTACGAATTTGATTCTTCTTGTTTATCATAGCTTAACCTCAGTTTATCTAGAATATGAGATGTGAAATTAATAGTATGATTCTCTTTCTTGTCCCTCTAAAATGATCCTTCTAATTTCATACCTATTTAACTAGAGGAAACTTGAACTTTTTTATTTAAGAGGCTTATCATTGGCTATATATGATCCCTTTTGCAAACTCTTAAGGGTAATGAATAATGTTTACATCAGTCTACTCAACATTGATAACTCAAATATAGTATCGACATACACATGAAAAGATATTAAATTAATTAGAATCTTATTTAGCTACATAAAATCTTGGTGATACCTCTTAATACCGTTGTTAGTCTAATAACTAACCCACACTTCATTATTATCATATAAGATTCATAATACCACACTTGTACCACTCATATTTATTGCAAGGTAACACCTTAATTCCTTACTTAAGTTATGTCCAACCTACTTGACCATATCTCAAAACTAACATCTTCACCCTCATATTACTATATTTTTTTTCATGAGACTCATCTCAATTAAAGCTTAGTGTCTAGTAATAAACACGGCTATCATTATAATGACTCACATATTATAATAACTTACAATTGCTAGGTGAAATTAAGGGAAAACCTCATGATATGTAGACAATATTTATCTCTTAGTCTACCTAGTTATATATTTTCAGCACATTCCTTTTCAAAACCTGAGTACAATTTACCCATTCATTATACCATCATTACCTAATTAATTCTATTCATAAGTCTCTCCCTTCGAAGTCATAAGTCTGGCTTAGATGTATCACCTCATGACTACTTTGTCCTTCCATTAAACATTTATACTTGATTTTCACTAACGCAATGACACATCAGCATAAACTCATTTCGAGTTAAAGTATACTCTAACTCGTCCTAAATAGTAACATTCGTTTAACTTCTATCATAAAATCATATAAATTATTTTTCCAAAGTGTACACATAAAGGAAAAATTCTACATTAATGAATTACTAGGCATGTGACAACAACTAGACACTTTACTCAATAACTATCTCCATTTCTTAGGTTACTATACTTTTAAATATATACTTCTAACTTTGGACACTTCCACTATTACTAGTTCATAATATCGCAAATCAGATTATCTTTCGGGCAAAAACACTAACCAAGCACTCTTAAAAAAAACTGCCCTCTTAAAGGGATTCACCTGAAAAAAAAAGATTAAAGAAGAGAATTTGAGTGCATATCTTTGGTTTTAGCTCGAACGCATGATTTATATGAATAAGAACACATTTTTTCAAATCAATACACATATGCATGCTGATGGGCTTCTCTAAACCTAGTTTAGTCTCTTTGACTGTCTAAAGACTTCATCTAAGAATAACTAATCGATAAAGATTTGGGCTTTAATATTCCAACCAAGTAGAGTATGAAGGGTAGTCTAATGGATTTTAGAAATGCATGATTTTCAATAACATTCTTATGACACAATACAAAAGCGCAATCTGGAGTACGAAACAATGAGAAGCATCTCCTAAATGTGTTGTAGCCTCCTTATAATAAGTGTAGTTCATAACATATCCATAAGCTAAACTTTAATAGAGTAAACCACTTCATAGACACCCTTACACAATTTCAACTCTTTAATCTAATAACAAGTTTGTCATACTCCGAGCCTATACCTAGGACATGGCCGACACTTAATCATCACTTGTCCCAAGCAAACTCTTGGCATGATGATTACATAGAGGAAAACTATACATACATGCGGAAGCCTTATAAAGTAGACAATATCACTAGTGGGTTGGGATGTTACAAAATGGTACCAAAATCACTCCTCTATTAGTGTTGTCAATGTGCACGAAAGTTCAATTAAGTTTAGGAAAATCTCGATAAGATATGTTCAATCTAAGTGTTGAGTCTAGGAAAATCTCATACGGTGGGGTAAACCTCAACGAGAAAGCTGAGTGTATAGAGAGGGTTTAACCGACAACCCAGGTTAATATTAGAATTCTCACATCAACAAAACATCGAAGAGATGTTGAGTATATATGTAAATAAACAATACCAACTAGTGATGCACTTTAAGTCGTGTCGGCGTAGGCCCAAAACGGACAATATCACTAGCAGGTTGAGTCGTTACATTTGATCATGTAATTATTTGGTCAGCAGGTAATTAGGAGTAATTAGCATGGAGTAACAACACTCTCCAATTCTCACTGAGAGACTACGAAATGTTGTTAATTACATGATGTAACAACACGCTGATGACTTTTTTATTAATTTTTTTATTATTTGGTTTAATTTAATCTTAAATTCTACTCCCTCTATTCCAATTTATGTGACACACTTTGCTTTATGATAATCAACAAATTTAAGTTTGACCAAGAATTTGTTCTTGAAATCTTCATATATTTTAAAATGAAATATATATTTGATAACTACATAAAAAGTACTTAAATTACAATAATTTATAATTAAAAAAATTTAAAAGATCTATGAAAAAATTATGGCCAAAGATAGATTTGTTTGAATATTGAAATTTGAAATTTGTCACATACATTGGGAGACACAGAGTATTATTTTAAACCAGTATACGTACCCGCATGTTGTGCAACTAGTTGATAAATGTAATCATAAATATTGATTTATTGATAATTTTAAGATTTAACTAGTAATAAAGATAATATTGTTGAGAGAATGATTATTTGAAAATTTGTATTTTATAATAATATTTATGTAAATGAATAAATATATATGCTTAGTTAATTGTCTAAATTTGACAATAAAAGATAAATTTTATTTCTAGTATCATTGCTCTTTAAGAGATAGAGACAAAATTAATAAGTTCTTTTATTATCAACAGATAATGACTTTTTCATTTATTCTATACTTTTGTTTATAAAAAAATAAATAAAATTCAAGTTATCAATAATGTAAAACATAAATTGTAATTATGTAAATGCAATTATGCCTTACATAATCACCGTATTAGTAAAGAACATTTGAAAGGTACATATTATGAAAAATAATTATTATACATAGTGATAAATCATTTTACTATACTAAAAAGATTCTCTAAGCTTAATCGATACATTATACATGTAATATAGATATAATAAATTAAACTTCCACAGTTCAAGAGAAAAAAACTTAACAAAATAAGTTATATTAAAGCAACGTATTAGAAGTCCAACAATTTTTATTTGTTTTAAACTTCTATTACAATATATTACAATATATGTCACTTTAAAGATAAATAAATCAGTTTTAACCCATATGGGAGATAAATTGATCTTGTAATTGTTATATTGATATAGTTTCTAATTTTCTATAAAATAGAGTTCATAGAAAGTGTGATTTAATTTTTTAATGGACGTTTAATTTTTAGTTTGTAATGTTTTTATTTTTCATTTGTTAATTTTTTTTGTATTTTCAATTAATAAATTAAAATACTTTGAATTACAAAATTTTTAAAAGAAAAAAAATAAGTATCTATTTTTGGATTTTTTGTTTAGAAATAAAAATATTTTAAATTCTGAAATTTTTTAAAGGAAAAAGAAGAATTCGAATGAAAATAATGAGTGTGAAAAATTTCACAAAATTAGGATTGTTTTATTTTTTAAATTTAAATATTACTTTCAATTATTCTTTGGAATTTGTTTTTGTTTTGGCTAAAATCCCTAGCTCTCTCAGAGGGAGAACTAACTTCCCTAGCTCTCTCAGAGGAGCGAGGCTACAACCCTTAAAATTTAGAGAACTTTCTATGGCGCTCAGATTGGAACGATGCATCACATGCCAAAGATGAGAAAAACTTTTGTGGCTCTCTGGCAGGCGATGCCCCAGCTACAAAATTCCGACCTTGCACCTTTATTTTTCATCTATAAACCCTCTAAACATCCATGGTTCTTTTCCCAAACACTTAGGACATTAGTACCCTCAATACCCAATATATTTAACTCAAAAAACAACATGAAATTATGAATCAAATCAACACTAGGCATTCAACAACTCAACCAACAAGAATTCAAAAATATTCTTCAAGAACTTCACATACTAACATGTAAACAACTCACCAATCACTGAACTGAAACAAATTTGGTGTGTGGATTAATTAACCTAACACTAATGATCTCAGATACCTTTATAGGGATCACCCCTGAGGAATTTCACTGTCAAATCTTCGACGTTTCTAGCTAATTCTTAATTTTTGTCCCTTTCTTTATTCGTTTAACTCTTCTCCACGTCTTAAACTCAATTAATTTAGTTTTATTTACCCAATAATTCCCTAAAAACAAATCACGAAATTATTTAGAGCAAATAAGATTGTTTATTCTTTGTTCTTGTAATTATTCATAAATGTTTTTATGTGTTTAAAGAAGAAGCAAATTAGATTGTTTAGTCTTTGTTCTTGTTATAGGCACACTCGATATACCTTCCTCCATAAAAATGTATATTTTTTTTCAATGGAGGGGGGAGGTGAGTTAATAATCTTATGTTAATATTTGTCTAGCTCCAATTTGATTCGATGTTCTTGAAAAGCCATAGTTCCTGAAACAACATTTTAAAAAATATCTCTTCAACAATTTGAGATCTCAAGAAGAGCTCAAACGTAGTCATCGTACATCAGGCAAAAAATCATTAAATGAATGTCAACAAAAGAGTAGCAATAGAAAATATGGAACAATGCCCCGTCTTAAAAATTATATTCCTAATAAAATCAAAAGAGAACTAGTGTTTCCATTTTTAACTCCCAATACCAGCAACAGTTTTGCCACACGGGCGAGTTCAATTCAAAAGAAACTCTATCCTCGACAATTGTCAGGTTCAACCCCACTACCCCAACATTGAGAATTCATTAAATAACCAAGTTTTGTTAATGAAAAATAATGTTGGTGTTGTGCTTCAACAACATCAGTATAGTCCATTATTTCTAATTTTTTTTTAGTGGTGTCCTTCAACAACATCAGTATAGACCATTATCGGAAACATTACTCATACGCCTGACTCGATATTTAACACTTTGAATCATCATACTCAAAGTTAGTACAACTTTGAACTCCATGTAGGTCATAAAACAACACATTCAGATAGAAAAAAAATGTTTGATATAGGTATTGGAAATTTGACGATTAATGACTACAATTTGAATGAGAATGCAGGAAATACAGACACGTATTTAGGTAGTACATCGTTGTCTTATATTTAGGCTGAAAATGCGACTAGTGATGCATTTGGAACACTAAATGCTAATTTTCAGTAATATATTGCTAAACTAAATATGTCTTATCCAAGCAATATAATCGCGACAAATAAGAGCGGGATAGAAGGAAGTGATTCAAACGTTTCCAATAATGGTATATGTTGATGTTGTTAAAGCACACAATCAATAATATTTTTTTATAGAAAGAATGGGTTATTTAATGAATTCTCAATGTTGGGGTACTGGGTTGAACCCTAAATTGTGGAGGATTTCAGGTTGAACTCTCTCCTCTAGAAATATAGTTGCTAGTGTTAGGAGTTGAATATGGAAACTCTGGTCCACTTTAAATTTTATTATAAATATTATTTTGACAACGGGGCATTAATGCTTGTGTAGGTTCCAATGAAAATCATCTTCGGTTGAACAAAAGAACTATCTTTTGAGGCTTAGGATTTTGGTCTAGTGGTAAGAGTATAGCATGTGATATCAGGGTTAGGAACACTTCATATACATAGATAAAAGCTTGGTATTTATGTAGAAAATGGTAAAGTGGCGGGCTAATTATCCGTCAAGTTTCAAACTGTGTGGCAATAACCCTCGAGATTTCTTGATTTTCAAAATAAGAAAAAGAAAAAGATTAGCACTTCTTCTGATATCTTCTGGCACAAAGTTATTTATAGAGTTATTAATCTTGATTGGTCAATGTACAGTCTAATTTGTTTCAAATATTATTAACCGCTAGATTATTAATAACATTGACATGAATGAGTATGCTATTTGTTATCATAGTGTAATATCTTTGTCTACGGAAAGAAGATGTTAACAAGAGAATGCTAAAGATATTCACTGGTCTAGCGTTGTCATTTTTCTTTGGTCATTCTTATTTAATGATGAAAGCCCTTTGGTCATAAATGCTAATTTAGGATTTCAAGTAAGTTGTCTATGAGTGGACAGGTAAATGTCGAAGATACCAAGGAACGGGATTTATAAGTTACTACAACAAGCTAGGGAAACAGACTATGTGTAAATGCATACCTTGACTTGGAATCGGTACAAGAACCTTATTCCTATTTCATGATCATTATTTTCCTTCCCTGTTCTACTTTACTTTGAAAAGCATGGAATGCATACTCATTCATTCAAGGCTTTTTTGTATACAGTAGTATGTAGGAAGCTTTATATTCTTATGTAGTACAAATTGTGAAAAGTACCTGATATTGATTTCATGTTTATAAAAGTACATGCATTATAATGATTTTACCTTATCGTTTTTTAATACAATAACAACCATGTCTCAATTCCAAGCAAGTTGGTGGTCACTATAGTTGCATATCCAGATATTTCTTCAAAAGTCTTCAAATTTTAAAGAAAAAAATAAAAATATTGATGAATGGGTGCAAAAAAATTATTAATCAAACTACACAATGTTTAGCTAAACCATAAAAATAGGGTAATAAACCTACAATTTTATAACGAAAAAGTAAAATGAGAGATCAGCAGTTTGTCCGGTTGTCACGACCCAAAACGAGCCGCGAGTGGCACCCACACTTACCCTACTATGTGAGCGAACCAACCAATCCAATCCCTACATTTCAACCATAATAAACAGAATATAATGCGGAAGACTTAAAACTCATTAAGGAAATCAATTAAATAACTTCTAAAGTTTATCAATTACTATTCCCAAAACCTGAAAGTCATCACCACAAGAACATCTATCCTCAAATTACTACATCTAAGAGTATCTAAGAAACTAAAATAAGTAAAAGAGATGGTCCATGTCTGAACTTCAAGACATCAAGACGCGAAGGAAAGAATCCAGTCTGAACTAGGAACAATAACTCACCCTGAAATCTGATTATGGTGAAGTCTAGCTAGAGTTGCGGTTGAGTAGAACTCAATGGCACGTTTGCTGCACTCCACAAATAACAAGAAAGAAACATACAAGTAGGGGTCAGTACAAAACACAAGTACTGAGTAGGTATCATCGGCCAACTAAAAATAGAAAGCAATATATATCAGATAATAACATTAAATCGACTACCATACTCGACAGATAACAACAACAAGTACCATAACCATTGACAACCACCCAAGCACGATTATGAGGACTCATGCCTCCATACCATACTCATTTGGGAAAATAGGTTCTTTAAATCCTAGTATATTAACATGATTCAAGGTTCTTTCTTTTTACTATCCTGGTGTCGGAACGTGACACCCAATCTACTACTACTATCCTGGTGTCGAAACGTGACACCCGATCCATTACTACTATCCTGGTGTCGGAACGTGACACCCGATCCATTACTACTATCCTGGTGTCAGAACGTGACACCCGATCCACTACTACTATCCTGGTGTCGGAACGTGACACCCTATCCACCCTATCCCATTCATCAAGCTCATGAAAGCAGCAGGGGCATTCGTAAGCCCAAAAGACATTACTAAGAACTCATAATGCCCATACCTGGTTCGAAAAGCAGTCTTGGGCATGTCCGTTGCCCGTATTTTAAATTGATGATAACCAGGCCTCAAATCGATTTTTGAGAAGGTACAAGCACCTTGTAACTGATCAAACAAATCATCGATGCGAGGAAGAGGATACTTGTTATTAAAAGTTACCTTATTCATTTGTTTGTAGTCAATACACATCCGGAAACTTCCATCCTTCTTCTTCACAAACAAAACAGGAGCACCCCAAGGGGATGCACTTGGTCTAATAAAGTCTTTCCCTAACAACTCTTGAAGTTGGGCCTTTAAATCTTTTCACTCAGCGGGAGCCATCCTATAAGGGGGTATGGAAATGGGGCGAGTACCCGGCTCCAGATCAATGCAAAAGTCAATATCTCTATCCGGTGGCATACATGGAAGGTCTGCAGGAAACACATCCAGAAACTCACGGACTATCGAAACCGACTCAATTGAAGGTACTTGGGTAGAATCGTCCCTGAGGTGTGACAAGAAAGCTAAACGCCCTTTACTAACTATTCTCTTAGCACGAAGAAAAGAGATGATATGAACTGGAGTGGAAGTGTAGTCACCCTCCCACACTAACGGATCTGTCCAAGGCTTGGCCAATGTCACAGTTTTGGCATTACAATCTAAGATTGCAAAGTTTGGAGAAAGCCAAGTCATACCCAGAATTACATCAAAATCAACCATTTATAAGTTAACAAGGTCTACATGAGTATTACTCCCCACAAAAGTCACAAGAGAAGACCTATATACCCTTTCAACTATCACAGACTCACCCACCGGAGTAGAAACACGAACAGGCATGTCAAGCAATTCATAATGTAAATTAAGACCAGTAGCAAATGAGGAAGATACATATGAAAATGTGGATCCAGGATCAAATAATACAGAAGCCATGTAATCACAAACCAAAAGATTACTGTGATAACAGCATCAGATGTCTCCGCTTACGACCGCCCAGGGAAAGCGTAACAATGGGCCCTATCACCTGTCTGTCCGTTGCCCCTACCATGTTGTGCTGCAGTCGTTCCGGCTTGCCCGCCACCCCGGTTGGTTTGGTGACCACCATTACCTTGACCACCACATCCTCAAGAATGGCGGCCTCTTCCATGACCACCTCTACCTCCAACTATTGGGGGTCTGTAACTCTGTTTTGGACAATATCTCTTAATATGTCCAATTTCCCCACATCCATAACACTCTCTTGGTTCAAGCATAGGTCTCTGTGAGAATAATGGAGTCTGGGGATAACCTCCAAACTCAGAGAAATGTTGACCGGTCTGTGGTGGACCCCCAGCTACAGCCTATAGTGAAGACTGAATAGGTCGGGATGGATAACCTCCTGAACTCTGCCCTCTGGAGTAAGAACCACTAAACTCACCTCCCTTGCGAAACTTATTAGTTGCTGATGCCATGGTGAAGTCATGTGGCTTCACTCCCTCCACCTCTATCACAAAGTCTACCACTTCCTGAAAGGATTTCGCTGCAGTAGATAGCTGTAAGGCTGGAATCTGCAAATCTGACCTCAATCCCTTCACAAAACGGTGAATCCGCTCTTGTGGACTGAAGCAAAGCTGGGTGGCATACCTAGATAATGCACGAAATATAGCCTCATACGCAGTGACCGACATCCTGCCTTGCTCTAGGCTTAGGAACTCATCTCTCCTCCTATCCCTCAAAGTCCGGGGTATATACTTCTCCATAAACAAGCTAGAGAATGATGCCCAAGTCATAGGTGGTGCTTCTGCTGGTTGACACTCAACATACGATCGCCACCACATTTTGGCGTTCCCCTGAAATTGACATGTCACAAATTCGACGCCAAATCGTTCTACTATGCCCATCATGTGTAGTAGTTCATGACAATCGACCAGAAAATCATAGGCATCCTCAGATTCAGCACCCTTGAAGACTGGAGGTTTAAATTTCAAGAACTTAATGAAAAGTTCATGCTGATCACTTGTCATTATAGGCCCTGTAGTTAATCGAGGAAACGTGCCTATTTCCAATGAGGCATCTATGCGGGGAGCCACAGCAGCTGCATGCTGTACTCCCGGAACCTGAGGTGCTGGTGCAGAAAAAACTGGAGGTGTCTGGCCCTGATCATATAACCCGCTAAGATAAGCAAGAACCTGATTAATCATCTCTAGGGTAGGTTGGGGTGGTAATTCCTCATTCTACACTTGCTCATTCTCCCCTTCCTCACCCTCTCTTACTACTTCCTCAGTCGGTGGAGGAGTCACCGCCCTAGTACTAGATGGGCCAGGTGTTTGTCCTCTTCCTCTAGAGGACGTCCTCCCGCGACCTCTACCACGGCCTCTTGCCACTGCTTCTCTTTGAGATACAGCCCAGTGGCTAGCTGAGCCGCATCTTATCTTGTCGGTGCTAGTGTTGGCGCAGTTGTTGCGCTAGTTCTAACCATCTGCGAAATATAGTGAAGATAGTCATATACCAATTTGTATCACCTAGATACCAAGTGGATCCAAGTAATAGCACGAAAGAAAGAAGGAATGGAATTTTTCCTAAAGTCCTATAGCCTCTCAAAGAAATGTAAAGGCGTCCCCCTACCGTTCCTCAAGACTCTACTAGACTTGTTCTTGTGTGATGAGACCAACGAACCTAATGCTCTGATACCAAGTTTGTCACGACCCAAAATGAGCCGCGAGTGGCACCCACACTTACCCTACTATGTGAGCGAACCAACCAATCCTATCCCAACATTTCAACCATAATAAACAAACTATAATGCGGAAGACTTAAAACTCATTAACGAAATTAATTAAATAACTTCTAAAGTTTATCAATTACTATCCCCAAAACCTGGAAGTCATCACCACAAGAACATCTATCCTCAAATCACTACATCTAAGAGTATCTAAGAAACTAAAATAAGTAAAAGAGATGATCCATGTCCGAACTTCAAGACATCAAGACGCGAAGGAAAGAATCCACTCCGAGCTAGGAACAATAGCTCACCCTGAAATCTGATTATGCTGAAGTCTGGCTAGAGTTGCGGTTGAGTCGAAGTCAATGGCACGTTTGCTGCACTCCACAAATAACAACAAAGAAACATACAAGTAGGGGTCAGTACAAAACACAAGTACTTAGTAGGTATCATCGGCCAACTAAAAATAGAAAGCAATATATATCAGATAATAACATAAAATCGACTACCATACTCGACAAATACCAACAACAAGTACCAAAACCATTGACCACCACCCAAGCACGACTATGAGGACTCATGCCTCCATACCATACTCATTTGGGAAAATAGGTTATTTAAATCTGAGTATATTAACATGATTCAAGGTTCATTCTTTTTACTATCCTGGTGTCGGAACGTGAAACCCGATCCACTACTACTATCCTTGTGTCGGAACGTGACACCCGATCTATTACTACTATCCTGGTGTCGGAACGTGACACCCGATCCATTACTACTATCCTGGTGTCGGAACGTGACACCCGATCCACTACTTCTATCCTGGTGTTGGAACGTGACACCCGATCCACTACTACTATCCTGGTGTTGGAACGTGACACCCGATCCACTAACCTCATTCGTTTAGTTCGTCAAGCCTTCTTTTATACCAAGGCATCATCATTAACAGAGAGGGTTTAGGTTAAGATTCATAGCCTCATCTTTCCAACCCATTACAATTACATAATCACATCATGCAAGCATACAATTAAGCATATAGAAGACTTTACATTACTACCCAATATATAGCCTTCGCTATTAAGAGTTTACTATGAAATAGCATAAACCATAACCTACCTCCACCAAAGAATCGTGATCAAGCAAGCTACTCCCCAAGGTCTTTGTTTTCCTCTTCGTTCTCTCTCTTCTCTCGCTCGTTCGTCCCTCTCCTCTTTCTATTTTTCTTATTCAAACCCTTTTTCTTTTACCCTAATTGTCATATAATTAAGTATAAAAGATGATAAAAATAACCCACTTTTTATTTCAAGGTTATCTCCTTTAACCCCCACGTAATTGAATTATTAACATTAATCCCCTAACTTTATAATTATAAGCATGAATAGTCCAAAACGCCCCTTAAAAACTTTTAACAGAAATCCGACCCAGTCAGGGTTACGCAGCCTGTGACGGTCCGTCCTGCTGAGTCGTCACAGAGTTCAGAAACTCAATTCTGTGGAAAGATTTGTGACGGTCCGTCGTGCCAACGACGGTCCATCCTGCTATTCCGTCGTGACGTTCATAGAGTCGATTCTCAGCACTCAAATTTTCAGAATCTAACTGTTTTGGAACGAGACACCCTCGACGGTCCGTCGCGCCCATGACGGTCCGTTGTGGGATCCGTCGACCCAGACAGTTATTACCAGAAATAAACTCTACTGCTCAAAACGACTAACAGGTCGTTACACCGGTATCTTATGGCACAAAGTTATTTACATAGTTACTGATCATGATTGGTCAATATACAGTATAATCTATTTCATATTTTATCAACCACTAGACTACTAATAATATTGTAAGGAATGAGGATGCTATTTTTTATCACAGTGTAATATCTTTGTCTAAAGATATTCACTGGTCAAGGTTTGTCAATTTTCTTTAGTCATTCTTATTTTATTAATAAATCCCTTTTGTCAGTATTGCTACTTTAGGATTGCAAGGAAGTCATCTATGGGTGGACTGGGAAATGGATAATCGCATGGCTATTGAACTCTCTATGTGTAGTAATTAATATCCCTTCTTAGTTTTCTTTATGAGATGCTTATCATAGCCTCATTCCGCTTCTATAGAATTCTTTATATAATTGTCACCAATATTGACCTATAAAATCGCTTAATTTATCGGTTAATAGTCTGACTTCTCTTTCTTAGCCCAGTATCACATTCCTTCTAAGTTCATATCTACCAAACTAGAGGAAACTTGAACCTTATTTAAGACGTTTATCATTGCCTATATATGATCCCTTCGACCAAACTCTTAAGGGTAATAAATAAATCTTACATTAGTCTACTCCACATTAATTACTCAAATATATTATAAAGATGCACAGAAAAAATCATTAACTTAATTAGATTTTTGTATGAATACATATAGTCTTGGGTACATATTTTAATGCACTTATTAGGCTAATAACAAAGTCAAAATTTATTACTGTAACATCTCTATTCTAGATAAACTAAGGTTAAGCTAAGAAACAAGAAGAATCAAATTTGGAAATAAGTAAGGAAATCTTTAAAATTTCCTGATTTCAGAAGTGAGTTTTGGTCATTTTCATATGGCCATAATTCTTATCTTAGAAAAATTTTAGTGAGTTCATTATATGTAAAGAAAGCTCGTCGGAAGATCAGTCCAACAATGCTATGTTTGAGAATTTTTGTGGTCGTATGAGGGAGATATGACTTTCTGAAGTTAGGTTGTTGAGCAGGAAAAATTCCAAATCCGGATTTGTTAAGGATATTTTGGTATTTTCCTAAGTTAATTATTAAATTCATTTTTAGGGTAATATGTTGGGGTCTAAACTGATCCCATTCAGGTTACACACTTAGAAAATAAGCTAGGGCTTTGAGAGAAAGGAGAAAAGAGGAGAAAGAAGAAGAAGACACAAGAACGCCAAGAATTCGTTTGTGGATTTCATTGACAGTAATCCCTAACAATGTATATGAGATCATTGGGTGTTGGGTTCTTTATCCCACCCTCCAATTTGATTCTTTATTGAAATGTGTAGTTAATAGAAGGAAATCTTGAAGTTCATGATGAAATGTTTTAGTTTCTTGTTAGTTCTATTGTTGTTGATCTCTGTTAGTTGTAATCCACGTTTTTGGACTATTTTTGAGTTTAAACAATTGGTTAATAAGTTATTTAGTGATCCTAAGTGTTTGGGGTGGAATCATCAAGTGTTTGGGATGGTTTACTTTTGAATAACGAAGAAGAAAGTCGAAAAACCCGGTTGAGAGATGGTGGGGTGCGGTGGGTCCAAAACCCCTCTTTGTCCGTCAGAATCTTGCACGCCGCGCATGAGGAAAACCTCTGTCCGTCAAGTTAGGCGCTCCGCGCCTCTAAGAGTCCCAGGAGCCCCTGGAGTTCATGTTCTTTCCCTATCTTTTTGTACTTGTTCTTAAATGATGTACCCTTAATTCCTAATTGATTCCAACACTCTTGAGTACATCTAAATATCACGAAATCATCCATAAAAAAGGAGATCATGATCCTTGAATCCATAATCCTATACAGGGAAAGTTAAGATCAAAGTTAAGGAAGTTAAGAGAGGATTCTACGAGTTCAGAAGCTATTCCAACTAAAATTATTAAGTTCTCTAAAGTCTTTCACAAACATTTTCACTTTGTTTTAAAGGCATAAATTTCAAGTCAAGAAAGAGTAAATATTTGAGTTCATTTATCAAAAGTTATAAACTAATTAAGTATTCCCTACGAGTTAATGTTTCAAGTAAGCAAAGAGTATCAAGTTGAGTTCACTTTTCAAGAGTTATAAGGGAACTAAGTAGTACCTAAGGATTTAAACGAAATGTTTTCAAACTTTTGAGAATGAAGGGAAGCTAGACTTCCATAGAGCCTATGGCTATCTTTAATAGAAGAAAGAGGAAACAATAGTTTCTAAGAGAGCTTTTTAAAAAGCTATGTTTTAAGAACTAATCTCTAACCACAGAATCTGTATGTTTTTTAACATAAGAGCCAGTATATTTGTGGGATTTGTATGGAGCACCGATATGGGGAGAATTAACATAACTCACAGTCCCCATAAAACATGGTAGCCACTATTGGTAGAAAAGGGTCATACTCTTTAGATAATTCCTTTTCACAATTTACCATTGGATTTATTAGGCAGTTCAGGTCTTATAACTTTTATTGGTTATTGGATACGCTGACAGCGTGCGGTAGACCTCTGTATCAACACTATAGCTCTTAAGTAATGGTTTTCGTTTAGAGAATTTCCCTCAGGTAAATTGTAATTTTATACACAACAATATTGTATTTTTAAAAGACATCAATATTGTATTTGTTATTATTGTGTACTTGTATATATATACTCATAGGCTTAATCATATTTTAAGTCATAATTTTGTTATATTGCATTTAGTTTAACTGCTTATATTGAATAAGAGTTAGTAAATCATGAGTAGAATAGAGCCAAGATAAGTATTTATTCTTACTCCCTTTCTAGCCTAACTTTTGTTTCACTTACCAACTCGCATACTAGTATATTCAATGTACTGATGTTAGTTGGCCTGCATCGTTTATGATGCAGACGCAAGTAACAAGGATCATCACGCGACATTTTGTTGATCCAAGTTGAGCTCAAGAGTCACTGATGAGCCTCCTTGCATTCCAGAGGACATCCATTTCGTTTGTGTTAAGTAGTTTAGTTTTAGGATGTTTTGGGGTTTGTCCCAACATCTCTCTTCAGTCAGTTTAGAGAGTTCGTAGACACTAGTATTTTAGTTGAGAGTTTATTGTTGCTTGTTGAAACTTGAGTGCCTTCATGGGCAGACATCATAAGAAGTACTTTCCTTTAAGCATGTCTATGTTCTTGATTAAGTTGAGTTTAGTCTTCTGTTGAGTTAAGTAAGCTAAACTAAGGGTTGGGCCAACAATGATCTTCGAGTGGCGTCCACGTCCACGTTGTGGGCTTGCGGCGTGACAATCAGTCTCATATAAGGGTCACAATACCACACTCTTACAACTCACATTTATTTCAAAGTAACACCTTAATTCCTTACCTAATTTAAGGCTTAGGGTTTTTTTGTTTTTATTTTTTGAAGGGTTTACCAAATACAATTTAGGTATTTTTTAGGTTTAGAGCATAGAATTTGTTTATCTTTAGGGGGTTTAAGGAATTTTAAGGATTGGTATTTCTTATGTTTTTAGGGTTTACGGTTTAGGAATTAGAGTTTTTTGTGTTTTTATGTTTAGATTTTACAGATTTTTAGAATTCAGGGTTTAGAGCCTTTTATTATTTAGGAATTAGCATATATGATTTAGGGCGTTATTGTGTTTAGAACTTAGAGTTTTTTAAAGCAAGAAGATAAGGTGTAAAAATATATGTCTTTGTTAAATATTCAACTTTCATTAGTATGAAGACCAAAACCTAATGATTATATTAATTAAATATAAATTATGACAAGATGAATAATATGAGAACTAAATGTGGACCAAACCTATAATATAAGGACTAAACAATTATTTAAACATACTCACTTACCATTGTATTTACTATATAATACCTCAAAAAAAGTTAATTGTGACTACAATAAATTCAAGCTTCTATATAGAAAACTAGTATTTTGTATCTCCTTTTCTGAAATATTTGAAGGAACTGAAAATCAATGGAAACTTGTTATTATGGTATTATCGATGATGTTCTATTGGTGCTAGTTTATCAGGGAATAGAGAAAATTGGTAAATTGGTGGATTTGTTAAAGTCATGACTACAGAGGTGACATCTCTACAAATATACATTCAACTCAAAACCCTTGACTTTTAATATAAATAAATTTGGTTTAACTACCTTTAAAAAGAGATATAATCGATATTATGCTTCTTGTGATTGTAACATCGATACCCTTTTAGATTTTAGTGTTTCTCTAGTAAATCTTGAATTCATCTTTTCTTTATGGCATAACACCATTTGTATAGTTGTTTATGTTGTTTTAATTATTAATTAATGATTTTCTGTGTTTATCGAAGAAGCAAATTAGATTTTTTAGATTTTGTTCTTGTTATAGGAATGTTATACACTCGTTAGCCTTCCTCCATAAAAATGTATATGATTGTTCGGGGAGGGGGGGGGAGAGGGGCAATTTATCATTTTATGTTAATACTTGTCTAGATCCAATTTGATTACATGTTCTAGAAGTGCCACAATTTTATGTTAAAGTCTAATTATTAATTAATCAACTTATATATACGTTTTTTACACTTGAGTTTTTGTAGAATAAGGGGTAATTTATTCTTTTATAATTGTTCAGTGGCATAAAATCATAGCAGAATATTAATAAATTCACCAATTTTTTTTTTTTGAAGATGTAGATATTTGAATTATGTAAATCTATCTATCACTTTAAAAACAAAATAGGAGTAACAATGAGGGAAGATAAAGTACAAGATAAGAAGGGATCTGATTATCATTATTATTTACATTGAAAAAACTTTTTATTTTTATTTATTATATGTAACAAAAAAAAGGATTGTTTGATTCTTGTTAAAAAAAATTCTTCTTATTTCTTCTTTTATTTTTTAGTTTGATAAGAGTCAAAACTACGTGAGAATTAATCAAAATGGATCAAAAATATCATTCGTTTGTGGAGTGCATTGAGGTTTTGTGTAGTTTTAGGGGAGAAAATTGTGTATGTGAGTAGTGTTCAAGAAATTTGTTTGGATGTACGGAGAAAAGTCGATTGAAAGGTGGGTGTATTCATTGTCGTAGGACAGGAAGGACAAGTAATATGCTCGTATACTTGCTAGTTAAGTTAAGTAACGGTTGGTGTGGATTTAAAAATGAAAGGGCTAATGGGTATTAAATTACGTTATTTTCCATGGTGGATATTGATGTGTATTGGTCACGTGAAAAATTATCTTTCACATGGAACGATTGGTGGCATTAGTTAATGTTAGGGGTCTTTGTGAGCAAACAAAAAAAAGGGACACAAACGAATAATATTTTTAATCTGCTTTAATGAATACTAGTCAAATATTATATTTATTATGGGTCAACTATAATTATTAATCAATTTAATCCTATATTTTAGATTCTTTTAAACTCTTGGCTCAGGCTATGATCTTGGATATAATTTCACTATGTATGTATATATTATATTCATTCAATTGTGACATCTATCGTGAGAACAATAAGTTACATATACAAAAACACTACAAAAATTAGCTAAAACTTTTCTATTAATATTTGATTAAATTTTTTGAAGCTAAATAATTTGGTACAATTCACAGTTTAATATCATGAGTAGCATTGAATATTTTTTATTTAGTGACTTCAGTTATTTGTTGATATATATTTTGTTTTATAAATGTTAAGTTATTATTTTGTAACACAACATTAATAGTGAATATGGTTTAAACTAACTATTTATATAGTGTTTTATTGAATCATATCATACACTTATACAAAAGAGAACCATAGGCCCGCCTACGTGGCGCCACCACAAGCAAGAATTTCCTTTTAAATTAATTTATTTCCAAAACTAATGACTTTGATGAAAAGTTGTGACTTGTGTCGAGAGTTGTCAATTTAATGAAGAGTTCCGACTTTAATAAATAGTTGTGACTTTAATGAAGATCTGTGACTTTAATGAAGAGTTGCGACTTTTATCAAAAGTTGTGTCTTTTATGAAAAGTTGCGACTTAAATGAAAAGTTGTGACTTTATGAAAAGTTTGTGACATTTATGAAAGGTTGTGAACATTCGTAAAGGTTGCACCTTTTCCAAATAGTTTTAACCTTTCTGATAAGTCACAATAAAAAAAATTCACTCTACCCTTTGTTGTCTATAAACAAAAGTATTTCCTCTCATTTTAAAAGAACAAAAATTCTAATCTTCTTCTACTTCCGCAAAATTAAATATTTTTGCACTTTGCATTTTTTAGTGACTTACTAACACCATTGTTTCTAATCAATAAGTTGGTGAAAAAAATTATTTTAACCTGAGATGATGTAATTCTTTAAACCTCTTGTATTGAAGTTGAATCATTTTTTTAAGGATATATTGTGTATCCAGTGGACACAATTTTTTCCTTTATATTTTATTCTATTTCCTGGTATGTTTTTTACACTAATTAATTTATGTTTATGATATTCATTATTGTTTTTGATTATATATTTTAAACTTTACTTTTTATGTTTTTGCAAAGTTATTTTCTAAGGTTATATTGAAAATATATACATATAGTACGTATCTTTATTGTACAAAAAATAATTATTGTGAAATTGCTATACATAAGCGTACATATTATCTTTTCTTACATAAAAATTAAAATTCTTACTTATCAATTGAAGAAATTCATTATGCAAGTTTAAAAGTTATAATTGTTTTCATGTGTTTTTGAATATGTTAACAAATTTTTAAATTTTCTCCTTAGACATATATCATAAATGTATAATCTATGCAACTTAAACGTTTTTTTATTACCAAACATCTTTGTATATATATACATATTTTGTTCTTTATTTTCCTTTCAAGATTTATTAAAGAATTAATGATTTATTATATCATGAATAATTCATTCATTAGAGGTTCTTGACTTATGTGATAATGACAAATAATTAATATCATGTTGGAATATTGCAAACTATTTGAAGAACCTGTTTTTCTATTATTTTTAATCTATGGATATTAGTAAAAAGTTATTTGCAAGTTCAACGCATTTATTGTTAATGACCGCACGAAGCGTGAGAAAATTACCTAGTATTTATATAAAAGAGAAGCTTAGGCCCACCTATGTGGTGCCACCATAAGCAAGAATTTCTTTTTAAATTTATTTATTACCAAAACTAGCCTTAATCTTTCATGAAAAGATGTGACTTTGATGAAGAGTTGCGACTTCTATCAAAATTTGTGACTTTAATAAAGAGTTTTGACTTTTATCAATGTGACTTTAATGAAGAGTTGTGACTTTAATGAAGAGTTGCTACTTTTATCAAAAGTTGTGACTTTTATGAAAAGTTGCGACTCTATTGAAAAGTTTGTGACATCTATGAAAGGTTGTGAACTTTCTGAAAGGTTGCACCTTTCCCAAATAGTTTTAACCTTTCTAATAAGTCACAACAAACATTTTTTTCAAACTACCCTTTGTTGTCTATAAATAAAAGTATTTCCTCTCATTTTAAAGAAAAAAAATTTCTTTTCTTCTACTTCCGCATATTTAAATATTTTTGTACTTTGCTCCTTTCAGTCACTTACTCACACCACTATTTTTAATCAATAAGTTGGTGAATAGAATCGTTTCATCCTGAAATGATGTAATTCTTTAAACCTCTTGTATTGAAGTGAAATTATTTTTTAAGGATATATTGTTTATTTAGTGGACTCGATTTTCTCCTTTATATTTCATTCTATTTCCTGGTATGTTTTTTACACTCATTAATTTATGTTTATGATATTAATTGTTGCTTTTGAGTACATGTTTTAAACTTTATCTTTTATGTTTCTGCAAAGTTAATTTCTCCAGTTATATTTAAAATATACACATATAGTACGCAGCTTTATTGTACAAAAAATAATATTTTAAAATACTGTATAATTTCTTTTTTTTGAATATGTTAACAAACTTTTATGCTTTCCCCTTAGACTTATATTACAATTGTATAATGTATGCAACTTAAAAGTTTCATTTTATTACGAAACACCTTTGTATATATATATTCATATTTTGTTCTTTATTTTCCTTTAAATGTTGATTAAATAACAATGATTTATAATATCGTGAATAATTCATTCATTAGAGGTTCTTGAGTTATGTGATAATGAAAAATAATTAAATTCATGTTGGAATATTGTTAGTACTTTTTTAAGAACCTATTTTTCTATTATTTTTAGTGTATGGATATTAGAAAAAAATTATTTGCAAGTTCAATGCAATTATTGTTTATGAAGCGAAGCGCGGGAAAATTACCTTGTTAAATTATAATTGTCAACATCGTGAAATAATTATGCAATTATATCCGATGAATACAATGAACTCTTAGGGTAACATGTTTTGAAAGATGGAGCATGCTTTTTTCTATAAGGGCAACTCAATGCGAAAATTGTGAAACACTTATGGAAATTTGTATTGAGATAAAAAAAATAGAAAGAGAGAGAGAGCGGAATAAGGATCAGAAGATGGAGATAATGAATATTTATTTAAAAAACAAATGGTGTACCTAATATTGAGGAGCACCGAAATAATATTCATGAAGTTGAAGAAAATATCCTCCTCCACTTGTATTTCCTATTCGATACGATATTGTAGTCAACTTCATGAATATTATTTCTATGTTCCTCAATATTAGTCATACCATTTTGTTTCTTAAAATAATTTTTCATCATCTCTACCCATATTATTTGTATCAACATCATTAATAATCGTCTTGTCTCCATCATCTGATTCTTTTTCTGCTCTATTTCTATTTTTCTCCTCAATACAAATTGTCACAAGTGTTTCACAATTTTTTCGTTTAGTGACATTTGTAGAAAAAACAGGGTCCTTCTTTCAAAGCCTTTTTTTGCTAACAGTTCATTGAATTCATCGCATACAATTGCATAATTATTTCTAGAAGTTGACAATTATAATTTAATTGTATTAAATACTATATGAATAGTTAATTTAAAGCATATTCACTATAAAAGGTTTGTTACAGTGTAACAACTTATCATTTACTAAATAAAATAGACATTAAAGACATATAACTAATGTCACTAAACAACAAAATGTTCATTGCTACTCATAATTAAAGTGAATTGTACCAAATTCATTAGCTCTAAAGAATTAAATTATATATTAAAAGCAAATTTGTTAGTAAATTTTCGTAGTGTGTTTATAAAGTTACAGACTTTTATCACAATAGATGTCATAAGTGGACTAATAGAATAAATACTTACATAGTGAAATTATATCCAAGATCACAACTTGAGCAAAGAGCTTAAAAGAGTCCAAATTTTGTTAATGAGCATTGATTATAATTACATCAATTTTTTCTCTCCGTTGGAGAGTATTCCATTACTTCTGGAGATGTACGAACTGCCGTTACCATGACGGTTCGTTCATTTTTTATATTTGAATTCCATCATAATTTTAAAGTTATAATGCACTATTTTAGTTATGCAGTTACACATATTAATAAACTTTTATTGTGAATGATCTCAATTTTAGACATGTTTACCCCCAAAAAATATTTACAATTTTATATTTTATTAAAAATTGAAGCTATCTATGTATAGTATGACACGAAAAATAGTGGTGGTATTATCTTTATCTATCAAGTTTGAAACTTATTTTTTTAATACTATGAGAATGTCCCCTTTTATAAAAAAAATTAAATAGATGAATAAATTGATTGATCATTATAGTTAACCTATGATAAACATAATATTTGACTATTATTCATTAAAGTAGCTTCAAATTTGTTCTTTTTAAATTACGGGGAAAAATAAAGTATTCCTTTTAAATTACGGGGAAAAATAAAGTATTTTGAAGATTTGTGCGCTATCAAAAACATATCATAATAGGTGTATATTGAAGAACATTCTTAGAAGGAAGAAAAAGCAGTCATTTATATTAAAATGAAAACTTTTAATGTAACATTAAAAAGGTAAAAAGTAGCTCTTCACTATCTGAAATAGAACAAAAATATTATTCGTTTGTGTTTTTGCTAAAAATACCCCACTTTGTTTTTGTTGGCTAACAAATACCCCTAACTTTAACAAATGCCACCAAGCAGGCCATGTGATATATTTTGTCATGTGACCAATAAAAATCAATATCCATCATGGAAAATCACGCAATTTAATACCCATTAGCCCGTCCCAGTTAAAATCCACCCTAACCCTTACTCTAATTTACAAGCAAATATAAAACCATACTCTGAGTGTTCGGTTTGATCAAAGAGGCGCTGGATGATGATGGTTTTTGTTACGTGCGTCTGTATCATAATAAGATGCAGACCAACGGGCATTTGTATGTTTAATGTACGAGTACACGAGTTTAAATTTTAAAACAACTTATGCTTGAGAAATAGTTATAAGGAACACTTATTATGACTCTGCTCAACTCAACAATAACTTCACTCAATACAACTCAAAAAATCTTTAGCTCATATGATTGTAAAACAAGTTCTTCTCTTGTTTGAGGTAATTACTTAAACATATATTTAAAAGCTCTCTTGGAAATCATAGTTTTCTTTTCCTAAAACTATCCTAAGTCTCTTTTTGAAGTCTCAGCTTCCTTTCTTGTTCAAAACGTGAAAACGTTTGTAATTGTTAGAGAATACTTAGTTTCCCTATAAATTTTGTGAAATGAACTCAACTCCTTACTATTTGATTAATTTGCATCTTGAGGCTTATAAAAAAGTTCAAAGTTTAATAAAGACTCTTGAAAACTTTGAGAACTTACTTTGACTTTCTTCTTAACTTTTAGACTTGATTCCTAACTTTTTGACTAATTTGATCTTAGCTTTCCTTGAATTAGATAATGGATTCAAGGTTAATGATCTCATTTTGATGGATAATTCCATGATGTTTAAATGTACTTTAGAGTGTTAGAATGAACTAAGAATCATAGGTACAACACTTAGGAATTAGTACGAAAAGGTAGGGGAAGAATTGGGAGCACTGTCGTCCCTAGCGCTCTGAGAGGCGCGGGGCGCCAGCCCTCAATGTTTAGAGAACTTTTTGTGTCGCTCTTGCTGGCTCGACGCTCAATAGGCCAAAGCTCAAAAAAACTTTTGTGGTGCTCTTGCAGGCGTGGCGCCCCAGTTAGAAAATCTCTGACCTTTCTACTTCATTTTTCATCTCTAAACCCAATAAATTTCCATGGTTCTTTTCCCAAACACATAGGACATTAGCACCCTAAATTCCCAATAGATTTAACTCAAACAATAACTCATTATTACGAATCAAATCAACACTAGGCATTCGACAATTCAACTCACAAGAATTCGACAATGTTCTTGAAGAACTTCACATACTAGCATGTAAACAAACCACCAATCATTGAATTGAATTAAGTTTGGTGTGAGGGTGAATGGACCTTCCACTAAAGGAGCTCACATACCTTTATAGGGATCACCCCTATAAATTCCAGTCGCAATGTTTTGACATTTTTGGAAAATTCTTGACTTTTGTCCTTTTCTTTTTTTTTTCTCTCTTCTCGTAGACGTAAGCATAATTTTATCATTTTCAAACTGAACTAATTTAGTTCCGTTTACTCCAATAATTCCCTAAAAAGGAATCAGGAAATTATTTAGAGACAATTAGATTGTTTAGTCTTTGTTCTTTCAATTATTCATAAATGTTTTTATGTGCTTATAGAAGAAGCAAATTACATTGTTTAGTCTTATTTTTATATAGTCATGTTATACACTACACTCAATATTTTTCTAGCTCCAATTTAATTAGATGTCCTAGAAGTGCCACAATTCTTGAAACAACATCTTAGAAATATCGCTTCAACAATTTGAGATCAAGAAGAGCGCAAAAGTAGTCATCATACATCAGGCAAAAAATCTTTAAGTGAATCTTACCAAAAGATTACAAATAGAAAATATGGTAAAATGCCACATCTTAAAAATAAATATTCCTAATCAAATACAAAGAGCACGAGAGTTTCCATTCTGAACTCATAATACCAACGACATTTTTGGGAGAAGGGAGAGTTTAATTCAAGAGAAACTCGATCCTCCACAATTTCAGGTTATCCGCACTACCCCAACATTAATAATTCATTAAATAAACCATTTTTTTCTATGAAAAATAATGTTTGTATTGTGCTTCAACAACATCAATATAGACCATTATTGGAAATGTTTTGTTTTGTGGTGTGCTTCAACAACAACATTATAGTCCATTATTGGAAATGTTTGGTTCACCAGACTACAACACACAATTATAGGTAAAAATTTTCATAGGCCTTACTCGGCATTTAACACTTTCAATGTGAGCTCAACTTGAAACTCAATGTACCTCATAAAAAAACACAATGACATAGGAAAATTATGTTTAATATAGGTATTGGAAATATGACGATTATGACTACCATTTGAATGTAAATGCAGGAAATCCAAACACATATTTAGGTAGCACAACGATGCCTTATATTGATGCTGAAAATTTTACTAGTGATGCACTTGAAAAAATAAATGCTATTTTCAGCAACATATTGCTGAACCAAATATGACTTGTCCGATCAATATAATCGTGATAAATAATAGTGATATAGGAGGAAGTGATTCAATTGAGAAGGAAGATTGTGATGCATATTCCAATTTCAATCATATTGGTTATTTGTTTCGAAATCTTGGACCTTCATATGCTAACTTACCCAATTCATATGAAAGTGAGTTTAATCATGTTAATTCTAATGATTAGGTTAGTGCTTCAATATAATCTTATATTATATATATATTTTGTTTGATTGTTGGTATTAGCTAAAATAAATATAAATTTAAAAACAAAAGTTGACTACACAGCTGAAGAATATTACTTTGTTTAACACTAACCTATATTATTGTAAATTTATATTGCTTTTACCTAATACCAACAATTAAACAAAAAATATATATAGTATCAAAAAAATACATTGAAGAACTTACATGATCATCAGAATAAACTTAATCAAACTCATTGTCATATGAATTGGGTTGGTTAAGACATGAAGGTCTAAGATATTGGAAAAAATAACCCATATAATTGAAATTACAATCTGCAGCATAATTTTCCTTCTCATTGAATCTATTTCTTATATATAACTCTTATAAGTTGTCACGATATTGTTTGGATAAGACATATTTGGTTCAATAATTTGTTGTTTTAAATTATTATTTATTGTTCAAAGTTCTTTACTAGTAGCATTTTAAGTATTACTATAAGACATCGTTTTGCTACTTTAAAATATTTTTTTCCTGCATACACATTCAAGTTGTATTTGTTAATTGTCGTATTTCCAACACCTACATCAAATATTATTTTCTACCTGAATGTGTTGTTCTATGAGCTACATTGAAATCCAAGTTGTACTCACTTTGAATATGATGATTCCAAGTGTTAAATGCTTAGCCAGACTAATGAGTAATTTTTCCTATAATTTGGTCTAGTCGTCTTTGTGAACAAAATATTTCCAATAATGGTCTATGTTGATGTTGTTAAAGCACATAATCGACAATTTTTTCATAAAAGAAAGGTTATTTAATGAATTCTGAATTTTGGGGTAGTGGGGTTGAACTTGAAATTGTGGACGATAGAATTTCTTTTGAATTGAACTCTCCCCTTTGGAAAAAAATATTGCTAGTATTGGGAATTGAAAATGGAAACTCTGTTCCTCTTTAAATTTTATTAGGAATATTATTTTGAATATGGGGCATTAATTCTTCTGTAGGGACTAATGGAAAACATCTTCTATTGAACAAAAGAATTATCTTTAGAGGCTTAGGCTTTTGGTCTATTGGTAAGAGCGTAGCATGTGATACGTGGGTTAATCACACCTCATAATCATAGACAAAATCATGGTACTTAAGTTTAAAATGAAAAAGGGGCGGGCCAATTATCCGTTAAGTTTCAAACTGTCTGCCAATGAACCTCAGGGATTTCATTGTCACTAAAATAACAAAAATAAAAAGATCAACACTTTTTCTGATATCTTGTGGAACAAATTTATTTATAGAGTTATTAATCATGAGTGGTGAATATAAAGTCTAGTCCGTTTCAAATTTCATCCACCACTAGACTACTAAAAATATTGGCAGGAATTACTAGGCTATTTGCTATCACTGTGTAATATCTTTATTTACGCAAAGAAGATGTTGTCAAGAGAATTCTAAACATATTCACTGGTCTAGCGTTGCCATTTTTCTTTGGTCATTCTTATTTTTTTATGAAAGCCCTTTTGTCATTACTACTACTTTAGGATTGTAAGAAAGTTTTCTATGAGTGGACTGGGAAATGTCAGAGTTGCAAAAGAACGAGATTTGTAAGTTACTATAAGAAATGAGGGAAGGAGACCATCTGTAAATGCATACCTTGCCTTGGAATCGGTACAAGCACCTTTTTCCTATTTCATGTGTGCAATATATTTTCATGATCATCATTTGCCTTCTCTTTTTTTCTTTACTTTGAAAAGCATGGAATGCATATTCATTCATTCAAGGCATCTTTGTGTACGGTAGTATGTAGTCAGCTTTATATTCTTAGGTCGTATAAATTGTGAAAAGTACCTAAATATTAATTTCATATTAATAAAAGAAGATGCACTATAATGATGTTACTTTATCGTGTCTGAATACAATAACAACCATGTCTAAATTCGAAGCAAGTTGGGGGTGACTACAGTTGCATATCCAGAAATTTCTTCAAGAGTCTATAAATTTAAAGAAACCAATAAAAAATGTTTATGAATGCGTGCCCCAAATTTCTTAATCAAACTACGTAATATTTAGCTAAACCATAAAAATAGTGTAATAAACCTACAATTTTATAATGAAAAAACTAACATGGGAGATCATAACTTTGTCTGGTACCTTGTGGCACAAATTTATTGATACATTTACTGACCTTGATTGTTCAATATACAGTCTAATATATTTCATGTTTTATCCACCACTAGACTACTAACAATATTGTTATGAATGAGTATGTTATTTGTTATCAGATTGTGATATCTTGATCTACTTAAAGAAGATGTTTACAAAGGAACACAAAAGATATTCACTGGTCAAGGATTGTCATTTTTCATTGGTCATTCTTATTTTTTGATGAAAGCCCTTTGGTCTTTATTGCTACTTTTGTATTGCAACGAAGTCGTCTATGGGTGGACTTGGAATTGGCTAATTTCATGGCTATTGAACTCACAATGTGTAGTAACTAATATCCCTTCTTATTTTTGTTTGTGAGATGCTTATCTTAACATCTTCCCGCTTGTATAAAAGTAATTTTATAATTGTTACCGCATTAATCTATAAAGTCGCTTAAACTAATTGGTAATAGTCTGACTTCCCTTTATTAGCCCACTACTACCATCCTTCTCAATTCATATCTACCTAACGGGAGGAAACTTTAAATTTATTTAAGAGGTTTATCGTTGGTTATTTGTGATCCTTTCGACCAGAATCTTAAGGGTAATGAATAATGCTTACATTAGTCTACTCCACATTGACAAATCAAATATACTAATTGAGATGCACATGAAAAATCATTAACTTAATAAGCATTTTGTCTGACTACATAAATTCTCGGGTACATCTTTTGATGCACTTGTTTGTCAAATAACTAAGAGAAACATAATTACTCTCACATCAGGGTCATTATACCACACTCTTACCCCTCAAATTTATTGTAAAGTAACACCTTAATTCCTTAACCTAGTTTAAGGCTTAATTTTTTTTCGGTTTTTCTTAAGGATTTAGCATATACTATTTAGGTTTTTCTAGGGTTTAGATCTTAGAGATTTTTTAGCTTCAGGGTTTTTTAGGATTTTTATCGATTAGTGTTGCATAGGTTTTTTAGGGTTTATGGTTTAGGAATTTTTTTTGTGTGTGTTTTTACGTTTAGAGTTAAGGAATTTTTTGAATTAAGGGTTTAGAGCCTTCTGTTATTTAAGGTTTCACATATATTATTTAGGGCTTTATTAGGTTTAGAACTTAGTGTTTTAGTGGAAGGAGACAAGGTGTAAAATATATTTCATTGTTAAGTATTAAACTTTCATTAGTATTAAGACCAAACCTTATGATCATATTAATTAAAATAATTTATTAAAAAATAATAAATATGAGAACTAAAAGTGGACCAAACCTATAATATAAGGACTAAAAAATTATTTAAACATACTCACTTACCATTGAAATTACTATATAATACACCTAAAAGGGTTAATTGTGACTCTAATAAATTCAAGCTTCTATATAGTAAATTCTTATTTTGTATCTCCTTTTCTGAAATTTCTGGGCAAACAGAAATTCAATGGAAACTAGTTATTATGGTATAATAGATGAAGTTCGGGTGGTGTAAGTTCATCACGAAATAGAGAATGTTCATAAAATGGTGGTTTTAATGAAGTCTTATGACTACAAAGGTGACATCTCGAAAAATATATATTCAACTCAAAACCCTTGATTTTCTTTATGTAAATAAATTTGGTTTGGTTACCTATTAAAGAGAGATTTAATTGATATTATAGTTGTTGTGATTGTAACATAAATTTCTTTTTTAGATTTTAGTTTTTCTCTAGTAAATCTTTAATTCATCTTCTTTTTATGTCATAACACCATTTTTGTAATTTTTGTGTTGTTTTAATTATAAATAAATGTTTTATGTGTTTGTAGATGAAGCAAATTAGATTGTTTAGTCTTTGTTCTTGTTATAGGCTTGTTATACACTCGATAGCCTTCCTCCATAAAAATGTATATGTTTTTTCAAGAGGGGGGGGGAGGGTGTTGATAATCTTACATTAACATTTTTCTAGCTTTTATTTCATAAGATGTTCTAAAAGTGCCACTTCTTGAAACAAAATCTCAGAAATATCGCTTCAACAATTCGAGGTCTCTAGAATAGAGTAGATGTAGATCGTACATAAGACCAAAATCTTTTAGTGAATCTCAACAAAAGAGTAGCACTAGAAAATATGGGACAATGGACAATCTTAAAAATAAAATTCCTAATCAAAGAAAAAAAGCCTTAGAGTTTCCATTTTCGACTCCCAATACTAGCAATATTTTTGCTAGAGGGGAGAGTTCAATTGAAGAGATCCTATCCTCCAAAATTTCAGGTTGAAGTCCTCTACCCCAACCTTGATAATTCATTAAAAACCTATTTTTTCTATGAAAAATAATGTTGGTGATGTGCTTCAACAATATCAATATATACCATTATGAGAAATGTATGGTTTGGTGGTGTTCTTCAACAACATCAATATCGACGATTATTGGAAATGTTTGATTCACCAAGACTACAACACTCAATTATAGGAAACATTACTCATAGAGCTGACTCGAAATTTAACACTTTGAATAGTGATACTCAATGTGAGTACAACTTAGAATTCAATGTAGCACATAAAACAACACATTCAGATAGACAAATAATGTCTGATATAGGTAATGGAAAGATGACAATTAATAACAACAATGTGAATGTGAATATAGGAAATACAAACACATATTTAGGTAGCAAAACGATGTCTTATATTGATGATGAAAATGCAACTAGTGATGCACTAGGGACAATACATGCTACTTTTTAGATACATATTGCTAAACGAAATATGTTTTTTCCGAGCAATATAATCGAGACAAATAAGAGTGATATAGAAGGAAGTGATTCAATTGAGAAGGAATATTGTGATGCATATTCTAATTTCAATCATATCGGTTATTTGTTCCAAAATCTTTTGACCTTCAGATACTAACTTACCCAATTCATTTGACAGTGAGTTTGATCAAGTTTATTCTAATGATTAGGTTTGTGCTTTATTCTAATATGATATTGTATATATTTATTGTTTCATTGATGGTATTAGCTAAAATCAATATAAATATACAAAAAAAGTTGACTACACCAACTGATGCATATCATTTGGTTTAACACTAACCTATATAGTTGTAAATTTATATTGATTTTAGTTAATAACAATAAAAAATATATATATAATATCGAGTAACTTGATTGAAGCACTTACGTGATCATCAGAATAAACTTAATCAAACTCATTGTCATGTGAATTTGGTAGGTTAGCACATGAAGGTCCAAGATTTTGGATGAAATAACCTATATTAATTAAATTAAAATATGCATCACATATATCCTTCTCATTTGAATCTATTTCTTCCATATCAGTCTTATATGTTGTTACGATATTTCTTGAATATTACTTATTTGGATCAACAATTTGTTGTTGTAAATTAGAATTTATTATTCCAAGTTCGTAAGTAGTAGCATTTTCAGCATTAATATCAAACATCATTGTTCTACTTGAATCTATGTTTGTATTTCCTGCATTCACTTTCAAGTTGTATTCATTAATGTTCGTATTTCCAACACCTATATCAAATATTATTTTCTACCTGAATGTGTTGTTCTAAGATCTACATTAAAATCAAAATTGTACTCACTTTGAGTATGATGATTCCAAGTGTTAAATACTTTGCCAGACAAATGAGTAATGTTTCCTATAATTTGGTCTAGTCGTCTTTGTGAAACTAACATTTCCAATAATGGTCTACGTTCAAGTTGTTAAAGCACACAATCAACATTATTTTACATAGAAAAAATGGGCTATTTAATGAATTCTTAATGGTTGGGTAGTGGGGTTGAACCTGAAATTGTGGAGGATATAGTTTCTCTATGAACTCTCTCCTCTAGAAAAAATGTTGCTAGTATTGGGAGTTGAAAATATAAACTCTGGTCATCTTTAAATTTATTTAGGAATATTATTTTGAAGACGTGATATTAATGCTTGTGTAGGGAATAAAGGAAAACATCTTCTGTAGAACAAAAGAACTACCTTTTGAGGCATATACTTTTGGTCTAGTGGTAAAAGCATAGCATGTGATATCTGGGTAAGGTTCATAAACATAGACAAAAGCTGGGTATATAAGTGGAAAATGATAAAGGGGCGGGCCAATTATCTGTCAAGTTTTAAACTGTGTGCCAATGAGCCTCAGGGATTTCTTGGTTACAAAAATAAGATACAGAAAACGATCAATACTTGTTCTGGTATATATTGAGGCACAAAGTTATTTATACAGTTACTGACCATGATTGGTCAATATACAATCTAATCTTTTTCAAATTTTATCCACCACTAGACTACTACTAATATTGACTGGAATGAGTATGCTACTTGTTATCAGAATGTAATATATTTGTTTTCGTAAAGAATATGTTTACAAGAGAATAATAAAGATATTCACTAGTAAAGGTTTATCATTTTTCTTTGGTCATTCTTATTTTTTGATAAAAGCCCTTTGGTCGTTTTTGCTACTTTAGGATTCAAGGAAGTCGTCTATGGGTGGACTCGGAAATGGCTAATTACATGGCTACTGAACTCTCCATGTGTAGTAACTTATATCCATTCTTAGTTTTCTTTGTGAGATGCTTATCTTAACCTCTTCCCGCTTCTGTAGAAGTTTTTCTATAATTATTACCCGCAGTGACCTATAAAGCCGCTTAATCTAATTGTTAATAGTCTGACTTCTCTTTCTTACCCACTATTGCCATTCTTCAAAGTTCATATCTACGTAACGGGAGGAAAATTGAACTTTATTTAAGAGGCTTCTCTTTGTCTATATATAATCCCTTTGACAAGACTCTTAAGGATAATAAATAATGCTTACATTAGTCTACTCCACATTGACTACTCAAATATACTATCGAGATGCATATGAAAAATCATTAACTTAATTAGAATTATGTCTGACTACATAAAATCTCTAGTACATCTTTTATGGTTTTTTTCGTGTTTTTAAGGGTGTAGCATATACTATTTAGCGTTTTATAGGGTTTAGATCTTAGAATTTTTTTAGCTTCAGGGGTTTTTAGGTTTATTATGGATTAGTGTTTCTTAGGTTTTTTAGGGTTTACGTCTTAGGACATAGGTTTTTTTTGTATTTTTAGGTTTAGAGTTTACGGATATATGACTTAGGGGTATATTGGGCTTAGAACTTATAGTTTTTTTAGAACAAGAATACAAGGTGTAAAATATGTCTTTTTTAAATATTCAACTTTCATTCGTATGAAGACCAAACCTAATGATTATATCAATTAAACATAAATTATGAAAAAATGAATAATATGAGAACTAAAATTTTACCAAACCTATAATATAAGAACTAATCAATTATTTAAACATACGCATTTACCATTGTAATTACTATATAATATCCCCAAACGGCTTAATTGTGACTCCAATAAATTCAAACTTCTACATAGAAAATCAGTTTTTTGTATCTTCTTTTCTGATATTTCTGAAGGAATAGAAATCGAATGGAAACTAGTTATTATGGTATTATAGATGAAGTTCGGGTGGTTCTAGTTGATCACGAAACTGTGAAAATTGGTATAATGGTTTATTTTTTGAAGTCTTATGACTAAAAAGGTGACATCTCTACAAATATATATTCAACTAAAATCCTTGATTTTTTATATGATTAAATTTGATTTGATTACCTTTTCAAAAGAGATTAAATTTATTATGCTTGTTATGATTGTAACATCGATTCCTTTTTGGATTCTAGTTTTGTCTAGCAATTTTGATTTCATCTTTTCTTTATGTAATAACAACATTTGTATAGTTGTTTATGTTGTTTAAATTATTATTAAATGTTTTTATGTGCTTATAGAAGAGGCAAATTAGATTGTTTTGTTTTTGTTCTTGTTATAGGAATGGTATACACTCGATAGTCTTCCTCCATAAAAATGTATATGATTGTTCGGGGGGGGGGAGGGTGGGGTGGGGGGATTTGATAATCTTATGTTAATATTGGTCTAGCTCCAATTTCATTCAATATTCTAGAAGTGCCACAATTTTTATGTTAAAGGGCAATTATTAATAAATAAACATATATATATGTTTTATACACTTGATTTTTTGTAGAATAATGGGTAATTTTTTCTTTTTATAATTAGTCGTGTGGCATAAAAATCATAGGATAAGATTAATAAAAATTACCGAATTTTTTTTTGATGATGTAGATATTTGAATTATAAAAATGTACTTGTAACTTTAAAACAAAATTGCCGTAACAATGAGGGAAGAGGAAGTGTAAGGTAAGAAGGGATCTGAATATTATTATTTAAGTTGAAACAACTTTTTGTTGCTCACAAATACCCCTAACTATATCAATCTATCTATATAGATATATATATATATAGATATATTATATATATATATATATATATATATATATATATATATATATATATATATATATATATAAAAATAATATGAAGGTACCAATATACTTTGCCCAGAAAGGTACCGCCATTTTATTTGTTCTTCTACTCTATCAATATGTATTTATTATTTATCAAAAATAATATTGTCAATAGTTTTATTAGGTAAACCTATCTAAGATTGAGATATATTAAATATAAGTTGATTAACATGTGCCAGTGCTTAACCTAGAGAGTGCAATATAAGTGTAAAATTATGGTAGAATTAATTTAGATAGTAGGAATGAAAAAATCATCACGGTATACATATAATATATATATATATATATATATATATATATATATATAGTATATATATCATATATATATATATATAATATGTATAATCCTATATATGTATCTATCTATATATATATATAATATTCTTTTCTGACTTTTAAGATGCATTGATGCAGTTATTACAGTCTGTACATCTTCAGAAGCAACCGAAATGCTCTCAAAAGGAGAGAACAAAATCAATGTGTTAATAATCAATGTTCATTCACCGAATTTAGTTTCATTTGAACTTTTGGCTCATACTGTGATCTTGGATATTATTTCACTATGTAAGTATATATTCTATTCTTCCAATTATGAGAACAATTAGTTACGTTATAAATAAACTACAAAAATCAGCTAAAAATTTTGTGATTAATATGTAATTAAATTTTTTGAAGCTAAAGAATTTTGTACAATTCACTGCGAATTATCATGAGTAGCATTGAATATTTGTTGTTTAGTGACAGTACTTATTTATTGTTAATATATATTTTATTTTGTAAATGGTAAGTCATTATTTTGTAACATAACATTTATAGCGTATATGCTTGAAATTAACTATTTAAATTGTGTTTTATAGAATTAAATTATAATTGTAAACATCTTTAAAAATATTATGCAATTATATCCGATGAATACAATGAACTCTTAACAAAAAAGATTTTGAAAGAAGGAGCGTGCTTTTTCCTTCAAAGGCCACTAAATTAGAAAATTGTGAAATACTTATGAGAAATTGTATTGAGAAGAAAAAAAAAGAATGAGAACGAAAAAAGGATCAGAAGATGGAGATAACATGATTGATAATGATATTAATACAAACAATATGGGTGGATATAATGAAGAATTATTAAAATAATAAAATGATGTACCTAATATTGAGGAGTATAGAAATAATATTCAAGAAGTTGAAGAAACTATCCCTCTCTGCTTGTATTTTCCATTTTATACGATATTTTCCTAAACTTCATGAGCATTATTTCGATGTTCCTTAATATTAGTTGCAACATTAATATGTTTAAATAATTTTTCATAATCTCCACCCATATTATTTGTATCAACATCATTAACAATCATCTTTTCTCCATCTTCTGATTCTTTTTCACTCTCTCTATCTATTTTTCTCCTCATTAAAAATTGCCACAAGTGTTTCACAATTTTCTCGTTTAGTAACCTTTGTCTAAAAAAACATGCTTATTCTTTCAAAGCCCTTTTTGCTACGAGTTCATTGAATACATCGCATACTATTGCATAATTATTTCAAGAACTTCACAATTTTAATTTAATTTTATTAAATACAATATGAATAGTTAATTTCAAGCATATTCACTATAAAAGGTGTGTTACAAAATAATAACTTATCAATTACTAAATAAAATTAACGTTAAAAACAAATAACTAATGTCACTAAAATAACAAAATATTCATTGCTACTCATAATTAAAGTGAATTGTACCAACTTCTTAGGCTTTAAAAAATATAATTATATATTAATAGAAAATTAGTTAGTCGATTTGCGTAGTGTATTAATAAATGTAACTGACTTTTCTCACAATAGATGTCATTAGTTGAATAATAGAATAAGTAATTACATAGTGAAATTTTATGCAAGATCACAACTTGAGCCAAGAGTTCAAAATAATCAAAATTTGGTGAATAAGCACTAATTATAATCACGTCAATTTTTTCTCTCCGTTGTAGAGCATTTCCATTTCTTCTGAAGATGTACGAACAATTACCATGATGATTCGTTCATTTCTCAACAAAATACCCCACTTTTTTTTTTGCCTCACAAATATTCCTAACTTTAACTAATGCCACTGTCACGACCCAAAACGAGCCGCGAGTGGCACCCACATTTATTTTACTATGTGAGCGAACCAACCAATCTAATCATAATTTCTTACCAATATTTCAACCATAATAAACAGAATATAATGCGGAAGACTTAAAACTCATTAATATAACCAATAAATAACTTCTATAATTTAATACTTATTATTCCCAAAATATGGAAGTCATCACCACAAGAACATCTATCCTCAAATTACTAAATCTAAGAGTATCAAAGAAGCTAAAATAAATGAACGGCTAGTCCATGCCACAACTTCAAGGCATCAAGACGTGAATGAGAGAGAATCCAGTCCGAGCTAGGAACCATAGCTCACCCTGAAATTTGACGTGATGAAGACTGGCTAGAGTTGAGGACGAGTTGAAGACGATGGCACGTTTGCTACACTCCACAAATAACAAAGAAAAACAAATACAAGTAGGGGTCAATACAAAACACAAGTACTGAGTAGGTATCATCGTCCAACTCAAAATAGAAAGCAATATATATCGGATAATAACATAAAACCAACCAAATACTTAATAGGTGATAGCAACAAGTATAAGAATCATTTGCAACAACACAAAACACATCTATGAGGACATCAAACCTCCACACAGTACTCACTTAAGAATTAAATTCTTCAAATTGGTGTATATTAGCATAATTCAAGATTCCTTCTCTTTGTTCTTGTTGTGTCGGAACGTGACACTCCGATCCCTACTACTATCCTGGTGTCGGAACGTGACACTCCGATCCCTACTACTATCCTTGTGTCGGAACGTAACACTCCGATCCTCTACTATCCTTGTGTCGGAACGTGACACTCCGATCCTCTACTATCCTTGTGTCGGAACGTGACACTCTGATCCTCTACTATCCTGGTGTCGGAACGTGACACTCCGATCCTCTACTATCCTGGTGTCGGAACGTGACACTCCGATCCTTTACTATCCTGGTGTCGGAACGTGATACTCCGATCCCCTACTACTACTCCGACTCCCTACTACTGCGGTGTCGGTTCGTGACACCCGATCCATACCCTCATTCTTTTAGTTTATCAAGCCTTCTTTGTACCAAGGCATCATCATTAACAAAGTGGATTTAAGGTTTAAGATTCACAGGCTCATCTTTCAAACCCACTACAATTACATAATCACAATCATTCAAGCATACAATTAAGCATTTAGAAGACTTACAATACTACCCAATACATATCATTCGCTATTAAGAATTACTATGAAAAAGCATAAACCCATAACCTACCTACCCACCGAAGATCGTGATCGATCAATCTACTTCTCCAAATCCTTGTTGTCTCTTCGTTCTTCTCTCTCTCCCGCTCGTTCTCTCTTCTTTTTCTCTCTGTTGTTTCTATTTTTTCTTATTCAAACCCTTTTTCTTTTACCCTAATTGTCATATAATTAAGTATAAAATATGATAAGAATAACCACTTTTTATTTCAAGGTTATCTCCTTTAACCCCCACGTAATTGAATTATTAACATTAATCCACTAACTTTATAATCATAAGCATGAATAGTCCAAAATGCCCCCTTAAAAACTTTTAAAAGAAATCCTACCCAGTCAGGGTTACGCAGCCTGTGACGGTTCATCACGACTGTGACGGTCCGTACTGAATGTCGGTCACAAAGTTGAGAGAGTTAATTCTGTGGAAAGATTTGTGACGGTCCGTCGTGCCAACGACGGTCCGTCCTGTCATTCCGTCGTGACGTTCATAGAGTCGATCTCAGTACTCAAATTTTCAGGATCTAAGTGTTTTGGAACGAGACACCCTCGACGGTCCGTCGCGCCCATGACGGTTCGTCGTGGGATCCGTCGACCCAGACAGTTATTACCAGAAATAAACTCTACTGCTTAAAATGACTAAACAGGTCGTTACAATAGATACCAATTTACCCATCGTTTGTCCTCGAACGATCACAAGAAGAAAAACAAGGGCGAAAAGGAGTACCTGAATCTGTAAACAGGTGTGGGTATTTTTCTTGCATATCCGCCTCCTTCTCCCAAGTGGACTCTTCAACTGGTCGATTCTTCCATTGAACTTTGATGGATGCAATCTCCCTTGATCTCAACTTGCAGATTTCTCTATCCAGAATGGCAACAGGCTCCTCCTCATAAGACAAATTCTCATCAAGAAGAACTGAATCCCAACGAATAATGCAGTTTCCATCCCCATGGTATCTTTTCAGCATAGACACATGAAATACCGGGTGCACCCCTGACAGTCCTGGATGTAAGGCTAATTCATAAGCTACCTCTCCTACTCGCTTAAGTACTTCAAATGGTCCAATATACCTTGGGCTTAGCTTACCTCTTTTACCAAACCGCATCACCCCTTTCATGGGTGAAACCTTCAGCAAGACTTGTTCACCCTCCATGAACTCCAAGTCTCTAACCTTTCGATCTGCATATTCCTTTTGCCTACTTTGCGCCGCTAAAAGATTTTCTTGAATGAATTTCACTTTCTCTAATGATTCCCTCAGAAGATCAGTACCCCAGGGCCTCACCTCGAATGCATCAAACCAACCAATGGGAGACCTACATCTCCTCCCATACAATGATTCGAATGGGGCCATATAAATACTTGAGTGATAGCTATTATTGTATGAGAACTCTGCTAAGGGTAAGAAGTTATCCCAATGACCACCAAATTCTATCACACATGCACGAAGCATATCTTCCAACACCTGAATCATTTGCTCAGACTGACCATTGGTCTGAGGGTGAAATGCAGTACTAAGGTCCAACCTAGTACCTAATTCAGCCTGTAATGTTCTCCAAAACTTAGAAGTAAACTGCGTACCTCTATCTGATATGATGGAAAGTGGAACTCCATGCAATCGAACAATTTATGAGATATAGAGTTTGGCTAACTTCTCTGCATTGTAAGTCACCTTGACCGGAATGAAGTGAGCAGACTTAGTTAATCTGTCCACAATTACCCAAATAGAATCAAACTTACCCAATGTCTTTGGAAGACCAACCACGAAGTCCATTGCAATTCTCTCCCACTTCCATTCGAGAATGGGCATTCTGTGAAGTGTTCCTCCGGGCCTCTAGTGTTCATAATTTACCTGCTGACAATTCGGGCATTGTGCGACAAAATCAACAATGTCACGCTTCATCCTACTTCACCAAAAATGTTTCTTTAGGTCACGATACATCTTGGTTGCACCTGGATGTATAGAATATCCTGAACTATGAGCCTTTGTAAGAATAATAAGGATCAAATCATCAACAAGAGGCACACATATCCTTCCATTAATCATCAAAACACCTTCCTCATCGATTTTTTCTCCTTTAGCCTCTCTTCGCAACACCTTATCTCGGATCTCAATCAGCTTTTCATCAGTAAACTGCTTACCCTTAATTTTGTCAAGAAAGGAAGATCTTGCCTCCACACAGGCCAAAAATCCTCCCTTCTCTAGTACTTCCAACCTCATGAAGTCATTAGCCAGAGTCTGAACCTCTCTAGACAATAGGCGTCTAGAAACCTGCAAGTGAGCTTGACTTCCCATGCTCCCTGCCTTTCTACTTAAGGAATCTGCCACAACATTAGCTTTTCCCAGGTGATACAAGATAGTGATATCATAGTCCTTCAGTAGTTCTATCCATCTCCTCTGTCTTAAATTCAAATCTTTCTGAGTAAAGACATACTGTAAACTACGATGATCCGTATAGACTTCACACTTAACCCCATATAGATAATGTCTCCATTGCTTTAATGCAAACATGACCGCGACCAACTCCAAATAATGGGTCGGATAGTTGCGTTCATGCACTTTTAATTTCCTTGAAGCATAAGCAATTACATTTCTCTCTTGCATTAGCAATGCACCCAACCCAGAATAAGATTCATCACAATAAATAATGAAATTCTTTCCTTCTACTGGCAAGGTAAAAATTGGTGCAGTAGTCAACAAGGTCTTGAGATTCTGGAAGCTTTCTTCACATTCATCCGACCATACAAATGGAACATCCTGCTTGGTCAAATTTGTCAGTTGGGAGGCAACCGAAGAAAATCCCATGACAAGTCGACGGTAGTAGCTAGTTAAACCAACAAAGCTCCTTACCTATGTAACATTAGTGGGTCTTACCCAATTCTTCACCGCTTCGATCTTGGAAGGATCCACCATCACTCCATCCTTAGAAACTACGTGCCCCAAGAAAGACACTGAATCTAGCTAAAACTCACACTTGGAGAATTTGGCATAAAGCCTTTTCTCCCTCAACGTTTCCAACACAATCCTAAAGTGCTCCTCATGTTCTTTCCTGCTCTTTGAGTATATCAGTATAACATCAATAAACACAATGACAAAGAGATCCAGATATGGCTTAAAAATCCCGTTCATCAGACTCATGAAAGCAGCGGGGGCATTCGTAAGTCCAAAAGACATTACTAAGAATTCATAATGCCCATACCTGGTTCGAAAAGCAGTCTTTGGCACATCTGTTGCCCGTATATTCAATTGATGATAACCATATCTAAAGTCGATTTTTGAGAAGGTACAAACACCTTGTAACTGGTCGAACAAATCATCAATGCGAGGAAGAGGATACTTAACAGTTACTTTATTCAGTTGCCTGTAGTCTATGCACATCCGAAAACTCCCATCCTTCTTCTTCACAAATAAAACCGGAGCACCCCAAGGGGAAGCACTCGGTCTAATGAAGCCTTTACCTAACAACTCTTGAAGTTGGGCCTTTAACTCCCTTAACTCAGCGGGAGCCATTGTATAAGGGGGTAAGGAAATGGGGCGAGTACCCGGCTCCAGATCAATGCAAAAGTCAATATCTCTATCTGGTGGCATACCAGGAAGGTCTGCAGGAAACACATCCAGAAACTCACGGACTATCAAAACCGACTCAATTGAAGGTACTTGGGTAGTATCATCCCTGAGGTGTACCAAGAAAGCTAAACACCCTTTACTAACGGGTCTGTCCCAGGCTTGCCCAACGTTACAGTTTTAGCATTGCAATCTAAGATTGCAAAATTCAGAGAAAGCCAAGTCATACCCAGAATTACATCGAAATCAACCATTTCTAAGATAACCAAGTCTACATGAGTATTGCTCCACACAAAAGTCACCAGACAAGACCTATATACCCTTTCAACTATCACAGACTCACCCACCGGAGTAGAAACACGAACAAGCATGTCAAGCAAATCACAATGTAAATTAAGACCAGTAGCAAATGAGGAAGATACATATGAAAATGTGGAGCCAGGATCAAATAATACAGAAGCCATGCAATCACAAACCAAAAGATTACCTGTGATAACAGCATCACATGTCTCCGCTTCCGACCTCCCAGGGAAAGCGTAACAATGGGCTCTATCACCTGTCTGCCCGTTGCCCCTATCACGTTACGCTGCAGTAGTTCCCATTTGCCCGTTACCCCAGCCGTTTTGGTGACCACCATTACCCCGGCCACCACGTCCTCCAGAATGACGGCCTCTTCCATGACCACCTCTACCTTTGACTATTGGGGGTCTGTAACTCTGTTTTGGACAATACCTCCTAATATGTCAAGTCTCCCAACATCCATAACACTCTCTGTATTAAAGCATAGGTCTCTGTGAGAAAGACAAAGTCTGGGGATAACCTCCAAACTCAGAGGAATGTTGGCTGTTCTGCGATGGACCCCCAGCTACAGCCTGCAGTGAAGACTGAATAGGTCGGGCTGGGTAACCTCCTGAACCGTGTCCTCTGGAGTAAGAACCATTAAACTAACCTCCCTTACGAAACTTCTTAGATGTCGATGCCATGGTGAAGTCGTTTGGCTTCACCCCTTCCACTTCTATCACAAAATCTACCACCTCCTGAAAGGATTTTGCTGTAGCAGCTACCTTTAAGGCTTAAATCTGCAATTCTGACCTCAACCCTTTCACGAAACGGCGAATCCGCTCTTGTGGACTGAAGCAAAGTTGGGTGGCATACCTGGATAGCTCGCAAAACTTAGCCTCATAAGCAGTAACCGATCTCCTACCTTTCTCTAGGCTTAGGAAATCATCTCTCCTCCTATCCCTCAAAGTCCGGGGTATATACTTCTCCATAAACAAGCGAGAGAATGATGCCCAAGTCATAGGTGGTGCCTGTGCTGGTTGACACTCAACATATGACCGCCACCACATTTTGGCGTTCCCTTGAAACTGATAGGTCACAAACTCAACACCAAATCGTTCTACTATGCCCATCTTATGTAGCAACTCGTGACAATCAACCAGAAAATCATAGTCATCCTCAGATTCAATACCCTTGAAGGCTGGAGGTTTAAACTTCAGAAATTTAACGAAAAGCTCGTGTTGATCACTCGTCATTATAGGTCCTGTAGTCAATCGAGGGAACGTTCCTATTTCAAATGAGGCATCCATGCGGGGAGCCACAGCAGCGGCATGATGTACTCTCGGAACCTGAGGTGCTGGTGCAGAAAACACCGGAGGTGTTTGGCCTTGATCTGATAACCCGCTAAGATAAGCAAGAACCTGGTTAATCATCTCTGGGGTAGGTTGGGGTGGTAATTCCTCATTTTGCACTTGTTCATTTTCCCCTTCCTCACCCTCTCTTTCTACCTCATCAGTCGGTGGAGGAGTCACCACCCTAGTACTAGCTGGTCCAGGTGCTTGTCCTCTTCCTCTGAAGGACGTCCTCCCGCGACCTCTACCACTGCCTCTTGCTACTGCTCCTCTTCGAGCTACAGCCCCAGTGGCTGGCTCAGACGCATCTTGTCTTGTCGGTGTTGGTGTTGGCGCAATTGTTGCTCTAGTTCTAACCATCTGCGAAATAGAGTGAAGATGGTCAGATACGAATTTGTAT
Source organism: Solanum habrochaites (assembly GCA_027704765.1). NCBI lineage: Eukaryota > Viridiplantae > Streptophyta > Magnoliopsida > Solanales > Solanaceae > Solanum > Solanum habrochaites. Next base: position 52,423,123 of record JAKWJA010002498.1, read on the forward strand.
CACCTAGATACCAATTGGATCCAAGTAATTGCACGAAAGAAAGAAGGAATGGAATTTTTCCTAAAGTCCTATAGCCTCTGAAAGAAAAGTAAAGGCGTCCCCCTACCGTTCCTCAAGAAACTAGACTCGTTCTTGTGTGATGAGACCAACGAACCTAATGCTCTGATACAAAGTTTGTCACGACCCAAAATGAGCCGTAAGTGGCACCCACATTTATTCTCCTATGTGAGCGAACCAACCAATCTAATCTTAATTTCTTACCAATATTTCAACCATAATAAACATAATATAATGCGGAAGACTTAAAACTCAATAACATAACCAATAAATAACTTCTAAAATTTAATACTTATTATTCCCAAAATCTGGAAGTAATCACCACAAGAACATCTATCCTCAAATTACTAAATCTAAGAGTATCAAAGAATCTAAAATAAATGAACGTCTAGTCCATGCCAGAACTTCCAGGCATCAAGACGTGAATGAGAGAGAATCCAGTCCGAGCTAGGAACCATAGCTCACCCTAAAATTTGGCGTGATGAAGACTGGCTAGAGTTGAGGACGAGTTGAAGACGATGGCACATTTGCTGCACTCCACAAACAACAAAGAAAAACAAATACAAGTAGGGGTCAGTACATAACACAAGTACTGAGTAGGTTTCATCGTCCAACTCAAAATAGAAAGCAATATATATCGGATAATAACATAAAACCAACCAAATACTTAACAGGTGATAGCAACAAGTATAAGAATCATTTGCAACAACACCAAACACATCTATGAGGACATCAAACCTCCACACCGTACTCACTTAAGAATTAAGTTCTTCAAATTGGTGTATATTAGCATAATTCAAGATTCCTTCTCTTTGTTCTTCTTGTGTCGGAACGTGACACTCCGATCCCTACTACTATCCTGGTGTCGGAACGTGACACTCTGATCCCTACTACTATCCTGGTGTCGTAACGTGACACTCCGATCCTCTACTATCCTGGTGTCGGAACGTGACACTCCGATCCTCTACTATCCTTGTGTCGGAACGTGACACTCCGATCCTCTACTATCCTGGTGTCGGAACGTGAAACTCCGATCCTCTACTATCCTGGTGTCGAAACGTGACACTCCGATCCTCTGCTATCCTGGTGTCGGAACGTGACACTCCGATCCCCTACTACTACGTGTCGGTTCGTGACACCCGATCCATTACCCTCATTCTTTTAGTTTATCAAGACTTCTTTTATACCAAGGCATCATCATTAACAAAGTGGATTTAAGGTTTAAGATTCACAGCCTCATCTTTCCAACCCACTACAATTACATAATCACATCATTCAAGCATACAATTAAGCATTTAGAAGACTTTACAATACTACCCAATACATATCATTCGCTATTAAGAGTTTACTATGAAAAAGCATAAACCATAACCTACCTCCACCGAAGAATCGTGATCGATCAATCTACTTCTCCAAATCCTTATTGTCTCTTTGTTCTTCTCTCTCTCCCGCTCATTCTCTCTTCTTTTTCTCTCTGTTGTTTCTATTTTTTCTTATTCAAACCCTTTTTATTTTACCCTAATTGTCATATAATTAAGTATAAAAGATGATAAGAATAACCACTTTTTATTTCAAGGTTATCTCCTTTAACCCCCACGTAATTGAATTATTAACATTAATCCACTAACTTTATAATCATAAGCATGAATAGTCCAAAACGCCCCCTTAAAAACTTTTAAAAGAAATCTGACCCAGTCAGGGTTACGCAGCCTGTGACGGTTCGTCACGAATGTGACGGTCCGTACTGAATGTCGGTCACAAAGTTCAGAGAGTTAATTCTGTGGAAAGACTTGTGACGGTTCGTCGTGCCAAGGACGGTCCATCCTGTCATTCCGTCGTGACGTTCAGAGAGTCGATCTCAGTACTCAAATTTTTAGGATCTAAGTGTTTTGGAACGAAACACCCTTGACTGTCCGTCGCGCCCATGACGGTACGTCGTGGAATCGGTCGACCGAGACAGTAATTACCAGAAATAAACTCTACTGCTCAAAATGACTAAAAAAGTCGTTACAGCCACCAAGCATGCCATGTAATATTTTTTTCACGTGACCAATAAACATCAATATCAACGATGGAAAATCACGCAATTTAATACCCATTAGACCGTCTTATAAAAATCCACCCTAACCCTTAATGTAATTTACAAGTAAATATAAGAGCATACTCTTAGTGTTCGTTTGGATCAAAGAGGAGCTGGATGTGTGATGATCCAGGTTACCTGCGTCTGTATCATAATAAGATGCAAACCAACGCACATCAATACATTGAATGTAAGAGTATACAATTTGAAATGTTAAATCAACTTAAGCTTGAGAAAAGTGTTATAAGGAACACTTATCTTGGCTCTGCTGAACTCAAGAATAACATAACTCAATACTACTCAAAAAAATACTTAGCTCATATGGTTTTAAAACAACTTCTTTTCTGGTTTGAGGTAATTACTTAAACTAAACTTTAAAAACTCTCTTGGAAATCATAGTTTCCTCTTTACTAAAACTAGCCGAAGGCTCTACTGGAAGTCTCAGCTTCCTTTCTTGCTCAAAATGTGAAAACGTTTGTAACTCTTAGATAATACTTAGTTCCCTTATAACTTTTGAGAAATAAACTCAAATCTTTTTTCTTTGCTTAATTTTTCAACTTGAGCCTTAAAAAAATTTAAAAAGTTTGTTAAAGACTTGTAAACATTAAGAACTTACTTTAACTTGGTTCTTACTTTTAGTCTTGACTCCTAAATTCTTGGACTTTGATCTTAATTTTCCTTGAATAAGATTGTGCATTCAAGTTTCATGATCTCATGTTTATTGATAATTTCATGATTTTTAGATGTACCTTAGAGTGTTTGAATAAACTAATAAACATAGGTATATCAATTAGGAATTAGTACAAAATGTTGGGGGAAGAATTGGGAGAAATGACGTCCCTGGCGCTATGACAGGCGCGGGGTGCCAGCCCTCAAAGTTTAGACAACATTCTGTAACGCTCTGGATGGCGCGACACGCCAGAGGCCAAAGCTAAGAAGAACTTTTGTGGCACTCTGGTAGGCGAGGCTCTCCAGTCATAAAATATCCGACCTTTCTCTTTTATTTTTCATCTCTAAACCCTCTAAACTTCCATAGTTCTTTTCCCAAACACTTTGGACATTATTCATCTCAATACCCAATAGATTTAAATCATAACACACCCAAATTATGATTGAAATCAACACTAGACATTCAATAACTCAACCAACAATAATTCGACAATGTTCATCAAGAACATCACACACTTATATGCAAACAACTCACTATTCACTGAATTGAGACAAGTTTGGTGCGTGGGTGAATGAACCTAACACTAAATGATCTCAAATACCTTTATAGTTATCACCCCCAACGAATTTCACTTGCAAAGCTTTGACGTTTTTGGAAAACGCTTGACTTTTGTCCCTTTCTTTCTTCTTTTCCTCTCTCCAAACCATAAGCATAATTCTAGAATTTTCAAACTAAACTAATTTAGATTTTTTTACCCCAATAAATCCATAAAAACTAATCACGAAATTTTTTTGAGAGAAATACATTGTTTAGTCTTTGTTCTTGTAATTATTCATAAATGTTTTTATGTTTTTGTAGAAGAAAAAAAATTAGATTGTTTAGTCTATGTTCCTATTATAGGCATGCTATACACTAGATAGACTTCCTCTACAAAAATATAAATGTTTTTTCAAAAGTGGGGGGGGGGGGTGGAGTTTATAATCTTATGTTGTATTTGTCTAGATCTAAATTTATTATATGTTCTAGAAGTGCCATAGTTCTCGAGACAACTTCTTAGAAATATCACTTCAACAATTTTAGATCTCCTAAAGAGAGCAAAAGTAGTCATCGTACATCAGGCCAAAAATCTTTAAGTGAATCTCAACTTAAGAGTAGCAATAGAAAATATTGGATAAGCCCCGTCTTAAACAAAATATTCCTAATTAAATCAAAAGAGCGCTGGAGTTTCCATTTTGAACTCTCAATACTAGCAATATTTTTGCTAGAGAGGAGAGTTAAATTAAAGTGAAACTCTATACTCCACAATTTAAGGTTCATCCCCACTACCCCAACATTGAGAGTTCATCAAATATGCCATTTTTTTAAAAGTAAAATAATGTTGGTGGTATGCTTCAACAATATAAGTATAGACCATTATTGGAGATGTTTGGTTTGGTGTATGCTTTAACAACATCAGTATAGACCATTATTTGAAATGTTTGTTTCATCAAGACTACAACACCTAATTAAAGGAAACATTGCTCATAGGCCTGACTGACTGAAAATTTAACACTTGGAATCGTCATAATCGAAGTGAGTAAAACATGGAACTTAATGTATCTCATAAAACAAGACATTAGATAGCAAAATAAGGTTTGACATATGCATTGGAAATATGACGATTAATGACGATGATTTGAATGTGAATGAATGAAATACAAACACATATTTACGAAGTAAAACAATGTCTTATAGTGATGCTAAAAATTGCAAATAATGATGCACTTTGAACAATAAATGCTAATTTTCAGCAACATAATGCTGAACCAAATATGTCTTATTCGAGCAGTATAATCGCGACAATTAAGAGTAATATAGAAGGAAGTGATTCAATTCAGAAGGAACATTGTGATTCAAATTCTAATTTTAATCATATGGGTTATTTATTCAAAAATCCTGGACCTTCATATGCTAACTTGCTCAATTCATACCTATATATATATATATATATATATATATATATATATAGGTATGTATGTATATTGGTATTAGCTAAAATCAATATATGTTTACAACAAAAGTTGACTACACAAGCTGATGCATATTAGTTGGTTTAACACTAACCTATATTGCTGCAAATTTATATTGCTATTAGCTAATACCAACAATTAAACAAAAAATATATATAATATCAAATAACTAGGTTGAAGCACTTACCTGATCAATGAAATAAACTTAATAAAACTCATTGTCATATGGATTGGGTAGGTTAGCACCTGAAGGTCCATGATTTTTGAAAAAATAACCCATATTATTGAAATTAGAATATGCATAACAATTTTCCTTCTCATTTGAATCTATTTCTTCGATTTCACTTTTATATATTGTCACAATATTGCTTGGTTAAGACATATTTTGTTAACCAATTTGTTTTTCTAAATTTGCATTTATTGTTCCAAGTTCGTCACTAGTAGCTTTTTCAGCATTAAAATTAGACATCATTGTTCTACTTGAATTTTTGTTTGTATTTCCTGCATTCACATTCACGTTGTATTCATTATTTTTCGTAATTCCAACACCTATATCAAATATTATTTTCTACCTGAATGTGTTATTTAATGTGCTACATTGAGGTCCAAGTTGTACTTACTTTGAATATGATGATTCCAATTGTTAAATGCTTAGCCCATCTAATGAGTAATGTTTCCTATAATTTGTGGTTGTCGACTTTGTGAACCAAAAATTGAAAATAATGGCCTATGTTGCTGTTGTTAATGAACACAATCATCAGTATTTTACATAGAAAAAATGGTTATTTAATGAATTTTCAATTTTGGGGTAGTGGGGTTGAACCTGAAATTGGAGAGGATAGAGTTTGTCTTGAATTGAACCCTCCCCTCTTGTAAAACTATTGCTAGTTGAAATCGAAACTCTAGTTTTCTTAAAATTTGAGTAGGAATATTATTTTGAAGGCGGGGCATGAATACTTGTGTCGGGACTAAAGGAAAATATTTTCTGTTGACCAAAAGAGCTACCTTTTAAGGCTTAGGATTTGGGTCTAGTAATAAGAGCGTAGTGTCATGTCCCGCCACTAGACCAATAATATTTTGCATCTGGAGTGGTGTAGAAGACTCTAGAAATATTGAGAGGCTTGCGGAGAATTGTAGAACTCCCTACACATATTAAAAATATTTTAGAATTTCCAAGAGTATGTTGAATTTTCTAGAAAGGGGACCAAAGATTAAATATTTTTAGGGACTTGTAAAGTAAATATTAATTGAACTTTAGTCCCTACTAAGTAGTATAAATAGAGTTGTCCCTCATTTTGCAAGACATCTCTCAAGTTATAAAGCATTCTTCCGTACAAAAAAAAAACAGTGTTTAGCAACGGCAACAATATGTCACTATATGAATAAAATCCGTCACTAATCACGATTAGCGACAAATTAGCTACGAAATATTTATTGTTGCTATTATGCTCGTCAGTAAGATCTTAATGACCAAAAATGAGTTCCCCCACAAGTTTGGTGACGTCTTAGCAACGAATTACTTCCGTCTCTATATTTTTGAGACGGAATGATTCGTCATTATATTTATATAATTTTGTTGCTAATTTCATAATTGTATGACGAAAAATAATGTTTTGTCTCAATTTTAGTGACGTCATAGTGACGAAACATTTCCTATCGCCACACGTTAGCGACGGAAAGATTCGTCAATATATTTATATAATTTTGTTGCTAATTTCATAATTAATTTTGTTATTTTTGATAAATTTGCAGAAAAATATTTTTGCAAGATATTTTGTAACAACATATTAGACCTTTAATAATTTGTCATTGATCTGCCGCCAACATTATTTTTACAGCAACGGCCAAATAATGGATAAATTTGTTGCTAAAATTGTTCTTATGCACTGATTGAAATAAATTAAATTAAAATTACTAAATACTCCAAAATTAACAAACATTCATTTAATATAATTCACATAGACGATTCATAATATATAAATAGAAAACTCCAAAACAACATACTTTTGGTTTAAAATATACAAAGAAAACTATCAAGTACTCTTAAATTAACCCATGTTCATCAAAATATTACTACGCGCAATTTCTAGTTTCCAAAAAGTATGACATTATAAAAAATTGAAGCTGTGGAGGTATCAACTTGAAATAGAGGTATCAACCTCATCCACATTACTAGAAGGAGGCATGGGCATTGCAGATGATGGATTGACGAATGGAGTAATCGATTCTTCACCTACTTAACAATAATAGGAACAAGATGACTAGTTAGTGCAGACATCATTTTCTTTACAAAATCTTCCATATTTGTTGTCGATGTTGATTGATAAAATAGATGTGGTAATGATGATGACCCACAAAGTTTCTGCCCATAGTAATTTTTTGCTTTAGATCCAAGACCGCAGATTATTCTTTTCTTTTCTCCTCCCGTAGTTTGGTAATATTCTTCATATTGATCAATATCAGTTTCAGACAATGATTTTTCCTTTAATACTTCTTCATATTTTTACCATTATAAGAGGAGAAAATGAGAAAGCATTAATGATACGGAACAAACCAAATTTGAAGGAAAATGCAGAAAATACACAAAGTCATGCTCAGTACAGTGTAGAGAGTGGCAGAGACACTAAGAATAAAAATGTCCATTTCAGTTAAGTTTGGTACTATTCCATATGATTCTTTAAATATACCAGCTAAACTTTACAAAAATAAAGTAGTATATGTGAATGCAGGATGAGGCATCCCTCTGAAACTGAGAAAACTGATAGAAATAAAATACTTCACAAGTTGACTAAAATGGAATTCATAGATGTGTACAACATTTGTCTAGTGGAGCACTCGTTGTGTCTGTGGTAATAAACAATGGATAACCAAGTAATTGCTAACAGCATCCACCCCAAGAGAAGATCATAACAAGATGAGCTATCTCTTATTACAGTAGGTGTCAACTAGAAGTGTAATAGTTTTAAGTATGAGTTTGTGTTTTAGCAACATAAAGTTATACCCACACCAGTAAAAGTAGTTCCCTAGAGTATTAGTGTAAAACCCCGTAGCAAAAATAGACCAAAAATCAGTTTTTAAGAAGAATCTTTACGTGCAACTAACGGTGGCATCGACGGTCCGTAAGACAGACGACGGTCTATCCTGCACAACAGTCAATGCGATCAGAAACTCCCAAAAATTTAGTGGGGAAAAATTTGCTAAGACTTGATCGATGGACAGACCCCACAGGTCAGACGACGGTCCGTAGTCCGTGACCGTCGATCCAGACTCCCATTCACCCACTCTCTAACAAGAACTATGGATTACCACCACGTTCCATGGGTGGAAAATTTGAAGAAAGTTAAGGGGAAATGATGTTGGGTAAATTTCAAATGTTCAAAACTCTTAGCTTAAAATGAATTAGGTATCCCATGACTTACCGACGGATGAATAATTTAAATATCTTTATATATCCACTGACCTTGCGAAATTAATATCTCAGGGTAAAAAGTTATGCCCATATTTGTAAAGGCTTGTAGAACAGGCCCTAACGATGGACCCAGTGACGGGGCGTTGGTCATATAATGGACCGTCAGTCCTGGCCGTTGTTTGACCCGATAGAAACTTTCCCAGGGGTCCTTTTGATCTTTCCCACTCTGTTTAATCCCTAAGTTATGTCATTTTCACCCATTGGGTCCCTAGTTTTCAGTCAGATTCTTGATTCTCTTATCATGATTAAACCTAGAGTTTCTAAAACTTTGATAGAACTTTATGATTTAGTTAATATATGTTCCGAATAAGATTATCATGTTATTACTCAGTTTATCGCATCAATTTCAGAACCCTAGCTTTGTATTTCTTTTGTTCTTGAATTACACATGCTAGGTCAAATATTTTAGACTCATTAGATATACATGCCTCGGTTTTAAATACATAATTACAAGATTAATTGTTTCATTCTCAATTTCCATATTGAGTTTCGAGCTATCCAGTATTTATAGAAATTCAAACATAAATAATAAATTTTCAAAATTCATTGGTAGTAGCAAAATGCCGAGTTGGACTAGGGTTTAGCACATCCAATAGTCCCAGAACAACTAGACAAGTAGGTTGTAAGTCTCCAATGTCGAAAATCAATTTAGTGATCACGACAGCATGCCTTTATACCTTTGGAAGGGTATATTGGGTCCTCTCGATGGCGCATATACATCGGACTCCACATTTAGATCATGTAGTTTTATTATTGGTTATTAGTAGCTCCCACAGATCAGGCAGACTCTCTGAATTGACCATTTATCTGTATATTCAGTATTTAGTTTTAGCATGTTATAAATTGGTCATTGCATCCATTTATCTCAGAATTCAGTTTATCACGTCATATTATTATACTTCCTACTTTGCTTGTTCAATTATGTTTTATTTCAGCTTTATTGTATCCTACATGATCAACATGTTTCATGTACTGATGCATACGTGTGCTACATCTTCTCGAGATGTTGGTCTTGCTTCTCAGCTTCCAGATCGTGCATAGATTGATTTCCCGATCTCCAGTTCAGTAGATTCAGTGGTGAATCCTTATTCTACGAGGACAAGAATCATGAATGTCATTTCAGTCTTTAGTCATTTAGATTTAGTTTTGCTAGATTTAGCTGAGGGGTTGTTACAATATTTCTAGTCCAATTTAGATTCTATTTTAAGGCATAGTTAGTTTCAGCTTAGTAGTGAAGTAATATTTCTTTGTATTGAACTCCTCGGTTTTTCATATATCTCAGCTATAGAATATGAGTATTCCTCATATTTTTTAGATTAAATTATGATTTATCTTCCGCATCAATATATTATTCTTTAGTATGCTCATAATTATGGCAGCAGGGTTTGCTAGGTATCACTTCTGGTCCTAGGTTTCATGTCCGCATCTCAGAAGTATCTCGGGGAGTGACAAAACATGGTATAAAATCACTAGGTTTAAGTGTCCTACAACATCTGAAAAGCCACACTAAGTAGAGTCCTTTTAATTGATGTGAAGTGCACCACCTATAATGATAGGGAGGCTATGAACGGTTTTTGGAAAAACTTCACTTTCTTGTTACTTTTATCGTGCTTAAGGTATGATCTTATACCAATCAAACTTGTCATTTTACATTACAGATCATGCCTTCTCATAGATCTCAGTCATGGAATGCTAATGTACTAAATGCTAACGCTATTCCTCTAGTACTATATAAGAAAGTTCAAATGCAGAATTAAGAAAGCCAATTCAGTTTTTAGGGTCGCATGTTGGTAAGGACACAGACAAGTTCATTGATGAGGTCAAGAAAATATTTGGTGTGATGCCAGTAACTGGTAGTGATAGGTGAGATTGGCATTCTTCAAACTAAAGGATGTGAATCACATATAGGTTACTCAGTCGAAAGACAACATACATAACTTTGTCTTTTGTAACTCAGTATAGCAGTCCATTTCAGTGTCAGTACAAAAACACAGTCAGAACCATTCTTAGTCTCTACTCCAGTCGATGACCTAGTTATAGCTAGGCGGGTATACATAAATTGCCCTATCACAGTCTCTCAGAAAGTGACCTAAGCAGATCTAGTAGAGTTAGAAATGGTAGACTTCGATATCATTCTAGGCATGGATTGGTTACACTCATATTATTGCTAAGTTGATTGTAGAAGTAGGATTTTTTTCTTCTTCTTCCACACGAACAAATATTTGAGTGGAAGGATAGTAGCTTAGCGCCTATGGGTCGATTCATTTCTTACCTTAAGGCCAGAAAGATGATATCTAACAGTTATATATATGTTCTAGTTCCGGTTAATAATTCTAGCCTTGAAACCCCAACCCTTAAGTCAGTTCCAGTATTCTGTAAATTTACAGAAGATCTTTCTAGAGTCCACCCCAAAAGGAGAATCGACTTTGGAATTGATCTCCTTCCAGATACCCAGCCTATTTCTATTTCTCCTTATAGAATGGCTCTAGAACAGCTTAAGGAATTGAAAGAGTAGTTGAAAGACCTTCTAGATAAGGGTTTCTTCAGACCTAGTATTTCACCATGGGGTGCACCAGTATTGTTCGTAAAGAAGAAAGATGGTTCTCTTAGAATGTGCAGTACTTATAGATAGTTGAACAAGGTCACAATAAAGAATAAGTATCCCATCCCCAGGGTTGATGACTTGTTTTACCAACTTCAGGGTGCTAGTCATTTCTGAAAGATAGACCTTAGATCGGGTTATCATCAGCTTAGAGTCAGAGATAGTGATCTTCTGAAAACAGCCTTCAGAAATCGGTATGGTCATTATGAATTTGTAGTTATGTCGTTTGGACTAACTAATGCTCATACAACTTTCATGGATTTGATGAACATAGTGTTCAAATAGTACTTGGACTTGTTCGTTATCATCTTTATTGATGATATCGTCATTTACTCTAGGAGTGAGGAAGAACATGCAAGTCATTTAAGAGTAGTTATGTAAACACTCAAGGATTGTCAATTATTCGCTAAGTTTAGTAAATGTGAGTTCTAATAACAATCGATTGTTTTTCTTGATCACATTGTATCAAGCGAAGGGATCTGAGTGGATTCGCAGAAGATAGAAGCAGTGAAACACTGGCCCAAACCTACCTCTGCTACAGATATCAGTAGTTTCATAGGTCTAGTGGGTTATCACAAAAGGTTTGTGGAAGGATTTTTATGCATAGCCTCACCATTGACTAGGTTGACTTAGAAGATGGTCAAATTTCGATGGTTAGATGATTGTGAGAAAATCTTTTAAAAATTGAAAACTAGATTGGCTATTACTCCTGTCTTGACTCCACCAGAGGGTTCAAATGGTTATGTGATCTATTCTAATGCATCCAGAGCTGGCCTAGGTTTTGTGTTGATGCAGCGAGGTAAGGTGATAGCTTATGCCTCTAGACAACTTAAGTATCATGATAAAACAATCCAACTCATGACCTAGAGCTTGCAACAGTGGTGTTTGCACTCAAGACCTGGAGACACTACTTGTATGGTGTTCACGGACAATAAGAGTCTTCATAATGTTTTCACCCAGAAAGAGTTGAATCTTCGCAATAGGAGATGGATTGTGTTCCTTAAGGATCATAATATCAATGTGCATTACTATCCTGGTAAGGTGAATGTAGTAGCAGATGCTCTTAGTAGATTCTCTATTGGAAGTGTAGCCCATGTTGAGGAAGAAAGGAAGGAGTTAGTAAAGGATGTTCACAGGCTTGCTCGCTTGGGAGTTCACCTTATAAGAATATAAGACACCGGTGTAACAGTTCAGAATGGGGCAGAATTGTCTTTGGTAGTAGAGGTTAAGAAAAATCAAGACAGTGATCCAATCTTGCTTGAATTTAAGGGTGCAGTTCCTAATCAGAGAGTGGAGGTTTTCTCCCAAAGGGGAGATGGTGTACTTCGCTACCAATGTAGATTATGTGTTCCTGATATGGGCAAGTTGAGACAAAATATTCTTGCAGAAGCCCATAACTATAGGTGTTCAATTCATCAAAGTTCCACTAAGATGTACTACGATCTGTGAGAAGTCTATTGGTGGAATGACATGAAGAGGGATATAGATTATTTTGGGAGTAAGTGCCCCAATTGCCAGCAAGTCAACGTAGAACATCAGAAACCAACAGGTATGACTCAAGAGATAGATATTCCTAATTGGAAGTGGGGATGTGATAAATATGGATTTCATCATAGGGTTACCTCGTACTCGCAGACAGCATGACGCCATTTGGGTGATCGTTGATAGGATGACTAAGTTTTCTCGCTTTTTAGCGGTCAAGACTACAAATTCGACGGAGGACTATGCAAAACATTACATTAATGAAATTGTGAGGTAGAATGGGGTTACTTTGTGTATCATCTCATATAGAGGTCCACAGTTTACCTCTCATTTATGGAAGTCATTTTAGAAAGGTCTTGGTACTCAAGTTAACCTTAGTACAACATTTCATCTACAGACTGACGAGCAGGCAAAGCGTACCTTTCAGACCTTAGAAGATATGTTGAGAGCTTGTGTGATCGATTTCAAAGGTAGTTGGGATGATCACTTTCCTATTATTGAGTTTTCCTACAGTAATAACAACCATTCCAACATTCAGACGGCCCCTTATGAGGTTTTATATGGGAATAGAAATAGATCTCCTGTTGGTTGGTTTGAAGTAGATGAAGAAGCTTTGATAGGGCCAGATTCAGTCCTTTATGATATAGAGAAAGTGCAACTTATTAGAGATAGACTTAATACAGCCCTAGATATCTAAGGAAAAGGGAACTAGAGTTCCAAGTTGATGATTGGGTTTTTCTGAAAGTCTCACCTATGAAAGGGGTGATAAGATTTGGAAAGAAAAGGAAGCTCAGCCCTAGATATGTATGCCTTTACAAGATCATGAAAAGAGTTGGCAAGGTAGATTATGAGTTAAAGTTGATATCAGAACTAGCAGAAGTACATCCGGTCTTCCACATCTCTATCTTGAAGAAGTGTGTGGGTGATCCATCCTCTATAGTTCCATTGGAGAGTGTGGCAGTGAAATATAGTCTTTATTATGAGGATATACCAGTTGAAATTCCTGAGCGTCAGGTCAGAAGATAATAGAGGAAACGTTACCTTTATCCAGGCAGTGACTAGACAGTGAAAAGCTTTGAGACTTCTTGTCGCTGTTATTTTGAGATTTCGAGAATTTCATCAAGCAAAGTAGAAGAAAGCAAGGTTTAAGGCTAAAAATAAATCTGAAAAATATTCAAAATCAGAAATTAGAGCAAAGTACAAGCAAACAACACTAATGAAAGAATGTAAAATATTAAAACAATAGTTAACTCATTCCTTTAAACACTAAAATAAAAGACACAAGGAAAATATATACATTTCATCAAGATCGTGATAAAATTTTATAGCTAACACATAAAACCTTTAGAAAAAATGTACCAAACACCTAGTGTTGAAACTTCTACTAACAATTTAATACATAAGAAGAGACTAAGATCAATAAAAAATCTCTTCTTTTACTAATGATCGTAGAAGCTATGTTAAGCCATCGAACGCCTTATTCATATCATCTCATATCTCACTGTGAATGCTAAAGTAGATAGAGCACACACTCTTGTCTCAAAACATCATTGACATATGTACTCATCATTAAAATTTTATTTCTAAATCATGTTAATACCTATTTACAATTTTTGGAATCTCTTTTTTCTATCAACTTTTAGCATGTTTTATCTATAAGATTTGATAAGCTACCTGCAATGCTTAAAGAGAACATACAATAACTAAATACAAGAATCGTATAATTTGTACATCAATAGCAAGTATCATTTTATTTTTGAAATACTTCTTACAAGTTTTAGGTTGTGAAACAAAAGAAGAACTTCCATCAGAAGTGATTTTACCGGCGATTTTTCGTTGTGTTAGAGTAAATTCAGTAGACAATATGGTTTATAAATATGTCTAACATCACGTATCTAAGAAAATTTCCAAAAGAATAATTTTCTTTCGTGATAACCCATCCCGTTTCCCCAGTTATTTTTTACCAAATAGAAGTAAAAACCCACCTCTTCACCGCACTAGGAGAACACCGAACATATTAAAAAAGATAAATTTACCAAAGGTAGAAGCTCACCTTTCTCCTGAGGATGAAGGAGATAGGAGAAATTTAACCATAAACCTGAGATAGGAGCAATCGAAAGGAGAGGGAGACCATAGCAATCAAAAGGAGAAGTAGACGGAAGAAATCGAATTCTTACCTCTCACTCAGCTGCTGCGTTGCTCTTTGGACGTTTCACAGAGATAAAACCCTAATTTTTAGGGATTGTAATTTTTATTTTCTTTTTTTTCTTTCATGAATAATGACTTTTTAAAATTATTGCAACGAACTTAGTGACGGATTCTGATATTTGTCACTATAAATAAATAGAGCTATTTAATTTAACTTTTAGAGACAGAAATTTCCGTCAATGTGTAATTTAAATTTCATAAAAATATATTTTACATTCTAGCATTGCTTATCCATCACTTTCGTCGCAATATATTATTAAATTTGTAACACTCACTTTGTTGCAAAATTTATAGTGAAATTTAAGGCGACAAAGTTTCCCGCTATTATTCGCGACAAAAAACGTATTCGGTCGCCAATACATTGCTATATTTTAATTCACAAAATTAATTTTAAATTTTTCAATGAAATGACTACTTCATTGCAAATCCGTAGATATATAACGACAGAATTGATTAACTTGCTAATATCTGTCGCTAAACACTATTTTTTTTATAGTCTTCAAAGCTGTAACACCCGAGAAGGTTTTTCGAACTAAGACTTGAATAGTTTATCGCAGTAAGTGAGTTTTTACCATGAAATTCAAATTTTTTTAATTATAAAGGTCAAATCACTAGATTTAGAACCTTGAATTACAACAAGAAAATTGGAAACACCAAAATCTGAGAATTTGCAAGTGAAGGTAAGTATGAGTTTTGGGTCAATTCAAATGACCATAACTCCTTGTAGAAGATGAGTTAGGTGTGCTACTAGATACCACTGGAAAGATCTTTTTACATTATATTTCAAACGCCACCTTTGCTAAATTTCGAGTTTTGATGAGTGAGATATGACCCTTTTTAGTTAGACTGCCCAGTTAAGAAAAGGTAGCCGAAAATAGTGAGGGATATGGTCCTTTCCGTAACCCATCAGATTATACTCGTTTTTAGTTATATTTTAGGATAACAATCCTATTAGGTTCGGTTTCATAATCCAAAAATACTCTTCGAGTTTAAGTATAAACTTCAAGAAGAGGAAAAAAGTTATGGTTTATTTAAAAGATTGGATTTCATATTCGAATAAACCTCGTAACCGTAAGAAAGTGGGATTTTTAGTTATGGTCCTAGCAAAAGAAAATTTGGGATAGGATTCTATAAGATCTCCCCCCCCCCCCCTGAAAAGAAGAGAAAAGAGGAGAGTTCGTCGAGACTCTTGCATCTTGTAGTTGAATTTCGCCATTGTTCTAATCTTTTAGAGCTATGTAAGCTTCCATAGTGTTGGGTTTGTTCACCCACACGTCAAACATGTTATTTTTAGTGTAAATTCATTCTCAAAAAGTTGAAGGATTCAAGTTCTTGTTAGGTGTTCTTGAGATTCATTGTAGATCTTGTTTTATGTGTATTTTAATGATTTCATGAGATGGAAGTGATTGCTTTGAGTGTTTTTTTAAGTGTATTAGTTTTTACATAGGATGGGTAACTTAATCTAAGGAATACTTGAGAAATGAAATCGATTAAAAGTGATTTAGCGTTAGAAAACGAGACGCAAAACTTGTCGAAACATAGCCTGAAAGGGCCTGGCATGGCGCACCCCAGAAACGCCCAAATGTACTTTGTGATGTTAGGGCCTGGCTCCCCACTCCCAGAACACGCAATGTTGCCTGCCCCATTCCTATTGCAGCGGTAGTCCCATTTGAGCTCATTTAAACTGTGCAATCACTCCTTTTGAGAGAGTCCTTTCGAGTCGTTTTGAGGAGTCTTCTACAATTTCTAGTAACTAATTCCAAGACTCAAGTAAGTGAGAATGAATTGAGGAGAATGTACATATAATTATACAATATCATCTAAATTTTCCATGTCATGATCCAAAACTCTGAAATTCATAATCCACATTCAAGAGAGAGAGAGTTAAGAGTAGAGTTAAAAAAAAGTCTATAAGTTAAATTTTGAATTATGTGAGATCCATCATTGATTTGAAGTAAGTTTTGTGGAATTTAAGAATAGAATGAAAGATTAATATACATGATTTTCATCTAGTTACTTAGACCTTTAAGTCGAGTTGTTCATGCCGATAACTTCCACATGAATTCCATAAATCGAGTATCATTGAGAGTAGTCGTATCTCCAAGTTCTAAGTCTTGAGTATTGAGTTCTTTATTCCTATCTAGAGTTAAGAAGTACCTCTTAGATATCGAGTTGAGTAATTCATGCTCATAATTCCTCATGAACTCTCCAAGTTGAAAATCATGAAACCATCCACATGAGATCCTTAACCTTGAATCCATACTTCAATTCAAGGAATGTTAAGAGTCAAGTCAATAAGTTAAGAGCAAGTCGAAGTAAAAGTTTATAAAGTTTTCTAAGGTCTTTCACAAAAGTTTTCACTTTATTTTAAAGACTTAAAGTTCAAGTCAAGAAAGAGTAAAGAGTGTAATTAAATTCACAAAAGCTATAAGGGAACTAAGTATTCCCTTAGAGTTTAAGTTTCAAGTTAAGTGAAGAGCTAGAGTTGAGTTCATTTCTTAAAATCTATAAGGGAACTAAGTATTCCATAATAGTATATAAATGTTTTCAAATTTAAGTTTAAAGGGAACTAAGAAGTTTCGAAAGAGATTTGAAATAAAGAGGGAAACATTGATTCCAAGAGTAGCTTCTTAAAGTTAGAGGGTTCAGCAAATTATCTCATGACAAAGAAAAGAAAGTTTCAATTAAAAAATGAGCTAAAGTACGTTTTGGAAATAGTATTGAGCACGATGTGGGGATGAGAATTCATATTAACTAAACTCCATGTAAACTATGTATCCACCATGGGAATTGGTGGGTCATACTTTTTAGATGATCGCATAAGATGAGGTAGTGGATCCACTAAGTTGAGTAAGGTCTTATAACGATATGAAGGTGTACGATGGTCCTCTTGCAAGGTGAGGTAATACGTTGTACCATTACTTATGCTCATAGTGATGGTTGTTAGTTAGAGAAACTCCCACAGTATTAGTTACATGGCTCCTCAAGGGGTTCTGCTTAGTATGAATGCGCATATGAGACTTGATTCATGCATTGAACAAGTAGACTTTGAGAGGGATAGTGATATGTATTTATGATAATAATATCTTTTGTTAAGATCATGTTTTGGAACAACTTATCTTTGTATTGCACTGGTTTTAAACTGTTTTATATTGAAACGAGTTCAGCTAGGTATCATGAGTTGAGTATGTTGACTTGAGTATCCTTGGTCGAGTATCATATCATTGAGTTAACTATATAATGTGTGAGTTGAATATCTTATTATGTAGTATTCATTGGGTTTCAAGTTTGAGAAGAGGTAAGTATGTTCCAATCTTTTATCCAAGTATCAAGATTATGTTATACTTTAGAGTTCCCCTTACTTGCTCGTACATTCAACGTACTGAGACAGTTAGCTTGCATCTTCTCATGATCTAGACAAAGGTATTCAGGATCATCAACAGAAGCTTCGTTGATATATTCCAAAGTTTGAGTTAGCTATGGTGAGCCTCCTTGCTTATGAAGGATTTCCTTTACTTTTAAGTTTAGTTAGGAGGGCGTGGGTTTTATCCTAATTTCCACCTTTGTCAGTTAGAGTCTTTATAGATAGTCATTTTAGTTAAGGAGTATGTATTTTGCATTTATTTTATTATATGTTCTAAAGACTAATGTTACCTATTTTATGACTAGTTGAATTCTTGTTTCACTTTTCTATCTTTGTATGCTTAAGTGAGTCTTCAACTTTTAGTCAGTGTGGATGAGGGTTCGCTTGGGGACAAGAAATGATCTTCAAGTGCTGGCAACATCCAGGGTGTAGGCTCGGGTTATGATAAAAACAAGGTATCAAAGCAAAGGTTTAAGTATCCTAGGGAGTCTATGAAGCCTTGTGCAGCAAATCTTGTTTATGATTGTGAGGGCCTGACTTATATAAATGAGGGACTACAGACATTTAGGAAAAGTTTATCTTCTTTAATACTCTTAATTGTGCGAAAGAGCTAAGTCATAGAGATCTATTTTAACTCGTGCATTCTCTTATTCATTCTAATACGCATCATACTAGAGGTTGTTGGAAATTTAAGTTCAAAGATCCTTATGGATGACTCGTTCTAAGGCAAGAGTTTTGAGGAAGTTATGAGACTCTTAAGGGGCTTAAGTGAATCCCAAGAGTAATTTAAATATTCAGTTTTATAGGAATTCACCAATATTCACATGAATCGTGCGTTTTAACAAAAAACGAGTAGTACTCTTTTTCATAAATCTTGCTTCTTCTGGGATCTTTACGTGAGAGAGTATTTTTAGAGCTTGGGTATGATTTTCACCCGAAAGAGTAGCAGCCGTTTTGAGATCATGAGCAGTACTAGTGAGAGAGCCATAGTTAGAGGAAAGTATGCAGAGGTATAGAGATCTATGAAACGGAGATGGTGTTTTAGCAAGCTTGGTTGGTCTAGTCATGCACTTAATAGAATATTAATGAAAAGTTTCTTTGGTGGTAGACTAAGAACTGATGAGTTGTGAAGAGCTCAAATAAGAGGTAGAGTAAGTTCTTAAAGTTATTATGAATTAGAGTATACCTTTGCTAAAAAAATGGGTTATGACAATGTGTCATTGTGTTAGTAATGAGAAAGTGTGAGTGGTGAATATATATATATATAGAAGAGAAAGAATATTCATTATGTGATAGATTAATTTAGGCTTATGAATTTTGAAAGGAGAACCTCATGGTATTCAGAAAATGATAAAATTACTGGGAGATAAGGCACATTAAGTGTGTAGGTAGCACATAACTTGTGAAGTGTAATGTGATGGTAGTTAGAGTATGCACACTGAGAGATGGTAAGGATTGTCTAATTAACATGAAGTCCTAATGGGAAATTGTTTCAAAATTTCCATAATAGTAATGAAGTATAGTATAGTAGATAAATCATATTGATATTCGGGTTTAGTAATAAACATTAAGATTGAATTTTAGATGAGTTTCACGATCAAATGAATGAAAACATGTGGGTGATGAGGTCAGTCTAGTATTTAAGTGGAAAATGATAAGGGGCGGGCAAATTATCCGTCATGTTTCAAACTTTGTGCCAATGCCCTCGGGGATTTCATGGTTATCAAAATTTAAAAAAAAAGAAAAAGAAAAATATCAACACTTGCTCTGATATCTTTTGGCACAAATTTATTAATAGAGTTACTAATCATGATTGGTGAATATACAATCTAATTTTTTTCAAATCTTATCCACCAGTAGACTCCTAAAAACATTGGCAGGAATTAGTATGCTATTTGTCATCATTGTGTAATATCTTTGTCTACGCAAAGTAGATGTTAACAAGAGAACGCCAAAGATATTCACTAGTCTAGCGTTGTCATTTTCCCTTGGTCATTTTTTTTAATTAAAGCTTGTTGGTCATTACTGCTACTTTAGGATTGCAAGGAAGTTGTCTATTAGTGGACTGAGAAATGACGAGGTTGCCATGGAATGGGATTTGCAAGTTACTACAAGAAACGAGGGAAGGAGACCATCTGCAAATGCACACCTTGCCTTGGAATCGGTACAAGCACCTTATTCTCATTTCCTGTGTGCATTACGTTTTCATGATCATTATTTTCCTTCTTTGTTCTTCTTTATTTTGAAAAGTATAGAATGCATATTCATTCATTGAAGGCTTCTTTGTAAACAGTAGTATGCAGTAAGCTTTATATTCATATGTAGTATAAATTGTGAAAAGTAGCTAAATATTAATTTCATGTCCATAAAAGCAGTTGTACAGAATTGATGTTATCTTACAATGTTTGAATTCAAAAACAACCATGTCTTCAAAAGTCTTCAAATTTTATAAAAGTCAATAAAAAATGTTGATGATTGTGTGCCCAAAATTTCATAATAAACTACGCAGTATTTAGCTAAATCATAAAAATATTGTAACAAACCTACAATTTTATAACGAAAAAACTAACATGAGAGATCACCACTTTGTCTAGTATCTTGTGGAACAAAGTTATTTATATAGTTACTTACAATGATTGGTCAATAGAAAGTCTAATCAGTTTCTAATTTTATCCGCAACTAGATTACTACTAATATACTCAGGAATGAGTATGCTATTTGTTATCCCAATGTAATATCATTGTCTACATAAAGAAGATGTTTACAAAAAAACTCTAAAGATATTCACTGGTCAGGTTTATCATTTATCTTTGGTCATTCTTATTTTTTCATGAAAGCCCTTTGCTCATTATTGCTACTTTAGGATTGCAAGGAAGTCGTCTATGGGTGGACCGGGAAATTGCTAATCGCATGGATTCTGAGCTCTCCATGTGTATTAATAACTAATATCCCTTCTTAGTTTTCTTTGTGAAATGCATATCTTAACCTCTTCCCGCTTCTATAGAAGTGTTTGTATAATTGTTACCCACATTGACCTATACATTCGCATAATCTAATTGTTAATAGTCTTACTTCTCTTTCTTATCCAACTATTACCATTCTTCTAAGTTCATATCCACTTAGCAGGAGAAAACTTGAACATTATTTAAGAGGCTTATCTTTGGCTATATATGTTCCCTTCGACCAGAATCTTAAGGGTAATAAATAATGCTTATAAAAGTCTACTCCACATTGACAACTCAAATATACTATCGAGATGCACATGAAACATCATTAACTTAATTAGAATTTTTTATGACTACATAAAATCTCGAAGACATCTTTTAATGCACTCGTTAGTATAATAACTAAGACCTTTATTACTCTCATATAAGTGTCATAATACCACACTCTTACTACTCACATTTATTGAAAAGTAACACCTTAATTCCTTAACTAGTATATGTCTTAGGGTGCTTTTGTTTTGTTTCTTTTTATTGTTTAGCATATACGATTTAGGGTTTTATAATGTTTAGACTTAGAGTTTTTTAGCTTCAAGTGTTTTTAGGATTTTTAAGGATTAGTGTTTCTTCGGTTTTTTAGGGTTTACGGTTTAGGACTTAGGGTTTTTTTTTTTTTTAGGTTTAAAGTCTAGGGATTTTAGAATTCAGGGTTTAGAGCCTTCGATTATTTAGGGTTTAGAATCTATGGTATAGGTCTTTATTGGGTTTAGAACTTGGAGTTTTTTAGAACAAGAAGACAAGGTGTAAAAATATGTCTTTTTTTAAATATTCAACTTTCATTAGTATGAAGACCAAGACCTAATGATTAAATTAATTAATCATAAATTATGAGAAGATGAATAATATGAGAACTAAAAGTGGATCAAATCTATAATATAAGGACTAAACAATTATTTAAACTTATTAACTTACCATTGTAATTACTATATAATACCCCCAAAAGGGTTAATTGTGACTCCAATAAATTCAAGCTTCTATATAGAAAATTAGTAGCTTTATCTCCTTTTCTTAAATTTCTGAAGGGTTAAAAATTCAACGGAAATGTGACGGTATTATTGATGAAGTTAAGGTGGTGGTACTTGATCACAAAACAAAGAATGTTGGTAAAATGGTGGATCTATCGAGGTCTTATGACTACAAAGGTGACATCTCTCAAAATATATATTCAACTCAAAACCTTTGATTCTTTTATATGAATAAATTAAGTTTGGTTACCTTTTCAAAAGAGATTTAATTGAAATTATGCTTGTTGTGATTGTAACATCGATTCCTTTTTCTATTTTTATAAAAATCTATCTATCACTTTTCAAACATAATTGGATTAACAAAGAGGGAAGATAATTATTAACATTAGAAGGGATCTGATTATTTACCTTGAACAACTTCTCATTTTTATTTATTATATGTAGAAAAAAATAGGTAATTTTTTATTTCATTCTTTAATTTGATAAAGGTCAAAAGTACGTGTGAACTTTTCAAAATGCAGCAAAAATATCTTTCGTTCGTTGAGTGTATTGAGGTTTTGTGTAGTTTTAGGTGAAAAAATTGTGTATGTGAGCAGTGTTCATGAAATTTGTTTGGATATATAGAGAAAAGTGCATTGAATGGTGGGTGTACTTTTGGTCTTAGGACTGGAAGGATAAGGAATATGGTCTTATATTTGCTCGTTTATTTGAGTAAGGGTTGGTGTGGATTTTAAAACGGATGGACTAATGAGTGTTAAATTACGTGATTTTCCATGGTGGATATTGATGTGTACTGGTCAGGTGAAAAATTATCTTTCACATGGCACTCTTGATGACGTTAGTTAAAGTTAGGGGTATTTGTGAGCCAACAAAAAAAAAGGGAGAATTTTTTTTAGCCAAAACACAAATGAATCCTCTATTTTATTTTTTTTGTACAATGGACAAAATTCATAATTTTTTCTTAAAAAATATATATAAATTTTACAACATAAGTTTCAAACATAAAAGATAATTATGATACCACCATTTTATTTCTTCCTCTACTCTCTCTATATATATTTTACTATTTATCAAAAATAATATTGTAAATAGTTTTTTAGGTAAATCTATCTAAGATTGAGATCTATTAAAATGTAAGTTGATTAATATTTGCTACTGCATAAAAAAGTGCAATATAACTTTACAATTATGATGAATATAATTTTTATATGAGAAATGAACAAATCATCACGGTGTATATATATATATATTTAAAAAAAAATTCTCTGATTTTTAAAATGCATTGATGCAATTATTACAGTCGTACATTTTAAGAAGCAATGTGAAATGCCTCCAAAGGAGAGAGAAAAATTGATAGGATAATAATCAATGTTCATTCACTGAATTTAGATTCTTTTAAACTCTTGTCTTAAGCTGTGATCTTCGATATAATTTCACCGTGTAAGTATATATTCTATTCTTCCAATTATGTCATCTGTTTTGAGAACAATCATTTACGTTTATGAATACACTAGAAAAATCAACTAAAATATTTGATATTAATATGTAATTAATGTTTTTGAAGCTAAAGAATTTCATATAATTCACTGTTAATTATCATGAGTAGCATTGAATATTTGTTGTTTAGTGACATTACTTATTTGTTGTTAGTATATTTTATTTAGTAAATGATAAATTATTATTTTGTAACACAACACTTATAGTGAATATTCTTGAATATAAATATTTATATAGTGTTTCATAGAATTAAATTCTAAGTGTCAACTTCTTGAAATAATTATGTTATTATATCCGATGAATACAACAAACTCTTAGCAATACATGTTTTGAAAGGAGTATTTTTTTTCTACAAAGGTCACGTAATTAGAAAATTGTGAAACGCTTATGGCAATTTGTATTGAGAAGAAAAAAAAATAGAAAGAGAAAGAGCGGAAAAAGGACCAGAAGATGATGACAAATTGATTGTTAATGATATAGATACAAATAATATGGGTGGAGATAATGAAGAAGTACTTAAAGAACAAATTGTGTTCCTAATATTGAGAAGCATAGAAATAATATTTATGAAGTTGAAGACTATATCCTCCCCCGCTTGTATTTTCCATTCAATAAGATATTGTCCTCAACTTCATAAATATTATTTCTATGTTCCTCAATATTAGTCACACCATTTGTTTCTTTAAATAATTTTTCATCATCTCTACCCATACTATTTGAATCAACATCATTAATAATCATCTTGTCTCCGTCTTCTGAATCTTTATCCGCTCTATCTTTCTATTTTTATCCTCAACAAAAATTGCAACAAGTGTTTCACAATTTTATCGTTTAGTGATCTTTGTAGAAAAAAATAAGTTCCTTCTTTCAAAGCCTCTTTGCTAAGAGTTCATTGAATTCATCACATTCAACTGCATAATTATTTCCAGAAATTGATAATTAGAATTTAATTGTATTAAATACTATAATAATAGTTAATTTCAAGAATATTCACTATAAAAGTTGTGTTACAAAGTAATAACTTATCCATTACTAAATAAAATAGATATTAAAAAAAATAACTAATGTCTCTAAACAACAATATATACATTTCTCTTCATAATTACAGTGAATTGTACAAAAAATTTTAGCTCTAAAGAATTTAATTATATATTAATAGCAAATTTTTTTGTCGTGTTTTTGTAGTGTTTAAAATTGGTACTTACTTTTCTAACAATTTATATCACAAGTGGATTTAGTGTTTAAATACTTACTTAGTGAAATTATACAGAAGATCACAACTTGAGCGCAAAGTTTAAAAGAATCCAAATTTGGTGAATGAGGACTCATTATAATCACATCAATTATTTATTTCCGTTGGGGAGCATTTCCATTGCTTCTAGAGATATACAAATTATAGTTACAATGACTATTCGTTCATTTCTCATATCTGAATTCCATCGTAATTTTCAAGTTATATGGTACTATTTTGGTTATGCAGTTGCACATTCTAATCAATTTATATTGTGATAGATCTCGATCATAGACATATTTAACAAAAAAAATATTTACAATATTATTTTTGATAAATAATTTAATCTATCTATGTAGAGTACGAGAAAAAAAATAGTGGTGGTATTATCATTATCTTTCAAGTTAGGAACTTATTTTTTAAAAATATTATAAAAAATGCCAATTTTACTAAAAAAATTAAATGGATGAATAAATAGATTGATCATATTAGTTAATCTAAGATAAACATAATATTTCACTAGTATTCATTATAGTAGATTCAAATTTATTCCTTTCAAATTACAGGGAAAAATAGAAGTATTTTAAAGATTGGTGCACTATCAAAAGCATATAATAATAGGTGTATATTGAAGAAATTGCTTAGAAGGAAGAAAACCACTCCTTTATATTAAAAGGAGAACTTTAATAAAAAAATACCTCTTCACTATCTGAAATAGAACAAAAATATTATTCATTTGTGTTTTGGCTAAGAAAATACCCCACTTTTTATGTCGTCTCAAAAATACCCCAACTTTAACTAATGCCACCAAACATGCCATGCGATTTTTTTTGTCACATGATATATAAACATCAATATCCACCATGGAATATTTCAAATTTTAATACTCATCAGCACGTCCCATTTAAAATCAACCATAACCCTTACTGTAATTTACACGTAAATATAAGACCATACTTTTAAATGTCCTAGGGAGTCTATGAAGCCGTGTCAAGTAGGATCTTTTTTATGGTTATGAGGGCACCACTTCTATAAATGAGGACTACAGACATTCAAGTAATTTTATTCTTCTTTTATACTCTTAATCGTGCACGACAGAGCTAAGTCATAGAGATCTCTTCTAAGTCTTGTGCTCTCTTATTTATTCGACTACCCATCATACAAGAGGTGGTTGAAAAGTGAAGTTAAAAGATCCTTATGAATGAGTCATTCTGAGCAAGATTTTTGAGGAAGTCATGAGTCGCCTAAGGGTCTTGAGAGAGGCCCAAGAGTAAGTTAATTATTTAATTTCATAGGAATGCACCCATATTAACATGAATTGTGTGTTTGATCTAAAACTTAGTACTCTATTTCCTAAATCTTGTTTCAGCTGAGATCTTCATGAGAGAGAGTATTTTTAGAGCTTGGTTATGATTTTACCCCCAAAAGTCGCAGCAGTTATGAGATCATGAGTAGTACTATTGAAACAGCCATAATTAGAGTAAAGTATGCGGAGGTATAGAGATATATGAAAAGGAGATGTTGTTTTGGCAAACTAGGTTTGTCTAGTCATGCACCTAATAAACTATTAATGAAAAGTTTCCCTTGTGGTAGACTAAGAAGTGATGAGTTGTGAAGAGCTCAAATAAGAGGTAAATTAAGTGTTGTAAGTTAATATGAATTAGAGTATACCTTAACTAAAAAAGGGTTTATGATAATGTGTCATTGTGTTAGTAATGACCAAGTGTGAGTGGTGAATATATTTATAAAAGAGCTAGAGTATTCATAATGTGAGAGATTAATTTAGGTTTCTGAATTTTGAAAGTATAACCTCATGGTATTTAGAGTATGATAGAGTTACTTGTAAGATAATGCGCATTAAGTTAGTAGGTAACTCTTAAGTTATGATGTGGAACGTGATGGTAGTTAGTGTATGCAGACTGAGAGGTAAGTATTGACTATTTCTGATGATTTCCTAGTGGGAATGTGTTTCCAAATTTCCATAGTAGTAAATGAAGTATAGTATAGTAGAGAAATCATATTGATATCCGGGCTTAGTAATAAACATAAAGATTGAATTTGATATTAGTGTCATGATCAAAAGAATGAAAAAATGAGGCTGATGATGTCAGTCTTGATAGTTGATCTTGTAGACTTGACGTAGTGTAAGTGAGGAATCAAGATGCTGCAGAAATTAATGCTAGTAGTAGAGAACCTGCCCTTTAGATAAGGGAAGTGGTATGTCTAAGTCACAATATTTAATATTGAATTAACAGAATGTTCACCAAATAGAGATGTGGAATAGGTTTTTAACATCATAAGATTAGAAATCAGGTCAAGTTTTGGGAATTTCTTAAGGAGATAGTTAGTAGGACTCCATGGAATTGTTATATTTCTAATCTTCAATATGGTGATAAATAGTAATAGTTTTGGGATGTAATTCCCTATATGGAGGTATATATTCTGAACATAAGGATTTCAGTTAAGCTTGAATATAATAGAGAAGACCATTACATTAAGACCTTATTAAGAGTAACCAGTCCAGTCGTCATTCGAGGACAAATGATCCCAATTGGGAGATATTGTAACACCCTAGAAAATTTTTTGAACTAAGACTCGAACCATTTATCTTAGTAAGTGAGTTTTATGAAAGAAATAATTTTTTCCTAAGTATTAAGGTCAAATCACTAGATTTAGAAACTTGATTTCAAAAAAGAATAAAATTGGAAATAGCAAACTCTAAAATTTGCAAGTGAATCTATATATGAGTTTTAGGTCATATTCAAATGACCATAACTCCCAGTACAGAATGATTTAGGTTTGTTATAAGATACCATTGGAAATATCTTTGAATTATATTTTCAACGCCACAAAATTTGCAAAATTTCGAGTACGAATGAGTGAGATATGCCATTTTTAATTTAGGCTATCCAGTTAAGGAAAGTTAGCAGAAAATAGTAAGGAGTATTTCTTGTTCTTTCCTACCCCAATCAGATCGAACTCGTTTTTATTTATATTTTAGGGTAATAATCCTTTTAGGTTCAGTTTCATAATACAAAAGTACTCTTAGGTTTTTAGTTGAGAGTTCAAGAAGAGGAAATATATATAAATATATTTCTTTTATGACTTTTAAGATGTATCGATGCAGTTACTACAATTCGTACATCTTCAGAAGCAATGGAAATTCTCTCCAAATGAGAGAAATTAATTGATGGGATAATAATAAGTTTTCATTCACCGAATTAAGTTTCTTTTAAACTCTTTGCTCAAGTTGTGATCTTTGATATAATTTCACTATGTAAGTAATTATTCTATTCTTCCATTTATGACATCTATTGTGGGAACAATCATTTAAGTTTATATGTAATTCAATTTGAAGTTAAAGTATTTCGTACAATTCACTGTGAGTTATCAAGAGTAGCATTGAATATTTTGTTGTTTAGTCACATTACTTATTTGTTGTTAATATATTTTATTTAATAAAGGATAAGTTATTATTTTGTAACACAAAATTTATAGTTAATATGCTTGAAATTCCATATTTATAAAGTGTTTTATAGAATTAAATTATAATTGTAAATTTCTTGAAATAATTATGTAATTATATCTGGTGAATACAATGAACTATTAGCAAAAAACATTTTGAAAGAAGGAGCATGCTTTATTCTACAAACGCCACTAAATGAGAAAATTGTGAAATACTTATGGCAATTTGTATTGATAAGAAAAAAAATAGAAAGAGAGAGAGTGGAAAAAGGATCAGAAGATGGAGATAAGATGATTGTTAATGATATTGATACAAATAATATGGGTTGAGATAATTAAGAACTACTTGAAGAACAAATGGTGTACCTCATATTGAGGAGAGTAGAAAGAATATTTATGAAGTTGAAGGCAATATCCTCCTCCGCTTTTATTTTCCATTCATTACGATATTGTCCTCAACTTCATGAATATTATTTCTATGTTACTCAATATTATTCACGCCATTTGTTTTTTTAAATAATTTTTCATCATCTCCACTCATATTATTTGTATCAACATAATTAATAATCATCTTTTCTCCATCTTCTGATTGTTTTTCCGCTCTCTCTTTCTAATTTTCTCCTCGACACAAATTGCCGCAAGTGATTCACAATTTTCTTGTTTAGGGACCTTTGTAGAAAAAAACATGTTCTTTCTTTCAAAGACTTTTTTGTAAGAGTTCATTGAATTCATCGCATACAACTGTATATTTATTTCAAGTAGTTGACAATTAGACTTTAATTTTACTAAATAATATATGAATAGTTAATTTCAATCATTTTCACTAAAAAAGTTGTGTTCCATTGTAATAACTTATCAATTACTAAATAAAATAGACATTAAACACAAATCACTAATGTCACTAAACAACAAAATATTCATTGCTACTCATAATTAAAGTGAATTATAGAAAATTCTTTAGCTCTAAAGAATTTAATTATATATTAATAGCAAATTTTCTAGTCGATTTTTGTAGTATTTATATATGTTACTGACTTCTCTCACAATAGATGTCATAAGTGTATTAATAAAATAAATACTTACATAGTGAAATTATAACCAACATCACAACTTCTGTGAAGAGTTTAAGAGAATCCAAATTTGGTGAATGAGCATAGATTATGATCACATCATTTTTTTTCCGTTGGAGAGCAATTCCATTGCTTCTGAAGATATACGAACTGCAGTTACAATGATGATTCTTTCATTTCTCATATCTGAATTCCATCATAATTTTCAAGTTATTTGTTATTCTTTTGGTTATGTAGTTCCACATATTAATCAACTTATATTGTAATAGGTCTCAATCTTAGACATATATACCAAAAAAAATATTTACAATATTATTTTTGATAAATAATTGAATCTATCTATGTAGAGTATGAGAAGAAAAATAGTGGTGGTATTATCATTATGTTTCAAGTTTGAAACTTATTTTTTAAAAATATTATGAAAATAGCCAATTTTATAACAAAAATTAAATAGATGAATAAATTGATTGATAATTATAGTTAACCAAAGATAAACATAATATTTCACTTGTAATCATTAATTAGATTCAAATTTAATTCTTTAAAACTACGGGGGGAAATAAAAGTATCTTAAAGATGGGTGCGCTACAAAAAAGTTATAATAATAGGTGCATATTGAAAAACTTACTTAGAAGGAAGAAGAAACAATCCTTTTTATAAAAGGAAAACTTTAGTAAAAAATGAATAAGGTCAAAAATACCTCTTCATTATCTGAAATAGACCAAAAATATTATTTGTTTGTGTTTTGGCTAAAAAATACCCACTTTTTTTGTTGGCTCACAAATACCCTAACTTTTGCTAGTGCCACTAAGCATGCCATGTGATTGTTTTTGTCACGTCACCAATAAACATCAGTATACACAATCAAAAATCACGCAATTTAATAACCATTACCAAGTTCCATTTAAAATCCACCGTAACCCTTACACTAATTCACAACTAAATCTAAGACCAAACATTGAGTGTTCGATTTGATCAATGAGGTGCTGGATGATGATTGTCCTGGTTACCTGCGTCTGTATCATAATTATGCATCCAACAGGCATCAGTACATTGAATGTACAAGTATGCGCCTTGAAATGTTATAACAACTTATGCTTTAAAAGTTTTAGAAGGAACACTTATCTTGGCTCTAGTCAACACAAGAATAACTTAACTCAATAGTACTCAAAATCATATTTAGTTCATATGGTTTTTAAACAACTTCTTCTCTGGTTTGAGTTAATTATTTAAATTTAACTTTATAAGCTCTCTTGGAAATCATAGTTTCATCATCACTTTAACTAGCCAAAGGCTCTTTTTAAAGTCTCGTATTCTTTTTTTCTCAAAATGTGAAAATGTTTGCAACTCTTAAATAATACTTAGTTTTCTTTTAAATTTTGAAAAATGAAATCAACTCTTTACTCTTTTCCAAATTTGCAACTTGATCCTTAAAAAAAGATAAAACGTTTAATAAAGACTCTTGAAAACTTTGAGAACATACATTGACTTGCTTCTTCACATTAAAAATTTACTCTTTAGCTTCTTTGAATTTGATCTTAACTTTCCTTGAATTACATTATGGATACAGGGTTCATGATCTCATGTTTATGGATAATTTCATGATGTTTAGATGTACCTTAGAGTGTTGGAATCAACTAAGAAACATAGCTACATCACTTAGTAATTAGTACGAAAAGGTAGGGGAAGAATTGGGAGAACTAACGTCCTTGGCGCTCTGAGAGGTACGGGGATCCAGCCCACAAAGTTTAGAGAACTTTTTGTGATACATTGGCTGGCGCAAGGCTCCATAGGCAAAATAGCAAAAGAACTTTTGTGGGGCTCTGGCAAGTGCGGCACCCCAGCCCCTGCTTAGAAAATCTCCTACCTTTCTCCTCCATTTTTCATCTCTAAATCCTCTAAACTTCCATGGTTCTTTTCCCAAACACTTAGAACATTAGTACCCTCAATACCCAATATATTTAACTCAAAAAACAAACCATAATTAAAAATCAAACGTTCACTAGGCATTCAACAACTCAACAAACAAGAATTCGACAATGTTCTTCAAGAACTTCAGATACTAACGAGTAAACAACTCAAGAATTACTTAATTGAAACAAGTTAGGTGTGTGGGTGAACGGAACTACCACTAAATGATCTCACACACCTTCATAGGAATCACCCCCGAAAAATTCCACTCGCAAAGCTTTGACATTTTTTGCAGATTCTTGACTTTTGTCCCTTTATTTCTTCTTTTCTCTCTTTTCAAAACCCTAAGCGTAATTCTGTCCTTTTCAAACTTAAATAATTTACTATTTATACCTCTCTAAATCCCTAAAAATTATTCAGGAAATTATTTACAAAACATTATATCGTTTAGTCTTGGTTCTTTTAATTATTCATAAATGTTTTTATGTGCTTATAGAAGAAGCAAATTAGATTATTTAGTCTTTATTCTTGTTATAGGCATGTTATAAACTCGATAGCCTTCCTACATAAAAATATATATGTTTTTTCAAGGAGGGGGGGAGGGGGAGTTGATAATCTTATGTTAACATTTGTCTAGCTTCAATTTCATTAGATTTTCTAGAAGTGCCACAATTCTTAAAACAACATATAAGAAATATCGTTTCAACAATTTGAGATCCCCAGAAGAGCGCAAAAGTAGTCATCATACATCAGGTAAAAAATGTTTATGTGAATCTAAACAAAGAGTAGGAATAGAAAATATGGGACAATGCCCCGTCTTAAAAATATTATTCCTAATCAAATCCGAAGAGCACTAGAGTTTCAATTTTAAACTGCCAATACTAGCAACATTTTTGTTAATGGGGAGAGTTCAATTCAAGAGAAACTCTATCCTCCACAATTTCAAGTTCAACCCCACAACCGCAACATTGAGAATTCATTAAATAAACCATTTGTTACAATTAAAATAAATGTTGGTGGTATGCTTCAACAACATCAATATAGACCATTATTGGAAATGTTTGGTTTCGTGGTATGATTCAAAAATATCAGTATAGACCATTATTGGAACAATTTTGTTCACAAAGACTACAAAAGCCAATTATAGGAAACGTTACTCATAGGCCTTTCATGGCATTTAACTCTTGGGATAGTCATACTCAAAGTAAATACAACTTAGAAGTCAATGTAGCTCATTAAACAACACATTCAGATAACAAAATAATGTTTGATATAGGTATTGGAAATATGACGATTAATGACTACAATTTGAATGTGAATCCTCAAAATACAAACATATATTCAGGTAGCACAATAATTGTTTTATATTGATGCTGAAAATACGATTATTGATGCACTTAGAACAATAAGTGCTATTTTCAGCAACATATTGTTCAAAAAAATATGTCTTAGAGTGTTTGAATTTCATGATGCTTAGATGTACCTTAGGGTGTTGGAATAACCTAAGAAACATAGGTATATCAGTTAGGAATTAATTCTAAAAGGTGGGGGAATAATGGGGAAAAATGAAGTCACTGACACTCTGAGAGACATGGCGTGCCAGCCCTCAAAGGTTTGAGAACTTTCTGTGGCTCTATGGCTGCCTCGATGCGCCATAGGCCAAAGCTCTGAAGAAATTTTGTGGCACTCTAGCGAGCGCAGCACTCTAGCCCCTGCCTCGAAAATTTCCAACCTTTCTCCTTCATTTTTCATCCGTATACCCTCTAAACTTCAATGGTTATTTTCCAAAACACTTAGGACATTAGTACACTCAATACCCAATAGCTTTTACTCAAAATACAACCCAGAATTATGAATCAAATTACACTGGGAATTCAACAAATCAACCACCAAGAATTCGACAATGTACTTCAAGAACCTCACCTACCAACATGTAAACAACTCACCAATTACTGAATTGAAACAAGTTTGGCATGTGGGTGAATGGACCTCACATTAAACGATCTCACATACCTTTATAGGAATCACCCTCGACGAAT
Organism: Solanum habrochaites; assembly: GCA_027704765.1. Lineage (NCBI taxonomy): Eukaryota > Viridiplantae > Streptophyta > Magnoliopsida > Solanales > Solanaceae > Solanum > Solanum habrochaites. Next base: position 52,456,244 of record JAKWJA010002498.1, read on the forward strand.
TCAACTATCAAAGCTTGGACGTTTTTGAAAAATTCTTGAGTTTTATTCATTTCTTTCTTTTTTTTTCTTATCCAAGCCCTATGCGTAGTTCTAATTTTCTCAAACTGAACTAATTTAGTTTCTTTTACCCCAATAATCCCCTAAAAATGAATCGGGAAATTATTTAGAGAAAAGGCTAGTTTGCCCTTTGTTAAATATGAATTTGGACTTTTCTCAATCAAACAATTCATCTTCAAAAAGGCATAATTTACTCATACAATATCGAAATTATGCAAACTCCGCGGAGTTGAAAAGATCTTTCCAAGGGCTTTCCAACTATATCACGAACTACCTCTAACTCATCCTCAGCTAGATGTTATGGTTATTTGAAAATGACGAAAAACTCATTTTCTTAACTTATACAAATCTTCCATATTTTTTCCTTTTCTTACCAAAAATGTATATTTTTAGTTTCTTAGTTTATTCTTAGCCATTTCAAGTTGCAAGATGTTACAATATCTCCTTCTTGAGACCTTTCTCCTCTAATGAGATTGCTTTCACTAAGCTTAGCATCGTATCATAAAGTTCAACATTCAATCAAACAAAAGCAAGTGATAACATGCTTACTCATAACTTATATAATACTAAGAGGAGAATTAGTATCTTGAACTGCATCTTCTCCTGATTCAAAGAGAGGTGGATATCTTTTCTTCATATACACTTTAGCTTCCTAGGTATCTTCTTCAATAAATTTGTTCCACCATAGGACATTGACTAATGCAACCTTCTTTGTTCTCAACTTGCAAATTTGGCGATCTAAAATCTGAACTGGAATCTCCTAATAAGATATGTTATCTTTATTCCCAACATTCTTAGTTGGTACAATAAATGAAGGGTCACCCATGAACTTTTTCAACAAAGAGATGTGAAATACCGAATGAACTGCTGCTAACTTTTGTGGTGGCTCTGTCTTATAAGCTACATTTTCAATCCTTCTGGCTATGCGATAAGGTTCAATATACTAGAGACTAAGTTTTCCCTTCTTATGAAACATCATAAGACCCTTCATAACTGAAACCTTAAAATATACCTAATCATTCATTTCAAAATCAAACGGTTTTCTACTAACATATGTGTTTGATTTTTAACGAATCTGTGCCATTTTAAATATCTTTTGAATCACCTTCGTCTTCTTCATAACTTGGTGAACTATTTCTTCCTACTACCCTGCTTCACCAAATTCGATATACCCAATAGTACATCTGCATCTTCTCCTATAAAGAGCTTCCTATAGAACCATTTGGATGCTTTAATGATAACTGTTGTTGTAAGAGAACTCAATTTGAGGTAGATTAACATCCAAATTTCCCTTGAAATAGATAAAACAAGCCCTCAATATATTTTCCAATATCTTTATTGTACGCTCTCCTTTCCCATTTGTCTGGGGATGAAAATCAGTACTTCAGTTCACATTTGAACCCAAAAATTTGTGGAATGATTTCTAGAATTGTGCAAAAAATTTTGCACCTCTATCTGAAATGATAAAAAATGGGACTCCATGAAGTCTCACCACCGTCTGAATGTATAACTTTCTGTAACGCTCAACATAATAAGTATTTTTTATCATTTAAAATTGGGTTGATTTTGTCATTGTATCTACAACTACCCAAATTGAATCATGCTGCATGTGAGACCTTGGTAACCCTTTGATGAAGTCTAAATTAATCACCTCCCGCTTCCATTCTTGAAGTTCTATATTTTAAGTCAACCCTCCAGGTTTATGGGGCTCTACTTTTAGTTGCTAGAAATTTAGTCACTTGGCAACAAATTCAGTAATACCTTTCTTCATATCATCCCACCAATATACCTCTCTCACTCATGGTACATCTTTTTCGAACCCGGATGTATGGAATATTTCGAGCTATGTGCTTCCTCTATGATCCTCTCTTGGATCCCATCCACCGTTTGTATGCACAACCTACCTTGGTACTTCAATGCACTATCTCCCCCTTTTTCGAAAGCTAATACTCTTTGCTTAAAAACATTTGCTTTCAAATCAAGAAAAATGAGGTGTTGGTCTTGTTTTTCTTTCACCTCTAACGCTAGTGATGATTCTGCCCCATTTGTCATTTGTATTCCTCCTTCTGTGAAATCTATAAGTCTGACTTATAGGAGTTAAAATGTGTGCACATCTTTGGCTAACTCTCTCTTTTCTTGCTGAAAATGGGTGGTGCTCCCCATAGATAACCTGCTTAAAGTATCAACAACCATATTATCCTTTACTGGATGGTAAAGAATACTCATTGTCATAATCATTGAGTAATTATAAAAACCTCCTCTATTTCATATAGAGCTCTTTACTGAGAAACACATATTGTAAGCTCTTGTGATTAGTGAATATATCAACAAGAACACCATACAAGTAGTGTTGCCATATATATAAAGTAAAAACTACATCATCCGATTATATGTCATGGGTTGGATAATTCTTCTCATGAATTTTCAACTGCCTGGAGGCATAAGCTATAACCTTTCCCTTCTGCATTAGAACACAACCCAAAACAACTCTATGTGCATCATAGTACACCACAAGGCGTTGAGTACCTTGTGGTAAAGTCTAAATTGGGGCAATAGTCAACCTGTTTTTCAATTCCTGAAGGCTTTACGCGTAAGATTTGTAAAATTGAAACTTAACAGTCGTCTATGTCAGCTTGGTCAAAGGAGATGATATATAGGAAAACCCCTCAACAAGACTGCTATAGTAGCAAGACAAACCTACGAAACTCCATATATCTTTTAGAGACGTGTGTCTAGGCCAACTCTGAACTGCTTCTATGTTTTGAGTATCTACTCTAATTCTATAGACGGATACTATGTCACCAAAAATGCCACAGACTTAAGCCAAATCTCACATGTTGAGAACTTAGTATATAACTTATTACCTTTAAAAGTTTGAAAGACTATTCTATGATAGCTAGAATGATCTTCTTCATTTCATGAATAGATTAGTATGTCAACAATGAATACGATAACAAACATATCTCTATAAGGTTTAAAGACTCTGTTAATAAGGTCCATAAATGTTGCCGATCCATTAGCTAAACCAAACAACATGAACAAAAACTCATAATGCCTATATCTGGTACTAAAAGTTATCTTAAAAAAATTGGATTCCCTAACTTTCAACTAATGGAATCCAGATATGAGGTCTTCTTTAAAAAAACAGCTCGCACCCTCAAGTTGATCAAATAAATCATCTTGGAAGAGGAAACATATTCTTGATGGTAACCTTTAATTGACGGTAGGCTATACACATCCTAAGGAAGCCATCTTTTTTTCTCACAAATAAGACCAGTGCGTCCCGAGGTGAGACACTATGTCGAATGAAACCCATATCTAAAAAATGTTTGAGACACTATGTCGAATGAAACCCATATCTAACAAATGTTTTAACTGTTCTTTCTGCTATTTCAACTCTGGTGGTGCCATTATATATGGAGGAATAGATATAGGACAAATATCTGGAATGATGTCTATTTCAAAATCTATTTATCTCTAAAGTGGTACTCTAGGTTATTCAACATGAAAAACTTCTGTAAACTCTTTTAATATAGGAACTGGCTGAATGGGAGGTACCTTAGTACTTTAGTCATTAACATGGACTAAGTTATAGATACAAACTTTTGAAACTAACTTTCTCTCCTTAAGGTATAAAATAAAATGACCCTTAGGCACTGATTAACTACTATTCGACTCTATAACTGGCTCATTAGAAATGTGAAACATGACAACTCCAGTTCTACAATCTATTGACGAATAACAGCATGAAGCCAATCTATATCTAAAATGACATCAAATTCTACTATGTCTAACTCAACTAGGTCATCCATGTTTTTCTTATGATTGATGGAAATAAGACAATCACGATAGACTCGTTTTTCTAAAATAGACTTCCCAACAAGTATAGAAAATACAAAAGGGTTCATAAAGTTTGTGAGGAAGAAATTCGAACTTATTTGCAACATAAAGAGATACAAAAGACAAACTTGCTCCTGGGTCTAGCAACTCATAAGCATCAAAAGTAACCTAGTCTTTCAAAGAACACTTCAAATTCCGCTTTGAATCTATATGTGTGTTTAGAAATATGAAAAAGTTATATAATACTAACTAGAAACTAATATGGGGTGAATAAAATGTTTTTAGGCTCGGTATGAAAAGGAAAATACCAATCTGCCTTTCTAAAAACGAATGAGACGCTTTAAATAGAGATATTTCACTTAAAGGGGTATAACTTCTTCCTCTAAGCTCGATATTAAGAAGACATGGCGTTGTCGTAAAAAGGACTCAAAGACATTTAGTTTGATTGGTCATGAGCCATCTAAATCTATATGTTTTATGATATATGATTGTTTGAAGTTTACCCAGGTAATATCTCATATTGAAAATCAATCGTTATGAAAGCTTTCAAATCAACTTTGTGCCAGGGGATTCTAGAGTCCTTGATTCCTATGCAAAATCATCCCCACACTAAATAATTTATCTTAACACCTAATAAAATTTAAGAATCACTCGTTTCAATCTTATTGACCAATGAATAATGATTTGAGTCTTAACCTAGAAATTTAATGGATGTTACAATCTTTACCTTTCTTGCTCGATCTTCCTATTTTGCCTATTGATTACCTTTGTATTAGTACTTATGCTACACTCTACATTTTCTCGTGCTGCAATGCTTAGTACCGGATAATAGCAATGATTGTTTATGCCATCCTCTATAACTTTGGAATATCATATACGATGGTGAGCACTTGTTGTCCTCGATCAACCTGTATTCTCATGTACATATGTTAGATTAGATTTTAACTTTAATACGGTTTGTCATGTTCCACTTTGCGGACTTGTATTTATTTTTTTTAGGCTTCTCTATACTCGTGACATTCAAATTCTGTTAATGTATCTATTTGATATAGCTTTGGGTTTCTTTCTAATTCTTTCTTTTCTTATATTAGCATTGATTTTTGTTTAGTTTTACCCTATTTCTCACTACTTCTTATTCTTCGTATTGGTCAAGTTATTTTAGTAGATTTTATGATGACTCGGCAAGTTAAGCCGTGACATTCTTTTTCAGAAGTTTAGGAGAAATTTTGTTGAGAACCTTTGAGGTTATAAATCTATTTCTATTGTAATTAATAGAAAGTCGTTCGCATGACCTATAAGCTTAAAATCTTATTTTATATCTAGGATGATTTCAATAATCTCGGTATGATTCAGTTCGTAATATGTCAGTAGAAAAGTTCTTGCGTATGCAAGATAGAAGAAGTAAATCCTTTCCCTTCCCTTTTTAAATTCCGGGGGGGTGGGGGGAGGGATATTGTAATACCCCAAAAAATTCTAAGCTAATACCTGAATCATTCTTCATTTGTGTATAAGGTCATATTGGGAGATATATAATGTGCTTAGGTTTTAAGGTCAATTCTTTAGTGTGGGTGTTCTTTTTATTCACATTTAGTTGTTGAGAAGCATATGTTATGACTCTCTCTTTTTGCATAAAATACACCACCTAGAACAACACCAAAGCATCACATAATATCACTAATAACACACCTTATTCGGGTAATACTAAATAGGTGTTACGGTTAATAACTCATTCATTTTTTAAAAGTTTGCCTCACACTTATCAGTTCAAAGAAATAACATTCTTCTGAGTCTACTTAGTAAATGGTGATATTCTGCACGACCTAAACATTTACTAATTATAACTTTTCACCTAAGTGTGAAAAAAGTAGCCTAACATGTTCCAACAAAGTAGTAAAGACAGTAAGTAAAAACACACCTTTTTTACGTGGAAACACCCGACTCAAAAGGTGTAAAAACACCGACCTGTACCCTTATAGGATTTAACTCCAACTTCACTAAATCAACAACTAGCCTCCACAAAAGATAGATTACAAACTTTTCAACCTATCTTAACTTCAAGTTATTGATTTTATTTAGAAATTTTGTTATCCTAGGAACTAACACTAATTCTTATCCTTCGACATAAACCTCCTAAGGTATGTGTTCCCAACTCTTTGAGCTATCACAACCCTAAGACAACACTCCTAGTTCAGTTTATTACTCACTTAACTAAGATTACATCAAGACTGATTTACAAAGAAAAACTCCTAATACATAAACTCTGTAAAGGATCGGGTTCTTCGATGTGTTCCTTCAGTTAGCTAATAGCACTTGCTAAGTGAATTTCTCAATTGCTTTTTTTTGGCTCTATAAGTGCACACATATTCTGAACAACTTCACTTCTATTTAAGAACAATTTATCATAGATTTATTGTTCACTTCAAACTCCTTATTGACTTGAACACTCTTGACTTAGAGTTCTAGTTGAAGTAAGAGTCCTTCTTCAATTCAAATTCCTACCTTTTTTTGGACGTATTCTTGGAATAACATTCATTGATTCAAATGTATTGCAGTCGAACTCCAACACTTCAATTAAACAGTACCATTAGGAGTCCTACTTTAAGTGAGACTCCTCGTTCAATTAAAATTACTTGCCTCTTTATATCCTTTCTTCAACTCAAACTCGTTGATTCTTTCTATTCAATTGATATGATATTTATTTTCTTGGGGTTTCTTATGAAATTAACATTATCTATTCGTTTATTTCTACACTGTCTTTATTTATTTTAGAAGCTTTCTCGAATTCAACAGCTTCTGACCCTGTACCTTTTGACCGTGTTGACTAACATGTTTCTTCTTTCTTTGTCAATCATCAAAACTGCATAAATCCCAACAAATGGAGCATCTATGGTAGGTAAAATCTAGAAAAATCGACAATATAACCTGCTCATCCAATGAACTTCAAATCTTGATAGGGAAATTAGGTCTCACCCAAGCACGAATTGGACAAACCTTTGATAGGTCAATCATAATACCTTCCTTTCTCAATACATGATCCAAGAAAGACACATACTCAAGCAAACACATACATTTGGAGAATACTGTGTATAACTTCTTCTCTCTCAGCCTCTAAAGTAAAATCCTCATGTGAAGAACATGATCAACTTCATTCTTGGAATAAACTAAGATATCACGAGTAAATACAATCACAAAAGATTCTAAATAAGGAAAAATGTACACTTATTCAACTCCATAAAAGTAGTCCGGTCACTAGTCAACCCAAAGGCCATGAGCACAAACTCATAATGCCCCTTACGAGTCATAAAAGCCTTTATTGGGATATCAACATCTCGAAAAATGTCATGACTTAGACTAGATCTTAATCTATTCAATAATATTTAGAATGATATTTCCAGACCTATATTAATGTATTAAACTCATTTATAAAAGGTTAGATCCAAAACATTGACGTCCGGAAACTAGATAATTTGAACTAGTTCACGTCCATGTGTTTGGTGAAGGTTTCAAAGTGTCGGATGAAGTCTAAAACATGTGAAAAGACATTATATCGGTAGAATATGGTACAATGTATCCAAACGTATGGTAACGGTACCCCAAATACCACACTAAGTTTCCTCGTGGAGGACCCCAACATAGGTAGGTAGGCTGCCAATGAAGCCTGCAAACAAGATTGGAGCATGAGGTGTGCGTTGCACAACGTACACGCAGGCTACTGCCTCAAGAATTGAGAGGAAGCCTCGCGACGCGAGGATAGCACGCACCTCACTGCTTCTACCCAAAATTTTTAAAAAATTATGGATATTGGCCCCGCGATGCGCAGCCACTTCCCAGATTCTTTATAGTCGTAATATGGTAATCAAACTTCATAAAAAGATTCTTTGAAGTAGAGGGTATTTTGGAAAATTTATAGGACGACTATATATTTATTATAGATCAGTTTTATACCACTTCTTGCACCCTAAATCAGATTTAAACCAAAATTGTCTCGTCCTTCAAGAAACACTCTCTTTTAAAAACTCCATTGAAGAACAAGAAGAGCTTAAGGAAGAAAATGAAGACTTCAAGATTTTCTTCCTAAATTCATGGATTATTCGTCAATAAGTAATGAGTTTTTCACTCTTGGTATTCCTTTCCACAAAAGTTCCTCTCAAGGAATGTTTTCAAGAAATTCAAATGCTAGAGTTTTTACTCTATAAAATAGATTTTCTTTCAAACTCTAGATTTATGAATATAGATAAAAATTAATTGTTTTGGATTGTTTATTTCACACGAATTGTTGAGTGTTTTATTAATAATGTTTGATTATCGTGTGATGCATGATTTCTCTCTCAATTTATGATTTCTAATGGGTTATACTACTAATTGATAACACGTAATTGTTGGGATTGGGATTATGATTAGAATGAATGCTTTAATGACCCTTTTTCCTTATTCTACTTTACGAACTAGTCTTGTTTATGAGTTGAAGATTTAGTATTGGATACGCTATTGAGTAGTTCACTATGTTATTGATATGATTACTGTAACTTGAACATATGTTCTTGACTAAGGATCTCAAAAGCAAGAGGTAAGTCTTCTAAAGTCATGATTACTCAACAATGTTTATGTTAGCCTATAAATGATGTTACTATGATAATGATGTATGTATATGATGATATGTATATATGTTGGGCAGTGAATATGATAATCGTGAGATTATTATAATAATACGATAATGCAAATTTATGATATTCTCTTGTATACTTTAGACAATATGATTTATGATATGTTAATATCACAAACGAAGGGTTACAATGAAAGGAAATTCTCATCTAATCTTAAAGAACTCATGATCATGTTTATACAAGGATCTAATGTCCTATTACTTATGATAAGATTTATGAATAAATGATGACTTAAAGATTAATCAAAAAGGGACTTAAGCGTAGCACCAACGGAGTATATATGGGAGGCATCCTTTCCTAGCTGGAAGGTAGGTTCACAATGACTCTCATGAGATAGAGGCTTACATGTAATGTAGAACTATAGGTATCAAATACATCTCCTATTTCTTGAACCATGTTGCGAACATAGGATACTAATTTGTGGATAAACCTAGAAATCTATATCATGTTTGCTTCTTCTTTGGCCGGTAGACCACGTTCTTTCGGTGTGGCATTCTATGACACCAGATTCCATGTTTAACTCTCATTGCCTTATGTCTTTTTAGGAGAATTTTCCTTAAGTTAAATGAAATACAAGTAAATCGATGTTTAATAGGGTTACTTGAAAGGTCTACTTAGTATTGGTAGGGTTATGGGACTCCGACTAGAAATTGCACAAGTTGATTCTAAAGGAAGTCCTAGGAGATTGTTCCTTGTAGTATGGAAACATAAACGTATGATGCATATGATAAATGTTGTTACTCTTATATGAATTTTTTACGTTAATGCACATTTTATTGATCTATATTTCTTTATGAGGTGATGACTACTTATGTTACAAGTTAAATGAAGAAAAACTCTATTTATGGTCTCCAATCTTATCTACTTGGTTGTGTAGGGTTATGGGGGCTTCACATGACCATTGAACTTGTAGGTTGGGGATGGGATCATTGGTAATTCTTTTTTATGTTATGTTTATATGATGTATTGAACATGAAATGTTAACATGACTATATGATAACATGTCTTTAATTATGATCATGCTTTATATTGATGGAATCCTTAACTTGTAAATGTTCTATGGTATGTGTATTGAAGATTTTCAAATGACTTAGATTGCTTTATAAGAAATGATCCGTTTTATGAATGTCCTTAGATGTTATGTTCATATACCCATAGTTAGTACATGTGGCGTACTTACCCCATTACGTTACATTACTACAAACGTAGGGTCCGGCCATTGAAGATTAAGAAGGAGTACTAACTTTTGGTAGGTCCTCATGTTCGGTAATGCTATCTTTTCATATCCTAGCTTGCGAAGACTTTAGTATATTTTAATAGAACTCGTATTTCGATTATGTTTTTTGGTTCTTTTGTATTAAGGCCTATATGGCATATTGACTTTTATTGGCTTAGTCCAGATTCGTAAATTTTAGATGGTTTTTAATATGAGAATGTTTTTAGAAGATTGTACGTATGTTTTCATGATTGTTATGTATGAAGTCTAAATATACTTCACATAGTATTTAAAGCATTTAATTTTTGCAATCTTAAGTTATGACATGTCATGACGAATGTTAAGGGCTTTTCTTAGACCTCCCAGACACGTCTGGGGTATTCTCTAAAAATAGGACACTAAGATGAAGGTGACCCTACCTCAAGTCAATCTTGGAGAACACTGACGAACCCTTAAGATAATAAAAAAAATCATCATCGTGAGGAAGAGGATACTTATTTTAGTTTTAGTCTTGTTCAACTAAAGATCATTATAGTACCATTTTTCTTCTTCACAAATAAAACAATTCCATCGCATGGTAAAACACTAGGTAGAATAAATACTTTCTACAACAAGTCTTCCTATCTTTCTTTCAATCTGTTAAACTCTTTCGAAGCCATACAATAAGAATGAATGGAAGTGGCCTTAGTAACCAGCACTAAGTCAATCAGAAAATCAATGTCGATGTGTGGACGAACGCCTATCAAGTCGATAGAAAACACATCTATGAACTCTCTCACTACTCCTGTGGTCTTTAAAAGAGAAATATACTTCATTTGATCATGAATATGGGCCAAATAATATAAGCATTCCTTCTTCATCATATGACAAGTATAAAGAGAAGATATCACTCCCTTCGAATATGAACTCAGAGTACCCTTCCACACAAATTGAGGTAAGCTGAACGTAATAATCTAAGATTACCTGTTAAGGATATAACCAATCCATACCCAATATCACATCTAAATTAAGTGTATCAAGTAAAAATAGGTCTGCACAAGTTTAACTATAAGAAAATATCACTACATATCCCTAGTAAATTGTATCAACCATTAAAGAATCACCTACCGGGATAGAGATTCTAATAGGCATAATAATGGACTTACACACATGATCAATACTTGTATAGAAATAAGTAGACATATAAGAATATGTCGACCCTAAAATCAAATAATACAATAACAACATATGAAAGACTAGGACGTTACTTGCGATCACTACATCTGAGGCCTTTATCTCGGATATACACGGTATAACATGGAAATGTCCGCACTCACACTAGTATGAAAGACACCATGATCACTACCTCTAGCTCCCTAACTCTAGCATTGGTAACATCTCTAACACTATGTGAAGTACCTCATACCATTGTAGCTGGCATGTAATGAGTAGCCTCAAAAAGAAAAAGTGCCTCAAAAGTTTACTCAGTATAGGAGGCATAAAACGAAAATGACCCAAAGGTTATTACGAAAAATTACGGGCACGATTCTTGTAATACATCTGAACATAAAGCACTCATAAATTTTAAGAATTTGATTTATTTGACAAGATTCATAAATGATACAGATTTGAACACGAGTCATACTCTATATGGAGATATTTGATATGAAACATATATATCTTTGTCATGAAATACTAATAGAACTACAATGCATTAATTGATACAAGTGATGGATTTCTAGAATCCCAACACTTGCCACCGTGCTCTTTAGGAATACAACTCATCATATCTATCACTATCACAATTGAAAATTGATAATCGAAAGAGTTTAGGGTGAAATATCATAAGCACAATTCATTTAAGAAATTTGATATAAGAATATGCTTGACATAAGATTGTTTCGTTATCCGTCGAAGGTAAATCATGAATTTGTGAGCCTGAGCATATGATGAGTAATGAGTGCTTATATAAATAGATTTATATCATGAGATTGATATTCATAATTTTACAAAGTAAGGTTTAGATCAATTGGATAAAGTTTCAATCTCTTATTATGAGAATTTTACATAGATGTGAATCTCTGTAAAGTATAGAACTATATTTCATGGAAATAATGTTGATATGCAAGACATTAACAGGGTGTTATAACGACAAAAAATTGAGTAATACGCTAGTGTACGAATGGATTGATATATCACTTTAATTCTAATGGAACATATCACTTTCTGACTCAGAAAACTTGACTTGGTTCCTCATTTTATCAACTCCCCTTTAGGTCTAACACTGATACTTTAAGGCTATGCACCTATTTTTGCATCTCTAAACGAGTGTGTATTCACTTTACTATAATATTGGGTAAACGCTAATCGCATAGATACTGAATTCTCCATGTGTAGTAACTAATATCCCTTATTAGTTTTCTTTCTCAGATGCTTATATTAACCTCTTACTGCTTCTAAATTGAAGTCTTTCTATGATTGTTACATGCATAGACCTGCAAAGTCGCTTAATATAATTATTAATTGACATTCCTTGATCCTACACCCTGGGCCGAACTGGCACTCAAAGACCATTGATAGAACTTAAGCGGACCATTGACCAGTCTTACCTAACTCGGCGGAAGAAAAAACTCAACTTAAACAAAAAATAAGACAATTTTAAAAGAAAGTAGTTCTTATAATATCGTGCCATGATGGCATTCAAGTCTCAACATGCAACGATAAACTCTAAACTGAATTACTATTGTCTAAGAAGCCTTTAAACTTAATGAAGACGGATGTTGGGATAGAACAAAACTACTAAACAGAAAGGAAATGGATGTCCTCCTGAATATAAGGAGGCTCACAACTGACTTTGGATCTCAATCTGGATCAACAAAATGCCGCGTGATGATTGTTGTTCCTTGCGTTTGCATCATAAACTAATGCAGGTCAAATGACATCGGTACATTGAATGTACAAGTATGCGGTTGGAAATCTAAACAAAACATAGGTGTGAAAGGGAGTAAGAATGAATACTTATCTTGTATTTATTGAACTCATGATCTACCAACTCTTATTCAGTATTCACAGTTAACATATATTCAATATAAATAAATGTTGACTGAAAACATGCTAAACCTCTTAGTATATATATACAAGTACACAAAAAAATCAGAGATGTATATAAAATACTATACTGATGTATCATGAAAATACAATATTGTTGGGTATAAAAATAAAACTTAACTGAGGGAGATTCAAAAACCGACTGTAACAACCCCAAAAATGACTATGCTAAGTAATGCCTAATGTATCTAGAATGCATATATTAGACCCAGTTCACACAGATTGATATGCGTAGAACCAGACCTCTGAACCCTTGCAATATCCAAGCCAACTAAGTTGGGGAGTTACTTGAGTAGGTTAGGTAGGGTCCATCCATCTACGGCTCCCAAATATAAAGATTTATTTGCATGAGTCTTTACTTGACTTAATCAAGAGAAATCTTAATTTTTGAGGGTCTAGGGGTAAAATTGTCTTTTTTCAGGATAAGGGTAGTACCGTAATTACACTAAAAATATAATTAATTATTTAATTTATAAGGTGGAGTGACATTTTGGGTATAAAGGGACGAAATTGCACATTGAGCAAAATCTTGCTCCACCCAGGTTAAAACCTAGGTGGGAGCAATGATTTAACTTGATTATTTATATTGGTAAATTAATTTAATTAATTACTATTTAAATGCTGATTTTACAAAAAGGAAAATCACATTATTTTGATTAATTAATTAATTGATGGGGCGATTTGGGTTGGGTCGCCGCGGAGTGACCCATTTTCGCGATGGGGACCTCACGGGTTCGAACCTCGATGAAAGCAACATTTATGTGGATTAAATTGAGGTTTATAATCTGAACTTGTAAGGGAATTATGGTCATTTCACTAATATAATTAAATCATATTTTCAAAGTTTGACAGAGTCCTAGTTGACTAAGTCTTAACTACTTCACCTAATCTTATGCCACTCACCTCTTTCAGGTTTATCTCTCTATCCTTCACATCTATCTATCTCTTATTTCACATTTTCTTTCTGTCTTCCAAACGTGAGAAAAAATCAGAAAACAAAATTTCTTCACACTTGAATAACTTGCACGCAAAATACAAAAGAGAAAGAAATCCTAAAACGTTAAGCAAAACATAATACGCTAGCCGGGTAAGGTGTGAGTTTCAGGATCGGACATGAATTTGGCGATGTGTTGGGAAGCAATTTCAAGTGTTTCATAACGTTAAAATCAGGTATGAATTTTCTTACTCTTTGTCCCTTTCCCAAGAGACTCTTAAGACTTAGATAATTCAATTCCGAAAGTAGGATTGTTCCCCTTATATGTTGCTTATCACTAGCTCCTATCACTAATCTTAGGTTTGTATATTTTCTGGTAGATTAGGTATGAAGTGTGATTTTCATGATAATATATTGATGATTATGTGTTCGGAATTGTATGAATGCCGAAATTTCGTGAAAAAAGTACGTGTATGCCGTGACATGATTTTTAGTTTTATGCCTTAAAATGATATGTTTTTATTGTTGAATTTTCTGTGCGAATGTTTGTGTAAATCATGAGGTGTATTTGTGGTGTCATGTTGATGGATTTAATTGTAATTCTTTGCTGAACATAATCATAAAAATATTACACTTAAAGATGCACCAAAGGATCCATGAAATGTCTTAAGAATTAACATATGAATGATCATAAAAGGAAACTTAAAATAGTGAACAATTTTCCAGCATTTGGTAGGTTGTGTTCGGTAAAACAAGGTGTTACACAATACAATGAAAAATGAATGTAAAATAAGTGAGATCACTAAGGATTGATCCTAAGACATCATTACATGAAAACTACAAAAAAAAAAATCAACAAAAGATTTAGAGGAAAATGGATTAAAACAGACAATTTCAAGCTTGCTAAAAATTTGGAGTCTCGGTCAAGGATGAGGAAAATTAGCTATGCTATTAAAAAAAATTAAATGTGAGTTTATTGAGGATGGAAACCATGACCATTCCAAATCAAAATTACATAAAAATTTCTTGAGAAAAATGAAAGAAAATATAGATGTGGTGAGAGGGGATTGAACCCACAACCTCTTTAACGGATGAGAGAGTTAGGACAAAAATAAAAGAGAAAATAAATTTTGGAGAGTGGGGATTGAACCCACAAAACTCTTGTATGGATGAGAGAGTTAATAGAAAAATAAACGAGAATATAAAATGTTGAGAGTGGGGATTGAACCCACAACCCATTGAACAGATGAAAGAGTTAGGAGAAAAATAAAGGAGAAAATAAAATGTGGAGAGTGGGGAGTGAACCCAAAACCTCTTGAATGGATGAGAGAGTTAGGAGAAAAATAAAGTATAAAATCAAAAATGTGGAGAGTAGGAATTGAACCCACAGCCTTTTGAATGGATGAGAGAGTTTCGAGAAAAATAAAGGAGAAAATAAATATGGGGAGTGGGGATTGAACCCATAACCTCTTGGATAGGTGAGAAAGTTAAGAGATAAATTAAAAGAAAAATAACGATCTTGTGGGGGATTGAACCCACAACCTCTATGCATTAAAAAAAAAGGACAGGAGAAAAAGAATGAAATACTATGGGGTTGATGGGAATCGAACTAGAGTCTCCCAAATCTGAAAAATGCAATCATCAAGTTTAAAATAAGATTAAGTGTTGTTCAATGGATTAGAAATCAGGCTCCCTTTCCCAATTCCGTGTTGACATATAAGTCATACGTAAACAAATATTTAATAAATGATGCCACTAAAGATCGAAATAAATACTTTGGCATATTTACAAGATGCATAACTCTTGTACCACATAATCTTAGGTAAACATGAATCCCTCAGAAAAACTACTAATGAAGCTTCATTGCTTGTATGTGTGGACTCATAAGTCTACCATACATTTACAAGCAAGTGAGACAAACATGTATGTGAGGAAACGATATAACCCTAGAAGGGTTAAGTAAGAGTGTAAAACACACTAATTGTCCAAGTACATTGGCATATGATGAAATGAACAATCACGTGAAGGGGTGAGTAATTATGAAAATAAAATGTGTTAAAGTTAATGAATGAGGTGAAAATATGATAAAAGGATAATGTGAAAGATGAGAGTAATCTAAAATGAGCCTAAGTAAATGTTATCAAAACGTACTCACCTATGAGAGTGTAAAGCTAATGAAGAGACCTGTCTCTATGAATACTCTAATAAAAGTATTGAAGTTTATGCATACTTAATACTAATGATGAGATGAGAAATAATATAATGATCTTTGGTGTCCTCATGCTAGAAGCGATCTTCCGTGATGTATGAGTTGCATATAATTTGAATTTTATACTTAGCACCAATAGGCTAGCTATGAGCGGTGATGACTTTCTCCGGAAGGGCAGAGGTTCATGTAACCCTCATGAGATGAGACTGTTCGGCAAGAGGGGCATATTTGAACCTATACTTCCAATATAGGGATCTAGCAGGGTTAAACTACCTATATATGCTAGCATGTTTGGATTCACTTTGGCTAGTGATTCCACCTCTTTTCGTTGTGGAGATTACACTCTGAATTTCATGATACTCATATGAACTATATAAGTTAAGGTTAAAGTTACCAAAGAAAGAATGAGGTCAGCCTCAACGAATTCACATAATTAAATTAACGATACCAAATATTTTAGGATTGGATAATTAAGAGGTGAGCTAGAGTTAAGTAATAACACTAGGTTTTTCTTTATCATTGCACAGTGATCCCGATGAGAGTCTTAAACTACATCCTAGGTATGATTGTTGGCTGCTCTAGTATACGAAAGAATAAAAATGAAGTATATTTGAATGAATGAAGAAGAGTCTGTGTTTGTTAATTAAGGATCCCTAGTTAAGGTCCCATAATTTGAGTCCTCATTTTTTGAAGTCCTAATGTCAAGTCCATGATTCCAAGGTCTCGTGGAATATGAAATAATGATATGAACTATGTGATATGATATGTTTAATAGGTTATGTGTTATTTACAAAATTATAACTATGATGATGCATGTTACTCTCATGGTATGACTTTCCTAATCTGAAATTGTCAATTCCACTGACTTGACGTTCCATATTTCATATCGATAGGATAGAGCTCTTCTTAATCATGAATGTACTTGGTGTGTGCTTTAATATACCCATACATAGTACAAGTGTGCACTAATTCCATATAACTCTGTTTTTTTAGGTGTAGGTGCAGGCGGACGCTAGAGCTTACGAGATGACACTGCAGCTATCCAGACATGAATTATCATTCGCACTTGATAGGCCCTCATGCTTTCCAGGACGCTCGCCTATTACATTATAGCTTAGATATAGGTTTGAGTTAGTGGAGTATGTTCCACTAAAATTTCTTTCTCATTTTATTTCAGACATTGTATTGGTGTCATTTTTGCAAGTATACACTTAATGCAGTATTGAACTATTTCTTTCATTTGATGATGTTAATATTACATGGTTGATTGTGAATGTTTATGATTTTATGTAGTGTCTTATATGAATGTTATGTAAAAAAGTTCAACTTTTCCACTAAAATTAACCCGATGAAGTAGCGATTACGTATATAGGCTTGTCTGCGACTTCTGAGAGGTCAACGACGCTGTTCTCGTCTGGGGTCTAGACCTCAGTCGTGACAAAGTTGGTATCATAGCATTAGCTTAAATTATGAAGATAATAAGTTCTCCTCAACCACATCGATTAGTTTCTAAGTCATGGTAGTGAAGTGCACCACTATCAGGAATTAGAGACTTCATGATGCATGGAAAGAATTCTCTTCTTCTGATCTTATCGTGCCTTCTCTAATGTCTGATTTGTTGGTGTTAAGAGCGTATCTAACATCAACTCTTGAGATTCAGAAAGATGAATATGAGGAGAAACGCAGGTGGAGATATTGGAGGAGCAGCTGCTGGGGTATATAAAGTTCCTCCCCAGGCTCCAGGTGCTGGAAGTGAGATGTCTGTTAACCCAACTGGGTTGACAGATGGAGAAGTGAAGACACCCTTGGTACAAATGTCCCAAGCCATGACCTTACAAGATAAGACTATGACAGCCTAGGAAGAGCAACAAGGTGCTCCCAGGAAAAACCTACTTGCCAGCACCATAGCTAGCAGGTTAAGGGACTTCGTGAGGATGAATACTCCCATTTACCCTGGATCAAAGATTTCTGAGAATCTCGAGGAGGAGTGTTAGGCATCTATGCTGCATACGAGCATGGACTTTTCCAAGATTATGGTCTGTGTCCAAAAAGTGGACGAAAACAAGAAGAGAAAGCATACTAGGGCAAGGAATAGGTCAAGGCAAGCCGACAAAATTTGTTCAAGGCAGAGTAGTAATGAAATCAGAGATAAGACCAGGTTTAAGAAGGGTCTTTCCAACCAAGGGGAGTAAAGTTCATCCAAGGGTGGATATGATATGTATTCCGATTCCATAGTTAAGAGAAACAGTGAAGTAGATACACCTCAGGAGAGGCTACCGTGTAGAATGTTTGGCAAACTTTATGTAGGAGAGTGTAGGAGGGGCTTTATCTTTTGTTACAGTTCTGGAAAACAAGTTAACATGATGAAGGATTGTCCATATATGAGATGTCGAGAAAAATGGAAGGAGAAAGTTCAGCCGAATGGTCCTAGTTAAAAGGATCCAAGGAGGCAACGATTTTTTGCACTCAAGTCTAGGGGTGTAGGGGAAGACACCTCTGGTGATGTCTCAGGGTCTTAGCCCAAATTAGTTTTTCATGTGTATGGCTTTAAGCACTAATATGAAGTTAATATGATGGAGTCATCATGTTGATTGCTGACTTATGTGTTTATTTATATTTTATACATTGATGAGACTAGTTTAGGAAGGAGTTCCTTAGTCTATTAATGCGAAGCTTCTAGTAGTTTTCAAGGATGTGCACTAACCTACTAATATGTAAATGATATATTCCCCAATAAAAAGCATTGAATAGCTTAGGTATGGATTTTCTCTATAAGTGTTATTGTAAAATAGACTATGAAACTAGGGTAGTGAGGTTTAAGTTTCCAAATGAGATAGGGTATAAATGGGCAGGGCGTGGATCAATCAAACAAAGCCATATAGTTTCAAATCTTAAGGCCAATAAGATGTTATCTAAGGGGTTAGATATACTCCTCCTAAGGCTGGTTTTGTTCAAGAAACTCTATGTTTTAGTGCAATAGTCTACTTGGTGTTGTAAGTCCAAAATCATATGTGTAAAAATTGCACTATGTGAGTTAAAATGAATTCATATTTTCATGTCATGTTGCCATTTTTATATAGCATGGACATGATTTTTTATGTGTTGCGTGGCTGGTGAGGTGCATCAAGTTAAGTGTGATTTAGAAGGAAGTTCCTCAATCTAAAATATGAAGCTTCAGATAAGCTTGAGTAATATGCACTATCATGAGTAAGTGTGAAATAGAAATTCACAAAGAGTAAAGTATCAAGTATGTTCACATATTTTCAAAAATCACCCTCTTTATTTTAAAATTATGTGTAGTGTCATTTAGATGATAAATTTTCCTAAGTGGTATAATGTAACAACCCTAAAAAAGACTATTCTAAGTACTGTCTAACGTATCTAGAATGCCTAGATTAGACCAGGTTCACACAGATTGATGCGCGTAGAAAAAGACAACTGAACCCTTGCGACAGCAAAGCCAACTAGCTTAGGGAGTTATTTGAGATAGGAAAGGTTGGGTCTAGAAATGTAGGGCTTCCGACTATGAAGATTTACTCGGATGAGTCTTTATCAAACTTGAAAATGGGAAATCATAAGTTTGGAGGGTCTAGGGGTAAAATAGCCTTTTTCCAGGCTATGGGTAATATCGTAATTACCCTAAATATATAATAAATTATTTAATTAATAATGTAGAGGGGAATTTTTGATAGAATAGGCCGAAATTGCCCATTGAGCAAAAATCTTGCTCCACCCGGGTTCAAACCAAGGTTGGAGACATGATTTAGCTTGATTATTTTTATTGGTTAATTAATTTAATTAATTAATATTTTATACTTATTTAATAAAAAGGAAAATCAAGTTATTAATATTAATTAATTAATTAATGGGGCGTTTTGGGTCAGGTCGACCCAGAGGGACCCGTTTTGTGACGGGGACATCACGAGTTCGAACCTCGTTGGTAGCATGAGGTTTATAATCTGGTTTTTTAAGGGTATTCTGATCATTTCACTAAAATAATTAAATAATATTTTTAAAGTTTCAAAGGGTCCTAGTTGACTAAGTATAAACTACTTCACCTAATCCTAAGTCACTCACCTCTTTCATGTTTATCTTTCTCTCTTTCACGTCTATCTCTCTCTCATTTCACACTTTCCTTCTGTCTTCCAAACGAGATAAACAATTCAGAGAACAAAAGTTCTTAACACTTAAAGTACTTGCACACAAAACACAAACGAGAAAGCAATCCGAAAACATTAAGCAAAACGTAATACGCTAGCCGGGTAAGGTGTGAGTTTCGGGATTGGACGTGAACTTGGATAAGTTTTGGGCAGCAACTTCAAGTGTTGAACAACGTTAAAATCAGGTATGGGTTTTCTCACACTTGGTCTCTTTCAAAATAGACCCTTAAGACTCATATAATTCCATTCCAAAATTAGGACTGTTCCCCATTACATGCTCCCTGTCATTAGCTCCAATCACTGATCTTAGGTTGGTATGTTTGATGGTAGATTAGGTATGAAGTGTGATTTTCATGATAATGTGTTCATAATTATATGTTCGGAATTGTATGAACGATGAAGTATGTCTGCAAAAAATTTTTTAAAAATGTATGTGTGTGTGCTGTGACATGATTTTCGATTTTAAACCTCAAAAAAGATATTTTTTTTATTGTTGAATTTTATGTGCGAATTTTTGTGTAAATCATCAGGTGTAAAAGTGGTGTAATGTTTCTGGATTTAATGGTAATTCTTTGCATAATATAATCATAAAAAAGATTACACTTAAAGATACACCAAATGAGTTCATTTGGTATATTGGGTTTAGAAAAACAAAGTGGTACAAAATTAAATGAAAATTGAATGTAAAATAAGTAAGATCACTAAAGATTGAACCCAATATATCACGATATGAAAGCTACAAAAAAATCAACAAAAGATTGATAGAAAAATGGATAGGAGTCTCGGTCAACAATAAGGAAAATTAGCTATTTTTTAAGATAAAATTTAAATGTGAGGTCATTGAGGATTGAAACCATGACCTTACCAAATAAAAATTACATAAAATTTCATGAAAAAAATGAAAGGAAAAATAGATGTGGTGATTGGGGATTGAACCCACAACCTCTTACATGGATGAGAGAGTTAGAAGAAAAATAAAGGAGAAAATAAAATGTGGAGAGTGGGGATTGAACCCAAAACCTCTGAATGGATGAGAGAGTTAGGACAAAAATAAAGGAGAAAATAAAATGTGGAGAGTGGGGATTGAAGACACAACCTCTTGAATGGATGAGAGATTTAGGTTTAAAAAGTAGAGAAAAATAGAATGTGGAGTGTGGGGATTGAACCCACAACCTCTTGAATGGATGAGAGAGTTAGGAGTTAAATAAAGGAGAAAATAAAATGTGGAGAGTAGGGATTGAACCCACAACCTCTTGAATGGATGAGAGAGTTAGGAGAAAAATAAAGGAGAAAATAAATATGGGGAGTGGGGAATTAACTTACAATCTCTTGGATAGGTGAGAAAGTTAATAGATAAATTAAAAAAAATAATGAGCTTGTGGGGGGTTGAACCCACAAACGTCTTGCATTAAAACGAAAAAAGAGAGGAGATTAAGAAAGAAATATTATGGTGTTGATGGTGATCGAACTAGGGTCTCCCAAATGTTAAAAATGCAATTATTAAGTTTAAAAATAAGATTAAGTGTTGTTCAAGGGATTCGAAATCGGGTTCCATTGCCCAATTCCGTATTGGCACATAATTCATACGTAAAAAAATATTTAATAAATACTGCCTCTAAAGATCGAAATCAATACCCTGGCATATCTACAAGATGCATAAGTCTTGTACCACATAATATTGCGTAAACATGAATCACTTAGATAAACTATGAATGAAGCCTAATGGGTTTTATGTATGGACTCATAAGTATAGCGTACGTTTGAAAGAAGTCAGACTAAGATGAATGTGATAAAATGATGTAACCTTAGAAGGGTTAAGTAAGAGTGTGAAACACACTAATTTGCCAAGTGCATTGACATATGATGAAATGAACATTCAAGTGAATGGGTGAGTAATTATCAAAGGCAAATGTGTTAAAGTTAATGAATGAGGTGACAATATTATAAGAGTCTAATGTTAAAGATGAGTGTAATCTCAAATCAGCCTAAGTAAATGTTACCAAAACGTACTCACTTCAAAGAGTGCAAAGCTAATGAAGAGATCAGTCTCTAAGAACACTCTAATGAAAGTAATGAAGTAATTGCATACTTAATCATCTAATATGCTATGATGTCCTCATGCTAGAAGCCATCTTCCATGATGTATAAATTTTATGTAATTGAACTTTATATTGAGCACCGATAGGATAGTTATGAGAGGTGATGCATTGTTTCGGAAAGGGAGGAGATTCACGTAACCCTCATGAGATGAGATTGTCCACAATGCCGGTATGGGTCTCCTTATATGTCCTAGTCTTTTAACATATACTGCCAATAAAGTGATCTAGCAAGGTTCAATTCCCTATATAGTAGCATGTTTTGGTTCACTTTTGCCGCTGATTCCACATCTTTTCAATGGGGGGGGGGGGTTACACACTGGATTTTATGATGCTCACATGATCTATGTGGGTTAAATTTATAGTTCCCATAGAAAGAATGAGGTCATACTTAACGAATGCACATAGAGAAATAAACGACACCGAATGTGTTAGGATAGGATAATAAAGTGGAGAGCTAGACATAAGTAATAACACTAGGTTATTATTGGTCATTGCAAAGCGAACCCGATGAGAGTCTTAAACTACATCTTAGGTTTGATTGGTAGTTGCACTTGTTTATGAAAGAATGAAAATGAAGTACATATGAATGAATGAAGCAAACTATGTGTTTGTTAATTAGGGCTCCCTAGTTAATGACTCATAATTTGAGTTAATGTCTCACAATTTGAGCCCTCATTTTTGGAAGCCCTAATGTCAAGTCCATGATTCAAACGTCTAGTAGAATATGAAATAATTATATGAACTATGTGATATGATATCTATAATATGTTATGTGCTATTTGCAAATTAATAACTATGATGATGCATGTTACTCTCATGGCATGACTTTCCAAATTCGAAATTGGCAAGTCCACTGACTTGACTTACAATATTTCATATCGATAGGAAAGAGATCTTCTTAATCGTGAATGTCCTTGGTGTGTGATTGCATATACCGATACTTAGTACAAGTCTGTGCTAATCACATAGAACTCTATACTTTTAGGTGTAGGTGCAGGCGGACGCTAGAGCTTACGAGATGACACTTCAGCTATCCAGACATGAAATATCATCCGGACTTGGTAGGTCCACATGATTTAGAGTACTCTTGCCCATTATAATCTAGATTACATATAGGTTGAGTTAGTAGAGTATTTTCCACTAGTGTTTCTTTCTCATTTTATTTAAGACATTATATTGGTGCCATTTTGACAAGTATACACTTAATGTAGTATTGAACTATTTCATTCATTTGATGATCTTAATATGACATGGTTGATTGTGAATGTTTATGAATTTATGTAGAATGTCTTATTTGAATGATAAGTCAAAAAAGTTCAAATTTTACGCTATAATTAACCTAGATGAAGTAGCGATGACGTATGTAGGCTTATGTGTGACCTCTATGAGGTCAACGACGCCGGTCACGTCTGGGGTGTAGACACCGGTCGTGACACCGACAACCATCACTTAAGAGCTACAGTCATTATACAATGGCCTAGGGCACGCTGCCACCGCATCCTATAACTGGTCAAATGTATAAGACCTGAATTGTCTAATGGATCCACTTCTAAACTGTGAAAAGGAATCATCTAAAAAGTATGAGGCTTTTCTACCCATGGTGTCTAACATGGTTTATGGTGGATGTGAGTTATCTCAACTCTCCCCCATATTGGTGTTCAATACTACTCCCAAAAATAAACTAGCTCTTATGTTTCAAAACCAACTGATTAGTGCTCAAAAATTAGCTTTTTAAATAGCTCTATAGGAAATTATAGTTTACTCTTTTTTATATTAAATCTAGCCATAGGTTCTTTGGAAGTCTAGCTTCTTTCCTTCTCAAAAGATTGAAAATATGTTTCACTCCTTAGAGACTACTTAATTCCCTTACAACTCTTGAGAAGTAAACTCAATTTGATACTCTTTGCTTAATTAAAACTTTAACTCTTAGGAAACACTTAGTTCCCTTATACCTTTTGAGAAATGAGATCAACTCTTTACTCTTTCTTGACTTGAACTTTAAGTCATTAAAACAAAGTGAAAACATTTGTGAAAAAGATTAGAAAACTTGATAACTTGAACTTTTCGTGCTCAACAGCCCAACTTTCAATCTCCCTCATACGATCTCCGGAATTCACAAAATTGGCGTCTATGGAAATATCTTCCGATGAGATTCCCATCCATATAAAAAAATTAAACAAAATTCCTCCTGAGTTGGAATTATGTCCATTTGAAAATTACCAAAACTCACTTTAGTAATATGGATAGTTTCCAGATTTCATACTTATTTCTGAATTTGATTCTTCTTGTTTATCTTAGCTTAACCTCAGTTTATCTAGAATACGAGATGTTACATTAATAGTCTGCTTCTCTTTCTTGTTCCCTTAGTACCATCCTTATAATTTCAAACCTACCTTACTAGAGGAACTTGAACTTTTTTATTTAAGAGTCTTATTATTGTCTATATATAATCCCTTTTGAAAAATCTCAAGGGTAATAAATAATTTTTACATCAGTCTACCCAACATTGACAACTCAAATATAGTATCGAGATGCACATGAAAAGTCATTAACTTAATTATAATCTTTTGTGGCTACATAAAATCTTGGTTATACCTCTTAATATCGTTTTTAGTCTAATAAGTAAGCCACACTTCATTATTATCATATAAGATTTATAATACAACACTTGTACCAATCACATTTATTGCAATGTAATACCTTAATTCCTTACGTAGTTTATGTCTAACCTACTAGACCATATCTCAAAACTAACATCTTTACCCTCATATTACCACTTTCTTTTATCATGAGACTCATCTCAAATTAAAGCTTAGTGTGTAGTAATAAACAGGGCTATAATTATAATGACTCACCTATTTTATAACTTACAATTACTAGGTGAAATGAAGGAAGACCTCATGAAAAGTATACAATATTTATCTCTTACTCTACCTAGTTATATGTTTTCATCACATTCCTTTTCACAACCTCAGTACCAATTACCCATTCACTATACATCACTAATTAGTTCTATTCATAAGGCTATCCCTTCGAAGTCGTAAGTCTGGATTAGATATATCACCTCATGACTACTTTGTCCTTCTATTCAACATTTATACTTGATTTTCACTAACGTAATGGCACATCAACATAAATTCATTTCAAGTTAAAGTATATTCTAAATCATCCTAAGTAGTAACATTCATTTAATATCTATCATAAAATCATATAAATTATTATTCCAAAGACTACACATAAAGGAAAAACACCACACTAATGAATTACTAGGTATGTTACAACGACTAGGCACTTTACTCAATAACTATCTCTATTTCTTAGGTTACTATACTTCTAAATATATACTTCTAACTTTGGACACTTCCACTATTTCTGGTTCATAATTCGCAAATAACATTATCTTTCGGGCAACGACACTAACCAATCACTCTTAAAAAACACTGCCCACTTAAAGGGATTCAACTGAAAAAACGTTCAAAGAAGAGAATTTGAGTGCATATATTTGGTTTTACCTCTAACGCAAGATTTATATGAATAAGAATGATTTTTTTCAAATCAATACACTTATGCATACTTATGGGCTTCTCTAAACCTAGTTTGAGTCTCTCTGACTCTCAAAAGACTTCATCTGATAATAACTCATCGATAATGATTTTGGCTTTGATATTCCAACAAAGTTGAGTATGAAGGGTAGTCTAATGGATTTTAGAATTCATGATTTTGAAAAACATTCTTATGACACAATTCAATTGCATAATCTGGAGTATGAATGAATGAGAAACATATCTTAAATGTGTTGTAGCCTCCTTATAATAAGTGTAGTTCACAACATATCCATAAGCTAAACTATACTAGAGTACACAACTTCATAAACACCTTAAGACAATTTGAACTCTTTAATCTAATAAAAAGTTTGTCATTTTCCGAGCCTATACCTAGGACATTGATATACCGTGCTTTCACGGTATTCTTAATACTTTTTCTTTAAGTTTAGTGTGTCCAACGGGCTTTTTGTGCTAATTTTTATAATAGTTTCTGTTTCTTTTGCAGGAAATCTGTCCAAAGATAAATGCGGAGATTTTGAGCAAAAAATTCAGAAGAGACCACCTACGGAGCTTATAACGGCCCGTCGTGCTTGTGACGGTCCGTAGGTTGTAGCGTAGTGAAGCTGCTGAAGGAAGATGGGGAAGTCTGAGCAAGTGTAGGATTACGAAGCTTGTGACGGTCCATCGTGTCTATGACGGTCCGTCCTGCAGGTTCGTCATGAAGTTCAGAGAAGTGATCCAGTACCCATATTCCTAGGGTTGAAGTGTTTTGAAACGAAGGCCCTCGACGGACCATTGTGCCTATGACGGTCCGTCATACTTGCTTTCGAGGGTAATGAAGAAGAGAAGCAGAAGAAATTGCACAAGTATGGGACGACGAAGTCCATGACGGTCCTTCGTGACCAAGACGATCCGTCGCGAGGTCCGTCGACCCAGCCGCGTTTTAGCAGATTTCCAGCAAATAGAGTCCTTCTTTAATTAGGATTTTATTTTTTTATTAATAGTTCAAAAAACCTCGTTTTTGAGGTTAGACTCTTAGATTGTTAAACTCCGTATTGGTAAACATTGTATTTGTGAGATTCTTGATAATAACTAAACTTTTTGTGAGATTATTGAATACTTTGAGATTCTTGCATGTGATTTTTGGTGATTAATCAAGCAAACTTTTGGATTTTACTCTTTCTCATTTAATTAAGTACATGAAATCTTATTTAATATATTTGAATATTATGTTTATGGACATGAGTAACTAAACTCCATAACTAGGGTTGTGGGAACCATAGGCAAATAATGAGATAAAACCTAACCGAAATAACAATTCTAGAATAGTGTCTTGCATGTATTAATAATTCTTTCGCTTAGAAGTCTTTTTAACAGATGGCCAACGTTAGAACTCTCCTTAATGCTACTTGTCGGACCAAGGAGGTAGATAATAGAAAAAGAATTATTAACATAGATTTAATGAAAACTATCTAACAGGCTAGTATTGATTGGTACGAGATAATAACTCAGTCAAATATCGAATACGATGGTTAATATGAGGTAAGGATAAGGGTTAAGATAGCAACACACGTAGCCGGACCAAGGTGCGGACTGAGAGTTTCTAGATTCCACACAAAGGATTTAGAAATACATAACTTATCACTTTGCATGCAAGATACTAGGAAAGAATTGTTATAGTTAGAATTATCAAGTTATGAACCTGTGGGGACCACGTAAACCCTAGTTACTTTGATTAATTGATTAAAATCCAACTATCAAAGCTGTGAGGTGTCTCTTTCAAGTTCGGTATTTATTTTCACTCATTTTGAAATGGAAACCCCCCTTTTTATGTTTTTACTTTCCAAGGAAGTCATTGACCAAACAATAGTAATAAAAGGTTGAAGTTAAGTCTAGACTATTTTCCTCGTGGGAACGATCCAAACCTCACTAGTTGGGTTATTTACTTGCCACGACTGCTTTACTTCTTATTTGAGAAGTAAGTTTGAGCGTATCAAATTTTGGTGCCGCAGCCGGGGACTATAGCTTTTAGATTAATTTGGATTTATTAATATAGTTTAGTTGATATTTTCTTGATTTTACTTTGTTTTATTGTTTTTGTTTTTTATAGAACTATCCTCCTTGTATTCCAATTACACGAAAAGGAAGATAACCCTTGTTTCCCTATGATCACGAGCTAGAGCGCACACTGCGCAATATGAATCAAAACTTGGGAATAAATGATGATGATCCGAACCAGCACATCCCAGCTCCGGTTGATGTTAATGGTCACATGTTACCCGATGCTCCGTGTGAAACCCAACAGAGGGGAAAAAATCCCGCTCAAGCATACTACAGAGGGTATGATAACATAGCAGACTCGGATGGGCCACTTGTCTTGCCCCCTCTACCCACAGGCCACACCTTTGTGGTAACTAGTAGCCTGATGCAAATGCTCACTGCCAGAGGTTTATTTTCATGGCTACCTTCTGAGGATCCACATGCCCATATAGCTAAGGTAAGGGCAGTGTGTAAAAGTTGTGTAGGGAGGCCTGATTTCGATCTAGATGTAATAGGGCTCACAGTGTTTCCTCTCTCACTGACAGGAGAGGGTTCTATATGGTTCACTGAGCTCCCATACAACTCAATCTTCACTTGGCACCAATTAAGGGATGTTTTCTTAGCACGCTACTATCCGGTCTCCAAGAAACTAAACAACAAAGATAGAGTGAACAACTTTGTGGCACTACCAGGATAGTCAATTAGTAGTTCTTGGGATAGATTCACCTCATTCTTGAGAAGTATTCCAAATCACCGTATAGATGATGAGTCACTGAAGGAATACTTCTATCGGGGACATGATGATAACAACAAAGCGGTGTTAGACACTATAGCAGGTGGATTTTATGGAGAAAGCCCTTATGCTGAGATTGTTGAAAAATTAGAAAAAATCTCCCGGAATAACAAAGCTTGGAGTGCTAGGAATTCTGATACAGGGAGAAACACCTTCGCAGTGCAGTCCACTCACAACCCAGCCACAGATGAGATTCGGGAAGAAATGGCTCAGATGAGAACGGAGCTTGGGTTTGTACTAAAACATGTCACTGGGGTGCAGAAAAGATAAATGCAATCAACTACTTGGCTAAACCACAACCTCCTAATGAGGAATGCTATTATGCGGAGGACACTTATGCAGTAAATGAGCAGACGGGGGTTTCCGACCAAGCGTCCATGGCTCAAATCAGGATAATTGGCGCCAAGGTCAAGGGAACCAACGTCGGAACTATGGTAATTACAATCGTGAGGGTCATTATGTCCGATATGGAAACTACAACTGCGACAACAACTTTAACAGGGGTAACTATGCTAATAAAAACGACACGAATGGGCCCTATGTCCCTCCTCAAAATCGTGAAGTTACTCTTAGGGATGGTTGAGATAGTATGGCAAGAGTTAAGGATATGTTGCACAAAATGATGAGGAGGTTCGATGCTAGTGATGAGCACATTAAAGAGTTAAGGGGTGATTTAGGTAATATTTGACAAAAAGTTGATACACATGCAATTTCGATTAAACATATCGAATTGCAAATGGCCCAATTATCTGCGATAGTGAACACACGGCAACCGGGCACTCTTCCTAGCAACACTGTCCAAAATCTAAAGAATGATGCGCACTATATGGGAATCACTACTCGGGGTGGTAAGCAAACCATTGACCCACCTATGCCATCTACTGAGGAAAATGTGAGAAAGGAGAATGATAATGTGGTAAAGGGTAGTGGTGAAGCAGAGGAAAGTAATGGAAAAGATGCAGAAGTACCTATCAAGGTAATTCCCATGCCTAGGCCACCACCACCCTTCCCTCAAAGATTAGTGAATAAGACCGAGGATGGTAAATTCCGGCGTTTCATAACAATGTTGAAGCAGCTTTCTATCAATGTCCCTTTGGTAGAAGCTCTAGAACAAATTCCCGGTTATGCAAAATTTATTAAGGATCTGGTCACCAATAAAAGATCGGTCATTTTCGAGGATGATGATAGACTGCAGCATTGCAGTGCTATTGCTACAAGATCCCTCGTACAAAAGAAAGAAGATCCTAGTGCGTTCACTATTTCTTGTACAGTTGGGTCATTACATTTTGCGAAATCATTATGTGATCTAGGGGCAAGCATAAATCTCATGACCCTCTAGATTTTCAAGAAATTGGGTTTGGGTGATCCAAAACCTAATACGATACGGCTGTTGATGGCTGATCGGACAGTGAAACGGCCTATAGGGATACTCTATGATGTGCTAGTAAAAGTGGAGTCATTCATCTTTTCGGCTGAGTTTGTTATTCTTGATTGTGAGGTTGATTGTGAAGTGCCTATTATCCTTGGGAGGCTATTCCTTGCTACAGGTAGAGCCTTAGTTGATATGGAGACGGAACATATGACATTTCGGTTGAATAATGAAGATGAAACCTTCAACATTTGTAGGACCATGAGGTAAAGTGGTGAGCTCCAATAGGTATCTGCCATATCCCACAAAGAAAAGATGAAGAAGGAGAATGAACAAAAAGATGCAAAACAAGAGTTTATGGTTGGAGAGTTGGTGCTTGTAGAGAGTTCTGGGTTGCCTTGTCTTCGGGGAAAGCTCAAGTCCAAATGGACTGGCCCTTACTTGATTACCCAACTATTCCTTTATGAGGCAGTTTAGTTAAAAGCCAAGGAGGGAGTGCGGTTTAAGATGAATAGAGAACGAATAAAATGCTATTTTGGGAATAAAGCATCTGGGAATAAAGTAATAGAGGCAAACCATCTTAATGAAGGTTAAGTAATCAAGTGTCCCCAGTCGTGCCGCAACATTAAATTATGCGCTTGTTTGGAGGCAACCCAATACTTATAGTCTTTTTAGTAATGGTAGCATTTTTCTACTAATGGGATTTTAAATTTGCAGGCACATCACAAGGAAATTCTGCAGAAAATTAATCTGTAGAAGTCACTGACGGATACATCGACTTACCGTTGCGCCTGCGACGGACCGTCGTACCAGGTTCGTCTTTATGTTATTTTCAAACTAGGGCACACATGACGGAACAAACGACAGGCCGGCACAACTGCGACGGACCATCATCGGGGAACCGTCGTGTGATTACTAAGTCGTACCCGACCCGACCCGGGTGAAGTCTTTTTCAAAATTAGACCGTTTAAACCCCCCAACCCCTCATTTCACCCCATTCCTTCATTTAATCTCCCATTTCCCTCTCTTTTCAACTTCCACATTCTCTCCCTCGATGATTGTTCCCACAAAATTCTCCAAAGCCCCAGAAGTTATCATCTACTAGTCGGAGCTACACTTGAGGGTGTCTGCCTGCCACCGAGTACTTGTCTATTTATTTTTCTCCATTTCTAAGGTATCTGTCTCTAATTTCTACTCATTTATCTTGCATTATTGTTTATTAGTTAGTATTAGCTTAGTTCTTCATCGTATGTTGTTTCCTTTATATGATTATGTCTAACCTATGTTCAAAATGTTCAAATTTGCCATGTTGACAACCCTAGACATTGGTGCTTTTGCATTGCTAGTTTCCTAGGTAGTTGGGATAGACAAATGTAGGTCA
Organism: Solanum habrochaites; assembly: GCA_027704765.1. Classification (NCBI taxonomy): domain Eukaryota; kingdom Viridiplantae; phylum Streptophyta; class Magnoliopsida; order Solanales; family Solanaceae; genus Solanum; species Solanum habrochaites. Next base: position 52,487,638 of record JAKWJA010002498.1, read on the forward strand.
AAAACAATACAAGTTTGATGTGGGTTCATCGGAGATGCATGGGGTACCCCTAGTTCTGTCACTGTTATACAGAACGAGACCCCGATGACGGACCGTCGTACCCACGACGGACCATCGTAGGTTCCGTTCCAAAAGCCCTAGCACCCTGTCCCAACGGACACATGTGACGGACCGTCCTGCACAACTGTTTCGGTTGTTAGAGACCCTGTTTCTAAGGGTCTCTATTTTTTTCCTAAGTGTTTCCCAATAGACAGATGTGACGGACCGTTGTTTTCACGACGGTTCGTCCTGCACAACCGTTCTGGTTGTCAGAGACCATGTTTCTACGGGTCTCCCACTTTTTCTAAGTGTCCTTCAACGAACACATGTGACGGACCGTCATACCCACGACGGTCCGTCCTGCATGACCGTTATGACGGTTAGAGACCCCTGTGCTAAGGGTCTCCATAATTTTTTTATGTATCCTACGACGGACCGTCGTACCTGTGACGGTCCATCCTGCACATACCGTCATGCTAGTTAGAGACTCTACTTTAGGGTTATCTATATATACATAGTCCAAGTAAAAAACGACGGACCTCATGACGATCCGTCATAGTCACGATGAGCCGTCACCAGGCCCGTCGTGTGTCACTGTTTCAATAGCAATGACATACTATTTTCTATGTTTTGTTTCGTATGGTTTTTCTTGTCTTGTTTGCCACAACTCGTACTAATATTGATCCTTTACAGGTACTATCTACTATGTTATCCAAGCAAGACCGAATCTACGAACGCGGGCGATCAAAGTTTGTTGCCCTGTCTGCCCGCATGGTCATCGGCTCTGATGATAAGCGTGACCCTGAGTATGTGCCCCCAGGCACTTCCACACCTTCCCGTGCTGCATGTGCTCCCAGAGCAACACCCAAAAAGGTGGCGTTCGGCGTAGTCACTGCCTCCCAGTCTGATGAGGAGCGCACACTGACCGGCACAACCTCTGGGTCATCCACAAATGAAGAAGGAGTGTCTGGCTTCTTTGGAATATCATGGTTCGAGGAAGCCTCCGGCTCTGCTGAGGTTCCCGCACCTGCCACCGCTGCAGCGTCAGCCTCGTCTGATGAGGCTGACAGTTCCGAATCTACATCAGGCTCACTAGTTTCGGTACCCACCCCAGCCACTGACCAGCCCAACCGGTGGTATGTCTACCGGCAATTTCAAGTCTACTCCAACGCCAAGTTCATGACGGATAAAGGAGTGATGACTTGAACACTCACCTTGGAACGACGGGTCCTTACAGGGAGTCTCCCAACGATGCCTGAGATCCACAGTCTCCTCACCAGGCATCTCTTGGAATGGACATCACGTCCGTTGGGACGTTATAGTGAAGAAATGGTCCGAGATTTCTATGCATCCTATGTAGCGACTCTGCGATCACAGATCAATAGGTGGGTCGCCCCCCCAGACAGGCCCCACTAGAGTACGTCAGAATACGGGGCGTACAGGTTGACATTTCCCTGCTAGCCATCCGCCGGTTTCTATACGGCGAGAGTGGTGGTGCTACTCGGACCCCCCTCACTGCAGAGTTTGACTACTGCTGGCAGATAGTTAAGGATGACCAGTTCTTGCGCGATCTATCACTGAGAGAGACCACCAAGAGGTGGATGGCCCTGCACCTGTCAGTTGATGGAGAGGGTTCAGATTGGGTGACTGAGCCAAAGGGGGCCATCAAAAAGGCCAACCTCACTTTCACGGCGAAGTTCTTGTGGATACTTTTCCGTCACTGCCTTTCCCCCACAGCTCCAGATAATATCGTTACCTGGGATCGAGCAGTGTTGATGGCGGCGATGTTAGCTGGGTTCGAGGTGGACTTCGCATGTCTTCTACAGGTAGTCATGCACGAGAGGGAATTCAAGGTCACTACTACCTACCCTTTCCCGTGCATGATCTTTGCTCTCTGCAGGTCCGCAGGTGTGCCCATATGGCACGTAGATCAGCTTAAGACCCTGTAGGGCACTGTTGACGTCGGCCTCATCAGAGATGAGGCCAATGAGTTTGCTGCACGCAGAGGGCCCCATCTAGAGCTTCCCCAACTTGCTGATGATCTTGCTGACACGGTAGCCTGGGCCCGCACAGCTACACATGCAGCATCCACTGACACTACCCCGGTCAAGTCTACCCAGGGTAGTAGCACTGCCCTGAGCTCCTCTCATACAGCCCCTCTACCGGCAATGGTCCCGCTTGCTAGGGTCTAAAAACTTGAGGCGCAAATGGCCACACTTCTGCATCATATCCAGCCGTGGATGCAGAAGTCTATTACCGAGTCCGAAGAGCGCCTAGAGAGGAGAATGGTCCAGTTTACAGAGCGGAAGATCACTGAGGTTAACCAGCGCATGGACACCTTTGATTTTAAGGTGCTAGCCCGACCAGCCCCTTCGGTGGATATGTCGACTCTTCATGCTGAAGTCGACAGTCTATGTGCATACATCGACACGATCTTAGAGGCTAGGGTGACGGAGTCTGAGGCCCCTTCTGTCGAGCATTATGAGGACACAGTGTTGGAGGCCCTTTTTGCTACTTCTGAAATTCCACCACCTCCCCCTCGAGAGAGTGCCAAGAGGTGTACGGGTCTAGCTGAAAACAAGGCGCGAGCACGGAAGAAGGAGCGCCGAGAGATAGAGGATGCGAGGAAAGCCTCACTTGCTGAGGAGGAGGCGCACCAAATTAGAGCATCAGAGTTAGCGGCTGGAGCGTCTAGCTCCCGCACTGTGGAGAAAGCAGGAGGCACTACTAATGGTGTAGTTGTTGTTGAGGACACCACTAAGGTTTTCCAGATTGTATAGGACGTGGGCTCCGGGGAACTGGACCCACCATCTTGCTGATCGACGGCGCTTTGCGCCACAGGTTTGCTTCACCTACCACTCTAGTATTTAGATTTTTATGCATTGGGGAAAATTGCATGCTTTTTTGTTAGGGGTGGGGTACATGGAAAGTAGTGTTAGGGTGAAGTCTGAGTAGGCCAATTCACTATCCTCTTTTGGGGTTTTCTTGCCGGTGTTCTTTTTCCCCAAAAGACTGATTACTTTTTCTGTTGAACCAGCATGTTTATATATTTTGTACATAGTTTAATTCTGAAGCATGATGGCTAAAATGAAATCCTGATAATATGGAAAATGATGCATGACTAGGCATAGTAATTGACAATTGTGTGGCTCTAAGCATGACATAGAGTTACACCATTGCATAACCCTAAGTCTTAAATTCAAACTAGGTGTCTGATAATCTGGTATAGTGATGAGATGTCAAGTGAGTGTGAGGAAAATTCGAATAAGTCCACAATCGGTACTGAGATAGAGCTTGCCTGGTTATTCCTGCTAAAAGTAAGTTGTAATAGAAAATTAGGAAAGGATCATAGGCCCTTATTTAATATCCCCATTTTTAGCCAAAATAAAAGAAATCAAATGAAATATATCCTTCTTTGATCCAAATAATCTGAGCTTAAATTAGACCTTTCTTTTTCACCCCAACTAATCTTTTCTAGGAACGATGTGTTGGCCCTGTTCCTTCGTTGGACATGTGCACCTCAGCTTATGCCAAAATCATATGTTGAGGGTGGCTAATGCAGTAAACAACCTTCATTATGGCCCTGACCCAATTTTGGGTATTGCGTACCTTGACTCATGGCAAAGCCATGAGTTGAGGGTGGCTATTATGAGGAATGCTCAGGAAAGTGGGGTTGAAAGAACAAAGAGAGAGAAAGAACAAAAGTAAAGTGACTCAAGAATTAGTTGAAAGAAAAGTAAAGAAAAAGAAAAATACACAAGAAATACAAGAAAGAAAAGAAGAGAGTCACTGACACAAATGAAGAAAGAAGAGAAAATAGCAAGGTGAAAGAATATGAGAAACTGGGCGAGATAAAATGATAGAAAGTGGAAAGTTTAGCCGATATGTCAAGGAGGGCAAAAAGTCACTAAAGTATAACTAAATATACCCTACCTGACCCTGCGCCTATGTTACTAGCTAAGAAAGTCGTATCATGATCCTAAGGGTTGTATAGCGAACTTAAGGCAGTGAAAATAAGGGCAAGCTTATGGCAATAGGTATGAATGAGTGTGACTTTGTTCTGAGAGTGAGTGTTGAAAAAGTAATCCTTATACTCAAACTAAAATCATTGTGTGAAAAATGAGGATTTTGTTTTAAAGTGAGGACAATAGTTGCAATACCAGAATTGTTATCACCTCGGTGAGAAATTGAAGAGGATAGGTGTTAGTGCATGGTGAGTCTGTGTCATGTTCAGATCCCACATAATTCAAGCCTAATAATGATAGCATGCATAGATTTTATGAGATTAGTAGGGATTGATAGCCAAATGACTGCAAAGGATAAAACATGGATACTATTGTACAAAGATTTTGTATTGAGTCATAGTGCGTCGCTTGAGGACAAACAACGAATTTAAGTTCAGGGTGTTGATGTACCGTGTTTCACGGTATTATTAATACTTTTTCCTTAAGTTTAGTGTGTCCAAAAGCCTTTTTTTGCTAATTTTTATATAAGTTTCTTTTTATTTTGCAGGAAATCTGTCCAAAGCTGAATGTGGAGATTTTGAGCGAAATAATGCAGAAGAGACCACCTACGGAGCTTATGACTGTCCGTCGTGCTTGTGACGGTCTATAGGTGGTAGCGTAGTGAAGCTGCTGAAGGAAGATGGGGAAGTCTGACCAAGTGTGGGGTTACGAAGCTTGTGACGGTCCATCGTGTCTATGACGGTCCGTCTTGCAGGTTCGTCATGAAGTTCAGAGAAGTGATCCCAGTACCCATATTCCAAGAGTTGAAGTGTTTTTAAACGAACACCCTCGACGGACTGTTAAGCCTATGACGGTCTGTTATACTTGCCGTCGAGGGTAATGAAGAAGAGCAGCAGAAGAAATTGCACGTGACCACGACGATCCGTCGCGAGGTCCGTCGACCCAGCCACATTTTGGCAGATTTCCAGCAAATAGAGTCCTTGTTTAATTAGGTTTTATTTTGTTATAAATAGTTCGAAAAACCTCGTTTTTGAGGTTAGAATCTTAGATTGTTAAACTCCGTATTGGTAAACATTGTATTGTGAGATTCTTTATAATCGTTAGACTTTTTGTGAGAATATTGATTACTTTGAGATTCTTTAAAGTGATTTTTTGTGCTTAATCAAGCAAACTTTTGGATTTTACTCTTTCTCATTGAAGTAAGTACATGAACTCTTATTTAATATATTTGAATATTGTGTTTATGGACATGAGTAACTAAACTCCATAACTAGGGTTGTGGGAACCTGTAACAACCTGTTTAGTCGTTTTGAGCAGTAGAGTTTATTTCTGGAAAATCACTGTCTGGGTCAACGGAAACCACGACGGACCGTCATGGGCGCGACGGACAGTCAAGGGGGTCTCGTTCCAAAACACTTAGAATTTAGAAATTTGGGTGCTGAGATCGACTCTCTGGATTTCGTGACGAAATGGCAGGACGGACCGTCGCAGACATGACGGACCGTCACAGACTCTTTAATGAATGGAGTCTCTGACTTTGTGACGGAAGCAGCAGGACGGACTGTCGCAGGAACAACGGGCCGTCACAGGCTGCGTGACCCTGACTGGGTCGGATTTCTGTTAAATATTTTAAGGGGCATTTTGGACTATTCCTGCTTATAATTATAAAGTTAGTGGTATAATGTTAATAATTTAATTACTTGGGGGTTAAAAGGGTGTTCCTTGAAACAAGTAGTGGGGTATTTTATCATCTTTTATACTTAATTATATGCTAATTAGGGTAAAAGAAAAAGGGTTTGAATAAGAAAAATAGAAAGAACTGAGAGAGGGAGAATAACGATCGAGAGAGAGAGGAGAAACGAATAGGGAAGCAAAGCTTTGGAAAAGTAGATTGCTTGATCACCATTCTTCGGTGGAGGTAGGTTATGGTTTATGCTATGTCATAGTAAACTCTTAATAGCGAATGATATGTATCGGGTAGTATCGTAAACCCTTCTATATGCTTAATTGTATGCTTACACGAATGAGATTATATAATTGTGATAAAATAAACATGATGAGGCCATTGAATCCTAATCTTGAAAACCTATTGTTAATGATGATGCCTTAGTGTAAAAGAAGGCTTGATGAACTAAAAGAATGAGGTTAGAGGATCTGGTGTCACGTTCCGGCACCAGGGTAGTAATAGAGGATCGGGTGTCACGTTCCGACACCAGGATAGTATGATGAGGATCGGGTGTCACGTTCCGACACCAGGATAGAATATGGATCGGAGTGTCACGTTCCGACACCAGGATAGTATGATGAGGATCGTAGTGTCACGTTCCGACACCAGGATAGTATGATGAGGATCGGAGTGTCACGTTCCGGCACCAGCATAGAATATGGATCGGGTGTCACATTCCGACACCAGAATAGTATGATGAGGATCGGAGTGTCACGTTCCGACACCAGGATAGTATGATGAGGATCGGAGTGTCACATTTCGACACCAGGATAGAAAGAGAATGAATCTTGAAATATGATAATATTCTCAAATTAATAAACCTATTTTCCCAAATGAGTATGGTATTGAGGCTTGAGTCCTCATGGGTGTACTTGGCGTACTTTTTTAATGATTACAGTACGTGTTGTTGCTACATGTTGAGTACTGTAGTTGATTTTATGATATTAACTGGTATATACTATCTTCTATTCTGAGTTGGCCGATGATACCTACTCAGTACTCGTGTTTTGTACTGGCCCCTACTTGTAATTATTTTTCTTTGTTATTTGTGGAGTGCAGCAAACGTGCCATCGTCTTTAACTCAACTGCAACTCTAGCAAGTCTTCATCACGTCGGATCTCATGGTGAGCTAATGCTTCTAGCTTTGACTGGATCTTCTTCTTCATGTCTTGATGCCTTGAAGTTCCGGCATGGACTAGCTGTTTATTATTTTAGCTTCCTAGATATTCTTAGATGTAGTATTTTGAGGATAGATGTTCTTGTGGTGATGACTTACAGATTTTGGGGATGATAAGTATTAAATTTTAGAAATTATTTAATTGATTTTGTTAATGAGTTTTATGTCTTCCGCATTATTTTCTGTGTATTATGGTTGAAATGTTGGGATTGGATTGGCTGGTTCGCTCACACAGTAGTGTAAGTGTGGGTGCCACTCGCGAACCGTTTTGGGTTGTGACAAACTTGGTATCTGAGCATTAGGTTCGTTGGTCTCATCACACAAGAACGAGTCTAGTAGAGTCTTAAGGAACGGTAGGGGAACGCCTTTACTTTTCTTTCAGAGGCTATAGGACTTTAGGAAAATTCCATTCTTTCTTTCTTTTGGCTATTACTTGGATCCAATTAGTATCTACGTAATACGAATTGTTATCTGACCATCTTCACTCTATTTCGCAGATGGTTAGAACTAGAGAAACAACTACGCCAACACAAGCACCGGCAGGGTGCGTCTGAGCCAGCCACTGGGGCTATAGCTCGAAGAGGAGTAGTGGCAAGGGGCCGTGGTAGAGGTCGTGGGAGGACGTCCTCTAGAGGAAGAGGACAAGCACCTGTCCCATCTAGTACTAGGGCGGTAACTCCTCCACCGACTGAGGAAGTAGTAAGAGAGGGTGAGGAAGGGGAAAATGAGCAAGTGCAGGATGAGGAATTACCACCCCAACCTGCCCCAGAGATGATTAATCAGGTTCTTGCTTATGCTTCGAGGCAATTAAAGGTGCATGAACGTAATTATCCGACCCACGATTTGGAGTTGGGTGCGGTAGTGTTTGCATTAAAGCAATGGAGACACTATCTATATGGGGTTTAGTGTGAAGTCTATACAGATCATCGTAGTTTATAGTATGTCTTTACTCAGAAGGATTTGAATTTGAGACAGAGGAGATGGAAACAACTATTGAAGGATTATGATGTTACCATCTTGTATCACCCAGGAAAGGCTAATGTTGTGGCAGACGCCTTAAGTAGAAAAGCACGGAGCATGGGTAGTTTAGCCCACTTACAAGTTTCTAGACCCCTATTTGCTAGAGAGGTTCAGACTCTGTCTAATGACTTTATGAGGTTAGAAGTAGATGAGAAGGGAGAATTTTTGGCTAGTGTGGAGGTGAGATATTCTTTTCTTGACAAGATCAAGGGAAAACAATTTGATGATGAGAAACTAAGTCGAATTCGGGATATGGTGTTGCGAGGAGAGGCTAAAGAAGCAGTAATGGACGAGGAAGGTGTTTTGAGAATTAAGGGAATGGTATGTGTGCCCCGTGTCGATGATTTGATCCACACTATTCTTACAGAGGCTCATAGTTCCGGATATTCTATACATCCTGGTGCAACCAAGATGTACCGTGACATAAAGCAACACTTTTGGTGGAGTAGAATGAAGCGCGACATTGTTGATTTTGTTGCCAAATGTCCAAATTGTCAGCAAGTAAAGTATGAACACCAGAGGCCGGGAGGAACACTTCAAAGAATGCCCATTCCTGAATGGAAGTGGGAGAGAATTGCAATGGACTTCGTGGTTGGTCTTCCAAAGACATTGGGCAAGTGTGATTCTATTTGGGTAATTGTGGACAGACTAACTATGTCTTCTCACTTCATTCCGGTTAAGGTGACTTACAATGCAGAGAAGTTGGCCAGACTCTACATCTCAGAAGTTGTTCGGTTGCATGGAGCTCCACTTTTCATCATATCAGATAGAGGTGCGCAGTTTACTTCTATGTTTTGGAGAACATTGCATGCTGAATTAGGTACTAGGTTGGACCTTAGTACTGCATTTCACCCTCAGACCGATGGGCAGTCTGAGCGAACAATCCAGGTGTTGGAAGATATACTTCGTGCATGTGTGATAGAATTTGGTGGTCATTGGGATAACTTCTTACCCTTAGCAGAGTTCTCATACAATAATAGCTATCACTCAAGTATTGATATGGCCCCGTTCGAAGCATTGTATGGGTGGAGATGTAGGTCTCCCATTGGTTGGTTTGATGCATTTGAGGTTAGACCCTGGGTAACTGATCTTTTAAGGGAATCATTAGAGAAAGTGAAATTCATTCAAGAAAGGCTTTTAGCAGCGCAAAGTAGGCAAAAGGAATATGCAGATCGAAAGTTTAGGGACATGGAGTTCATGGAGGGTGAACAAGTTTTGCTGAAGGTTTCACCCATGAAGGGTGTGATGCGGTTTTGTAAGAGAGGTAAGCTAAGCCCGAGGTATATTGGACCATTTGAAGTACTTAAGCGAGTAGGGGAGGTGGCTTATAAATTAACCTTACCTCCAGGACTCTCCGGAGTGCACCCGGTATTTAATGTGTCTATGTTGAAAAGATACCATGGGGATTGAAACTACATTATTCTTTGGGATTCAGTTCTTCTCGATGAGAATTTGTCTTATGAGGAGGAGCCTGTTGCCATTCTAGATAGAGAAATTCGCAAGTTTAGATCAAGGGAGATTGCATCCATCAAAGTTCAATAGAAGAATAGGCCAGTTGAGGAGTCCACTTGGGGGAAGGAGGCTGATATGCAAGAAAGATACCCACACCTATTTACAGATTCAGGTACTCCTTTTCGCCCTTGTTTTTCTTCTTGTGATCGTTCGAGGACGAACGATGGTTAAATTAGTATCTATTGTAACGACCTGTTTAGTTGTTTTGAGCAGTAAAGTTTATTTCTGGAAAATAAATGTCTGGGTCGACGGATACCACGACGAACCGTCATGGGCGCGACGGACCGTCAAGGGGGTCTCGTTCCAAAACACTTAGAATTTAGAAATTTTGGTACTGAGATCGACTCTCTGGACTTCGCGACGAAATGGCAGGACGGACCGTCGCAGACATGAGGGGCCGTCACAGACTCTTTAATGAATGGAGTCTCTGAACTTTGTGACGGAAGCAGCAGGACGGACCGTCGCAGGCACGACGGGCCGTCACAGGCTGCGTGACCCTGACTGGGTCGGATTTCTATTAAATATTTTAAGTGGCGTTTTGGACTATTCCTGCTTATAATTATAAACTTTGTGGTTTAATGTTAATCATTTAATTACTTGGGGGTTAAAAAGGAGAACCTTGAAACAAGTAGTGGGGTATTTTATCATCTTTTATACTTAATTATATGTTTTTTAGGGTAAAAGAAAAAGGGTTTGAATAACAAAAATAGAAAGAACTGAGAGAGGGAGAATAACGATCGAGAGAGAGAGGAGAATAGAAGAGGGAAGCAAAGCTTTGGAAAAGTAGATTGCTTGATCACAATTCTTCGGTGGAGGTAGGTTATGGTTTGTGCTATGTCATAGTAAACTCTTAATAGCGAATGATATGTATCGGGTAGTATCGTGAACCCTTCAATATGCTTAATTGTATGCTTGCACGAATGTGATTATATAATTGTGTTAAAATAAACATGATGAGGCCATTGAATCCTAATCTTGAAAACCTCTTGTTAATGATAATGCCTTAGTATAAAAGAAGGCTTGATGAACTAAAAGAATGAGGTTAGAGGATCGGGTGTCACGTTCCGGCACGAGGGTAGTAATAGAGGATCGGGTGTCACGTTCCGACACCAGGATAGTATGATGAGGATCGGGTTTCAGGTTCCGACACCAGGATAGAATATGGATCGGAGTGTCACGTTCCGACACCAGTATAGTATGATGAGGATCGGAGTGTCACGTTCCGACACCAGGATAGTATGATGAGGATCGGAGTATCACGTTCCGGCACCAGGATAGAATACGGATCGGGTGTCACGTTCTGACACCTGGATAGTATGATGAGGATCGAAGTGTCACGTTGCGACACTAGGATAGTATGATTAGGATCGGAGTGTCACGTTCCGACACCAGGATAGAAAGAGAATGAATCTTGAAATATGATAATATTCTAAAATTAATGAACCTATTTTCCCAAATGAGTATGGTATTGAGGCTTGAGTCCTCATGGGTGTACTTGGCGTACTTTATTAATGAATACAGTACTTGTTGTTGCTACATGTTGAGTATTGTAATTGATTTTATGATATTAAGTGGTATATACTGTTTTCTATTCTGAGTTGGCCGATGATACCTACTCAGTACTCGTGTTCTGTACTGACCCCTACTTGTAATTGTTTTTCTTTGTTATTTGTGGAGTGCAGCAAACGTGGTGAGCTAATGCTTCTAGCTTGGACTGGATCTTCTTCTTCATATCTTGATGCCTTGAAGTTCCGGCATGGACTAGCTTTTTATTATTTTAGCTTCCTAGATATTCTTAGATGTAGTGTTTTGAGGATATATGTTCTTGTGGTTATGACTTCCAGATTTTGGGGATGATAAGTATTAAATTTTAGAAGTTATTTAATTGATTTCGTTAATGAGTTTTAAGTCTTCCGTATTATTTTTTGTTAATTATGGTTGAAATTTTGGGATTAGATTGGCTGGTTCGCTCACACAGTAGGGTAAGTGTGGGTTCCACTCGCGACCTGTTTTGGGTCGTGACAGAACCATAGGCAAATAATGAGATAAAACCTAACTTAAATAACAATTCTAGAATAGTGTCTTGCATGAATTAATAATGCTTTCGCTTAGATGTCTTTTGAACGGATGGCCAACGTTTGAACTCGCCTTAATGCTACTTGCCAGACCAAGGAGGTAAATAATAGGAAAAGAATTATTAACATAAATTTTAGTGTACACTATCTAATAGGATAGTATTGATTGGTACGAGGTAATAACTTAGTCAAACATCGAATACGATGCTTAATATGAGGTAAGGATGAGGGTTAGGATAGCAACACACGTAGCCGGACCAAGGTGCGGAGTGAGATTTTCTAGATGCCGGACAAAGGATTTAGAAATACATAACTTATCATTTTGCATGCAAGATACTAGGAAAGAATTGTTATAGTTAGAATTATCATGTTATGAACCTGTGGGGAACACGTGAACCCTAGTTACTTTGATAAATTGATTAAAATCAAACTACGAAAGTTATTAAGTGTCTCTTTCAAGTTCGTTATTTATTTTCACTCATTTAGAAATAGAAACCCCCCATTTTAATTTTTTACTTTCCAAGGAAGTCATTGACCAAACAATAGTAATAACAAGTTGAAGTTAAGTCTAGGCTATTTTCCTCGTGGGAACGATCCCAACCTCACTAGTTGGGTTATTTACTTGACACGACCGCTTTACTTCTTATTTGAGAAGTACGTTTGAGCGTATCAGACATGGACGACACTTAATAATTCCTTGTCCCAAACAAACTCTTTGCATGATGATTACATAGAGGAAAACTATACATACATGCGGAATCCTAAAAAGTAGACAATATCACTAGCGGGTTGAGATGTTACAAAATGGTACCAAAATCACTCCTCTATTAGTGTTGTCAATATGCGCAAAGTTCAATTAAGTTTAGGAAAATCTCGATAAGATAGGTTCAATCTCAGTGTTGAGTCAAGTCAAATCCCATATGGTGGGGCAAACATCAACGAGGAAGTTGAATCTATAGTGAGGGTGTATGTGACAACCCATGATAATATTAGAATTCTCACATCAACAAAACATCGAAGAGATGTTGGGTATATATGTAAATAAACAATACCAACTACTGATGCATTTTAATTCGTGTCGGCGTACGGCCAAAACAGAAAATATCACTAGCAGGTTGAGTCGGTACATTTGATCATGTAATTATTTGGTCAGCAGGTAATTAGGTGTAATTAGCATGGACTAACTACACTGTCCAATTCTCAGTGAGGGACTACGAAGTGTTGTTAATTACATGATGTAACTACACGCTGATGACTTTTTAGTTTATTTTTTAATTTTTTGATTTAGTTTAATATTAAATTCTACTCCCTCTATTCCAATTTATGTGACACACTTCGCTTTACGATAATCAACCAATTTAAGTTTGACCAAGAATTTGCTCTTAAAATCTTCATATATTTTAAAATGAAATATATATTTGATAACTATATAAAAAGTACTTTATATTACAACAATTGATAATTCAAAATATTTAAAAGATATACGAAAAATTTACGGTCAAAGATAGAGTTGTTTGAATCATAACATTTTAAATTTGTCACATAAATTGGGAGACACGGAGTATTATTTTAAACCAGAATAAATACCCGCGTGTTGTGCAATTAGTTGATAAATGTAATGATAAATATTGATTTATTGATAATTTTAAAATTTAAGTAGTTATAAAGATAATATTGTTTAGAGAATGTTAATTTACAAATTTGTTTTTTATAATAATATTTATGTAATTGAATAAATCTATATGCTTAGTTCATTGTCTTAATTTTGCAATAAAAAGATAAATTTTATTTTCTAGTATCATTGCTCTTGAGAGATAGAGAGAAAATTATTAAGTTCTTTTATTATCAACAGATAATGACTTTTTCATTTTGTCTCTACTTTTGCTTATAAAAAAAATAATTAAAATTCAAGTAATAACTAATGTAAAAAATAAATCATAATTATCTTAATGCAATTATATCATACATAATCATGGTATTAGTAAAGAACATTTGAAACGTACATATTATGGAAAATATTTATTATACATAGTGATAAATCATTTTACTATAGTAAAATGATTATCTAAACTTAATCGATACATTATACATGCAATATAGATATAATAAATTAAACTTCCGCAGTTCAAGAGAAAAAAACTTAACAAAATAAGTTATATTAAAGCAACGTATTAGAAGTCCAACGATTTTTATAGTCAATTTTTTTTAGTTTTAAACTTCTATTACAATATATTACAATATATGTTACTTTAAGGATAAACAAATCAATTTTAACCCATATGGGAAATAAATTAATCTTGTAATTGTTATATTGATATAGCTGCAAATTTTCTATAAAATAGAGTTTATAAAAAGCGTGATTAATTTTTTAGTGGACGTTTAATTTTTAGTTTGTAATGTTTTTATTTTTCTTTTGTGAATATTTTTTTGGATTTTAAATTTAAAAATTAAAATACTTTGAATTACAAAATTTTTAAAAGGAAAAAATAAGTATCTATTTTTGGATTTTCTATTTAGAAATTCAAATATTTTAAATTATGAAATTTTTTAAAGGAAAAAGAAGAATTCGAATGAAAATAATAGGTATAAAAAATTTCACAAAATTAGGATTGTTTTATTTTTTAAATTTAATTATTACTTTCAGTTAGTGTTTGGAATTTGTTTGTGTTCTGGCTAAAAATATCCAACTTTTTTTGGTTGGCTCACTTGACTTTAACTTAATCCACCAAGCATGCCATGTGAATTTTTCTTTTGTCATGTGACCAATCAACATAAATATCCACCATGGAAAATCCACATTTTAAATCCACCCTAACCCTTTCTCTAATTTACAAGTAAATATAAAACGTACTCTATGTGTTCAGTTGGATCAAAGAGGCGTTGGATGATCGTGATCCTAGTTACTTGCGTCTGTATCATAATGAAATACAACCAACTTGCCTCAGTACATTAAATGTACGAGTATGCGAGTTAAGATGTTAAAAAAACTTAACCTTGAAAAAGTTTTAGAAGAAACACTAATCTTGGCTCTGCTCAACTCAAGAATAACATCACTCAATACTACTCCAAAAAATACTTAGCTCATATAGTTTTAAAACAATTACTTCTCTTGTTTGAGGTAATTACTTAAACTTAACTTTAAAATATCTCATGGAAATCATAGTTTCCTCTTTACTAAAACTAGCCAAATGCTCTGTTGGAAGTCCCAACTTCCTTTATTTATCGAAATGTAAAAAGGTTTGTAACTCTTAGATAATACTTAGTTCCCTTATAAATTTTGACAAATGAACTCAACTCTTTACTCTTTGCTTAATTTACAACTTGACTTTTAAAAAAAGTTAAAATGTTTGTTAAAAACTCTTGAAAACTTTCAGAAATAACTTTAACTACCTTCTTAACTTTTCGACTCGACCTCTAACTTCTTTGACTTTGATCTTAAATTTCCTTGAATTAGATTATGGATTAAAGGTTCAAGATCTCATGTTTATTGATAATTTTATAATATTTAGATGTACCTTAGAGTGTTAGAATAAACTAAGAAACATAGATACTTCCCTTAAGAATTAGTATGAAAAGGTGGAGGATGAATAGGGAGACCTAAAGTCCCTAGATCTATCAGAGGCGCGGGGCTACAACCCTTAAAGTTTAGAGAAATATCTATGGCGCTCAGATTTGCACGATGCGTCACCGGCCAAAGATGGGAAGAACTTTTGTGGCGCTCTGGCAGGCGATGCCCCAGCTAGAAAATTCCAACCTTGCACCTTCATTTTTCATCTCTAAACCCTCTTAACTTCTATGGTTCTTTTCCCAAACACTTAACACATTAGTACCCGGAATACCCAATAGATTTAACTCAAAAAACAACCCAAAATTATGAATCAAATCAACACTAGGAATTTAACAACTCAACCAACAAGAATTCAACAATGTTCTTCAAGAACATCACATGCTAACATTTAAACAACTCACCAACCACTGAACTGAAACAAATTTTGTATGTGGGTGAATGAACCTAACACTAAATGATCTCCGATACACCTCCGAGGAATTTCACTTGCAAAGCTTTGACTTTTTTGGCAAATTCTTAATTTTTGTCCCTTTCTTTCTTCTTTTCACTCTTTTCCAACTCTTAAACTCAACTAATTTAGTTTTATTTACCCCAATAATTCCCTAAAAACAAATCACAAAATTATTTAGATCAAATAAGATTGTTTATTCTTTGTTCTTTTAATTATTCATAAATGTTTTATGTGTTTATAGAAGAAACAAATTAGATTGTTTAGTCTTTGTTCTTGTTATAGGCATGTTATACACTCGATAACCCTTCCTCCATAAAAATGTATATGTTTTTTCAAAGGAGGGGGGAGGGGAGTCGATAATCTTATATTAATATCTGTCCAGCTCCAATTTGATTAGATGTTCTTGAAAAGTCACAATTCTTCAAACATCATTTTAGAAATATCTCTTCAACAATTCGAGATTTCAAGAAGAGTGTCAACGTAGTCATTGTACATCAGGACAAAAAACATTAAATGAATCTCAACAAAACAGTAGCGACAGAAAATATGGGACAATGCCCCGTCTTAAAAATAATATTCAAAATAAAATGTAAAGAGCACTAGTGTTTCCATTTTGAACTCCCAATACCAGCAACATTTTTTCCATACGGGCGAGTTCAATTCAAAAGAAACTCTATCCTCGACAATTTCATGTTCAACCCCACTACCCCAACATTTAGAATTCATTAAATAACCCATTTTTTTATAATGAAAAATAATGTTGGTGGTGTGCTTCAACAACATCAGTATAGTCCACTATTTGAAATGTTTGGTTTAGTGGTGTGCTTCGACAACATGAGTATAGACAATTATTGGAAACATTAATCAAACGCGTGACTTGGCATTAAACACTTGGAATCATCATACTCAAAGTTAGTACAACTTGGAATTCCATGTAGATCATTAAACAACACACTCAGATAGAAAAATAATGTTTGATATAGGTATTGGAAATTTAACGATTAATGACTTCAATTTGAATGTGAATGCAAGAAATACAAACACGTATTTAGGTCGTAAAATGATGTCTTATATTTAGGCTGAAAATGTGACTAGTGATGCACTTGGAACAATAAATGCAAATTTTCAGCAACATATTGCTGAACCAAATATGTGTTATCCGAACAATATAATCGCGATAAATAAGAGTGTGATAGAAGGAAGTGATTCAAACATTTCAAATAATTCTACGTTGATGTTGTTAAAGCACAATCAACAATATTTTTCGTAGAAAGAATGGGTTATTTAATGAATTCCCATTGTAGGGGTAGTGTGGTTGAACCCGAAATTGTGGAGGATTTCAGGTTGAACTCTCCTCTCTGGAAAAATAGTTGCTATTGTTGGGAGTTTAATATGGATACTCTGGTCCTCTTTAAATTTGATTATAAATATTATTTTGAGGACGGGGTATTAATGGTTGTGTAGGGTCTAATGAAAAGCATCTTCTCTTGACCAAAAGAACTATTTTTTAAGTCTTAGGCTTTTGGTTTAGTGGTAAGAGCATAGCATGTGATATGAGGGTTAAGCGAAAAATGATAAAGTGGTGGGCTAATTATCCGTCAAGTTTCAAACTGTGTGCCAATAACCCTCAATATTTCTAGTACAAAATAAGAAAAAGAAAAAGTTCAACACTTGTTCTGATATCTTGTGGCAGAAAGTTATTTATAGGGTTATTAATCTTGATTGGTCAATGTACACTCTAATCTATTTCAAATATTATTAACCACTAGACTATTAAAAACATTGAAAGGAATGAGTATGCTATTTGTTATCACAATGTAATATCTTTGTCTACATAAAGAAAATATTATCAAGAGAATGGTAAAGATATTCACTGGTCTAGGGTTGTCATTTTTGTTTAGTCATTCTTATTTTTTTGATGAAAGCCCTTTTGTAATTAATGCTAATTTAGGATTTCAAGGAAGTTGTCTATGAGTGGACTGGTAAATGTCAGAGTTGCTAAGGAACGGGATTTATAAGTTACTACAACAAACGAGGGAATCAGACTATGTGTAAATACATACCTTGCATTGGTATCGGTACAAGGACCTTATTCCTATTTAATGTTTGAATTATATTTTCATGATCTTTATTTTCCTTCCCTGTTCTTCTTCACTTTTAAAAGAATGGAATGCATACTCAATTATTGAAGGTTTTATTTATAGAGTAGTATGCAGGAAGCTCTATATTATTATGTATTTCAAATTGTGAAAAGTACCTGATATTAATTTCATGTTTATAAAAGTAGATGCATTTTAATGGTGTTACCTTATCGTTTCTTATTACAATATCAACCATCTCTCAATTCCTTGAAAGTTGGGGGTTGACTACAGGTGCATATCAAAAAAAAATCTTCAAAATTCTTCAAATTTCAAAGAAATCAATAAAAATATTGATGAATGGGTGCCAAAAATTTATTAATCAAACTACACAATATTTAGCTAAACCATAAAATTAGGGTAATAAACCTACAATTTTATAACGAAACTAAAATGAGAGATCAACACTTTGTCAGGTATCTTGTGGCACAAAGTTATTTACATAGTAACTGACCATGATTGGTCAATATACTGTCTAATTTGTTTCATATTTTATCGGCCACTAGACTACAATTATGTTATCATGAATGAGGATGCTATTTGTTATCACAGTGTAATATCTTTGTCTACGTAAAGAAGATGTTTACAAGAGAACACTAAAGATATTCACCGGTCAAGGTTTTTCATTTTTCTTTGGTCATTCATATTTTTTTATGAAAGCCCTTTTTTCAGTTTTGATACTTTAGGATTGCAAAGAAGTCGTCTACGGGTGAATTGGGAAATGGCTAATCGCATAGCTACTTAACACTCGATGTGTAGTAACTAATATCCCTTCTTAGTTTTCTTTATGAGATGCTTATCTTAGCCTCTTTCCGCTCCTATAGAATTCTTTATATAATTGTTACCTGTATTGACCTATAAAGTCGCTTAATTTATTTGTTAATAGTCTTACTTCTCTTTATTAGCCTACTATACCATCCTTCTATGTTCATATCTAACAAACTAGCGAAAACTTGAACTTTATTTAAGACGCTTATCATTGCCTATATATGATCCCTTCGACCAGACTCTTAAGGGTTATAAATAAAGCTTACATCAGTCCACTGCACATTGATAACTCAAAGATATTATCGAAATGCACAGTAAAAATCATTAACTTAATTAGAATTTCGTATGACAACCTAAAGTCTTGGGTACATCTTTTAATGCACTTGTTAGGAAAATAAATAAGTCAAAATTTATTATTGTAACATCTCTATTCTAGATAAACTAAGGTTAAGCTAAGAAAACAAGAAGAATCAAATTTTGGAATAAGTAAGAAATCTTTAAAATTTCCAGATTTCAAAATTGAGTTTTGGTCATTTTCATATGGCCAGAAGTCTAATCTTAGGATAATTTTAGAGATGTTATTTATATGGATGGAAATCTCATTGGAAGAGCTTTCCAACATTGCTATGTTTGAGAATTTACGAGGTCGTAGGAGGGAGAAATGACTTTTGGAAGTTGGGTTGTTGAGCAGGGAAAATTCCAAATCCGGATTTGTTAAGGGTGTTTTGATCTTTTCCTTAGTTAATTATTAAATTCGATTTTTGGGGTAATATGTTGGGGTCTAAACTGATCCCATTCAGGTTACACACTCAGAAAATAAGCTAGGGCTTTGAGAGAAAGGAGAAAAGAGGAGAAAGAAGAAGAAGATGCACGAACGCCAAGAATTCATTTCAGGAATTCATTGACACTAATCCCTAACGAGGTATGTGAGATCATTTGGTGTTGGGTTCTTTAAACCACCCTCCAATTTTATTAATTATTTAAAAGTATAGTTAATAGAAAGTAAATCTCGAAGTTCTTGATGAAATGTTTGATGTTCTTGTTGGTTGAATTGTTGTTGATCTCTTTTAGTTTTGATCCACGTTTTCGGACTGTTTTGGAATCTAATAAATTGGTTAATAATTTATTTAGTGATCCTAAGTATTTGGGGTGGGATCGATGTGAGTTTGGGATGGTTTAGTTGTGAAAAATGAAGAAGAAAGTAGGAAAACCCAATTGATAGACGTTGGGGTGCAGCGGGTCCAAAACCCCTCAGGACAGAGTTTGTCCGTCTGGATCTGGCACACCGTGCCTGAGAATAACCTCTGTCCGTCATCCGAGGCGCTCCGCACCTGTCAGAATGCCAGAAGCGCCTGGAGTTCCCGTTCTTTCCATATCTTTTTGTACTTGTTCCTAAGTGATGTACCCTTCATTCATAGTTGATTCCATCACTCTTGACTACGTCTAAATATCACAAAATCATCCATAAATAGGAGATCATGATCCTTGAATCTATAATCCTTTTACAGGGAAAGTTAAGATCGAAGTTAAGGAAGTTAAGAGCGGAGTCTACGAGTTCTGAAGCAAGTCAAAGTAAAATCATTAAGTTTTCTAAAGTCATTCACAAACATTTTCACTTTTTTTTAAAGATATAAAGTTCAAGTTGAGAAAGACTAAAGATTTCCGTTCATTTCTCAAAAGTTATAAAGGAACTAAGTATTCCCTACGAGTTAAAGTTTAAAGTAAGCAAAGAGTATCAAGTTGGGTTCACTTCTCAAGAGTTATAAGGAAACTAAGTAGTCCCTATGGATTTAAACAAAATGTTTTCAAAGTTTTGAGAACGAAGGGAAGCTAGACTTCCACAGAGCCTATGGCTATATTTAATAGAAGAAAGAGGAAACTATTGTTTCTAAGAGAGATTTTTAAAAAGCTATGTTTTGAGCACTAATGTCAAACCATATAATCTGTATGTTTTTAAACATAAGAGCCAGTATATTGGTGGGAGTAGTATTGAGCATCGATATGGGGGAGAATTAAGATAACTCATAGCCCCCATAAACCATGGTAGCCACCATGGGTAGAAAAGGGTCATACTCTTTAGATAATTCCTTTTCACAATTTACTAGTGGATTCATTAGGCAGTTCAGGTCTTATACCTTTGACCGAGTATAGGATACGCTGGCAGCGTGCGGTAGACCTCTGTATCATCACTATAGATCTTAAGTTATGGTTTTCGTTTAGAGAATCTCCCTCAGGTAAATTGTAATTTTATAAACAACAATATTGTATTTTTAAAATACATCAGTATCGTATTTGATATTACTGTGCACTTGTATATATATTCTTAGAGTCTTAAGCATATTTTCAGTCAGCCTTTTTTTTTATGTTGCATTTATTTTAACTGCTTATATTGAATAAGAGTTAGTAGATCATGAGTTGAATCGAGTCAAGATAATAATTTATTCTTACTCCCTTTCTAGCCTAAATTTTGTTTCACTTACCAACTCGCATACTCGAACATTCAATGTACTGATGTTAGTTGGTCTGCATCGTTTGATGATGTAGACGCAGGAAACCAAGATCGTCACGAGGCATTTCGTTGATCCAGATTGAGCTTAAGAGTCACTGATGACACTCCTTGCATCCGGAGGACATCAATTTCGTTTATGTTTAGTAGTTTAGTTTTAATCGCGATATAAAGCGATAAATAAGATGGATATACGAGGAAGGATTCAATTGAGAAAGAAGATTGTGATGCATATTCCAATTTCAATCATATTTGTTATTTGTTCGAAAGTCATAAACCTTCATATGCTAACTTACCCAATTCATATGAAAATGAGTTTAATAAATTGTATTCTGATGATTAGGTTAGCTCTTCAATCTAATCTTATATTTTATATATTGTTTGTTTGATTATTGGTATTAGCTAAAATCAATATAAAGTTACAATAAAAGTTGACTACACAAGCTAATGCATATCACTCGGTTTAACACTAACCTATATTGTTGTAAATTTATATTGCTTTTAGCAAATATCAACAATTAAACAAAAAATATATATAATATAAAAAAACTACATTGAAGAACTTACCATCTCATTATAATAAACTTAATAAAAATTGTCATATGAATAGGGAAGGTTAGGACATGAAGGTCCATGATTTTTTAAGAAATAACCCATATCATTGAAATTTGAATATGTATCATAATTTTCCTTCTCATTTGAATCTATTTCTTTTATAGAACTCTTATAAGTTGTCACGATATTGCTTGGATAACACATATTTGGTTCAGCAATTTTTTGTTTTAAATTAGTATTTATTGTTCCAAGTTCTTACTAGTAGCATTTTCAGTATTAAAATCACACATCGTTGTTCTACTTTAAGATGTTATTTTTTCTTGCATACAAATTCAAGTTGTATACATTAATTGTCATATTTCTAACACCTATATCAAATATTATTTTCTACCTGAATCTGTTGTTCTATGAGCTACATTGAAATCCCAGTTGTACTCACTTTCAATATGATGATTCCAAGTGTTAAATGCTTAGTAAGACTAATGAGTAATGTTCGCTATAATTTGGTCTAGTCTTCTTTGTGAACAAAGAATTTCCAATAATGGTATATGTTGATGTTGTTAAAGCACATAATCAACAATGTTTTCATAAAAAAAGGTTATTTAATGAATTTTCAATTATGGGATAGTGGAATTGAACCTGAAATTGTGGAGGACAGAGTTTCTCTTGAATTAAACTCTCCCTTCTGGCAAAACTGATGCTAGTATTGGGAGTTTTAAAAACAATCTTTGTTCCTCATTAAATTTGATTAGGAATATTACTTTGAATGTGGGGCGTTAATGTTTCTGTACGGATTAAAGGAAAACATCTTCTGTTGAACCAAAAAATTATCTTTAGAGGCTTCGACTTTTGGTCTATTGGTAAGAGCGTAGCATGTGATACGTGGGTTAGGCACACCTCATAAACATAGACAAAAGCATGGCATTTAAGTGGAAAATGAAAAAGGGGCGGGCCAATTATCCGTCAAGTTTCAAACTTTGTGCCAATGACCCTCGGGGATTGCTTTGTTACCAAAATAATAAAAAGAAAAAAGATCATCACTTGTTCTTATATCTTGTTGGACAAATTTATATATAGAGTTATTAATCATGATTGGTGAATATAGAGTCTAATCTGTTTCAAATCTTATCCACAACAAGACTACTAAAAATATTGGGAGGAATGAGTATGTTATTTGCTATCATAGTTTATTATCTTTGTCTACGCAAAGAAGATGTTGTCAAGAGAATTCTAAAGATATTCACTGGTCTAGCGTTGTTATTTTTCTTTGGTCATTCTTTTTTTTTTACGAAAGCCCTTTGGTCATTACTGCTACTCTAGGATTGAAAAGAAGTTGTCTATGAGTGGACTGGGAAATATCGGAGTTGCCAAGGAATGGGATTTGTAAGTTACTACAAGAAATGAGGGAAGGAGACCATCTGTAAATGCATACCTTGCCTTGGAATCGGTACAACCACCTTATTCCTATTTCCTTTGTGCA
This sequence comes from Solanum habrochaites, assembly GCA_027704765.1. Lineage (NCBI taxonomy): Eukaryota > Viridiplantae > Streptophyta > Magnoliopsida > Solanales > Solanaceae > Solanum > Solanum habrochaites. The sequence goes on from JAKWJA010002498.1 coordinate 52,510,618, forward strand.
ATATATTTTCATGATCATTATTTGCCTTCTCCGTTCTTCTTTACTTTGAAAAGCTTTGAATGCATATTCATTCATTTAAGGTTTCTTTGTATACAGTAGTATGCAGTAAGCTTTACATTCTTAAGTAGTATAAATTGTGAAAAGTACCTAAATATTAATTTCATGTCAATAAAAGAAGATGCACTATAATGATGTTACCTTATCGTGTGTGAATACAATAAAAACTATGTCTCAATTCGAATCACGTTGGAGGTGACTAGAATTGCATATCCAGAAATTTCTTCAAGCGTCTTCAAAATTAAAGAAGTCAATACAAATATTTATGAATGCGTGCCCTTAATTTCTTAATCAAACTACGTAATATTTAGCTAAACCATAAAAATAGTGTTATAAACCTACAATTTTATAACAAAAAAACTAACATGAGAGATCATCAGTTTGTCTGGTATCTTGTGGCACAAAGTTATTTATACAGTTACTGACCATGATTGGTCAATACACAGTCTAATATATTTCAAGTTTTATCCACCACTAGACTACTAACAATATTGTCAGGAATGAATATGCTATTTGTTATCAGATTGTGATATCTTGGTCTACTTAAAGAAGATGTTTACAAAAGAACACAAAAGATATTCACTGGTCAAGGTTTGTCATTTTTATTTGGTCATTCTTATTTTTTGATGAAAGCCCTTTGGTCGTTATTGCTACTTTTGGATTGGAAGGAAGTCGTCTATGGGTGGACTTGGAAATTGCTAATTTCATAGCTACTGAACTCACTATGTGTAGTACCTAATATCCCTTCTTAGTTTCTTTGTGAGATGCTTGTCTTAACATCTTCTCGCTTATATAGAAGTAATTTTATAATTGTTACCCGCATTGACCTATAAATTCTCTTAATCTAATTGGTAATAGTCTGACTTCTCTATATTAGCCCACTACTACCATCCTTCGAAATTCATATTTACCTAACGGGAGGAAATTTGTAATTTATTTAAAAGGTTTATCGTTGGCTATATATGATCCATTCGACCAGACTCTTAAGGGTAATAAATAATGCTTTTATTAGTCTACTCCACATTGAAAAATCAAATATACTAATTGAGATGCACATGTAAAATCATTAACGTAATTAGAATTTTGTCTGACTAAAAAAATTCTCGGGTACATCTTTTTATGCACTTGTTAGTCTCATAACTAAGCAAAACTTAATTACTCTCATATAAGGGACATAATACCACATTCTTACCACTCACATTTATTGTAAAGTAACACCTTAATTCCTAACCTAGTTTAACGCTTAAGGTTTTTTTGTTTTGTTTTTTTAAGGGTCTAGCATATATTATTTAGTTTTTTTATAGGATTTAGCTTTGAGTGTTTTTTTAGCTTCAGGGGTTTTTAGGATTTTTAACGATTACTGTTGCATAGGTTTTTTAGGGTTTACGGTTTAGGACTAAGGTTTCTTTTTGTGTTTTTAGGTTTAGAGTTTAGGAATTTTTAGAATTAAGGGTTTAGAGCCTTCTGTTTTTTATGGTTTCACATATATTATTTAGTACTTTATTAGGTTTAGAACTTAGTGTTTTTTAGAGGAATAAGACAAGGTGTAAAAATATATTTCTTTGTTAAATATTCAACTTTCATTAGTATTAAGACCAAACTTAATGATTATATTAATTAAAGTCATTTACTAAAAAAATTATAAATATGAGAACTAGAAGTTGACCAAACCTATAATATAAGGACTAATTTTTTTTTAAAACATACTCACTTACCATTGATATTAAAATATAATACCCCAAAAAGGGTTAATTGTTACTTCAATAAACTCAAGCTTCTATACAGAAAATTCTTATTTTGTATCTCCTTTTCTGTAATTTTTGGAGGAATAGAAATTCAATGGAAACTAGTTATTATGGTATAATAGATGAAGTTCGGGTGGTGCTAGTTAATCATGAAACAGAGAATATTTGTAAAATAGTGGATTTAATGAAGTCTTATTACTACAAAGGTGACATCTCTAACAATATATATTCAACTCCAAACCCTTGATTTTTTATATAAATAAATTTTGTTTGGTTACCTATTCAAGAGAGATTTAATTGATATTATACTTGTTGTAATTGTAACATTAATTCCTTTTTAGATTTTAGTTTTTCTCTAGTAAATCTTGAATTGATCTTTTCTTTATGTTATAACACCATTTCTGTAGTTTTTATGTTGTTTTAATTATAAATAAATTTTTTAATGTTTTTATAGAATAAGCAAATTAGATTGTTTAGTCTTTGTTCTTGTTATAGGTATGTTATACACTCGATAGCCTTCCTCCATACAAATTGATATGTTTTGTTCAGGGGGGGGGGGGAGTTGATAATCCTATGTTAAAATTTGTCTATCTCCAATTTCATAAGATGTTCTAGAAGTGCCACAATTCTTGAAACAAAATCTCAGAAATATCGCTTCAACAATTCGAGATCTCTAGAAGAGCGCAGATGTAGATTGTACATAAGGCCAAAAATCTTTATGTGAATCTCAAAAAAAGAGTAGCAATAGAAAATATGGGACAATGCCCCATCTTAAAAATAAAATTCCTAATCAAATAAAAAAAGCACTAGAGTTTCCATTTTGAATTCCCAATACTAGAAATATTTTTGCTAGAGGGGAGATTTCAATTCAAGAGATTCTATCCTCCAAAGATTCAGGTTCAACCCCACTACCCCAACATTGGGAGTTCATTAAAAACCTATTTTTTCTATGAAATATAATGTTGGTGATGTGCTTTAACAACATCAATATAGACCATTATTAGAAATGTTTGGTTTGGTGGTGTGTTTCAACAACATCAATATAGAACATTATTGGAAATGTTTAGTTCACCAAGACTATAAAACTCAATTATAGGAAACATTACTCATAGAGATGACCTCACACTTGGAATCTTCATACTCAATGTGAGTACAACTTTGAATTCAATGTAGCTCATAAAACAACATATTTAGATAGCCAAATAATGTTTGATATAGGTAATAGAAATATGAAAATTAATGACTACAATTTCGATGTGAATGTTGGAAATACAAACACATATTTAGGTAGCCAAACGATGTTATATATTGGTGATGAAAATGCGACTAGTTATGCAATAGGAACAGTACATGCTACTTTTAACCAACAAATTGCTGAACGAAATATGTTTTATCCAAGCAGCATAATCGAGACAAATAAGATTGATATAGAAGGAAGTTATTCAATCGAGAAGGAAAATTATGATGCATATTCTAATTTCAATCATATCGGTTATTTGTTCAAAAATCTTTTGACCTTCAGATACTAACATACCCTATTCATATGACAGTGATTTTGTTCAAGTTTATTCTAATGATTAGGTTAGTGCTTTAATCTAATTTGATATTATATATATTTATTGTTTGATTGTTGCAATTAGTTAAAATCAATATAATTATACAACAAAATTTGACTACACCAGATGATGCATATCAATTGGTTTAACACTAACCTATATTGTTGTAAATTTATATTGATTTTAGCTAATACCAATAAATAAACTAAAAAAATTTAATATCAAATAACTTTATTGAAGCACTTACATGATAATCAGAATAAACTTAATCAAACTCATTGTCATATGAATTTTGTAGGTTAGCACGTGAAGGTCTATGATTTTTGATGAAATAACTTATATTATTGAAATTATAATATGCATCACATCTATCCTTCTCATTTGAATCTATTTCTTCCATATCAGTCTTATATGTTATTACGATATTGCTTGGATATCACTTATTTGGTTCAGAAATTGTTTGTTGTAAATTAGCATTTATTGTTCCAAGTTCGTTACTAGTAGCATTTTAAGCATTAATTTAAAACATCATTGTTCTACTTGAATCTATGTTTGTATTTCCTGCATTCACATTCAAGTTTTATTCATTAATTTTCGTATTTCCACAACCTTTATCAAATATTATTTTCTACCTGAATGTGTTGTTGTATGAGCTACATTTAAATCAAAGTTGTACTTACTTTGAATATGATGATTCCAAGTGTTAAATGCTTCGCAACACTAATGAGTAATGTTTCTTCTAATTTGGTCTAGTCGTCGTTGTGAAACAAACTTTTCCAATAATGTTCTATGTTAATATTGTTAAAGCACATAATAACCATTATTTCACATAGAAAAAATGGGTTATTCAATGAATTCCTAATGTTGGGGTAGTGAGGTTGAACCTAATATTGTGGAGGATAGAGTTTCTCTAGAATTGAACTCTATCCTCTAGCCAAACTGTTGCTAGTATTGGGAGTTGAAAATGGAAACTTTGGTCCTCTTTAAATTTAATTAGGAATATTATTTTGAAGAGGTAATATCAATGCTTGTGTAGAGAATAAAGGAAAATATCTTCTGTAGAACAAAAGAATTTCCTTTTGAGTCTTAGACTTTTGGTCTAGTGGTAAGAGCATAGAATGTGATATGTGGGTTAGGACACTACATAAACATAGACAAAAGCTTGGTATTTAAGTGGAAAACTATAAAGGGGCGGCCCAATTATCCGTCATGTTTTAAATTATATGCCAATGACCCTCGAGGATTTCTTGGTTACCAAAATAAGATAAAGAAATCGATCAACACTTCTTCTGGTATATATTGAGGCACAAAATTATTTATAGAGTTACATATCATGATTGGTCAATCTACAGTATAATATATTTCAAATTTTATGCACCATAAGACAACTAAATTTTTTTGTAGGAACGAGTATGCTATTTGTTATCACATTGTAATATCTTTGTCTACGTAAAGAATATTTTAACAAGAGAATGCTAAAGACATTATGTAGTTTAGCATTGTCATTTTTCTATGGTAATTCTAATTTTTTGATTAAAGCCATTTAGTAAATAAGTCCACTTTAGGATTGCATTGAAGTTATCTATGATTGGACAGGGAAATGTCGGAGTTTCCAAGGAGCGGGATTTGTAAGTTAGTACAACAAACGAGGGAATGAGACCATCTAAAAATTCATACCTTGCCTTGGGATTTGTACAAGCACCTTATTCCTATTTCCTGTGTGAATTATATTTTCATGATTATTATTTGCCTTCTCTGTACTTATTTACTTTGAAAAGCATGTAATGCATACTCATTCATTTATGGCTTCATTGTATACACTAGTATGCACTAAGATTTTTATTCTTATGTACTATAAATAGTGAAAAGTAGATAAATATTAATTTCATGTTAATAAAAGAAGATGCATTAAAATGATGTTACCTTACCGTGTCTGAATACAATAACAACCATGTCTCAATTCCAAGCAAGTCAAGGGTGACTACAGTTGCATATGATGAAAATTCTTCAAGAGTCTTCAAATTTTAAAGAAGTCAATAAAAAATATTGAAGAATGGGTGCACAAAATTTCTTAATCAAACTACACTATATTTAGCTAAACCATAAAAATATTGTAATAAATCTACTATTTTATAACGAAAAACCTAAAATGAGGGTCCACTTTGTCAGGTATCTTGTGGCACAAAGTTATTTATACAGTTACTGACCATGATAGGTTAATATACAGTCTAATCTATTTCAAATATTATCCACCACTAGACTACTAATTGTAACGACCTATTTAGTCGTTTTGAGCAACAAATTTTATTCTGAAAAAACTGGCAGAGGTGACGGAGGCCACGACGGACCGTCACGGGCATGACGGACCGTCGTGGATGTGTCGTTGCAAAACACTTGGAAAAATCTGAAATTGGGTACTGAAAATCGACTCTCTGAACTTTGTAACGAAATGGCAGGACGGACCGTCACAGGTGTGACGGACCGTCACAGGTGTGACGGACCGTCACAGGTGTGAAGGACCTTCACAAAGTCTTCAGTGCAAATTCACTCTCTGACCCTTGCGACGGACAGCAGGACGGACCGTCGCAGGCACGACGGCCCGTCACGGGCTACGTAGTCCCAGGCGGGGTCGGAATCCTGATTAATTAATTTAAGGGGCGTTTTGGACTATTTCCTGCTTTAATTATAAAGTAATGGGTTAATGTTAATAAGTCTAATTACTTGAGGGTTAAAAGAGGTAACCTTAAGTTATTTAGTGAATTATTAGTGCCATCTTTTATTCTTAATTATATATTAATTAGGGTAAAAGAAAGAGGGTTTGAATAAGAAAAATAGAAAGAACAAAGAGAGACAGAAAAAGAAGAAGAGAACGAGTAGAGAGAGAGAGAAACGAAGAGGATAGCAAGGACTTTGGGAAGATAGCTTGTTGATCGCAATTCTTCGGTGAAGGTAGGTTATGGTTTTTACACTATTCGTAGTAAACTCTTAATAGCGAATGATATGTGTTGGGTAGTATTATTAAGTCTTCTATATGCTTAATTGTGTGTATGCATGATTGCTCTTATATATATATGATTGTGATAAAATAAGCATGATGAAGCTTTCAGAAGCTCAAGACTCTGTTGACTACCGCACCTATCCTTACCTTGCTAGTGGAGGGTAAGAACTTCATTGTTTATTGTGATTCCTCCTATTCTTGTTTGGGTGCAGTACTAATGCAAGAGAAGAATGTGATTGCTTATGCCTCAAGACAATTAAAAGTGCATGAACGTAACTATCCAACTCATGATTTGGAATTGGCCGCGGTAGTGTTTGCACTAAAGCAATGGACACACTATTTATATGGGGTTAAGTGTGAGGTCTATACGGATCATCGTAGTCTACAGTATGTCTTCACTCAGAGAGATTTGAATTTGAGACAGAGGAGATGGATGGAACTACTGAAGGACTACGACATCACTATTTTGTATCATCCGGGGAAGGCGAATGTTGTAGCGGATGCTTTAAGTAGAAAGGCAAGAAGCATGGGAAGTCTAGCTCACTTGCAAGCTTCTAGACGCCCATTAGCTAGGGAGGTTCAGATTCTGGCTAACGACCTTATGCGATTAGAAGTAAATGAGAAGGGAGGATTTTTAGCTTGTGTGGAGGCAAGATCTTCCTTCCTTGACAAGATTAAGGGAAAGCAGTTTAATGATGAAAAATTGATTCGGATCCGAGATAAAGTGTTGCAAGGAGAGGCTAAAGAAGCGAAAATTGATGAGGAAGGTGTTTTGAGGATTAAGGAAAGGGTATGTGTACCCCGCGTCGATGATTTGATCAACACTATTCTGACAGAGGCTCATAGTTCAAGGTATTCGATACATCCGGGTGAAACCAAGATGTACCGTGACCTAAAGCAACACTTTTGGTGGAGAAGAATGAAGCTTGATATTGTGGATTTTATTGCCAAATGTCCAAATTGTCAACAAGTAAAGTATGAACACCAAAGGCCCGGAGGAACACTTCAGAGAATGCCCATTCCGGAATGGAAATGGGAGAGAATTGCAATGGACTTCGTTGTTGGTCTTCCAAAGACATTGGGCAAGTTCGACTCCATTTGGGTGATTGTGGACAGATTAACTAAGTCTGCTCATTTCATTCCGGTTAAGGTGACTTACAATGCAGAGAAGTTAGCCAAACTTTACATCTCAGAAGTTGTTCGATTGCATGGAGTTCCACTATCCATCATATCAGATAGAGGTGCAGTTTACTTCTAAGTTTTGGAAAACATTGCATGCGGAATTGGGTACTAGGTTGGATCTTAGTACTGCGTTCCATCCTCAGACCGACGGTCAGTCTGAGCGAACGATTCAAGTGTTGGAGGATATGCTTCGTGCGTGTGTGATAGAATTTGGTGGCCATTGGGATAGCTTCTTACCCTTAGCAGAGTTTTCATACAATAATAGCTATCACTCAAGCATTGATATGGCTCCATTTGAAGCATTGTATGGTAGGAGATGTAGGTCCCCCATTGGTTGGTTTGATGCATTCGAGGTTAGGCCTTGGGGTATTGATCTTTTGAGAGATTCGATGGAGAAAGTGAAGTCCATTCAAGAAAAGCTTCTAGCGACGCAAAGTAGGCAAAAAGAATATGCAGATCGAAAGGTTAGAGACTTAGAGTTAATGGAGGGTGAACAAGTCTTGTTGAAAGTTTCGCCAATGAAAGGGGTGATGCGGTTTGGTAAAAGAGGCAAGCTTAGTCCAAGGTATATCGGTCCATTTGAAGTACTTAAGCGAGTAGGAAAGGTGGCTTATGAGTTAGCCTTGCCTCCAGGGCTGTCCGGAGTGCATCCGGTATTCCATGTGTCCATGTTGAAAAGATACCATGGGGATGGAAACTACATTATCCGTTGGGATTCAGTTTTGCTTGATAAGAATTTGTCTTATGAGGAGGAGCCTGTTGCTATTTTAGATAGAGAAGTTCGCAAGTTGAGGTCAAGGGAAATTGCATCTATCAAAGTTCAATGGAAGAATCGACCCGTTGAAGAAGCCACTTGGGAGAAGGAGGCAGATATGCGAGAAAGATACCCACATCTGTTTACAGATTCAGGTATTCCTTTTCGCCCTTGTTTTCCTTCTTGTGATCGTTCGGGGACGAACGATGGGTAAATTGGTATCTATTGTAACGACCTGTTTAGTCGTTTTGAGCAACAGATTTTATTCTGGAAAAACTGGCAAAGGTGACGGAGGCCACGACGGACCGTCACGGGCATGACGGACCGTCGTGGAGGTGTCGTTGCAAAACACTTGGAAAAATCTGAAATTGGGTGCTGAAAATCGACTCTCTGAACTTCGTACCGAAATGGCAGGACGTACCGTCACAGGTGTGACGGACCGTCACAAAGTCTTCAGTGCAAATTCACTCTCTGACCCTTGCGACGGACAGCAGGATGGACCGTCGCAGGCACGACGGCCCGTCACGGGCTACGTAGTCCCAGGCGGGGTCGGAATCCTGATTAATTAATTTAAGGGGCGTTTTGGACTATTTCCTTCTTTAATTATAAAGTAATGGGTTAATGTTAATAAGTCTAATTACTTGATGGTTAAAAGAGGTAACCTTAAGTTATTTAGTGAATTATTAGTGCCATCTTTTATTCTTAATTATATATTAATTAGGGTAAAAGAAAGAGGGTTTGAATAAGAAAAATAGAAAGAACAAAGAGAGACAGAAAAAGAAGAAGAGAACGAGTAGAGAGAGAGAGAAACGAAGAGGATAGCAAGGACTTTGGGAAGATAGCTTGTTGATCGCAATTCTTCGGTGAAGGTAGGTTATGGTTTTTACACTATTCGTAGTAAACTCTTAATAGCGAATGATATGTGTTGGGTAGTATTATTAAGACTTCTATATGCTTAATTGTGTGTATGCATGATTGCTCTTACATATATATATGTTTGTGATAAAATAAGCATGATGAAGCTATTGAATCTTAAATCTTGAAGAAACCCTAATCTACTTTGTTAATGATGATGCCTTGGTATAAAAGAAGGCTTAATGAACGAAAGTAGTGAGATTAGGGGATCGGGTGCCACGTTCCGGTACCAGGATAGAATATGAGGATCGGAGTGTCACGTTCCGACACCAGGATAGTATATGGATCGGGTGCCACGTTCCGGTACCAGGATAGAATATGAGGATCGGAGTGTCACGTTCTGACACCAGGATAGTATATGGATCGGGTGCCACGTTCCGGTACCAGGATAGAATATGAGGATCGGAGTGTCACGTTCCGACACCAGGATAGAATATGAGGATCGGAGTGTCACGTTCCGAAACCAGGATAGTATATGGATCGGGTGCCACGTTCCGGTACCAGGATAGAATGAGGAGCGGAGTGTCACGTACCGACACGAGAGTAAATAATATAATGAATCTTGAAAGATACTAATATACTCAATCTAAAGAACATGTTTCCCAAATGAGTATGATGAGGAGGCGTGAGTCCTCATTGATGTGCTTGGTGTTGTAACCAAGGATTATGGTAATTGAAAATGCTGCATGCTAAGGATATTAGTTGATTTTATGATGTTACTTGATATATACTGTTTTCTATTTTGAGTTGGCCGATGATACCTACTCAGTACTTGTGGTTGTACTGATCCCCTACTTTTGTGTTTTCCTTTTGTTTATTTGTGGAGTGCAGCAAACGTGCCGTCAACTTCGACTCAACAGTAGTTCAAGCCAGTCTTGTCACACCGGATCTTCAGGGTGAGCTAATGCTTCTAGCTTGGACTGGATCTCCTTCCTCATGTCTTGATGCCTTGAAGTTTCGGCATAGACTAGATTTTATTTGTTTTAGCTTCATAGAATACTCTTAGTTTAGTAAATTGATCATAGATGTTCTTGTTGTGATGACTTCCAGATTTTGGGGAATTAATAGATGTTGAATTTTAGAAGTTATTGAATTGTCTTTTATTTATGAGTTTAAGTCTTCCGCATTGTTTTATGTTGATATTAAATTGAAATGATAAGGTTCAGATTGGTTGGTTCGCTCACATAGGAGGGTAAATGTGGGTGCCAGTCGCGGCTCGGTTTTGGGTCGTGACACTAATAATATTGACTGGAATGAGTATGTTATTTGTTATCACAGTGTAATATATTTGTTTTCGTAAAGAAGATGTTTACAAGAGAATAATAAAGATATTCATTGGTGAAGGTTTATCATTTTTGTTTGGTCATTCTTATTTTTTGATGAAATCCCTTTGGTTTTTATTTCTACTTTAGGATTCAAGGAAGTCGTCTATGGGTGGACTCCGAAATGGCTAATCAGATGGCTACTTAACTCTCCATGTGTAGTAACTTATATGCCTTTTTAGTTTTCTTTGTGAGATGCTTATGTTAACCTCTTCCCGCTTCTATAGATGTCTTTTAATAATTGTTACCCGGAATGACCTATAAAGTCGCTTAATCTAATTGTTAATAGTCTGACTTCTCTCTCTTAGACCACTATTACCATCTTTCTAAGTTCTTATCTACATAACGGGAGGAAAATTGAACTTTATTTAAGAGGATTATCCTTGCCTATATATAATCCCTTCGACCAGACTCTTTATTGGGTTTAGAACTCAGAGTTTTTTAGAACAAGAAGACAAGGTGTAAAAATATATGTCTTTGATTAATATTAAACTTTCATTCGTATGAAGACCAAAACCTAAAATGATTATATTAAACTTAAATTATTAAAAAATGAATAATATGAGAACTAAAAGTTGACTAAACCTATAATATAAGAACTAATCAATCATTTAAAAATACTCATTTACCATTGTAATTACTATATAATACCCCCAAACAGGTTAATTGTGACTCCAATAAATTCAATCTTCTACATAGAAAATCAGTATTTTGTATCTCCTCTTCTTATATTTCTGAAGGAATTGAAATTCAATGGAAACTAGTTATTATAGTATTATAGATGAAGTTCGGATGGTTCTAGTTGATCACGAAATAGAGAAAATTGGTATAATGGTTGATTTGTTGAAGTCTTATGACTACAAAGGTGACATCTCTACAGTTATATATTCAACTAAAATCCTTGATTTTTTATACGAATAAATTAGTTTTGATTACCTTTTCAAAAGACATTTAATTGATTATGCTTGTTATGATTGTAACATCGATTACTTTTTGGATTCTATTTTTTCCCTAGTAATTTTGAATTCATATTTTCTTTATGTAATAACATCATATTTATAGTTGTTTATGTTGTTTTAATTATTAATAAATGTTTTTATGTGTTTATAGAAGAAGAAAATTAGGTTGTTTTGTTTTTGTTATTGTTATATGCATGGTATACACTCAATAGTCTTCCTCCATAAAAATGTATATGATTGTTCGGGGGTGGGGGGAGCGGGAGTTGATAATCCTATGTTAATATTTGTCTAGCTCTAATTTCATTCGATGTTGTAGAAGTGCCACAATTTTTATTTTAAAGGTTAATTGTTAATAAATAAACATATATATACGTTTTATATGCTTGAGTTTTTGTAGAATAATGGGTAATTTGTTCTTTTTATAATTGATCGTGTGACATAAAATCATAGGATAAGATTAATAAAATTCAACGAATATATTTTTTTGAAGATGTAGATATTTGAATTATATAAATCTACCTGTCACTTTAAAAACAAAATTGGAGTAACAAAGATGGAAGAGAAAGTGTAGGATAAGAAGGGATCTGAATTTTATTATTTACCTTGAAAGAACTTTTTGTTTTTATTTATTATATGTAGAAAATAATAGGGTTCTTTGATTCTTGTTAAAAAAACATTTTTCTTCGTATTATACATATATATAATATATATCATATATTATATATATTTACATATATATATATATACATATTATATAATATATATATACATATATATATATATATATACATATATATATATATATATACATATATATAATATATATATATATATATATATATATATCAATACAATATAATATATATATTATCACGTTGTGTTTTGGCTAAAATACTATTTTTTTGTTGGCTCACAATACCCCTAACTTTGTCTATATCTATGTCTATATATATATACTAAACTTGAAATTAATTTAGATATGAGAAATGAACAAATTATCACGGTATATATATATATATATATTCTTTTTTTGACTTTTAAAATGCATTGATGCAGTTATTACAGTCCGTACATCTTCAGAAGCAACCGAAATTCTCTCAAAAGGAGAGAACAAAATCAATGTGTTAATAATCAATGTTCATTCACTGAATTTAGATTCATTTAAACTCTTGGCTCATGCTGTGATCTTGGATATAATTCCACTATGTAAGTATATATCCTATTCTTCCAATTATGACATCTATTATGATAAGAATTAGTTACGTTGTAAATACACTACAAAAATCAGCTAAAATATTTGTGATTAATAAGTAATTAAATTTTTTGAAGCTAAAGAATTTGGTACAATTCACTGTTAATTATCATGAGTAGCATTGAATATTTTTTGTTTAGTGACAATATTTATTTGTTGTTCATATATATTTTATTTGGTAAATGGTAAGCTATTACTTTTTAACATAACACTTATAGTGTATATACTTGAAATTAACTATTTAAATAGTGTTTTATATAATTAACTTATAATTTTACACATCTCAAAATAATTATGCAATTATATCCGATGAATACAGTGAACTCTTAGTAAAAAAGATATTGAAAGAAGAAGCATGATTTTTCCTTCAAATGACACTAAATGAGAAAATTGTTAAATACTTATGACAATTTGTGTTGAGAAGAAAAAAGAAAGAAAGAGAGAGAGCGAAAAAAGGATCAGAAGATGGAGATAACATGATTGATAATGATATTGATACAAACAATATGGGTGGAGATAATGAACAATTATTAAAAACCAAATGGTGTACCTAATATTGTGGAGTATAGAAATAATATTCATAATGTTGAAGATAATATCCTCCTCCGCTTGTATTTTCCATTCGATATGATATTTCCATAAACTTCATGAGTATTATTTCACTGTTCCACAATATTAGTCGCACCATTTAATTATTTAAATAATTTTTCATCATCTCCACCCATATTATTTGTATCAACATCATTAACAATCATCTTTTCTCCATCTTCTGATTCTTTTTCCGCTCTCTCTATCTATTTTTCTCCTCAATACAAATTGCCACAGTTGTTTCACAATTTTCTCATTTAGTGACCTTTGTGTAAAAAAACATGCTTATTCTTTTGAATCCCTTTTTTCTCCGAGTTAATTGAACTCATCGCATACAAGTGCATAATTATTTAAGGAAGATCACAATTAAAATTTAATTTTATTAAATACTATTTGAATAGTTAATTTCAAGCATATTCACTATAAAAGGCGTGTTACAAAGTAATAATTTATCAACTACTAAATAAAATAGACATTAAAAACATATAACTAATGTTAGTAAACAACATAATATTCATTTCTACTCATAATTAAAGTGAACTGTACCAACTTCTTTGGCTCTAAAGAATAAAATTATATATTAATAGCAAATTAGTTGGTAATTTTCATAGTGCTTTTATAAATGTAACTAACTTTTCTCACAATATATGTCATTAGTGGAATAATAGAATAAATAATTACATAGTGAAATTTTATGCAAGATCACAACTTGAGCCAAGAGTTTAAAAGAATCAAAATTTGGTGAATAAGCACTGATTCTAATCACATAAACATTATCTCTCAGTTGGAGAGCATTTCCATTGCTTCTGAAGTTTACGAATAGGAGTTACCATGACGATTCGTTCATTTCTCAACAAAATACCCCACTTCTTTTTGTTTCCTCACAAATACCCTTAACTTTAACTAATGCCACCAAGCACATGACCAATAAACATTAATATCTACCATGGAAAATCACGCAATTTAATACCCATTATTCCATCTCATTAAAATCTACCCTAAACCTTACTCTAATTTACAAGAAAATATAAGACCATTAACTGAGTGTTCATTTGGATAAAAGAGGCGTTGGATGTGTGATGATCCTGGTTACCTGCGTCTATATCATAAAAAGATGCATACAAACGCACATCAATACATTGAATGTACGAGTATGCAAATTTGAATTTTAAAAAAACTTAAGCTTGAAAAAGTGTTAGAAGGAACACTTATCTTGGCTCTGCTCAACCGTAGAATAATTTAACTCAATACTACTCTAAAAATACTTAGCTCATATGGTTTTAAAACAACTTATTTTCTAGTTTGAGATAATTACTTAATCTTAACTTTAAAAACTCTCTTGGAAATCATAGTTTCCTCTTTACTAAAACTAGCCAAAGGCTCTATTGGAAGTCTCAGCTTCCTTTGTTGCTCAAAATGTGAAAACGTTTGTAACTTTTACGTTTCAGATCATGCCTTCTCGTAGAGCATAGGCATCGAATGCTAATGCGCGCAATGCTAACGTTGTTCATCTAGAACCATATAAGGTAGTTAAAATGAAAATTTTTAGAAAGCCAATTCAATTTTTAGGGTCGCATGTTGGTAATGACCCACATAAGTTCCTTGATGAGCTCAACAAAATATTTGGTGTGATGTCAGTAACTTTTAGTGATAGGTGAGATTGGCATCCTACAAACTCAAAGATGTGAATCACATATAGTTTACTCAATCGAAAGACAACATACATGACATTGTCTTTTGTAACTCAGTATAGCAGTCCAATTAAGTGTCAGTCAAAAAACTCTCTCAGAACCCTTCTAAGTTTCTACTCCAGTCGGTGACATAGTTATATCTAGTTGGGTATACATAAATTGCCCTATCACAGTCTCAGAGAAAGTCACCTCAGCAGATCTAGTAGAATAAGAAATGGTATACTTTGATTTCATTCTAGGCATGGATTGGTTACACTCATGTTATGCCTCAGTCGATTGTAGAACTAGGATTGTTCGTTTTCAGTTTCCAGACAAACCAATCTTAGAATGGTAGGATAGTAGCTTAGCGCCTATAGGTCAATTCATTTCTTACCTTAAGTCTAGAAAGAAGATATCTAAGGGTTATATCAATGTTCTAGTTCGAATTAAGGATTCTAGCCTTGAAACCCTAACTCTGAAGTCAGTTCCTATAGTCTGTGAATTTCTATAAGTATTTCCATAAGATCTTCCCGGAATCCCTCCCGAAAGGAAAATCGACTTTGGAAATTATCTCCTTCCAGATACCCATGCTATTTCTATTCCTCCTTAAAGAATGGATCTAGAAGAGCTTAAGGAATTGAAAGTGCAGTTGAAAGACCTTCTAGATAAGGTTTTCATCAGGCCTAGTAATTCACTATGGGGTGCACTAGTATTGTTCGTAAAGAAGAAAGATGGTTCTCTCAGAATGTGCATTGACTACAGATAGTTGAACATGGTCACAATCAAGAATAAGTATCCCATCCCCAAGATTGATGACTTGCTTGACCAACATCAGGGTCCTAGTCATTTCTCAGAGATAAACCTCAGATCGGGTTATCATCTACCTAGTGTCAGAGATAGTGACCATCCAAAAATAGCCTACATTATTCGGTATGGTCATTATGAATTTGTAGTTATGTCGTTTTGACTAAGTAATGCTCCTGTAACTTTCATGGATTTGATGACCAAAGTGTTCAATTAGTACCTGGACTTGTTCTTTATCATCTTTATTGATAATATCCTCATTTACTCTTGGAGTGAGGAAGAAGATGAAAGTTATTTGAGAGTAATTATGTAGACACTCAAGGATCGCCAATTATTTTCTATGTTTAGTAAATGTGATTTCTTCTTGTAATCTGTTCTTTTTCTTGGTCACATTGAATCTAGTGAAGGAATCCGAGTGGATTCGCAGAAGATAGAAGCAGTGAAACAGTGGCCCAAACCTACCTCTACTACATTTATAAGAAGTTTCTTAGGTCTAGTGTGTTATAACAAAAGTTTTTTGCAAGAATGTTTATGCATAGCCTCACCATTGACTAGGTTGACTCAGAAGATGGTCAAATTTCAATGGATAGATAATTGTGAGAAAAGCTTTGTAGAATTGAAAACTATTTTTACTACAACTCTTGTCTTGACTCTACCAGAGTGTTCAGATGGTTATGTGATCTATTGTGATGCATCCAGAGGTTACCTAAGTTGTATGTTGATGTAGAGAGGTAATGTGATAGCTTATGCCTCTAGACAACTAAAGGTTCATGATAAGAACTATCCAACTCATGACCTCGAGCATGCAATATGGGGTTTGCACTCAAACTCTGGAGACACTACTTGTATGGTGTTCACGTAGATGTGTTCATTGACCATAAGAGTCTTCAATATGTTTTCACCCAGAAAGTGTCGAATCTTCGCAATAGGAGATGGCTTGAGTTCCTTAAGGATTATGATATGAGTGTGCATTACAATCCTGGTAAGGGGAATGTAGTAGCAGATGCTCTTAGTAGATTATCTATGGGTAGTGTAGCCCATGATGAGGAAGAAAGGAAGCACTTAGTGAAGGATGTTAACAGGCTTGCTCGCTTGGGAGTTCACCTTATGAGAATATAGACAGCGGTGTAACAGTTCAGAATGGGACAGAACTGTCTTTGGTAGTGGAGGTTAAGGAAAAGCAAGACAGCGATCCAATCTTGCTTGTACTTAAGGGTGCAATCCATAATCAGAGAGTGGAGGTTTTCTCCTAAGGGGGAGATGGTGTACTTCGCTATGAGCGTAGATTATTTATTTCTGATGTGGGCGAGTTGATGAAACATATTCTTGCAGAAGCCCACAACTCTAGGTATTCTATTGATCCAAGTTCCACTAAGATGTACTGCGATCTGCGAGAAGTCTACTGGTAAAATGGCATGAAGAGGGATATTGGCTATTTTGTGAGTAAGTGCCCCAATTTCCAGCAAGTCAAGGTAGAACATCAGAAACCATGAGGTATGATTCAATAGATCGATATTCCTACATGGAAGTGGGATGTGGTCAATATGGATTTCATCACAGGGTTACTTCGTACTCGCAGACAACATTACTCCATTTGGGTGATCGTTGATAGATTGAATAAGTCTTCTCGCTTTTTAGCGGTCAAGACTACCGTTCAACGGAGGACTATACCAAACATTACATTAATGAAATTGTGAGGTTGCATGGGGTTCCTTTGTGTATCATCTCAGATAGCGGTCCTCAGTTTACCTCTCATTTCTGGAAGTCATTTAAGAAAGGTCTTGGTACTCAAGTTAACCACAGTACAACATTTCATCCACAGACGGATGGGCAAGCAGAGCGTACCTTTAATACCTTAGAGGATATGTTGAGAGCTTGTGTGATCGATTTCAAAGGTAGTTAGGATGATCACCTTCCTATTATTGATTTTGCGTACAATAATAACTACAGTTCTAGCATTCAGATGGCCCGTGATGAGGCTTTATATGGTTATAGATGTAGATCTCCTCTTGGTTGTTTTGAAGTAGGTGAAGCATCTTTGATAGGGACAAATTCAGTGCTTTATGCTATGGAGAAAGTTCAACTCATTACAGATAATCTTAAGACAACCCAAAGTCATCAGAAATCTTATGTAGATGTAAGAAGAAGGGAACTACAGTTCCAAGTTGATGATTAGGATTTTCTATAAGTCTCACCAATGAAAGGGGTGATGAGATTCAGAAAGAAATAGAAGCTCAGCCCTATATATGTAGGCCCTTACAAGATCTTGAAAAGGGTTGGAAAAGTGGAATATGAGTTAGAGTTGCCATAAAAATTAGATGCAGTGCATCAGGTTTTTAACATCTCTCTTAAAGAAGTGTGTGGGTGATCCAGCCTGTATAGTGCCATTGGAAAGTGTGGCGGTGAAATATAGTCCTTCTTATGAGGATATACAAGTTGAAATTCCTGAGCGTCAGGTGAGAAGGTTGAAAAACAATGAAGTCAGAAACTCAGTTCTCATTGTTTAGTAGTGGGGTTTGCATCTCTCTCCCTCTATTTCAGCTAATTTAGTATTCATTCGAGGAGGAATGTACCCAAGGGCGAGATAATGTAACACCCCATAGCATAAAAAATACCAAAAATCAGTTTTTTTTTAGAAAAAAAATGCAGGTGCAACCAACGCTGGTATCGACATTCCATAGTATAGACGACGGTCCGTCCTTCACAACCATCAATGGGATCAAAAATCTCAAAAATTCAGTCGGGAAAAATTTTCTAAGTCTTGATCGACGGACGGACCAACGGTCCATAGGTTAGACGACGGTCTATGATCCGTGACCGTCGATCAAGACCCCCATTCACCCACTCTATGACAAGAGCTACAGATGACCATCACGGTCCGTAGGTTGACCTACGGTCTTTAGATCTGACCGTTGGATAATTTTAAGACAGTTAAGGAGAAATGCTGTTGGGTCAACTTCAAATGGTTATAACTATTAGCAAAAAATTAATTAGGTGTCTCATAACCTACCCTCATATACATAATTGAATTATCTTTCCATAGCCGCCGACCTTGCTAAAATTAAAACTTTGAGTAGACAGTTATGCCCATCATAGTAAGTACTGTCGAAGAGCCCTAACAACGGACACAACGCGGGGCGTTGGGAAGACGACATACCGTAAGTAATGAGTGTCATTTAGCCCGACAACAACTTTCCCAGGGGTCGTTTTGAATTTCCCACTCTGTTTAAAAACTAAGTTACGTCATTTTGACCATATATCATCAGCTTTTAGTCAGTTTAAGCCTAGAAATATAATAAAAACATATCCAAGTAAAATCATTAAATCAAAACCTAGAAAATTAGAAAAATAGAGGAGAAAAAACTCAAGAACCCTAGTTCAAGAATGCCACAACCTCAAGAAATTTCAGCCCCGAAACTTAAGTATTTCTCGTGGATTTCATCACCAGGTATATGAGATTTCACTAGTGGGTTCCTTTCACCCATTGGGTCCCTAATTTTCAGACAGATTTTTGATTCTCTTATCATTATTAAACCTAGGGTTTCTAGAACTTTGATAGAACTTCATGATTTAGGTAAATAAATGTTCCAAAGTAGATTATAATGTTACTACTCAGATTATCACATAAATTTCAAAACCCTAGATTTGTATTTCTTTAGTTCTTTAATTAAACATGCTAGGTCAGATATTTCAGACAATTCATATATACATGCCTCAGTTATAAATGCATAATAACCAGATTAAATATTGCATTATCAGTTTTGAGCTATCCAGTATTTACAGAAATTCATACATAAACAATAAATTTACAAAATTCATTGGGAGTAGCATAATAGCGAGTTGGACTAGTGTTTAGCGTACCCAATAGTCCCAGAACTACTAGCAAAGTAGGGGTTAAGTCCCCTCTGTGGGAAATAACTTTAGTGATCACGCCAGCATGCCTTTATACCTTTGGCAGGTTATATTGGGTCCTCTCGATGGGGAGTATATATCAAACTACACATTTAGCTCATGTGGTTTTATTATCAATTATAGTATCTCGTAAAGATCAGTCACACTCTCTGCATTGACCATTTATCTGTATATTCAATATTCAATTTTAGCATGTTAAAAAATTGGGCCTTGCATCAAGTTAGCTCTGAATTAAGTTTATCATGTCAGATTATTATACTTGCTATTTTGCTTGTTCAATTTTGTTTTATTTGTTCTTTACTATCCTACATGCTCAATATCTTTCAAGTACTAACGCATACATGCGCTAGATCATCTCATGATGTAGGTTTAGGTTCTCATCATCCAGATCACGGATAGATTGATTTCCCAATCTCCAATTCAGTAAATTCAGTGGCGAGTCCTCATTATCCGAGGACAACAATCATGAATGTCATTTCAGTCTTTAGTCATTTAGTTTCATTCTTGCTAGATTTATCTGGGTCTTGTCCCAGTATTTCTAGTCCAGTTTAGAGGCTATTTTAAGATATAGTTAGTTTAATCTTAATAGTTAGTTAATATTTCTTTGTATTGAACTCCTTGGTTTTTCATATATCTCATCTATAGAATATGGGTATTCCCCATCTTTAAAGATTAAATTATGATTTAGCTTCCGCATCATTTTGTTATTCTTTAATATGCTCATGATCATGCCAACAGGGTTAACCCTGGATTACATCAGGTCTTAGGTTCCGTGTTAGCGTCTGAGGGATTGCTCGGGGCGTGAAAATTAGTATTATGAAACAATGGGATTCAGACTGTTTTTGCTTCACCTACATGGTCAATAATTATATGTTAATTGGGATATGTACCACAAAGACAATGATAAATAACTATTCAGGGAAATGCCTGTTCCCATCACCCCACCCCAACACGCGCTAAGTTCATCAGTGAGTGACTTTTGCAAGCTACAGTAAAAGTAAAATAACACTAGAATCACACAAAAAAATGTAAAAACTGCACCAAAGAGCCTCAAGTCAGTGGCAGTAGTTTTTCTCTAAAACAATACTAGAATCTCATCAAAAAGTTTCAAAACATCATTACAACTACCAAATAGTTGCAACAAATACACGTTAAACAGTAAAAAAATGCACTATAAAATGTAGTAGGAATGAACCGGAACACATCCAAGTTGTAGACTTACATTCAATTATGTCCATATGTATGAACATGAAGATATAACTCACTTGGCATGGGATCTCAGCCTTTTTCAATAGCCTATACGAAATAAATCACGTTATATATATCATATACGAGAAGATTTTAGTTATAGAGTTTGTAGAATATATATATATATATATATATATATATATATATATATATATATATATATATATTCACATGTTTCTTGCGATGTTCTCCAATAGAAATAGAGTCACTAGTGTGAGTCCCAATAGAAACTTCACGACTGCCACGACGATTTTGCGAATTAATTTATGATTTCCTAATAGACTCTTCACTTCCCCGAAGCTCCATCCATATTTCCCATACATCTTCTGGTACGTTACCTGGCCCAACTCCTCATTTTTTTTATGTTAGAAATAAAACTCCTATAATTTAATGTTGCCTTAACCATCTAGTGTGTTTTGACTTCTTTTCACTAATGAAAACATCCTAGCAGAACTTTTTTTGAAATAAATTTTAAAAGTAGTACATTAATGTTCTATTTATATAGCTGAATACACTTCCTAAAGTAGCTTACGATAAACAATTATACCTTAAATTCTCAAAAATAACCATCTCTAACATCATTTGAAACACCTTTCCAATTGATTCAATAGAGATCAACCTCTTTTTTGAAAGATTTTAATATGAAATTAGAGCATATTTGAGAAGATTTAAGTTTGTATAAATTAGAAGAGGTTATTAGGAGGGCTATCATAAATCAGAATTCAAAGACATCAAGTTTCATCAACACAACAAGTAGGAATAAAATTAAAAGAATAAAGTAAATCTAAAGAAGTTTGAATGACAAGGGTCCTTGGAAGGCTACTGTTGGATTCACCTTCAGCAACTGTATTTGTATGACCTGTTGGAACATTACTACGTGTAGAAATACCTTGAACTATTAGGTTACTTGCATTTGATGTAGCTGGAGGTTTCTCAGAGATGGTTGGGCTAGTACTTTGAGTTAACATTTCAATTGGTAGAGGTACAACATTTTTGAGGAGAAAATGTAGTGGGCTTGGGAATCGTTGGCATGTTTACACGAATAGCAGATTATTCATACCTGAAGATTTTCCACGACCTCTGCATCCAATCATACCTATAAACAAAAAAACATTGTTGTTAGGTAATGAGATTACATGGAACAATTGTGCTGAAATATGAAAATTGTCTTTCTAATTAAAAGCTTGTTGATGAATTTAAATAATTAGTACTTGGAGATACAAGAGTAACACGAGTAATTATCTAAAACAAAAGTAACAACACTGAAGGAATCATGAACTTATATCAGAAGCTTTATAATAAAAATGTGCTTCTGATAAGGATCTTGAACATTATTGTGGGTAGAAAGACCCTAACTTGTTCGGTTACTCTCATTTGGTGTAACTGGAGGTGTCTTTGAGGTGATTGGGATAATACTATGTGTTGCCGTTACAATTTTAGTCGGGGTACCACCTTTTAAAGGAGAAAATCTAGTGTACTTTGGAAGAGTTGGCATGCTTACAGAAACAGCAGGATTACTCCTACTTGAGGATTTTCCACGAACTGTGCCTCCATCTATATCTACACAGATATATAAAATTATTGTTAGATAATTTGGAACAAATATGAAATATGAAAACAGTCTCTGTAAGAAATGATCACTGTGAACTAATTTACTTGACACAATCACTGTCATGTAATGTCATTCAATTCAATGAAATGATCAAAAAATTACATTAAAATAAGTCTCTCAAAGAAAAAATTAGGAATTGAAATAAAAAATTAAGCACATGTATTTCAAAGACCTAGAGCTATTTCTTTTTAAATCCTAAACTTAAAAGCCAAAACTACAACAGATTATCTTCTATTGAAAATCAGAAACAAACAAAAATAGTGAAAATTCAATAGCAAATGATCAAGCACTAGTCCGTGTCTTCTTCAAAATCTTTCTCTTCCTCTTCCTCATCCTCGTCCTCATCCTCATCCTCATCCTCATCCTCATCTTCATCAGTTTCATACTCTTCTTCTGTGGATGCTATGTGGATTTCATGATTCTTTTGAAAAAGTCCATCATCTATGGGTTAATCCATTTAAATTAAATCTACATTTCGATCATTTAAGACTAGAATCTCATCAAAGGAAACTATCATATATATCTCATGGACTTCAACTTCTTCAACTTTAAATGGAACGTTTACTTTTGAAGCTATTGCCACTTCCTCATTAGGCAATTCAATGAAATTTTTAGGTTTTCCTTCAGTACAACTACCCAAATTATTGTGCATTTTCTTGCTAGGATACGGTACATAACACACTTGTATTTCTTGCATTGCAATACTAAAAAGTTCATAGTTTTTATGTCAACGACGATGGTTAATATCAACCAATTTTTATTGATTGTGCCTTTTAATACCAATATCCCTAGTTGGTTCAAACCATTCACATTTGAATAATACAGTTTGCTTTAAACGTGATTCACTGTATTCCACTTGATTCATTTTCTATTATTACGAAAATGAAATTAACTTTCGTTCCCTCACAAACGGCTCAATCTTCTCACAATTTAGTAAGATATAAGTTTGGGCACCCTTTATTTCTTTGAGGGATAAATCCGTTTTTTTTTTGCTTCTTCCAATAGTCCACCTGGATGGGAGAATATTGATAAATTTCCTTCAATATCTTCTTTATCCCACCATTATCATTATGGTCCACGCTATAATTACGCGTCATGACATGAGGTTCAAAATAATGAGAAAACAGTTATATTGACTCTGTCGTCAAATATGAATCACCAATGGAACCCTTAACACTAGATTTATTTCCAATCATCCCTTTAAGAATTCTTAAATACCTAAATATATAACATGTATGTACCATTACATTAGAAGATAAAAATATATGGCATACAAACAATAATATTATATAAAGCTTTACATTTAGCTTTCAAAAGGGCACATCCATTGATATTATATCCAGCTATCCTTGCTTCATATGGAAGGTGTACAGGAAGATGTTCCATTGAGTCAAAGAATTCGGGAGGAAATATACATTCTAAGTTGCACAACATTTCTGGGATGATTCTCTCTAATCTCTCCATGTCATCAACTCGTAGAGTTGTAGAAGTAAGATATTTGAAAAATAAGCTCAATTCTGTAAGTTCTTGCCACACATTACTAGGAAGTAGTTCGCAGAAGGATGTAGACAATAGTTGTTTCATGAACACGTGACAATCATGATTGTTCATGCCACATATCCTTTTCGTATTTTTGTCAGGACATTTACCCAAATTGGAAACATATCAATCTGGAAATATTAAGACTTTCATCCAACTGAACAAGATAGCTCTTGCTTACTTGTGTATCGTATATATAGCTTTGGGATATTTTCCATTACTATCCTTTGCCAATTGAGGTCGATTATAAAAATTTACTGTATCTTGACGTGATTGTGGATTGTCTTTGGTATTGGTATCAAAATTAAGAACAATGTTAAACACATTATAAAAGACATTTTTTTCAATATGCATGACTTCAAGATTATATCGAATCATGTTAAAACTTCAATAAGGTAAATCCCAAAAGATGCTTCTCTTTTTCCATTCGCAAGACTTACATACTCTTCGTTTGACTTGTTCTGCATCTAACTCTGTTACTTTTCTTATGTCCAAATCACAAATTTGATTCAATATTTCCTCTCCTGTTCTGTAGGGTGGAGGTGATCTTTGGACAATCTTGTCTTTAAGAAAGTTCTTACGATCTGTTCTAAATGGGTGATGTTGGCCAAGAAACATCCGATGATAGTCTAACAAAGATGTTTTCCTACCATGGGTCAATCTAAATGATTTTGTTTCATCCATACAATAGGGACATGCAAACTTACCTGCAGTACTCCATCCTGATAACATAGAATATGTTGTAAAGTCATTGATTGTGCACATCAAATCTACCCTTAGTTGAAGGTTTTTCTTTTTTGAGATGCTAAATACTTGCACTCCTATCTACCACAAGTCAATTTCTTTGTTAGAGGATGCAAAAAAACATCAATTTTATGTTTGGGATGGTTTGTCTACGGAACAATGATTGTTAGGAATATATAAGACTCTTTGATACACATTCCTGGATGTAAATTATAAGGTGTGACAATCACTGGCCACAAAGATTATCTGCTCCAAGACTAACTAAACGGTTGGAAACGATTAGTACATAATCCCAACATGACATTTCTTGGTTCATGAGCAATAAACGGATAAGTGTCATTGAAGTGCTTCCACGACACAGAGTCTGATGGATGACACATTACACCATCCTCTTTTGTATGATCATGATGCCATCTCATGTCGGCAGCTGTAGCATGAGATTCATACAATCTTTGCAATCTATGAATCAAAGCAAAATAATACATTTTCTTGTAACAAATCAATTTCCTCTTACGAGAGACAACACGACACTTGTTTCTATCATGTCCATAAAATGTAAAGGATGTAAGGTGTTCATCATCACCCCAATACCACATACATACGATTCACAACAATCAATCATTTCAAAAAGAAAACCCAAGTTACGGACTAGCTTCTTGGTCTGATAGTACCTATCAAGCACTATGTTATCTTTAGGTAAAGCCTCTTTCAACAATTGCATCAGTTGGTTAAAACCTCTCTGTGATATTGTTCTCCATTATAATATTTAACATTCGAGAGACAACAACAAGTTGAGAGACGGAAGAACCGGGATATAATTTTGCATTAGCTTCTTGGCAAATCATATAATTTTTGAGACTCGGATTAGGATGTTCCTCCATTGAAGGTTCACACGGATGAGATGACTCATGTTTAGTATTTTCGAAGGATTTCAAACTTGAACCTTGGGAAATTTAGGACCATCTGCATCTAAAATCATATTGATAGTATGGATTATCATATCCTAATTCAGGTGTAGCACCACCATTCAAATCTTGATCACAAGAAATCTCACCAATCATATTTTTTTCTCATTGATGTTTCCAGATAAAATATTTATCAACAAATCCTGATTTATAGAGGTGATGCTTAATCATTTGAACATCCGTGAACCTAAAGTTGTGACATTTCTTACATGGACATCTAACTTTATTGCCGCTCATGCGATTCTATTGCAAACATATAAATTGGATAAATTTATCCACTCCAATTACAAAACTAGAATTTATGGACCCTCGACCATCCAACCTAACATATATCCAACCATGCTCTAGATTATTCATGTTCCTAATAAAGTTTAAATTTAAAAAATAATAAAAATCATTAACAAGAACAAATGTGGGCTAGAAGGTACTCTTGTTCATATTCATCAAATTAGAACAAAACATTCATTGAGGCAAATCAAAAGCAATTTGTATTCACTAGGCTGACTTAGTCTCACAAAATTGATGACAAACAAAAGGTATTGAAGCATTATAGTTGAAAAAGAAAGCATCATTAATAGTAGCAAAACTGAATGTATAACATAGGCTTAAAGACAATGAAAAAGAAGAACCAAGATTCTACGACATAGCGAACAGTAGTCACCAAAAATAGATTCAAACAAAAAGGAACAAATAAGCGTCAATACTAAATACTAAACGATAAACGCCAACTTTCACATTAATATTAATCAAGAAAACCCATAAAGAACCCATGTATAGCAAATTAAAATGATAAATTCTCATCTACAAACAACAGCAATACAACAACAGACTACTGTGGCATATCATGGAGGAAGATTACGGAGGAAACATTACCTTTCTCTAGGCATTGACTAGATAGTGAAAAGCTTGGAGACTTCTTGACGTTTTTATTTTGAGATATCAAGAATTTCGTCAAGCAAAGTAGAAGCAAGCAAGGTTAGAGTTTAAAAATAAATCTGAAAAATATTCAAAATCAGAAATTAGAGCAAAGTACTAGAAAACAATACTAACGAAAGAAAGTAAAATATTAAAAACAATAGTTAACTAATTCCTTTCAACACTAAAACTAAATACACAAGGAAAATACATACATTTCATCGAGATCGTGATAAAATTTTATAGCTAACACAAAAAATCTTTAGAAAAAAATGTACCAAACAACTAGTGTTGAAACTTCTACTAACAATTTCATACATAAGAAGAGACTAAGAACAATAAAAAATCTCTTCTTTTGCTAATGATCATAGAAGCTAAGTTAAGCCATCGAACGCCTTATTCATATCATGTCACTTCTCAGTGTGAATGCTAAAGTAGATAGAGCACACACTCTTATCTTAAAACATCATTGAGATATGTAGTCATCATTAAGATCTAACTCCTAAATCATGTTAATACTTATTAATCATTTTTGGATTCTCTTTTTCTATCAAGTTTTAGCATGTTATATCTATAATATTTGCTAAGTTACCTGCAATGCTTAAAGAGAACATATAATAAAAAAATACAACAATCTTATATTGTGTACATCAATAGAAAGTATCATTTTATTTTTGAAATACTACTTACAAGTTTTAGGTTGTGAAGAAAAGGAAGAACTTCCATCAGAAGTGATTTTACCGGCGATTTTTCATTGTGGTAGGGTGAGTTCAGTAGACAATGTAGTTTATCAATATGCTTAACATGATGTATCCAAGAAAATTTCCAAAAGACTAATGTTCTCCCTTGATAACCCCATGCCGTTTCCCCTGTTATTTTTCACCAAATAGAAGTCAAAACTCTCCTCTTCACCGCACTAGAAGCTCACCGAACATACGAAAAAAGAGAATTACCAAAGGTAGAAGCTCACCTTTCTCCTAAGGATGAAGGAACCGTAAACCTCATACGGGAACAATCGAAAGGAGAGGGAAAACAGATCAATCAAAAGGAGAAGGAGACCGCAGAACTCATATTCTTACCTCTCACTCAGTTGTGGCGTTGCTCTTTGGACGTTTCACAAAGATAAAACCCTATTTTTTAAGGATTGTAATTTTTATTTTCTTTTTGTTCTTTCAATGAATGATGACTTTGTAAAATTATTGCAATGAACTTAGTGACAGATTCTGATATCCGTCCCTACAAATAAATATAATTATTTGCATTAATTTTTAAAGATAGAAATTTCCGTCAATACGTAATTTAAATTCCATAAATATATATTTTACATTCTAGCAACGCTTTTCCATCACTAATTTTGTCGCAATATATTATTAAATTTTTAACACTTACTTTGTTGCAAAATTTATATCAAAATTTAAGGCACCAAAGTTTTCCGCTATTATTCGCGATAAAAAACATATTCCATCGCCAATCCATTGCTATATTTTAATTCACATAAATATTTGTAAATTTTTCCATGAAATGACTACTTCGTTGAAAATCCGTAGTTATATAAAGACGGAATTGATTACGTTGCTAATATCCGTGGTAAACACTTTTTTTATAGTGCTCCAAAGCTGTAACACCCGAGAAGATTTTTCGAACTAAAACTCGAATAGTTTATCATAGTGATTACCAAGGAATTAAAATTTTTGTAATTATTAAGGTCAAATCACTAGATTTAGAACGTTGAGTTACTACTAGAAAATTGGAAATAGAAAAATATGACAATTTGCAAGTGAAGGTAAGTAGGAGTTTTGGGTCAAGTCAAATGACCAAAACTTCAAGTACAATATCTGTTAGGCGTGCTACTAGATACAATTTGGAAGATATTTTTGCATTATATTTCCAACGCCACCAACTTTGCTAAATTTCGAGTTTGGATGAGTGAGATATGACCCTTTTTAGTTAGACAGTCCAGTTAAGAAAAGTTAGCCAAAAATAGTGAGGGATATTTTGGTCCTTTCCTTACCCAATAAGATATAACTTGTTTTTATTTATATTTTAGGATCAGAATCTTATTAGGTTCAGTTTCATAATCCAAAAATACTCTTCGAGTTTTAGTTGAAACTTCAAGTAGAGGGAAGAAGAGATGCTGTATTTCAAAGAATGGATTTCATATTCGAATAAACCTCGTAATCGTAAGAAACTGGGATTTTTATTTATGGGACTAGCAAAAGAAAATTTGGGATTGGATTCTATAGGATCTCCCCCCCCCCCCCACCGAAAGGAAGAGAAAAGAGGAGAGTTAGTCGAGATTCTTGCGTCTTGTTGTTTAATTTCTCCATGGTTCTCATCCCTAAGAGGTATGTAAGCTTCCCTAATGTTGGGTTTGTTCACCCACACGCCAAACATGTTACTTTTAAGAGAATTTCATTCTCAAAAAGTTGAAGAATTCAATTTCTTGTTAGGTGTTCTTGAGGTTTATTGTAGATCTTTTCTTGTGTGTATTTTGATGATTTCATGAGATTAAAGTGATTGTTTTGAGTGTTTTTTAACTTTATTAGTTTTTACTTATGATGGTTAATTTAGTCTAAGGAAGGCTTGAGAAAAGAAATCGATTGAAACGTTGCCTGAAGAGTGCCTGGCATGGCGCTTCCTACATACACCAGAAAACTGGGTGGCACGCCTCTAGTAGGCCCAAATGTACTCTTTGATGTTAGGGGCTGGCTCCCCTCTCCCGGAACACGCCAGTTTGCCTGCCCCACTTCTTTTGCGTTGGTAATCCCGTTTGAGCTCATTTAAAGTGTATCTTCACTCCTTTTGAGAGATTCCCTTCGAGTCGTTTTGAGGAGTCTTCTGCAATTTCTAGTAACTTATTTCAAGACTCAAGTATGTGAGAATGAATTGAGGAGAATGTATTTATAAGTCTACAATATCATCTAAATCCTCCATGTCATGATCCAAAACTCTTTAATTCATAATCCACATTCAAGAGAGAGAGTTAAGAGTATAGTTCAAAAAAAGTTTCTAACTTAAATTGTGAATTATTTGAAATGCATCATTTATTCTAAGTTAGTTTTGAGGAATTGAAGAATAGGATGAGAAATTAATATACATGATTTTCATGTAGTTACTTAGACCTATGAGTCGAGTTGTTCATGCATATAACTACCACATGAATTCCATAAATCAAGTATCATTGAGAGGATTAGTATCTCCAATTTCTAGGTCTTGAGTATTGAGTTCTTTATTCCTATATTGAGTTACGAAGTACCTCTTCGTTCTTGAGTTGAGTAATTCATGCTCATTATTCCTAATGAACTCTCCAAGTTGAAAATCATAAAATCATCCACATGAGATCCTTAACCTTGACTCCATACTTCAATTCAAGAAAGGTGACGAGTCAAGTCTATAAGTTAAGAGCAAGTGGAAGTAAATTTTATAAAGTTTTCTAAAGTATTTAAAATAAATTTTCACTTTGTTTTAAAGACTTAAAGTTCAAGTCAAGAAAGAGTAAAGAGTTTAATTAAATTTACAATAGCTATAAGGGAACTAAGTATTCCCTAAGAGTTTAACTTTCAAGTTAAGTAAAGAGCAAAAGTTGAGTTCATTTCTTAAAATCTATAAGGGTACTAAGTATTCCATAAGAGTTTATAAATGTTTTCAAATTTAAGTTTAAAGGAAACTAAGAAGTTCCTAAAGAGATTTTAAATAAAGAGGGAAACATTGATTCTAAGAGGAAAGTTAAAGGGTTCAACAAATTATCTCAAGACAAAATTTCAATTAACAAATAATCTAAAGTACATTTTGGAAGTAGTATTGAGCATCAATGTAAGGATGAGAGTTCAGATTAACTAAACTCTCCATGTAAACTAAGTAGCCGCCATAGGAATTGGATCCGCTAAGTTGAGTCAGGTCCTATAACGATAGCAAGGTGTACGATTGTCCTCTTGGAAGGTGAGCTAATATGTTGTACCATTACTTATGCTCGCAGTGATGATTTTTAGTTAGAGAAACTCCCATAGCATTAGTTACATGGTTTCTCAAACGGTTCTGCTTAGTATGAATGCGAATATGAGACTTCATTCATGCATTTCACAAGTAGACTTTGAGAGGGAGCATGATATGTATTTATGATAATAATATCTTTTGTTAAGATCATGTTTTGAAACAATTGTTCTTTGTATTGCACTTGTTTTAAACTGTTTTATATTGAAACAAGTTCAGCAAAGTATCATGAGTTGAGTATTTTTACTTCAGTATCCTTAGTCGAGAATCATATCATTGAGTTAAGTATTTAATGTCTGAGCTGAGTATCTTATTATGGAGTATTCATTGGGTTTCAAGTTTGAGAAGAAGTAAGTATGTTCCAATCTTTTATCCATGTATCAAGAAAATGTTATACTTTAGAATTCCCCTTACATGCTTGTACATTCCACGTACTGAGCCAATTAGCTTGCATATTCTCATGATATTGAAAAAGGTATTCTTGATCATCAATAGGAACTTCGTTGATATATCCCAAAGTTCGAGTGAGCTATGGTGAGCCTCCTTTCTTTTGGATGATTTCATTTACTTTTCAGTTTAGTTAGGAGGTCGTAGGTCTTATCCTAACTTCCACCTTTGTTATTTAGAGGCTTCATAGATAGTAAGTTTAGTTAAGGAGTCTGTATTTTGCATTTATTTTAGTAAACGTTCTCAAGACTAATGTTGTTTATTTATGGCTAGTTGACTGTATAATTTTTTTACAGTTGTTCAATTGAATTTACCGAATCTTGTTTTACTTTTCTAGCTTTGTATTCTTAAGTGATTCTTCAGCTTGTAGTCAGCCTGGAAGAGGTTTCTCTTGGGGACGAGTAATGGTCTTCTAAGTGTTGGCCACATCCAGGGTGTAGGTTCGGGTCATGAAAAACATGGTATCAGAGTAAAGGTTTAAGTATCCTAGGGAGTGTATGAAGCCGTGTGAAGTAAGATCTTTTTTATACTCTTCATCGTGCGAAATAGCTAAGTCATAGAGATCTGTTTTCACTCGTGTGTTCTCTTATTCATTCGACTACCCATCATACTAGAGGTGGTTGAAAAGTGAAGTTAAAAAATCCTTATGGTTGAATCATTCTAAGCAAGAGTTTTGAGGAAGTTATGAGACTCCTAAGGAGCTTGAGAGAAGGCCAAGAGTAAGTTGAATATTAAGTTCTCTAGGAATTAACCCATATTCACATGAATCGTGCGTTTGAACTAAAAACGAGTATTGCTCTTTTTCATAAATCTTGTTTTAGCGGAGATCTTAATGAGAGAGAGTATGTTTAGAGCTTGGGAATGATTTTCACCCGAAAGAGTAGCAGCCGTTATGACATCAACAACAGTTCTAGTGAGAGAGCCATTGTTAGAGGAAAGTATGCAGAGGTATAGAGATCTATGAAACGAAGATGGTATTTTAGCAAACTAGTTTGGTTTAGTCATGCACCTAATAAACTATTAATGAAAAGTTCCCTTTTTTGTAGACTAAGAACTTATGAGTTGTGAAGAGCTCAAATAAGAAGTAGAGTAGGTATTTCAAGTTATTATGAATTAGAGTATATCTTCACTAAAAAAATAGGGTACGAAAATGCGTCATTCTGTTAGTAATGAGAAAGTGTGAGTGGTTAATATATATATAGAAGAGCCAGAGTATTCATAATGTGATAGATTAATTTAGGATTATGAATTTTGAAAGGAGAACCTCATGGTATTCAGAAAATGATAGAGTTACTAGGAGATAGGACACATTAAGTGAGTAGGTAGCACTCAAGTTGTGAAGTAGGATGTGATGGTAGTTAAAGTATGCGCACTGAGAGGTAGTAAGGATTGACTAATTTTCATTAAGTCCTAATGGGAAGTGTTTCCAAATTTCCATAGTAGTAATGAAGTAGAGTATAGTAGATAAATCATATTTATATTCGCGTTTAGTAATAAACATTAAGATTGAATTTGAGATGAGTTTCATGATTTAGAGAATGACAACTTTAGGGCGATGAGGTAAGTCTGGTATTTGAGCTAAAAATGATAAGGGGCGGGCCAATTACCCGTCAAGTTTCAAATTGTGTGCCAATGCCCTCGGGGATTTCTTGGTTATCAAAATTAAAATAAAAAAAGATCAACACTTGTTCTGATATCTTGTGGCACAAATTTATTTAGAGAGTTACTAATCATGATTTTTCAATATACAGTGTAATTTGTTTCAAATCTTATCCACCACTAGACTACTAAAAATATTGGCAGGAATCAGTATGCTATTTGTCATCGTAGAGTAATATCTTTGTCTACGCAAAGTAGATGTTAACAAGAAAATGCCAAAGATATCAACTAGTCTAGCGTTATCATTTTTCTTTGGACATTCTTATTTTGATGAAATCTCTTTTGTCATAAATGCTACTTTAGGATTTCAAGAAAGTTATCTATGAGTAGACTGGGAAATGTCGAACTTGCCAAGGAATGGGATTTGCAAGTTACTACAAGAAACGAGGGAAAGAGACAATCTGCAAATGCATACCTTTCCTTGGAATCGGTACAAGCACCTTACTCTTATTTCCTATGGGCATTATGTTTTCATGATCATTATTTTACTTCTTTGTTCTTCTTTACTTTGAAAAGTATAGAATGCATACTTATTCGTTGAAAGCTTCTTTGTATACAGTAGTATGCAGTAAGCCTTATATTCTCATGTAGCATAAATTGTGAAAAGCATTTCATTACTAATTTCATGTCTATAGCAGATGTATTGAAATGATGTTACCTTACCATTTCTGAATATAATAACAACCATGTCTCAATTCCAAGCAAGTTGGGCTTGACTACAATTGCATATCCCGAAATTTCTTCAAGACTCTTCAAATGTTATAAAAGTCAATAAAGAATGTTGATGATTGGGTGCCCAATATTTTTTAATCAAACTAATAAGTATTTATCTAAAACATAAAAATAGTGTAACAAACCTACAATATTATAACGAATAAAATAACATGAGAGATCAGCATTTTGTCTTGTATCTTGTGGCACAAAGTTTTTTATACAGTTACTTACCATGATTGGTCAATATAAAGTCTAATCAGTTTCAAATTTTATCAACCACTAGACTACTAATAATATACTCAGGAATGAGTATGCTATTTGTTATCCCGTTGTAATATCTTTGGCTACGTAAAGAAGATGTTTACAAGAGAACACTAAAGAAATTCACTGGTCAAGGTTTTTCATTTATCTTTGGTTATTCTAATATTTTGATGAAAGCCCTTTGGTCAATATTGCTATTTTAGGATTGCAAGGAAGTCGTCTATGGGTGGACTGGGAAATGGCTAATCACATGGCTACAGAATTCTCCATATGTAATAATAACTAATATCCCTTCTTATTTTTCTTTGTGAAATGCTTATCTTAACCTCTTCCTGCTTCTATAGAAGCCTGTATAATTGTTACCCACATTGACCTATAAAGTCGCTTAATCTAATTGTTAATAGTGTGACCTCTGTTTCGTATCCCACTGTTACCATCCTTTTAAGTTTATATTAACCTAATGGGAGAAAACTTGAACATTATTTTAGAGACTTATCTTTGGCTATATATGTTCCCTTCGTCCAGAATCTTAAGGGTAATAAATAATGCTTATATAAGTCTACTCCACATTGACAACTCAAATATACTATCGAGATTCACATGAAAAATCATTAACTTAATTAGAATTTTTTATGACTAAATAAAATCTCTAATACATCTTTTAATGCACTTATTAGTATAATACTCTCATATAAGAGTCAAAATACCACACTCTTACTACTCACATTTATTGCAAAGTAACACCTTAATTTCTTAACTAGTTTAAGGCTTAGGGTGTTTTTGTTTTGTTTCTTTTTTGGATTTAGCATATACGATTTAGTGTTTTATAGGGTTTAAAGCTTAGAGTTTTTTATCTTCAAGCATGTTTAGAATTTTTAAGGATTAGTGTTTCATAGGTTTTTTAGGGTTTACGATTTAGGACTTAAGGTTTTTTGTGTTTTTATGTTTAGAGTTTACGGATTTTTTGAATTCAGGGTTTAGAGCCTTCTATTATTTAGGGTTTAGCATAGATGATATATGTCTTTATTGGGTTTAGAACTTAGAGTTTTTTAGAACAAGAAACAAGGTCTAAAAATATTTCATTTTTTAAATATTCAACTTTCATTAGTATGAAGACCAAGACCTAATGATCATATTAATTAATCATAAATTATTAATAATATGAGAACTAAAAGTGGACCAAATCTCTAATATAAGGACTAAACAATAATTTAAACATACTCACTTACCATTGTAATTACTATATAATACCCCCCAAAAGGGTTAATTCTGACTCCAATAAATTCAAGCTTCTCTATAGATAATTAGTAACTTTATCTCCTTTTATGAAATTTCTAAAGGGATAAAAATTCAATGGAAATGTAACCGTATTATTGGTGAAGTTCGGGTTATTGTAGTTGATCACGAAACAAAGAATGTTGGTAAAATGGTGGATCTATTGAAGTCTTATGACTACAAAGGTGACATCTCTAAAAATATCTATTCAACTCAAAACCTTTGATTCTTTTATATGAATAAATTTAGTTT
This sequence comes from Solanum habrochaites, assembly GCA_027704765.1. Lineage (NCBI taxonomy): Eukaryota > Viridiplantae > Streptophyta > Magnoliopsida > Solanales > Solanaceae > Solanum > Solanum habrochaites. The sequence continues at coordinate 52,545,953 of JAKWJA010002498.1, forward strand.
GATTACCTTTTGAAAAGAGATTTAGTTGATATTATGCTTGTTGTGATTGTAACATCGATTCCTTTTTGTATTTTAGTTTTTCTCTAGTAAATCTTGAATTCATGTTTTGTTTATGTCATAACACCATTTGTATAGTTTTTTTATACTCTTTTAAGTATAAGTAAATGTTTTTATGTGTTTATAGCAGAAAAAAATTAGATTGTTTAGTATTTTTTCTTGCTAAAGGCATACAAGAAGCAAATTAGATTGTTTAGTCTTTGTTCTTGTTAAAGGCATGTTATACACTCGATAGCCTTCCTCCATGAATATGTATATGATTGTTCGTGGGGGAGGGGGCGTGATTTGATAATCTTATGTTAATATTTTTCTAGCTCCAATTTCATTAGATGTTCTAGAAGTGGCACAATTTTTTGTTTAAGTCTTATAATTTAATCAAATTATATATCCATTTTTTACACTTAAAATTTTGTAAAATAATGTGTAATTTGTTCTTCTTAAATTGATCATGTGGCATAAAATAATAATGGAAGATAAATAAAATTCACCAATTTTTTTTTTAAGATGTAGATATTTGAATTATATAAAAATATCTATCACTTTTAAAACATAAGTGGAGTAACAAAGAGGGAAGATAAAAAGCAACATAAGAAGGGATCTGATAATTTACCTTGAAAAAACTTTTTATATTTATTTATTATATGTAGAAAAAAATAGGCATTTTTTTATTTTATTCTTTAAATTAATAAGGGTCAAAATTACCTGAGAGCTATTCAAATGTAGCAAAAAAATCTTTCGTTTGTTGAGTGTATTGAGGTTTTGTGTAGTTTTAGGTGAAAAAATTGTGCATGTGAGCATTGTTTATGAAATTTGTTTGCATATATAGAGAAAAATGGATTTAATGGTTGGTGTACTATTGGTCTTAGGACTGGAAGGACAAGGAATATGGTCTTATATTTGCTCGTTAATTTGAGTAAGGGTTGGTGTGGATTTTAAAATGGACGGGCTAATGAGTGTTAAATTACGTGATTATCCATGGTTGATATTGATGTGTACTGGTCACGTGAGAAATTATATTTCACATGGCACGCTTGATGACGTTAGTTAAAGTTAGGGGTATTTGTGAGCCAACCAAAAAATGGGAGTATTTTTTTAGCTAAAACACAAATGAATAAGATTTTGAAATTGGTTTAATGAATATTAGTCAAAAATATTATATTTATTATGGGTCAACTATTATTATTAATCAATTTAATCCTCTATTTTTGTTTTTGTGTACAATGGACAATTTTCATAATTTTTTTAAAAAACATATATAAATTTTACAATATAAGTTTCACACATAAAAGATAATGATGTTACCTCCATTTTATTTTTTCCTCTAGTTTATATATATAGATTTAACTATTTATCAAAAATAATACTGTAAATAGTTTTTTAGGTAAATCTATCTAAGATTGAGATCAAATAAAATATAAGTTGATTAATATGTGCTACTACATTACCTAAAGAGTGAAATATAACTTTAAAATTATGATGAATTTAATTTGGATATGAGAAATGAACAAATCATGATGGTATATATATAAATATATACTTATAAAAAATTATTTTCTGACTTTTAACATGCATTGATGCAATTATTATAGTCGTACATTTTCAGAAGCAATGGAAATTCTCTCCAAAGGAGAGAAAAAAATTGATTGGATAATAGTCAATGTTCATTCACCGAATTAAGATTCTTTTAAACTCTTGGCTCAAGCTATGATCTTGGATATAATTTCACTGTGAAGTATATATTTTATTCTTCCAATTATGACATCTATGCTGAGAACAAACATTTACGTTTATGAATACACTACAAAAATCAAGTAAAAAATTTGCTATTAATATGTAAATAATTTTATTGAAGCTAAAGAATTTGGTATAATTCACTGTTAATTATCATGAGTACGATTGAATATTTGTTGTTTAGTGACATTAGTTATTTGTTGTTAATATATTTTACTTAGTAAATGATAAGTTATTATTTTGTAACACAACATTTATAGGGAATATGCTTAAATATAACAATTTATATAGTGTTTTATAGAATAAAATTCTAATTGTGAACTTCTTGAAATAATTATGTAATTATATCCAATGAATACAATGAACTCTTAGAAACATATGTTTTGAAATAAGTAGCATGTTTTTTTTCTACAAAGGCCACGTAATGAGAATATTGTAAAACACTTATGGCAATTTGTATTGACAAGTAGAAAAATAGAAAGAGAAAGAGCGAAAAAAGGACCACAAGATGACGACAAGATGATTGTTACTGATATTTATACAAATAATATGGTGGAGATAATGAAGAACTACATTAAGAACAAATTGTGTACCTAATATTGAGAAGCATAGGAATAATATTTAAGAAGTTGAAGACTATATCCTTCCCCGCTTGTATTTTCAATTCAATAAGATATTGTCCTCAAATTCATAAATATTATTTCTATGTTCAACAATATTAGTCATGCCTTTTTTTATTTAAATAATTTTTCATCAACTCCACCCATATGTTTTGAATCAACATCATTAATAATCATCTTTTCTCCGACATATGATTCTTTTTCCGCTCTCTCTTTCTATTTTTTTCCTCAATACAAATTACAACAAGTGTTTCACAATTTTATCGTTTAGTGACCTTTGTAGAAAAAAACAAGGACCTATTTTCAAAGCCTTTTTTGCTAAGAGTCCATTGAATTCATCGCATACAACTGCATAATTATTTCAAGAAGTTGATAATTAAAATTTAATTGTATTAAATACTATAATAATAGTTAATTTCAATCAAATTCACTACACAAGGTGTGTTACAAAGTAATAACTTAGCAATTACAACATAAAATAGATATTAAAAACAAATAACTAATGTCACTAAACAAAAAAATATACATTGCTCTTCATAATTAAAGTATATTGTACCAAATTCTTTATCTCTAAAGAATTTAATTATATATTAATATCAAATTTTTTAGTCGAGTTTTTGCAGTGTGTATAATTGTTACTGACTTTTCTCACAATTTATGTCACAAGTGGATTAAGAGAATAAATACTTACTTAGTGAAATTCTATCAAAGATCACAACTTGAGCGAAGAGTTTAAAAGAATCAAAAATTTGGTGAGTGAGGACTCATTATAATCATATCAATTTTTTCTCTCCGTTACGGAGAATTTCCATTGCTTCTGAAGATATACGAAATGCAGTTACAATGACGATTCGTTCATTTCTCATATGTGAATTCTATCCAATCAAATTTAACTAGTTTTTAGTTATAATTTTGGGTAAGAATCCTTTTAGGTGCATTTTCATAATAAAAAAAAATACGCTTTGAGTTTTAGTTGAGAGTTCAAGAAGAAGAAATAAGAGAAAATAGGAGAAGATCAAACGTTTGTCGCGAATATCGCATCTTGTTGTGTAATTTTGTCCATGGGTCTAATCCTTAACATGTATGTAAGCTTTCATGGTGTTGGAATTTTTCACCCACACGCCAAACATATTATTTTTTGTGTAATTTCATTCTCAAAAAGTTGAAGGAATCAAGTTCTTGTTATGTGTTCTTGAGGATTATTGTACATCTTGTCTTATTAGCATTTTGATGATTTCATGAGATGAAAGTGATTGTTTTGCGTGTATTAGTGTTTACTTAGGTTAGTTAATTGAATATAAGGAATACTTGAGGAAATAAATCGATTATAAGAGATTTAAGGTCAGAAAACAACAAAATTGCTCAAAACGTTGCCTGAAGAGTGAATGGCGTGGAGCGCCCCTGATGCGCCTGAGGTCTTGGGAGGCGCACCTGAAGTGCGCCGGAATCTACTCTCTGATGTTAGGGGCTGGCGCCCCCTGCCCAGAACGTGCCTGGGTCGCCTGCCCCCACTCCTTCTGCGTTGGTAGTGCGTTAGAGCTCATTTAAAGTGTATCTTGACTCCTTTTTATTCTTAACACTTTAAAGAACTTCTAAAACACTTATAAATAATATATAAAATGAATCATCATAACCTTGAATAAATAATTCAAATTAAGGGTAGAGTCAAGATTAAGTTTTGAGAGTTCTTGCGAACATTTTGAGAGAATCCTTTTGATAAGTCTTCTACAACTGCTAGTAACCTTTTTAAACAATCAAGTAAGTGAGAATGAAGTGAGAAGAATTTATTCATAAGTCTACAATATCATCTTGATCCTCCATGTCATGAACCAAAACTCTTGAATTAATAACTCATATTTAAGACAGAGAGAGAGTTAAGGGTAGAGTTCCAGAATCTCTCTAATCTAATTTTAAATTCTTTGAGATCCATCATTTATTTGAACTTTGTTTTGAGGAAATAAAGAAGAGGATAAGAGATACATATACATGAGTTCCATCTAGTTACATAGACCTTCAATCGAGTTGTTCATGTCCATAACTTCCGCATGCATTCCATAATTCAAATATCATTGGGAGGAGGAGTGTCTCAAAGTTCTAAGTCTTGAGTATTGAGTTCCTTATTCCTATCTTGAGTTAGGAAGTACCCGTTATTTCTCGAGTTGTGTAGTTCATGCTCATAATTCAGCATGAATCCTCCAAGTTCAAAATCATGAAATTATCCACATAATATCCTGAACCTTAAATCCATATATCAATTCAAGGAAGGTTCAGATTCAAGTCTATAGGTTAAGAGAAAGTCAAAGTATAGTTTATAAAGTTTTCTAATGTCTTTCACAAAACTTTTCACTTCGTTTTATAGATTTAAAGTTCATGTCAAGAGAGAGTAAATATTTGAGTTAAATTCTCAAAATCTATAAGGGAACTAAGTATTCCCTAAGAGTAAAAGTTTCAAGTTTACTAAAGAGCAAGATTTGAGTTCATCTCAAAAGTGATGAGGGAACTAAGTATTCACTAAGATTTTGTAGATATTTTCACATTTAAGTTAGAAGGGAACTATGAAGTTCCAAAAGAGTTTTGAACTAATGAGGGAAACATTGATTCCAAGAGGAGATTCTTAAATCTAAAGGCTTCAGCAAATTATCTCAACCCAAAGAAAAGAAAGTATAAATTAAAGAATGAGTTAAAGTAGATTTTGGTACTACTATTGAGCACCGATGTTGGGATGAGAGTTCATATGAACTCAACTCTCCATTTAAACCATGTAGCCACCATGGGAGTTGCTGAGTCATACTTTTTAGATGATCACGTAAAGGGATCTAATGGATCCACTAAGTTGAGTAAGGTTCAATACCGATGGCAAGATGTAGGATGGTCCTATTGCAACGTGAGGTAATAAGTTGTACCATTATTTACGCTCATTGTGATAGTTGTTGGTTAGAGAAACTCCCAAAGTATTAGTTACATGGTTCCTCAAGGGTTTTTGCTTATTATGAATGGGGGTATGGGACTTCATTCATAAATTGCACAAGTAGACTTTGAGAGGGAGCATGATATGTTTTTATGATATTATATCTTGAGTTAGGATCATGTTTTAAACATCTTTTATTTATATTGCACTGGTTTTAAACTTCCTTATATTGAAATGATATTAGTTAAGTATCATTATTGAATATTTTGAGTTGTGTATCATATCATTGAGTTAAGTATTTAATCTCTGAGATAGTATCTTATTCTTGAGTATTCATTGGGTTTCATGTTTGAGAAAAGGTAAGCATTTTCCAATATTTTATTCGAGTATCAAGCTTATGTTATACTTTCGAATTTCCTTTACATTCCACGTACTAAGCCAATTGTCATGCATCTTTGTATGATGCGGACACATGTATTCAGCATCATCAACAGGAGCTTCGTTGATACATCCCATAGTTCAAGTTAGCTATGGTGAGCCACTTTGCTTCCGGAGGAATTCATTTACTTTTCAGTTTAGTCACGAGGTCGTGGATTTTGTCCCGACTTCCATCTCTATCAGTTAGAAGCTTCATAGATAGTCAGTTTAGTTAAGTAGTCTATATTTCCCATGTATTTTATTAAATGTTTTGAAGACTAATGTTGCCTATGTTATGGCAAGTTGAATATATTATTTTATTCAAGTTGTTTGTTTGAGTTTACTTAATCTTTTTTTCACTTTTCAAGATTTATATGCTTAAGTGACTGTTCCGCTTGTAGAAAGCCACGATGAGGGTTCGCTTGGGGAGCAGAAATAGTCTTCTAGTGCCAGCCACGTCCGGGTGTAGACTCGGGTCTTGAAAAAATTTGTATCAGGTCAAAGGTTTAAGTGTCCTAGGTAGTCTATGAAGCTGTGTAAAGTAGGATATTTTTAAGGATATGAGGGCCCCATTTCTATAAATGAAGGACTACAGACATTTAAGTAATTGTTTTTCTTCTTTCATACTGTTAATCGTGCGACAGAGCTAAGTCATAGAGATCTTTTCTATATCGTGTGCTCTCTTATTAATTCGACTACCCATCATACGAGAGGTGGTTGAAAAGTGAAGTCAAAAGATCCTTATGAATGAGTCGTTCTCAGAAAGATTTTTTAGGAAGTCATGAGTCTCCTAAGGGGCTTGAGAGAAGCCCAAGAGTAAGTTAAATATTTATTTTCATAGGAATGCACCCATATTCACATGAATTGTGCGTTTGATCCAATAGCGAGTAGTACTCTTTTTCCTAAATCTTGTTTCAGCTAAGATCTTTATGATAGAGAGTAGGTTTAGATCTTGGGTATGATTTGAACCCCAAAAGTAGCAGCAGTCATGAGATCATGAGCAGTACTAGTGAAAGAGCCATAATTAGAGAAAATTATGTAGAGGTATAAAGATCTATGAAAAGGAGATGTTGTTTTGGACAACTAGGTTGATATAGTCATGCACCTAATAAATTATTAATGAAAAATTTCCCTTGTGGTAGACTAAGAACTGATGAGTTGTGAAGAGCTCAAATAAGAGGTAGATTAAGTGTTGTAAGTTAATAGGAATTAGAGTATACCTTAACTAAAAAAGGGTGTATGATAATGTGACACTGTGTTAGGAATGACCAAGTGTGACAGGTTAATACATTTATAGAAGATCCAAAGTATTCATAATATGATAGATTATTTTGGTTTGTGAATTTTTAAAGTAGAACCTCATGGTATTTAGAGGATGATAGAGTTACTTGGGAAATAATTCACATTAAGTGAGTAGGTAGAACTTAAGTTGTGATGTGGAATGTTATGGTAGTTAGAGTATTCAGAATGAGAGCTAAGGATTGACTATTTCTGATGATTTTTAGTGGGAAAGTGTTTCCAAATTTTCATAATAGTAATGAAGTAAAGTATAGTAGATAAATCATATTGTTATCCGGGCTTAGTAATAAAGATAAATCTTGAATGTGATATTAGTGTTATGATCAAAAGAATGAATACATGAGGATGATGAGGTCAGTCTTGGTAGTTAATCTTGTAGACTTTACGTAGTGTTGGTGAGGAATCAAGATATTGCAGAAATGAATGCGAGTAGTAGAGAACCTGCCCTTTATATAAGGGAAGTGGTATGGCTAAGTCACAAGATATAATAGAGCATTAAGAGAATGTACACCAAATAGAGATGTGGAATAGGTTTTTAACATGATAAGATGAGAAATCAGGTCATCTTTTGGGAATTTCTTAAGGAGATGGTTAGTAGGATTCCATGGAGTAGTCATATTTCTAATCTTGAATATGGTGATAAAGACTAATAGTTTTGGGGATGTAATTCCCTATACGGAGGTATATATTCCGAACTTAAGGAATTCAGTTAAGCTTGAATATAGTAGAGAAGACCATTACATTAAGACCTTAGTAAGAGTAACACATTACATATCAAGACCAGTCGTCATTCGAGGACAAATGATCTCGATTGGGTGACATTGTAACACCCCAGAAATTTTTTCGATCTAAGACTCTAACCATTACTCGTAGTAAGTGAGATTTTATGAAAGAATGTTAAGGTCAAATTAGTAGATTTAGAAACTTGATTTCCAAAAAGAATAAAATTGGAAATAGCACTTTAGTTCAAATTCAAATGACCATAACTCCCAGTACATATTGATTTAGGTTTCTCTAAGATACCATTGGAAATATCTTTGCATTATATTTCCAATGCCACCAAATTTGCTAAATTTCGAATAAGAATGAGTGAGATATGACCTTTTTAAGTCAGGTTGTCCAGTTAAGGAAAGTTAGCCAAAAATAGTGAGGGGGATTGTTAGTTATATTATAGGGTCATAATCCTTTTAGGTTTAGTTTAATAATCCAAAAATACTCTTAGGGTGTTTGTTGAGAGTTCAAGAGGAGGCAAGAGAGGAAAAAAGAGAAAAGAGGAGAAGATCAAGCGTTCGTCGAGATTGCTAGCGTCTTGTAGTGGAATTTCACCATAGGTCTAATCACGAAGAGGTATGTAAGCTTCCATAGTGTTGGGGTTGTTGACCCACATGACAAACATGTTATTTTCATTGTAATTTTATTTTTAAAAAGATGAAGGATTCAAGTTTTTGTTACGTATTCTTGAGGTTCATTGTAGATCTTCTCTTCTTGGCATTTTGATGATTTCTTGAGATGAAATTGATTGTCTTGAGTGTTGTTTTAAGTGTATTAGTGTTCACTTAGGTTGGATAATTAAATAAAAGGAAGACTTGAGAAAAGAAATTGATTTTAAAAAATTTAAGGTCAGAAAACGAGAGGCAAAATACATTAAAATGTTGTCTGAAGAGGGGCTGGCATGCGTGCACCAGATACGCCCAAAGGGCTGCAGCGGTGCGCCCACATGTACTCTCTGATGTTATGGGATGGCGCCCTATGCCCATATATATATATACATACATATATATATATATACATATATATATATATATATTTCTTTTCTGACTTTTAAGATGCATCGATGCAGTTATAAAACTTTGTACATCTTCAGAAGCAATGGAAATGCTCTCAAAATGAGAGAAAATAATTGATGTGATAATAATCAGTTTTCATTCACCGAGTTAATTTTATTTTAAACTCTTGGATCAAGTTGTGATCTTTGATTTAATTTCACTATGTAAGTAATTATTCTATTCTTCCAATTATGACATCTGTTGTGAGAAAAATCATTTACGTTGATGAATACACTACGAAAATCAGCTAAATATTTGCAATTAATATGTAATTCAATTTGAAACTAAAGAATTTCATACAATTCACTATTAGTTATCATGAGTAGCATTGAATATTTTGTTGTTTAGTCAGATTACTTAATTGTTGTGAATATATTTTATTTATTAAATGATAAGTTATTATTTTGTAAGACAACATTTATTGTGAATATGTTTTAAATTACCTATTTATATAGAGTTTTATAGAATTAAATTTTAATAGTCAACTTCGTGAAATAATTATGTTATTATATTTGATGAATACAATGAACTATTAGCAAATAATGTTTGGAAAGAAGGACCATGCTTTATTCCACAAAGGCCACTAAATGAGAAAATTGTTAAATACTTATGGCAATTGGTATTGAGAAGAAAAAAATAGAAAGAGAGAGAGCAGAAAAAGTATCAGAAGATGGAGACAAGATGATTGCTAATGATATTGATACAAATAATATGGGTGGAGATGATAAAGAACTACTTAAAGAACTAATGGTGTACCGCATATTGAGGAGAATAGAAATAATACTTATGATATTGAAGACAATATCCTCCTCCGCTTATATTTTCCATTCATTACGATATTGTCCTCAACTTCATGAATATTATTTCTATGTTACTCAATATTGGTCACACCAGCCCTGACGTCCATGGCGCTCTGAAAGGCACGGGGCTCTAGCCCTCAAAGTTTACAGAAATTTTTGTGGCACATTGGCTGGAGCAACGCGCTATAGGCAAAAGCTCAAAAGAACTTTTGTGGCGCTCTGGCAGGCCCGGCGACCCAGCCCCTACCTAGAAAATCTTCGACCTTTCTCCTTCATTTTCATCTCTAAAGCCTATAAACTTCCATGGTTATTTTCCTAACCACTTACAACATTAGTAACCTCAATACCCAATATATTTAAATCAAAAAACAACCGATATTAACAAATCAAATGAACACTAGGCATTCAACAACTAAACTAACAGGAATTCGACAATGTTCTTCAAGAACTTCACATACCAACGTGTAAACAACTCACTAATCACTGAATTGAAACAAGTTAGGTGTGTGGATTAATTGAACTACCACTAAATGATCTCACAAATCTTTTTAGGGATCACCCCTGACAAATTCCACTTGCAAAGCTTTGACATTTTTGGCCAAATATTGACTTTTGTCCCTTTCTTTCTTCTTTTCTCTCTTCTCCAAACCCTAAGCGTAATCCTAAACTTTTCAAACTGAACTAATTTACTATTTATACCCCAATAATTCCATAAAAATGAATCAGGAAATTATTTACAAAAAATTATATTGTTTAGTCTTTGTTCTTTTAATTATTCATAAATGTTTGTATGTGCTTATAGAAGAAGAATATTCGATAGATTAGTCTTTATTCTTGTTATAGGCATGTTATACACTCGATAGCCTTTCTACATAAAAATGTATATGTTTTTTCAAGGGTGGGTGGGTGGGTGGGGGAGTTTATAATGTTATGTTAACATTTGTCTAGCTCCAATTTCATTAGATGTTCTAGAAGTGCCACAATTCTTAAAACAATATATAAGAAATATGCTTTCAACAATTCGAGATCCTCAAAAGAGTGCAAAAGTAGTCATCATACATCAGGCAAAAAATCATTATTTGAATCTCAATAAAGAGTAGCATTAGAAAATATGGGACAGTGCCCCGTCTTAAAAATATTATTCCTAATCAATCCAAAGAGCACTAGACTTTCAATTTTGAACTGCCAATACTAGCAACATTTTTGCTAGTGGGGAGAGTTCAATTCAAGAGAAACTCTATCCTCCACAATTTCAAGTTCAACCCCACAATTCCAACATTGAGAATTCATTAAATAACCCATTTTTACAATTAAAATAAATGTTGGTTGTATGCTTCAACAACATCAATATAGACCATTATTGGAAATGTTTGATTTTGTGGTGTGGTTCAACAACATCAGTATAGACCATTATTGTAAAAGTTTTGTTCACAAATACTACAACACCCAATTATAGGAAACGTTACTCATAGGCCGTAATAGGCATTCAACAAATCAACCAACAAGAATTCGACAATGTACTTCAATAAATTCACCTACCAACATGTAAACAACTCACTAATTACTGAATTTAAACAAGTTTGGCGTGTGGGTGAATGGAACTCATATTAAACGATCTCACATACATTTACCGGAATCACACCCAACTAATTCCACTAGCAAAGCATTGACGTTTTTGGTAAATTCTTGAGTTTTGTCCATTTCTTTCTTTTTTTCTCTCTTTTCCAAGCCCTATGCATAATTCTAACCTTCTCAAACTAAACTAATTTAATTTGTTTTACCCGAATAATCCCCTAAAAATGAATCAGCAAATTATTTAGAGAAAATACTAGTTTAAATCCGAATTTGGACTTTTCTCAATCCAACAATTTGTCTTCCAAAAGGCATAACTTACTCATACGATATCGAAATTGTTTAAACTCCACGGAGTTGAAAAGATCTTTCAAAGGTCTTTCCAACCATATCACGAACTACCTCTTACTCATCCTTATCTAGATGTTATGGTTATTTTAAAATGACGAAAAACTCATTTTCTTAACATATACAAATTTTCTATATTTTTCCTTTTCTTACAAAAAATGTACAGTTTTTGTTTCTTAGATTATTCTTAGCCATTTATAGTTGAAAGATGTTACAGTATCTCCCTCTTGAGACCTTTCGCCTCGAATGAGATTGCTTTCACTAAGCTTAGCATAGCAACATCAAGTTCAACCTTCAATCAAACAAAAGTAAATGAGAACATGCTTACTCATTACATATATAATACTAAGAAGAGAATTAGTATATTGAACTGCATCTTCTACGAATTCAAAGAGACGTGGATATCTTTTTTTCATATATTCTTTATCTTCCTAGGTATATTCTTCAAAAAATTGGTTCCAGCATAGGACATTGACTAATGCAACCTTCTTTGTTCTCAACTTACAAACTTGACGATCTAAAATCTGAACTGGAGTATCCTCATAAGATAAGTTATCTTTATTCAACACATTCTTAGTTGGTATAATAAATGAAGGGTCACCCATGAACTTTTTCAACACAGAGATGTGAAATACCGAATGAACAGCTGCTAACTATTGTGGTAGCTCTAACTTATAAGCTAAATTTTCAATCATTTTTGCTATGCGATAAAGTCCAATATACTAGGGACTAAGTTTTCCCTTCTTATGAAAATTCGTAACACCATTCATATGTGAAACCTTCAAATATACTTAATCAATCATTACAAACTAAAACAGTTTTCTACTAATTTCTTCCTACTACCCTACTTCACAAACATCAATCTACCCAATAGGACATCTGCATCTTCTCTCATAATTAGCTTCCTATATAACCATTTGGATGTTTGAACGATAATTTTTGTTGTAAGAGAACTAAATGAGACGTAGGTGATAATCCCAATTTCCCTTGAAATAGATCAAAAAATCCCTAAATATATCTTCCAATATGTTGATAGTACGCTCTCCTTTCCCATCCGTCTAATCATGAAAAACAGTACTTAAGTTCACATTTGAACCCAAACTTTTCTGGAAAGATTTCCAGAATTGTGCACCTCTATCTGAAATGATCAAAATTGGGACTCCATGAAGTCTCACCACCGTCTGAATGTATAACTTTCTATAACGCTCTACCGAATGAGTAGTCTTTATCTTTTAAAATTGGATTGATTTTGTCATTGTATCTACAATTACCCAAATTGAATCATGTCGAATGCAAGACCTTGGTAACCTTCTGATGAAGTCAAAATTAGTCATCTCCCGCTTCCATTTTGGAAGTTGTAAATTTTAAGTCAACCCAACATGAGTTTGGTGCTCTACTTTCAGTTGCTGGAAATTTAGACACTTGGCAACAAATTTAGTAATTTCCTTCTTCATATCATCCCACCAATATACCTTTCTCAATCATGGTACATCTTTGTCAAACCCAGAATGATGGAATATCACGAGCTATGTGCTTCCTCTATGATCCTCTCTTGAATACCATCCATCGTTTGTATGCACAACCTACCCTGATACTTCAACACACCATCTCCCCTTTTTGAAAGATAATACTCTTTGCTTAAAAACATTTGCTTTCAAATCAAGCAAAATGAGGTCATGGTCTTGTTTTAATTTAACCTCTAACACTAGTGATGATTCTACCCCATTGGTCACCACTATTCCTCCTTCTGTGAAATCCATAAGTCTGACTCATACGGGATTCAAATTTGTGCACATCTTTGGGTAACACCCTCTTTTCTTGAAAAATATGGGTGGTGCTCACCATAGTTAACCTGCTTAAAGAATAAACAACCCCATTATATTTAACTGGATGGTAAAGAATACTCATTGTCATAATCATTGAGTAATTATAACCACCTCCTCTGTCTCATATTGAGCTCTTTAATGGGGAACACATATTGTAAGCTCTTGCGATTAGTGATTATACCAACAAGAACAACATACAAGTAGTGTCACCATATATTTAAAGCAAAAAGTACATCAGTCGATTCTATGTCATGGGTTGGATAATTCTTCTCATGAATTTTCAATTGCCTGGAGGCATAAGCTATGATCTTTCCCTTCTACATTATAAAACAATCCAAAACTACTCTAGATGCATCATAGTAGACCACCAATCCTTGAGTACCTTGCGTTAAAGTCAAAATCGGGGCAATAGTCAACCTCTTTGTCAATTGCTAAAGGCTTTACGTATAAGCTTCGTAAAATTAAAACTTAACAGTTTGCTATGTCAGCTTTGTAAAAAGAGATAAGATAGACGAAAACCCCTCAACAAGCCTTTTATAGTAGCCATCCAAACGTAAGAAACTCCTCATATCTGTTATAGACGTGGGTCTAGGACAAATTTGAACTGCTTCTATCTCTTGGGTATCAACTCTAATTCTATAGCCAGATACTATGTGGCCCAAAAATGCAACAAACTTAAGACAAATCTCACATGTTGAGAACTTAGTATATAATTCCTTACTTTTCAATGTCTGAAAGACTATTCTTTGATGGATAGCATGATCTTCTTCATTTCTTGAATAGCTTAGTATGTCAATAATGAAGACGATAAAAAACATATTTATATAAGGTTTAAAGACTCTGTTCATAAGGTCTATTTATGATGCTAGTGCATTAGCTAAACCAAACAACATGAACAAAAACTCATAATGCCCATATCTGGTTGTAGTAGTTATCTTGAAAATATCCTAACTTTCAACTATTGGTAGCCAGATATGAGGTCCACTTTCGAAAAAACAGGTCGGGCCCTTTAGTTGATCGAATAAATCATCTTGGAAGAGGAAACATATTCTTAATAATAAGCTTTAATTGACGGTAGGCTATACACATCCTAAGTAAGCCATCTTTCTTTCTTACAAATAAGACCAGAGCGTCCCGAGGTGAGACACTTGCTCGAATAAAACCTATATCTAACAAATGTTTCAACTGTTCTTTCTGCTATTTCAACTCTCGTGGCACCATTCTATATGGAGGAATATATATAGGACAAATATCTGGAATGATGTTTATTTAAAAATATATTTCTCACTCAAGTGGGACCCTGGGTTATTCAACATTAAAGACTTCTGGAAACTCTTTTACTACAACAACTGACTGAATGGGAGGTACCTTAGTACTTTAGTCATAAACTTCGACTATATGATAAATACAACCCTTTGAAACTAAGTTTCTCTCCTTAAGGTAAGAAATAAAATGACCCTTAGGCACTGATTAACTACTTCGCCAGTCTATAACTTTGTCATTAGAAATGGGAAACATGACAACTCCGGTTCTACAATCTATTGACGAATAACAGGCATTAAGCTAGTCTATATCTAAAATTACATCAAATCCTACCATCTCTAAGTCAACTAGGTCATCTATGGTTTTCTTGTGATTGATGGAAATAAAACAATCACGATAGACTCGTTTTGCTAGAATAGACTTCCCAACAGGTATAGAAAACACAAAAGGGTTCATACAGTTTCCGAAAAGAAATTCAAACTTATTTGCAACATAATGAGATACAAAAGACAAACTTGCCCCTGGGTCTACAAAATCATAAGCATCAAAAGTAACCCAGTTCTTTAAAGAACGCTTGAAACTCCGCTCTGAATCTATAAGTGTTTAGAAACATGAAAAAGTTATCTAATACTAATTAGAAACTTATATAGGGTGAATAAAATGTTTTTAGGCTTTGTAAGAAAAGGAAAATAGCAATCTGCCATTCTAAAAATGATGAGATGCTTTAAATAGAGATACTTCACTTAAGGGGTATGACTTCTTCCTCCAAGATTGAGATTAAGAAAACGTGGCGTTGTTGTAAAAAGGACTCAAAGACCTTTAGTTTGATAGGTCATGGGCCACCTAATTCTATATGATCTAAGATATATGATTTTTTGAAGTTTACCACATAGTATGTCATATTGAAACAAAATCTTTATGAAAGCTTTCATATCAACTTTGTTCCAGGGGATTCTAAAGACCTTGATTCCTATGCAAAATCATCCCCACACTAAAGAATTAATCTTAACACCTACTAAAATTTAAGAATCACTAGGTTCAATCTTATTGGCCAATGAATAATGATTTGAGTCTTAACTTAGAAAATTGATGGATGTTATAATCTTTACCTTTCTTGCTCGGTCGTCCTATGTTGCCTATTGAGTACCTTTGTTTTGGTACTTATGCTACACTCTAAATTGTCTCGTGCTGCAGGGCTTAGTACCGGATAATAGCAATGATCATTTATGCCATCCTTTGAAACATTGGAATATCATATACGATGGTGAGAACTAGGCTTCCTCGATCAAACTGTCTTCTTCTGTATATATGTTAAGTTAGCTTTTGACTTTAATATGGTTTGTCATGTTCCACTTTGCGGACCTGTATTTATTTTTGGTAGACATCTCTATACTCATGACTTTCAAATTATGTGAAGGTATCTATTTGATACAGCTTTGGATTACTTTCTAATTCTTTCTTTAAATATATTAGCATTGATTTTTGTTTAGTTTTACCCTGATACTCACTACTTCTTATTCTTTGTATTGGACAAGTTATTTTAGTAGGTTATATGATGAGTCGGAAAGTAAGGCCATTAAATTCTTTTTCAGAAGATAAGGAGAAATTTTGTTGAGAACGTTTGAGTTTATAACTCTATTTCTATTGTGATTCATAGAAAGTCGTTCACATGACCTTTAATCTTAAAATATTATTTGAGATCTAGGCTGATTTCAATGCTCTCGGTACTATTCACTTCGGACAATGGTAGTAGAAAAGTTCTTCCATCAGAAAGATAGTACGAGTAAATCCATTCCCTTCCTTTCTTAAAATCAAGGGAAAGGGAGGGATATTGTAACAGTCGAAAAAATTCTATGCTAAGAACTTAATCATTCTTTATTTGTGTATAAGGTCATATCGGGTGATATTTAAATGTGCTTAGGTTTTAAGGTCAATTCTTTAGTGTGGGAGTTCTTCTTATTCACATTCAGTTGTTGAAAAGCATATGTTATGACTCTCCCTTCTTGCATCAATACACCACCTAGACCAACACCAAAGCATCACATAATATCACAAATAACACACCTTATTCGGTTAATACTAAGATAGGTGTTGAGGTTAATAACTCATTCAGTTTTTAGAAGTTTGCCTCACACTTATCAGTTCAAATAAATACAAGTCTTGTGAGTCTACTTAGTCAATGGTTATATTCTACATAACCTAAAAATTTACTTATTTTAATTTTTCACCTAAGTGTGAAATAGGTTGCCTAGCGTGTTCCATCAAAGCAGTAAAGACAGTAAGTAAAAACACACTCTTTTTACGTGGAAACACCCGACTCAAAAGGTTTAAAAACAACGACCTGTACCCTTATAGGATTTAACTCCAACTTCACTAAATCAATTATGAGCCTCTACAAAAGATAGATTACAAACTTTGCAACCTACATTAACTTCGAGTTATAGATTTTAATTACAACTATTGTAATCCTAGGAACTAACACTAATTCCTTACCGTCAACATAAACCTCCTAAGGTATGTGTTCCCAACTCTTCGAAATATCACAACCCTAAGACAACACTCCTAGTTCAGTTTATAACTCACTTAACTAAGATTACATAAGGACTCCTAATACATAAACTCTTTAAAGGATCAGGTTCTTCGATGTGTTCCTTCAGTTCGCTAATAGCACTTGCAAAGTGAATTTCTCAATCGCTTTTTTTTTTGCTCTGTAAGTGCAGACATATTCTGAACAACTTCACTTCTATTTAAGAACAATTTATCATAGAGGTATTGTTCATTTCAAAATCCTTATTCAGTTGAACTCTCTTCACTTAGACTTCTACTTCAAGTAAGACTCCTTATTCTATTTAAACTCCTACCTTCTTTGGACGTCTTCTTCGAATTACATTCATTAATTTTGTTGTATTGCAGTCGAACTCCAACAGTTCAATTCAACTGTTACATTAGGAGTTCTACTTTAAGTGAGACTCCTTCTTCAATTAAAACTACTTGCCTCTTTCGACTCCTTCTTCAACTCAAACTCATTGATTCTTTCTATTCAATTCATCAGATGTTTATTTTCATGGGATTTCTCACAAAAGTAAGATTATCCATTCCTTTATTTTCAACAGCTCGTGACCGTGTACCTTTGGACCATGCTGACTAATATGTTTCATCTTTCTTTGTCAATTATAAAAACTGCATAAATCACAACATATGGAGCTACTATGGTAGATAAAATCTGTACAAGCCGACAACAATAGCCTGCCCATCCAATGAACTTCTAATTTTGATAGGGTAATTAGGTCTCAAAGAGTCACGAACTAGGAAAACCTACCTTCCTTTGTCAATACATGATCCAAGAAAGACACATACTCAAGCAAAAACATACACTTGGAGAATAATGTGTATAACTTCTCCTCTCTCAGTCTCTAAATTAAAATTCTCATGTGAAGAACATTGTCAACTTCATTCTTGGAATAAACTAAGATATCACGAGTAAATATAATCAAAAAATATTCTAAATAAGGAAAAAATATCTAGTTATTCAACACCATAAAAGTATTCTGGTCACTAGTCAACCCAAAGGACATGACCACAAACTCATAATGCCCCTAATGAGTGATAAAAGCATTTATTGGGAAATCAGCATCTCGAACTCTTAGTGTAACACTCTGGAAAATACATGACTTAGACTAGACCTTAATCTATTGAATAACATATAGAATTATATTTCCAGACCTATATTAATGTAATAAACTCATTTATAAAAGGTTAGATCCAAGATCTTGGCGTTCGGAAACTAGCTAATTTGAACTAGTAGACGTCCCTATGTTTGGTGAAGGTTTCAAAGTGTCATATGAAGTCCAAAGTTTGTAAAAAGACTTTATATAGGTAGAATGTAGTACATAGTGTCCAAACGTGTTGTAACAATACCCTAAAGACCACATGAAGGTTCCTCAAGGAGGACCCCAACATGGGTGGGTAGGCTACCAAAGGAGCCTGCGCGAACAACATTGGAGCATGAGGTGTGCGTCACACAGCCTACATGCAGGCTACTGCCTCAAGAACTGAGAGGCAGCCTTGCGACGCGAAGATAGCACTCACCACACTGCCTCTACCCAAAAATTTTAAAAAATAGCGGATTTTGACCCCGCGACGCGCAGCCACTTCCCTTATTCTTTAAAGTCGTATTTATGGTAATTTAACTTCATAAAAAGACTCATTTAAGTAAAGGGTCTTTTGGATAATTTATAGGACGACTATATATTGATTATAGATTAGTATTATTCCACTTATTACACCCTAAATCAGATTCAAACTAATATTCTATCATCTCCTAAAAAACACTCTCTTTTCAAAACTCCATTGAAGAATATGAAGAGCATAATGAAGAAGATGAACACTTCAAGATTTTCTTCCTAAAGTCGTGGATTATTCGTCAATAAGGTGAGTTTTTCACTCTTTGTATTCCTTTCGCCAAAAGTTCCTCTCAAGGATAGTTTTCAAGTAATTCAAATTCTAGGGTTTTTACTCTATAAAATAGATTTTTTCCAGACTAAAGATTTAATACTATCGATAAAAAATAGTTGTTTTCTATGGTTGATTTCACAAGAATTGTGGAGTATTTGATTAATAATGTTTGAATCTCGTGTTATGCATGATTTCTCTCTCAATTTATGATTTCGAATGGGTCATACTACTATTTGATAACACGTAATTGTTGGGATTGGGACTATGAGTAGAATGAAAGCTTTAATGTCCCTTTTTGCTTATTCTACTCTATGAACTAGTCTTGTTTATGAGTTGAAGAGTTAGTATTGTCTATGCTATCGAGTATTTAACTATGTTGTTGATATGATTATTGTAATTTGAACATAAGTTCTTTACTAAGGATCTCGAAAGCAAGAGGTAAGTTTTCTAAAGTCGTGATTACTCAACAATGTTTATGTTATCCTATAAATGATGTTACTATGTTAATGATGTATGTAGATGATGATATGTATATATGTTGGGCTGTGAATATGATAATCGTGAGATTATTATAATAATACGATAATGCAAATTTATGATATTCTCTTGTTGTACTTTACATAAGATGATTTATGATATTTCAATATCACAAACGAAGGGTTAGAAGGAAATTCTCATCTAATCTTAAAGAGATCATGATCATGTTTATACAAGGATTTAATCTCCTATTACTTATGATAAGATTTATGAATGAATGATGACTTAAAGAATAATAAAAAAGGGGCTTATGCTAAGAATCGATGGACTATATATAAGAGGCGTCCTTTCCCTAGTTGGAAGGTAGGTTCACAATGACTCTCCTAAGATAGAGGCTTCCATTTAATGTAGAAATTTAATTCTATAATACATCTCCTATTTCTTCAACTAAGTTGCTAACATAGGATACTAATTTATGGATACACCTAGAAAGCTATGTCATGTTTGCTTTTACTTTGGCTGATTGACAACCTTCTTTCGGTGTGGGCTTCTATGACACAAGATTCCATGTTTAACTCACATTGTCTAATGTCATTTAAGGAGAATGTTACCTAAAGTAAAATTATACATAAGTAAATGGATGTTGAATAGGGTGACTTGAAGGGTCTACTTAGTATAGGTAGGGTTATGGGAATCTACATAGACATTGCACAAGTTGACTCTAAAGGAAGTCCTAGGAGATTGTTCTTATTTAGTATGGTAACATGAAAGGTATGATT
Source organism: Solanum habrochaites (assembly GCA_027704765.1). Taxonomy (NCBI): domain Eukaryota; kingdom Viridiplantae; phylum Streptophyta; class Magnoliopsida; order Solanales; family Solanaceae; genus Solanum; species Solanum habrochaites. Next base: position 52,566,331 of record JAKWJA010002498.1, read on the forward strand.
CATATGATAAATGTTGTTACTCTTATATGAAGTTGGTTACGTTAATGAACATGTTATTAACCTATATTGCTTTATGAGGTGATTACTACTTATGTTACAAGTTATATGAAGCGAAACTCTACTTGTGGTGTCCTATATTATTTATTTTGTTTTATGGGGTTATGGGGGCTTCACATGACCATTGCACTTGTAGGTCAGGGATGGGAACATTGGTATGTTTTTTGTATGTTATGTTTATATGATCTATTGAACATGAAATGTTAACATGACTCTATGATAACATGTCTTTAATTATGATCATGCTTTATGTTGATGAAATCCTTAACTTGTATATGTTCTATGGTCTGTGTATTGATGATTTTCTAATGACATAGCATGCTTTATAAGATGTGATTTGTTTTATGCATGTCCTTAAATGATATGTGCATATACGTATAGTTAGTACATGTGGCGTACTAACCCCATTACTTTATATTACTACAAATCTAGGGTCCGGCCATTGAAGATTAAGAAGGTCGATTGTAGAAGCTTGGAACTCTTTCTCAAAGTTTTTGTAGGTCCTCATGTTCAGTTATGCTATCTTTTCATATTCTAGCTTGCGATGACATTAGTAGATTTTAATAGTACTCGTATTTCCATTATGTTTTTTTGATTATTTTGTATTAAGGCCTATATGTCATACTAACTTTTATTGGCTAAGTCCAGATTGTACTCTTTAGATGGTTTTTAATATGAGAATGTTTTTATAATATCGTGTGTATGCTTTCATAATTGTTGTGTATGATGTTTAAGTGTACTTCACATAGTATTTAAAGTATATAATTTCCGCAATTTTAAGTGATGATATGTCATGAAAAATTCTAAGGGCTTGTCTTAGTCCTTCGTGAGGACGACAACGCTGGTCGCGTCTTGGATATGCTCTCCAAATGTGACACTCAAATGATGGTAACCCTACGTCAAGTAAATCTTGGAGAACACTGACGAACCCTTAAGCTAATCAATAAAATCATCATTGTGAGGAAGAGGATACTTATTTTTAGTTCTAGTCATGTTCAACTACCTGTAGTATATACTGCTCATTATATAGTACCATATTTCTTCTTCACAAATAAGACCATTCAACCTCATGGTAAAACACTAGGTATAATAAATACTTTCACAGGTCTTCATATCTTTCTTTCAATCCGTTCAAATCTTTCGAAGCCATCCAATAAGAATGAATGGAAGCAGACATAGTAAGTAGCAATAAGTCAATCAGAAAATCAATGTCGATGTGTGGATGAACTCCTATCAAGTCGATAGAAAACACATATATGAACTCTCTCATTACTCCCGTGGTCTTGAAAAGAGATAGATACTTCGTTTGATCATTAACGTGGAACAAATAATATAAGCATTCCTTCTTCATAATATGACAAGTACCAAGAGAAGATATCACTCCCTTCGAATATGAACTCAGAGTACCCTTCCACACTAATTGAGGTAAGCTGAGCATAATAATCTAAGATTGCATGTTAAGGATATAACCATTCCATACCCAATATCACATAAAAATTAAGTGTATCAACTAAAAATAGGTCTGCACAGGTTTCACTATTAGAAAATATCACTACATACCCCTAGTACATCGGATCCACCATTAAAGAATCACCAACAGGGATAGAGATACTAATAGGCATAATAATAGACTCACACACATGATCAATACTTACAGAGAAATAAGTGGACATATAAGAATATGTCGACCCTGGATCAAATAATACTTTTACAAAATGATGACATACTAGGAGGTTACTTTCGATCACTACATATGAGGCCTCTATCTCGGATATACCCGGTATAACATAGAAATGTCCTCACTCACACTAGTATGAAAGACACCATGACCACTACCTCAAGCTCCCTAACTCTAGCATTGGTACAATCTCTACACTATGTGAAGTACCTCATACCACTGTACCAGACGTGTAATGAGTACTTCAAAAAGAAAAAGTGCCTCAAACGTTTACTCATTATAGGAGGCATTAAACGAAAATGACCCAATGGTCATCACGAAAAATTACGGACACGATTCTTGTAATACATCTGAACATAAAACACTCATAAATTTTAAGAATTTGATTTATTTAAAAAGGTTCATAAATGATACGTATTTGAACACGAGTCATACTCTATATTGAGCTATTTGAAATGAAACATATATATCTTTGTCGTGAAATACTAGTAGGACTACAATGCATTAATTGATACAAATGATGGATTTCTAGCTTCCCAACACTTTCCACCATGCTCTTTAGGAATACAACTCATCATATCTATCACTATCACAATTGAAAAATGATCATTGAAAGAGCTTAGGGTAAAATATCATAAGCACAATTCATTTAAGATATTTGATATAAAAATATGCATGACATAACATTGTTTCGTTGTCACTTGATGGTAAATCATGAATTTGTGAGACAAAGCATATAATGAGTAATGAGTGCTTATATAAATAGATTTATATCATGAGAATGATATTAATTATTTTACAGAGTAAGGTTTAGATCAATTGGCTAAAGTCTCAATCTCTTATTATGAGAATTTTACATAGATGTGAATTTGTGTAAAGTGTATGATTATATGTCATGGACATAATGTTGATATGCAAGACATTAACAGGGTGTTATAACGACAAAAAATTGAGGAATACGCTAGTGTACGAATTGATTGATATATCACTTTAATTCTAATGGAACATATCACTTTCTTATTCAGAACACTTGACTTGGTTTCTCCTCTTATAATCTCCCCTTTAGGTCTTCAACTGATACTTTAAGGCTATGCACCTATTTTGTCATCTCTAAACGAGTGTGTATTCACTTTACTATAATATACTGGGTAAACTCTAATTACATGGCTACTGAATTTACCATGTGTAGTAACTATTATCCCATTTTAGTTTCCTTTCTCAGATGTTTATCTTAACCTCTTCCCGCTTCTAAATAGAAGTCTTTCTATAATTTTTACACTCAAAGACCGATAAAGTCGCTTAATCTATTTGTTACTTGTCATTCCTTGAGCCTACACCCTGGGCAGAACTGACACTCGAAGTCCATTGATTGACCTCAAGCGGACCATTGGACAGGCTTACTTTACTCGACTGAAGACTAAACTCTACTTACATAAAAAATAAGACAAGTTTAAATGAAAGTACTTCTTATAATATCTGGCCATGACGGCATTCAACTCTCAACATGCAACGATAAACTCTAAACTAAAATACTATTGTCTACGAATCTTTAATTTGAATGTAGAGGGATGTTGGGACAGACCCCACAACATTCTAAAATAAAACTACTAAATAGAAAAGAAATAGCTGTCTTCCGAAATATATGGAGGCTCACCACTAACTCCAGATCTCAATATGGATTAACAAAACTATGGCTGATGATCGTGGTTCGTTGCGTTTGCATCATAAACTAATGTAGTCCAACTGACATCAGCAGATTGAATGTACGAGTATGCGGTTTGTAAGCTAAAAAAAATATTTGTCTGAAAGGGAGTAAGAATGAATACTTATCTTGGCTTTATTCAACTCATGATCAACCAACACTTATTTAGTATACACAGTTAACATATATGCAATATAAATAAATGCTGACTGAAAAACATGCTAAACCTCTCAGTATATATACAAGTACACAATAAAATCTGAGATGTATATAAAATACTATTCTCATGTATTATGAAAATACAATACTGTTGTGTATAAAAATACATTTTACCTTAGGGATATTCTCAAACCGACTTTAACAACCCTAAAAATTACTAAGCTATGTAATATCTAACGTATCTAGAATGCCTAGAGTAGACCGGGTTCACACGGATTGATGAGCGTAGAACCACACCTTTGAACCCTTGCAATTGCCAAAAATACTAAGTTGGGGAGTTACTTGAGCTAGGAAAGGTTGGGTCCGTCCATGAAGGCTTCCGAATATAAATATTTACTCAGATGAGTCTTTACTTGACATAATCAGGAGAAATCTTATGTTTGGAGGGTCTAGGGTAAAATGGTCTTTTTCCAGGCAAAGGGTAGTATCGTAATTACCCTAAATATATAATTAATTATTTAAATAATAAGGTGAAGGGTCATTTTGTGTAGAATGATCAGAAATTTCCCATTGAGCAAAATCTTGCTCCACCCGGGTTCAAACCTCGGTTGAAGCAATGATTTAATTTTAATATTTATATTGGTGAATTAATTTAATAAATTAATATTTAAATGCTGATTTAATAAAAAGTAAAATAATATTATTATTATTAATTAATTATTTAATGGGACGGTTTGGGTTGGGTCGGGTCGACCCGGAGGGAACCATTTTCGCGAGGGGGACGTCACATGTTCGAATTTAAACGAAAGCAACATTTAAGTGGATTAAATTGAGGTTTATAATCTGACTTTGTAAGGTAATTATGGTATTTTCACTAAACTAATTAAATCATATTTTCAAATTATGAAAGAGTCCTAGTTGACTATGTCTGAACTACTTCACTTAATCCAAAGCCACTCACCTCTTTCACGTTTATCTCTATATCCTTCACATCTATCTATCTCTCATTGCACATTTTCTTTAAGGATTCCAAACATGAGAAAAAAATCAGAAAAAAAATGTTCTTCACAGTTGAAGAACTTGTACGCAAAACACAAACGAGAAAGAGCTGTGAAAACGTTAAACAATACATAATACGATAGTCGGGTAAGATGTGAGTTTCGTGATTGGACGTGAATTTGACGATGTTTTGGGAAGAAAGTTAAAGTGTTGAAAAACATTAAAATCAGGTATGGATTTTCATACTCTTGTTCCCTTTCCCAGGAGACCCTTCAGACTTAGATAATTCTAATCCGAAACTAGGATTGTTCCCCATTATATACTCCCTATAACTAGCTCCTATCACTGATCTAAGGTTTGTATATTTGCTGATAGATTAGGTATGAAGTGTGATTTTCGTGATAATATATCCATGATTATTTGTTTGGAACGGTATGAATGATGAAGTATGGCTGCCGAAATTTCGTGAAAAAAGTATGTGTATGCCGTGATATGATTTTATGTTTTATGCCTTAAAAATGATATGTTTTTATGGTTGAATTTTATGTACGAATGTTTGTGTAAATCATGAGGTGTAAAGGTGGTGTAATGTTTCTGGATTTAATAGTAATTCTTGGCTGAACATAATCATAAAAATATTACACTTAAATATTCACCAAATGATCCACTAAATACCTTAATAATTAACATATGAATGATCATAAAAAGAAGCTGAAAATAGTGAACAAATTTGCAGCATTTGGTAGGTTGGGTCCGGCTAAACAAAATGGTAAAATATAAAATTAAAAATTAATGTAAAATAACTGAGATCACTATGGATTCATACCAAGACATCATTACATAAAATCTACAAAAAAAAAATCAACAAAAGATTGTTAGGAAAATGGATTGGAAGAGAGAAAGTTTCAAGCTTGCTGAAAATTTGGAGTCTCGGTCAAGGATGAGAAAAATTAAGTATGCTTTTAAAAAAACTTAAATGTGAGGTTATTGGGGATTGAAACCATGACAACACCAAATGAAAATTACGTAAAAAATTCATGAGAAAAATTAAAGAAAAAATAGATGTGGTTAGTGGGGATTGAACCCACAACCTCTTTAATGGATGAGAGAGTTAGGAGAAAAATAAAAGAAAAACTAAATGTGGAGAGTGGGGATTGAACCCGCAACCTCTTGAATGGATGAGAGAGTTAAAAGAAAAATAAATGAGAAAATAAAATGTGGTGAGTGGGAATTGAAACCACAACCTCTTGAACGGATGAGAGAGTTAGGAGAAAAATAAAGGGAAAAATAATATGTGGAGAGTGGGGATTGAACCCACAACCTCTTCAATAGATGAGAGAGTTAGGAGAAAAATAAAGAGAAAATAAAATGTGGAGAGTGGGGATTGAACCCACAACCTATTGAATTGATGATAGAGTTAGGAGAAAAATAAAGGAGAAAATAAAATGTGGAGAGTGGGGATTGAACCCACAACCTCTTGAATGGATGAGAGAGTTAGGAGAAAGAAAAAGGAGAAAATAAAATGTGGAGAGTCTGGATTGAACCCACAACCTCTTGAATTGATGAGAGAGTTAGGAGAAAAATAAAGGATAAAATAATTGTGGAGAGTGGGGATTGAACCCACAACCTCTTGGATAGGTGAGAAAGTTAAGAGATAAATGAAAAGAAGAATAATGAACTTGTGGGGGATTTAACTCACAACCTCCTTGCCTTAAAACGAAAAAGGAGAGGAGAACAAGAAAGAAATACTATGGGGTTGATGGGAATAGAAATAGGGTCTCCCAAATATGAAAAATGCAATCATCAAGTTTAAAATAATATTAAGTGTTGTTCAAGGGATTCGAAATCGGATTCCCTTGACCAATTGCGTGTTGACACATAAGTCATACGTAAACAAATATTTAATAAATACTTCCACTTAAGATCGAAATCAATGCTTTGGCATATTTACAGGATGCATAAGTCTTGTACCACATAATATTGGCTTAACATGACTCCCTTAGACAAACTACTAATGAAGCCTCATTGCTTGTATGTGTGGACTCATAATCCTAGCATACATTTAAAAGCAAGTGAGACTAAGATGTATGTTATAAAATGATGTAACCCTAGAAGGGTTAAGTAAGTGTGTGAAACACACTAATTGTCCAAGTACATTAACATATGATGCAATGAACAATCACGTGAATGGGTGAGTAATTATGAAAAGCAAATGTGTTAAAGTTAATGAACGAGGGGACAATATGATAAGAGGCTAATGTGAAAGATGAGAGTAATCTCAAACGATCCTTAGTAAAAGTTACTGATACGTAATCACCTATGAGAGTGTAAAGCTAATGAAGAGACCAGTCTCTATGAACACTCTAATGAAAGTATTGAAGTTAATGCATACTTAACACTAATTATTAGATGATAAATAATCAAATGAGCTTTCATGTCCTCATGCAAGAAGCCATCTTCTATGATGTATGAGTTGAATGTAACAAAATTTTATACTGAGCACTGATAGGCTAGCTTTGAGCGATGATGCCTTCCTCCGGGAAGTGCTGAGGTTCATGTAACTCTCATGAAATGAGACTGTCTGGCATGATGGGTATGGTTCTCCTTATATGTCCTAGTCTTTTAACGTATACTGCCAATAAAGAGATTTAGCAAGGTTCAACTCCCTACATATTCTAGCATGTTTTGGTTCACTTTGGCTGGTGATTCCACCTCTTTATGGTATGGGGATTACACACTTGATTTAATGATACTCACATGATCTATGTTTGTTAAGGTTAAGGTTCCAAAAGAAAGAATGAGGTCAGCCTCAAAGAATTAACATAATTAAATTAACGTTACCAAATGTGTTAGGATAGAATAATCAAGAGGTGAGCTATGAGAGTCTTAAACTACATCCTAGGTATGACCTGTGGCTTCACTAGTATATGAAAGAATGAAAATTAATTACATATAAATGAATGAATCAGACTATGTGTTCGTTAAAGAAGGCCCTTAGTTAAGTTCCCATATTTTAGCCCTCATTTTTGGAAGTCGTAATGTCAAGTCCATGATTTCAAGGTCTCGTGGCATATGAAATAATGATATGAACTTTGTTATATGATATGTGTATTATGTTATGTGTTATTTGCAAAATTATAAGTATGAAGATGCATGTTACTCTCACGGCATTACTTTCCTAATTCAAAATTGGCAAGTCCACTTACTTGATTTTCCATATTTCATATCGATAGGAAAGAGTTCTTCATAATCACGAAGGTCCTTGGTGTGTGCTTGCATATACACATACTTAGTACAAGTGTGTACTAATCCCATAGAACTCTAGACTTTTAGTTGCAGGTAGAGGTGGACGCTAGATCTTACAAGATGACACTACAGGTATCCATACATGGAATATCATCCGGACTTGGTAGGCCGTCAAGCTTTCCAGGACGCTCACCTATTATATTCTAGCTAAGATATAGGTGTGAGTTAGTGGAGTATGTTCCACTAGCACTTCTTTCTCATTTTATTTTAGATATTATATTGCTGCCATTTTTGCAAGGATACACTTAATGCAATATTTCATTCATTTGATGACCTTAATAGTAGATGGTTGATTCTAAACGTTTCTGAGTTTCATTCATTTGATGCCCTTAATATGTAGTACTGTCTGCGACTTTTGAGAGGTCAACGAAGCTTGTCTCCTCTAGGGTATAGACGTCGGTTGTGACAAAGTTGGTATCAGAGCATTAGCTTAAATTTAAAGGATAATAAGTTCTCATCAACGACATCGAGTAGTTTTTAAGTCATGGTAGTAAAGTGCACAACTATTATGATTTAGAGACTGTATGATACATAGGAAAAATTCTCTTCTTCAGATCTTATCGTGCCTTCTTTAATGTCTGATTTCTTGTTGTTAAGAGCGAATCTAACATCAACTCTTGATATTTGAAAAGATGAACGAGGAGAAACGCAGGCGGAGAGATTGGAGGAGCAGCGGCTCGGGTAAATCAAGTTCCTCCCTAGGCTCAAACTGCTGGAATGGAGATTTCTGTTAACCCAACTAGGTTGATACATGGAGAAGTGAGGACACTCTTGGTACAGATGGCCCAAGCCATCACCTTACAAGCTCACACTATGACAGCCAAGGCAGAGCAACAAAGTGTTTAGGAAAAACCCACATTCCAGCTCATAGATAACATGTTCAGGGACTTCATGAGGATGAATCCTCCCATTTACACTGGATCTAAGATTGCTGAGAATCTCGAGGAGTAGTGTTAGGCAGCTATGCTGCATACGAGCATGGATTTTTCTAGGCTTATGGTCCGTGTCCAACAAGTGGAGGAAAACAAGAAGAGAAAGCATACTAGGGCAGGGAACAGGTCAAGGCAAGCTGAGAAATTTTTTCAAGGAAGAGTAGTAATGAAATCAGGGATAAGCCCAGGTTTAAGAAGGGACTGTCCCACCAAGGGGAGTAAAGTTCATCCAAGGGTCGCTATGATAGGTATTCCGAGCCTAGATTTAAGAGAAACAGTGAAGTAGATACACCTCAGGAGAGGCCACTTTGTATAAAGTGTGGCAAACTTCCTAGAGGAGAGTGTAGGAGGGGCTCTGACACTTTTTACAGTTCCAGAAAGCCAGGTCACATGATGAAGGATTGTCTGTATATGAGAGGTCGAGAAAAAGGGCAGGATAAAGTTCAACCGAATGGTCCTAGTGAAAAAGATCCAAGGAGGCAGCGATTCTTCGCACTCAAGTCTAGGGGTGTAGGGGAAGACACCTCTGGTGATGTCTTAGGTGCTTAGCCTAAATTAATTTTTCATGTATATGGTTTTACACAATAATATGAAGTTAATATGTTGGAGTCATCATGTTGATTGCTGACTTATGTGACTTATGTGTTTATTTATGTTGTATGCTTTGATGAGACTAGTTTAGGAAGGAGTTCCTTAGTCAATTAATGCGAAGCTGCTAGTAGGTTTCAAGGTTGTGCACCAACCTACTAATATGTAAATGAGATATTGGCCAATAAAAATAATTGAATAGCTTATGTATGGATTTTCTCCATAAGTGTTATGCTATCATAGACTATCAAACAAGGATAGTGAGGTTTAAGTTTCCAAATGAGATAGCGTATAAATGGGCAGGGCGTGGACCAATTCAACAAAGCCTTATAGTTTCAAATCTTAAGGACAATAAGTTGTTATCTAAGGGGTTATATATACTCCTCCTAAGGTTGGTTTTGTTCAAGAAACTCTTTTTATTTAGTGCAATAGTCGACTTGGTGTTGTAAGTCCAAAATCAGATGTGTAAAAATTACACTATGTAAGTTAAAATGAATTCATGTTTTCATGTCATGTTACTGTTTTTATATAGCGTGAACATGATTTTTTTTGTCTTGCATTAGTGGTGAGGAGCATCAAGTTTTGTGCGATTAAGAAGGAAGTTCCTCAATCTCAAATATGAAGCTTCAGATAATCTTGAGTAATATGCACTATCATGAGTAAGTGTGAAATAGAAATTAACAAAGAGTAAAGTTTGAAGTATGTTCACATATTTGCGAAAATCACACTCTTTATTTTAAGATTGTGTGAAGTATCATTTAGGGACAAATTTTCCTAAGGGGGGTATAACGTAACAACCCTAAAAATGACTATGCTAAGTAATGTCTAACATATCTAGAATGACTTGATTAGACCGGGTTCAAACAGATTGATGCGCGTACAACAAGACCACTAAACCCTTGCAACAGCAAAGCAAACTAGCTTGGGGAGTTAGTTGAGATAGGAACGGTTGTTCTAGCCATGTAGGGCTCACGAATATGAAGATTTACTCGGATGAGTCTTTAGTTGACCTGAAAAGGGGAAATTATAAGTTTGGAGGGTCTAGGGGTAAAATGGCCTTTTTCCAGGCTAAGAGTATTATCTAAACAACCCTAAATATGTAATCAATTATTTAATTAATAAGGTCGAGGGGCATTTTTGATAGAAAGGGACGAAATTGCCCATTGAGCAAAAATCTTGCTCCACCCGGGTTCAAACCGAGGTGGGAGACATGATTTAGCTTGATTATTTATATTGGTTAATTAATATAATTAATTAATATTTGAATACTTATTTAAGAAAAAGGAAAATAAGGTTATTAATATTAATAAATTATTTAATGGGGCGTTTTGGGTCGGGTTGGCCCGGAGGGACCCGTTTTGCGATGGGGATGTCACGGGTTTGAACCTAGACGGTAGCATCATTTAAGTGGATTAAACTGAGGTTTATAATCTTATTTTGTAAGGGTATTATGAACATTTCACTGAACTAATTAAATAAGATTTTCAAAGTTTGAAAGAGTCGTAGTTGACTAAGTCTAAACTACTTCACCTAATCTTAAGTCACTCACCGCTTTCATGTTTATCTTTCTCTCCTTCACGTCTATTTCTCTCTCATTTCACACTTTCTTTCTATCTACCAAACGAGATAAAAAATTCAGAGAACAAAAGTCCAAGTGTTTAACAACGTTAAAATCAGGTATGGGTTTTCTCACGCTTGGTCCCTTTCCAAACAGACCCTTAAGACTCATATAATTCTATTCCGAAACTAGGACTGTTCCCCATTAAATGCTCCCTATCACTAGCTCCAATCACTGATCTTAGGTTGGTATGTTTGATGCTAGATTAGGTATGAAGTGTGATTTTCGCGATAATGTGTTAAATATTATATGTTCAGAATTGTATGAACGAAGATGTTTGTCTGCCGAAATTTCGTGAAAAATGTATGTGTGTGTTGTAAAATGATTTTCTCTTTTAAGTCTTAAAAAATATATTTTTTTTATAGTTGAATTTTATCTGTGAATGTTTGTCTAAATTATGAGGTGTAAAAGTTGTGTAATGTTGCTGTATTTAATGGTCATTCTTTGCAAAATATAATCATAATATATAACACTTAAAGATGCACCAAATGATCCACGAAATGCCTTAAGAATTAATGTATGAGTGATGATAAAAAGAACCTAAAAGTTGTGAAAAATTTTCAATCATTTGGTAGATTGGTTTCGGCCAAACAAAATGGTACAAAATTAATTGAAAATTGAAGGTAAAATAAGTGAGATAACTTAAGATTGAACCGAATACATCATTACATGAAAGGTACAAAAAAATCAACAAAAGATTGATAGGAAAATGGATTGGAGTCTCGGTCAAGGATGAGGAAAATTAGCTATTTTTTTTTTAAAATTTAAATGTCAGGTCATTGGGGATTGAAACCATGACCTTACCAAATGAAAAATACATACAAATTTTATGAGAAAAATGAAAGGAAAAATAGATGTGATGAGTAGGGATTGAACCCACAACCTCTTGAATGGATAAGAGAGTTAGAAGGAAAATAAAGGAGAAAATAAAATGTGGAGAGTGGGAATTGAACCCAAAACCACTTGAATGGATGAGATAGTTAGAACAAATATAAAGGAGAAAATAAATTGTGGAGAGCGGGGTTGAACCCACAACCTCTTGAATGGATGAGAGATTTAGGGGAAAAATAAAATGTGGACTGTGGGATTGAACCCACAACCTCTTGAATGGAGGATATAGTTAGGAGAAAAATAAAGGAGAAAATAAAATATGGAGAGAAGGGATTGAACCCACAACCTCTTGAATGGATGAGAGAGTTAGGAGAAAAATAAAGGAGAACATAAATATGGGGAGTGGGGATTGAACCCACAATCTCTTGGATAGGTGAGAAAGTTAAGAGATAAATTTTAAAAAAACAATGAGCTTGTGGGGGATTGAAGAACCCACAAACTCCTTGCCTTAAAATTAAAAAAGAGAGGAGAACAAGAAAGAAATATTATGGTGTCGATGGGAATCGAATTAGGGTCCCCCAAATAAGAAAAATGCAATTATCAAGTTTAAATTAAGATTAAGTGTTATTCAAGGGATTCGAAATCGAGTTCCATTTCCCGATTCCGTATTGATACATAAGTCATAGGTAAAAAAATATTTAATAAATGCTGCTTCTAAAGATTGAAATCAATACCTTGGCATATCTACAAGAATGAAGCCTCATGGCTTGTATGTATGGACTCATAAGTCTAGGATACGTTTAAAAGTAAGTCAGACTAAGATGTATGTGATAAAATGATGTAACCTTAGAAGGGTTAAGTAAGAGTGTGAAACACACTAATTGTCCAAGTGCATTGACATATGATGAAATGAACATTCACGTGAATGGGTGAGTAATTGTCAAAAGTAAATGTGTTAAAGTTAATGAATGAGGTGACAATATGATAAGAGGCTAATGTGAAAGATGAGAGTAATCTTAAATGATCCTTAGTAAAATTTACCAAAGCGTACTCACCTATGAGAGTGTAAAGCAAATGAAGAGACCAGTCTCTATGAACACTCTAATGAAAGTATTGAAGTTAATGCATACTTAATACTAATGATGAGATGAGAAATAATCAAATGAGCTTTTATGTCCTCATGCTAGAAGCCAGTTTCCATGATGTATGAGTTGAATGTAATGAAATTTTATACTGAGCACTGATAGGCAAGCTTAGAGCGGTGATGCCTTCCTCTGGGAAGGGCTGAGGTTCATGTAACCCTCATGATATGAGATTCTCCGGCATGACGGGTATGGGTCTCCTTATATCTCCTACTCTTTGAACCTATACTGCCAATATAGGGATCTAGCAAGGTTCAATTCCCAATATACGCTAGCGTGTTTTTGTTCACTTTGGCCGGTGATTCCCCCTCTTTTCGATGGGGAGGGGGGGGGTTACACACTGGATTTTATGATGCTCACATGATGTATGTCAGTTAAGGCTAAAGTTCACATAGAACGAATGAGGCCAGCCTCAATGAATGCACATAATGAAATGATTGATACCAAAGGTGTTAGAATAGGATAATCAAGAGAAGAGCTAGACTTAAGTAATAACACTAGGTTATTCTTGGTCATTGCACAGCGAATCCTATGAGAGTCTTAAACTATAACTTATGTATGATTGGTAGCTGCACTACTATACGAAAGAATGAAAATGAAGTACGTATGAATGAATGAAGAAGAATCTGTGCTTGTTAATGGAGGCTTCCTTGTTGAGGTCCCATATCTTGAGCCCTCATTTTGAAAAGTCCTAATTTCAAGTCCGTGATTACAAGGTTTCATGACATTTGAAATAATGATATGAACAATGTGACATGATATGTGTAATATGTTATGTGCTACTTGCAAAATGATAAGTATGATGATGCATGTTATTCTCATTGAATTACTTTCCTAATCCGATATTGACAAGTCCAATGACTTGACTTTCAATAATTCATATCGATAGGAACGATCTCTTCAAAATCATGTATGTCCTTGGTGTGTGCTTGCATATACCCATACTTAGAACAAGTGTGTACTAATCTCATACAACTATGTACTTTTAGGTCCAGGCACAGGCGGACGTTAGAGCTTACGATATGACGCTGTAGCTATCAAGACGTGGAGCACTCTTCCAGACTTTTTAGTCTATCATGATTTCGAGGACGCTTGCCCATTATATCTAGCTCAGATATAGGTTTGAGTTAGTGGAGTATTGTCCACTAGCGTTTCTTTCTAATTTTATTTAAGACATTATATTGGTGCCATTTTTACAAGTATACAGTTAATGTAGTATTGAACTATTTTTTCATTTGATGATATTAATATTACATGGTTGATTGTGAATGTTTATGAGTTTAAGTAGAATATCTTATATGAATGTTAAGTAAAAAAAGTTCAAATTTTCCGCTAAAATTAACCTCTGAGAGGTCAACGACGCCGGTCATGTCTGGGGTCTAGACCACGATCGTGACACTGACAACCATCACTTAAGAGCTACAGTCATGATACAATGGTCTAGCGCATGCAGCCAGCGCATCCTATTACCGGTCAAATATATAAGACCTGAACTGCCTAATGGATCCACTACTAAACAGTTAAAAGGAATCATCTAAAAAGTATGACCCTTTTCTACCCATGATGGCTAACACGATTTATGGTTGATGGGAGTTATCTGAAATTTCCCCCATATTGGTTTTCAATACAATTCCCAAAAATAAACTGGCTCTTATGTTTATAAACATAAAAATTAGTGCTCAAAAAATAGCTTTTTAAAAAGCTCTCTAGGAAATCATAGATTCCTCATTTTTATATTAAAGCTAGCCATAGGCTCTGTGGAAGTCTTGCTTCTTTTCCTTCTCGAAGTTTGAAAACATGTTTCAATCCTTAGCAACTACGCAATTCCCTTCTCACTCTTGAGAAGTGAACTAAATTTGATACTCTTTGCTTACGTGAAACTTTACCTCTTAGGAAACACTTAGTTCCCTTATACCTTATGAAAATGAGCTCAACTCTTTAATATTTCATGACTTGAACTTTAAGTCTTTAAAATTAAACAAAGTGAAAACGTTTGTGAAACACATTAGAAAACTTGATAACTTGAACTTTTGCTTCTCAACAACCCAACTTCGAAAAGTCATATCTCCCTCATACGACCTCCGAAATTTGCAAAGTTGGCGTCTTTTAAAATATCTTCCGACAATATTCCCATCCTAATAAAAAATTAACCCAAATTCCTCCTGAGTTGTGAATTATGGCCATTTGAAAATGACCAAAACTCACTTTTGTAACCCGGAATTTTTTTCCAGATTTAATACTTATTTCAGAATTTGATTCTTATTTTTTATAGTAGCTTAACCTAAGTTTATCTAGAATACCATCCTTTTAATTTCATACCTACCTAACTAGAGGAAACTTGAACGCTTTTATTTAAGAGGCTTATCATTGGCTTTAAATGATCCATTTTGCAAACTCTTAAGGGTAATGAATAATGTTTACATCAGTCTACTCAACATTGACAACTCAAATAGAGTATCGACTTGCACATGAAAAGTCATTAACTTAATTATAATCTTTTTAGGCTACATAAAATATTGGTTATACCTCTTAATACCATTGTTAGTCTAATAACTAAGACACACTTCATCAGTATCATATAAGATTCATAATACCACACTTGTACCACTCAAATTTAATGCAAAGTAACACCTTAATTCTCTACTTAATTTATGTCCAACCTACTTGACCATATCTCAAAACTAACATCTTCACCCTCATATTACCATTTTTTTTATCATGAGACTCATCTCAATTTAAAGCTTAGTGTCTTGTAATAAACACGGTTATCATTATAATGACTCACATATTATAATAACATATAATTGCTAGGTTAAATTAAGGTAAGACCTCATGATAAGTAGACAATATTTATCTCAGTACCATTTACCCATTCACAACCTTAGTACCATTTACCCATTCACTATACATCATTACCTAATTGGTTCTATTCACAAGTCTCTCCTTTAGAAGTCATAAGTCTTGCTTAGATATATCACCTCATAACTACTTTGTCCTTCAATTCAACATTTATACTTGATTTTCACTAACGCAATGCCACATCAGTTTAAATTCATTTCGAGTTAAAGTATACTCTAACTCATCCTAAATAGTAACATTCGTTTAACTTCTGTCATAAAATCATATAAATTATTATTCCAAAGTCTACACATAAAGGAAAAACTCCACATTGATGAATTACTAGGTATGTGACAACAACTAGACACTTTACTCAATAACTATCTCCATTTGTTAGGTTACTATACTTCTAAATATATACTTCTAACTTTTGACACTTCAACTATTACTCGTTCATAATATCGCAAATCATATTATCTTTCGGGAAACAACACTAACCAAGCACCCTTAAAAAACACTGCCCTCTTAAAGGGATTCACCTGAATAAAAGATTAAAGAGGAGAATTTTCGTGCATATCTTTGTTTTTAGCTCGAACGCATAATTTATATGAATAAGAATGCATTTTTTCAAATCAATACACTTATGCATATTGATGGGCTTCTCTTTGACTTTCTAAAGACTTCATCTGAGAATAACTCATCGATAATGATTTGGGCTTTGATATTTCAACCAAGTTTAGTATGAAGGGTAGTCTAATAGATTTATGCATGATTTTTAACAACATTCTTATGACACAATTCAATTGCACAACCTGGACTACGAAACAATAAGAAACATCTCCTAAATGTGTAGTAGCCTCCTTCTAATAAGTGTATTTCACAACATATCCATAAGCTAAACTATACTAGAGTACACAACTTCATAGACACCCTAAGACAATTTGAACTCTTTAATCTAATAACAAGTTTGTAATGCTCCGAGCCTATACCTAGGACATGGCCGACACTTAATCAATACTTTTCCCAAGCAAACTCTTTGCATGATGATTACATTGAGGAAAATGATACATACATGCAGAAGACTTACAAAGTAGACAATAACACTAGTGGGTTGGGATGTTACAAAATGGTATCAAAATCACTCCTCTATTAGTGTTGTCAATGTGTGCGAAAGTTCAATGAAGTTTAGGAAAATCTTGATAAGATAGGTTCAATCTCAGTGTTGAGTCTAGGCAAATCCCATACGGTGGGGCAAACATCAACGAGGAAGCTAAGTCTATAGAGAGGGTGTATGTGACAACCCAGGTTAATATTAGAATTATCACATAGACAAAACATCGAAGATATGTTGGATATATATATAAATAAACAATACCAAATAGTGATGCATTTTAAGTCGTGTCGGTGTAGGCCCAAAACAGACAATATCACTAGCAGGTTGAGTCGTTACATTTGATCATGTAATTATTTGGTCAGCAAGTAATTAGGTGTAATTAGCATGGAGTAACTACACTCTCCAATTCTCTGTGAGGGACTATGAAGTGTTGTTAATTACATGATGTAACTACAAGCTGATGAATTTTTTTAATTTTTTATTTTTTGATTTAATTTAATCTTAAATTCTACTCCCTGTATTCCAATTTATGTGACACACTTCGCTTTACGAGAATCAACCAATTTATGTTTGACCAAGAATTTGCTCTTGAAATCTTCATATATTTTAAAATGAAATATATATTTGATAACTATATAAAAAGTACTTTAAATACAATAATTGATAATCATAAAATTTAAAAGATATAGCAAAAATTTACGGTCAAACATAGACTTGTTTGAATCTTGACATTTGAAATTTGTCACATAAATTGGGAGACAAGGAGTATTATTTTAAACAAGTATATGTACCTGCGTGTTGTGCAACTACTTAATAAATGTAATCATAAATATTGATTTATTGATAATTTTAAAATTTAACTACTTATAAAGATAATATTGTTGAGAGAATGTTAATTTGCAAATTTGTATTTTATAATAATATTTATGTAAATGAATTAATATATATGCTTAGTTAATTGTCTAAATTTTACAATAAAAACATAAATTTTATTTTCTAGTATCATTGCTCTTGAAGAGATAGAGACAAAATTAATAAGTTTTTTTATTATCACCAGATAATGACTTTTTTTTTCTATACTTTTGTTTATAAAAAAATATTTAAAATTCAAGTTATCACTAATGTAAAACATAAATTGTAATTATCTAAATGCAATTATGCCTTACATAATCACGGCATTAGTAAAGAACATTTTAAACGTACGTATTATGAAAAATAACTATTATACATAGTGATAAATCATTTTACTTTACTAATAAGATTCTCTAAACATTATCGATACATTATACATGTAACATAGATATAATAAATTAAACTTCCACAGTTCAACAGAAAAAAAAACTTACCAAAATAAGTTATATTAAAGCAACGTATTAGAAGTCCAACAATCTTTTTTAGTTTTAAACTTCTATTACAATATATTACAATATATGTCACTTGAAAGATAAATGAATCAATTTTAACCCATATGGGAGATAAATTGATCTTGTAATTGTTATATTGATATAGTTCCTAATTGTCTATAAAATAGAGTTTATAGAAAGTGTGATTTAATTTTTTAGTGGACGTTTGATTTTTAGTTTGTAATGTTTTTATTGTTCATTTTTTTTGTTTTGGATTTTCAATTTACAAATTAAAATACTTTGAATTAAAAAATTTTAAAAATGAAAAAATAAGTATCTTTTTTTGGATGTTTGATTTAGAAATTTAAAGATTTTAAATTATGCAATATTTTAAAGGAAAAAGAAGAATTCGAATGAAAATAATGAGTATGAAAAATTTCACAAAATTAAGATTGTTTTATTTTTTAAATTTAAATATTACTTTCAGTTATTGTTTTAAATTTGTTTGTGTTTTGGCTAAAACATAACCCATTTTTTTTGTTGGCTCAAAAATGCCCCTAACATTAACTAATGCCACCAAGCATGCCATGTGAATTTTTATTTTTCCATGTGACCAATCAACATGAATATTCACCATGGAAAATCCACATTTAAAGTCCACCCTAACCCTTACACTAATTTACAAGTAAATATAAGACCTACTCTGAGTGTTCGGTTGGATCAAAGAGGCGCTGGATGATGATGATCCTGGTTACTTGCGTCTGTATCATAATAAGATGCATACCAACTGGCCTCAGTACATTGAATGTATGGGTATGCTAGTTAAGATATTAAAACAACTTAAGCTTGAAAAAGTTTTAGAAGGAACACTTCTCTTGGATCTCCTCAACTCAAGAATAACTTCACTAAATACTACTTTAAAGAAATACTTATCTCATATATTTTTAAAACAAGTTCTTCTCTTGTTTGAGTTAATTACTTAAACTTAACTTTAAAATCTCTCATGGAAATCATAGTTTCCTCTTTACTAAAACTAGCCAAATGCTCTGTTGGAAGTCTCACCTTCCTTTCTTTCTAAAAATCTGAAAAGATTTGTAACTCTTAGAAAATACTTAGTTCCCTTATAAATTTTGAGAAATAAACTCAACTCTTTACTCTTTGCTTAATTTACAACTTGAGCTTTAAAAAAAGTTAAAAGGTTTGATAAAAACTCTAGAAAACTTTGACAAATAACTTTGACTAGATTCTTAACTTTTAGACTTGACTTCTAACTTCTTTGACTTTTATCTTAAATTTCCTTTAATAAGATAATGGATTCAAGTTTCAAGATCTCATGTTTATTAATAATTTTATAATATTTAGATGTACCTTAGAGTGTTGGAATAAACTATGAAACATAGATACTTCACTTAAGTATTAGTAGGAAAAGGTGGAGGATGAATAGGGAGAACTAACGTCCCTAGATCTCTCAGAGGCGCGGGGATACAACCCTCAAAGTTTAGAGAACTTTCTATGGCGCACAGATTGGCACGATGCGTCAAAGGACAAAGATGAGAAGAACTTTTGTGGCGCTCTGGCAAGCGATGCCCAAGCTAGAAAATTCCGACCTTGCACCTTTATTTTTCATCTCTAAACCCTCTAATCTTCCATGGTTCTTTTCCCAAACACTTAGGAAATTAGTACCCTCAATGCCCAATATATTTAACTCAAAAAACAACCTAAATTTATGAATAAAATTGACATTAGGAATTCAACAACTCAACTAACAAGTATTCAACAATGTTCTTCTATAACTTCACATACTAACAATAAACAACCTACCAATCACTGAACTAAAATAAATTTGGTGTGTGGATGAATGAACCTAACACTAATGATCTCAGATAAATTTATAGGGATCAGCCCCGAGGAAATTCATTGGCACATCATCGACGTTTTTGGCTAATTCTTATCTTTTGTCCCTTTCTTTCTTCTTTTAACTCTTGTCCAAGTCATAAACTCAACTAATTTAGTTTTATTTACCCCAATAATACCCTAAAAACAAATCACAAAATTATTTAAAACAAATAAGATTGTTTATTCTTTTTTCTTTTAATTATTCATAAATGTTTGTATGTGTTTATAGAAGAAGCAAATTAGATTGTTTAGTCTTTGTTCTTGTTATTGACACACTCGATAGCCCTTCCTCCAAAAAAATGTATATATTTTTTCAAAGGAGGGGGGAGGGGAGTTGAAAATCTTATGTTAATATTTATCTAGCACCAATTTTATTAGATGTTCTTGAAAAGCCACAGGTTTTGAAACAACATTTTAGAAATATCGCTTCAACAATTCGAGATCTCAAGAAGAGTGCCAACGTAGTCATCATACATCAGGCCAAAAATCTTTAAATGAATCTCAACAAAAGAGTAGCGCCAAAAAATATGGGACAATGCCCCGTCTTAAAAATAATATTCCGAATAAAATGAAAAGAGCACTAGTATTTCCATTTTGAACTCCCAATACCAACAACATTTTTTCCACACGGGCAAGTTCAATTCAAAAGAAACTCTATCTTCGACAATTTCATGTTCAACCCCACTACCCCAACCTTTAGAATTCATTAAATAACCCATATTTTTAAGGAAAAATATTGTTCGTGGTGTGCTTCAACAACATCAGTATAGTCCATTATTGGAAATGTTTGGTGTAGTGGTGTGCTTCAACAACATTAGTATAGACCATTATTAGAAAAACTAATCAAACGCTTGACTCGGAATTTAACACTTGGAATCATCATACTCAAAGTTAGTACAACTTGGAACTCCATGTAGATCATAAAACAACACACTCAGATAGAAAAATAATGTTTGATATAGGTATTGGAAATTTGACGATTAATGACTACAATTTGAATGTGAATGCAGGAAATACAAACACATATTTAGATAGTACAACGATGTCGTATATTTAGGCTGAAAATGCAACTAGTGATGCACTTGGAACAATAAATGTTAATTTTCAGCAACATATGGCTGAACAAAATATGTATTATCTGAGCAATATAATCGCGACAAATAAGAGTGTGATAGAAGGAAGTGATTCAAACATTTCCAATAATGGCTATGTTGATGTTGTTAAAGAACACAATCAATAATATTTTTCATTGAAAGAATGGGTTATTTAACGAATTCTCAATGTTGGGGTAGTGGGATTGAACCCTAAATTGTGAAGGATTTCAGGTTGAACTCTCTCCTCTGGCAAAATAGTTGCTAGTTTTGGGAGTTTAATATGGAAACTCTGGTCCTCTATAAATTTGATTATAAATATTTTTTGAGGAAGGGGCATTAATGTTTGTGTGGACTCTAATGAAGAACATTTTCCGTTGAACAAAAGAACTATCCTTTGAGGCTTAGGCTTTTGGTCTAGTGGTAAGAGCATAGCATGTGATATATGGGTTAGGCACACTTCATATACATAGATAAAAGCTTGGTATTTATGTGGAAAATTGTAATGTGGCGGGCAAATTATCCGTCAAGTTTCAAACTGTGTTCCAATAACCCTTGAGATTTCTTGATTCACAAAATAAGAAAGAGAAAAAGATCAGCACTTGTTCTGATATCTTGTGGCACAAAGTTATTTATAGAGTTTTTATTCTTGATTGGTCAATGTACAGTCTAGTATGTTTCAAATATTATTAACCACAAGACTATTAATAACATTTAAAGGAATGAGTATGCAATTTGTTATCACAGTGTAATATCTTTGTCTACGGAAAGAAGATGTTAACACGAGAATGCTAAAGATATTCACAGATCTAGTAAATGTTGGAGTTGCCAAGGAACGGGATTTATAAGTTACTACAACAAACGAGGGAATCAGACTATGTTTAAATGCATACCTTGCCTTGGAATCGGTACAAGCACCTTATTCCTATTTTATGTGTGCATTATATTTTCTTTATTATTATTTTCCTTCTCTATTCTTATTTACATTGAAAAGCGTGGAATGCATACTCATTCATTCAAGGATTTTTTGTATACATTAGTATGCAAGAAGCTTTATATTATTATGTAGAATAAATTGTGAAAAGTACCTAATATTAATTTCATCTTTATAAAAGTACATGCATTATAATGATTTACCTTATCGTTTCTAAATACAATAACAACGATGTCTCAATTCTAAGCAAGTTGGGGGTGACTACAGTTGGATATCTAGAAATTTCTTCAAAATTCTTCAAATTTTAAAGAAATCAATAAAAATATTTATGAATGGGTGCCAAAAAATTATTAATCAAACTACACAATATTTAGCTAAACCGTAAAAATAGGGTAATAAACCTACAATTTTATAACGAAAAAGTAAAATGAGAGATCAGCACTTTGTCTGGTATCTTGTGGCACAAAGTTATTTACATAGTTACTAACCATGATTGGTCAATATACAGTCTAATCTAATTCATATTTTATCCACCACTAGACTACTATAAAATATTGTCAGGAATGAGTATGCTATTTGTTATCACAGTGTAATGTGTTTGTCTACGTAAAGAAGATGTTTACAAGAGAACATTAAAGATACTCACTGGTCAAGGTTTGTCATTTTTCTTTGGTCATTCTTATTTTTTTATGAAAGCCCTTTTGTCAACATTGCTACTTTAGGATTGCAAGGAAGTCGTCTATGGGTGGACTAGGAAATGGCTAATCGCATGGCTATTGAACTCTCTATGTGTAGTAATTAATATCCCTTCTTAGTATTCTTTATGAGATGCTTACCTTAGCCTCTTTCCGTTTCTATAAAATTATTTATATAATTGTTACCCATATTGACCTATAAAATCTCTTAATTTATTTGTTAATAGCTTGACTTCTCTTTCTTAGCCCAGTATTAAATTCCTTCTAAGTTCATATCTACCAAACTAGAGGAAACTTGAACCTTATTGAAGACGCTTATTATTGCCTATATATGATCCCTTTGACCAGACTCTTAAGTGTAATAAATAAAGCTTATATTAGTCTACTCCACATTGATAACTCAAATATATTATCGAGATGCACAGAAAAAATCATTAACTTAATTAGATTTTTGTATGACTACATAAAGTCTTGGGTACATCTTTTAATGCACTTTTAGTCTAATAACTAAGTCAAAGTTTATTACTGTAACATCTCTATTCTAGATTAACTAAGCTTAAGCTAAGAAACATGAAGAATCAAATTTGGAAATAAGTAAGGAAATCCTTAAAATTTCCAGATTTTAAAAGTGAGTTTTGGTCATTTGCATAAGGCCAGAATTCTTATCTTAGGAGAATTTTAGTGAGTTCTTTATATCGATGGAAAGCACGTAAGAAGAGCATTCCAACAGTGCTATGTTTGAGATGTTTCGAGGTCGTATGAGGGAGATATGACTTTTGGAAGTTGGATTTTAAATCAAGAAGATAAGATGTAAAAATATATGTCTTTGTTAAATATTCAACTTTCATTAGTATGAAGACCAAAACGTAATGATTATATTAATTAAATATAAATTATGAAAAAATGAATAATATGAGAACTAAATGTGGACCAAAACTATAATATAAGGACTAAACAATAATTTAAACATACTCACTTACCATTGTAATTACAATATAATACCTCAAAATGGGTTAATTGTGACTCCAATAAATTCAAGCTTCTATATAGAAAACTGGTGTTTTGTATCTCCTTTTCTAAAATTTTTGAAGGAACAAAAAATTAATGGAAATAGGTTATTATGATATTATGGATGATGTTCTGTTGGTGCTAGTTGATCAGGGAATATAGAAAATTGTGTTAGGTAGTGGAGCCAAATTAATTTTAGGTTATCCTATTTATTCTCTATTTTAGCTTTTCCAATTTATTCTCTATTTAAGGTTTTCCTATTTATTTTCTCTAACCAAAAATACTCTGATTTATTAATATAAATATACCTCACCGCCGTGGAAGTTTACTCACGGGGTGTTACCACAAAATATTGGGTTTTCTTTTTCTCTCCCTAGATCTCTCATCTCTTTCTCTTGAAATTTCTTCTGTTCTTCATTCATCTAGTGTGTGTGCGTGAATTCGATCCTAACAACTGATATCAGAGCTAAGGAGATTCAACATGATCATTGAAGATGGATAGTTCGAAGCTTGGAATTGAGAAGTTTGATGGATCCGATTTCAGTTTCTGGAAGATGCAGATCGAAGATTATCTGTACAAGAAAGATCTTCACGAACCGTTGACCGGGGTGAAGCCGGAATCCATGACGGAAGAGAAATGGAAACTCAAGGATCGCCAGGCTCTAGGGTTGATCCGGTTGACTTTGTCAAGAAATGTGGCATTCAACATTATGAAGGAGAAGACTACGTCCGTTCTGTTAAAGGCACTGTCAAACATGTTTGAAAAACCATCGGCTATGAACAAGGTATATTTGATGCGTAGATTGTTCAATTTACAGATGTGTGATAATGGATCCGTTTCTGATCATATAAACGAGTTCAATATGATTGTGAGTCAACTCAATTATGTGGATATTAATTTCGAAGATAAAATTAAGGCGTTGATTTTGATGTCATCTCTGCCTGAGTCTTGGGATACTATTGTTGCTGCGAAGCAGTTCCCGTGGATCTGAGAAACTCAAGTTTGATGAAATCCGTGATTTTGTTCTTAGCGAAAGTATTCGCAAACGAGAAGTGGGAGATTCTTCGGGAAGTGATCTCAACGTTGATCGAAGAAGGAGAAGTAAGACGAAAGGGCAAAATCAACACGGTCGATCAAAATCAAAGAATCGAGGAAAATTCCTAAACAGATCAAACGTGACTTGTTGGAAATGTGGAGAAAAAGGGCACTTTCGGACGAGCTGTACAGAGCCAAGGAAGAAACAGAATCAAAAATTTGGAGATGAAAATAATTTCGTAAATTCAGCAGATGACATTGTGGATGCTCTAAACCTTAGTGTGAAAATCCCGGTTGAATCATGGATTTTGAATTTTGGTGCATCTTTCCATTCGTCTCCAAGCAAGGAGTTTTTCCAAAATTTCAAATCTGGAAATTTTGGAAAAGTATATCTTGCTGACAATAAAGCCTTCGAGATTGAAGGAAAGGGGGATGTTTGCATAAAGGCCACCTCGGGAAACCAGTGGACATTGGAGGATGTCAGATATATTCCTGGGATCAAGAAAAATTAAATCTCTATTGGTCAGTTGGATAGCACGGGATATGCAACAGAGTTTGGGAAAGGTTCGTGGAAGATCGTGAAAGGTACTATGGTAGTAGAACGTGACACCAAATCTTGAACCTTGTACACCATTGCAGGGTGTATAAACATGGCCCCTGTTGCTGAAGGTGCTTCTGGTTTATTTCTGTGGCACAACAGACTTGGACACATGAGTACTAAAGGAGTGAAGATGATGGTTGCAAAAGGAGCATTAGAGGGTCTGAAGTCTGTTGATATGGGTCTTTGCGAGAGCTGTGTTATGGGAAAACAGAAAAGAGTAAGCTTCACAAAGACTCCTAGAGAGCCAAAGGAAGTGCGGTTGGAAATGGTCCATATAGATGTTTGGGGATCATCTCTAGTATCATCACTTGGAGGATCAAGATTCTATGTTACCTTCATTGATGATTTCAACAGGAAGGTATGGGTTTACTTCTTGAAGCATAAGTTAGATGTGTTTGCAACTTTCAAGAAGTGGAAAGCTGAAGTTGAGAATCAGACCGGTTTGAAATTCAAATGGCTAAGGTATGACAATGGAGAAGAGTATGACAAATCAGAATTCAAGGCATTCTGTGCAACTACTGAGGGAATCAAATTGATGAGCACAATTCCTGGTAAGGCAAGGCAAAATGGAATTGCTGAGAGGATGAATAGAACATTGAATGAGCGTGCAAGGAGTATGAGGATACACTGTGTGCTGCCCAAAACATTTTGGGCGGATGCTGTGAGTACAACTGCATACTTGATCAACATGGGTCATCAGTTCCTTTAAGGTTCAAGAATCCGGAGGAGGTGAGGACAGAAAAAGAACTCAAGTACTCACACTTAAGGACTTTTGGTTGCACTACTTATGTTCATGTTGATCCAGAAAAGAGAGACAAGCTTGATGCCAAGGCTGTGAAGTGTTACTTCATATGATATGGTTCTAATTTGTTTGGTTACAGGTTTTGGGATGATAAGAACAGAAAGATCGTGAGACATTGTGACGTGACATTTGATGAGTTTGTCCTGTACAAGGACAGAGAGCAGCAGGTTCTAGAGATTACGAAGCAAGTGGGAGTTGAGGTTGAGTTGGAGAAGAGTAATCCCATAGATGTCGAAACAGATACTCAACCAACTCCTACTGAAGAATCTGAAGTGGAGCAAGTTACACTTGAGCAAGTGTTAAGGAGATCATCCAGATCCATCATGGTACCAGATCGGTATTAACCTTCATTACACTATCTATTGCTGACTGATGAGGGGGAACCAGAGTCTTTTGATAAGGCCCTACAGGTGGAGGATTCGATCAAGTGGGAGCAAGCCATGGATGATGAGATGAGGTCACTTGAGAAGAATGACACATGGGTGTTGACTTAGTTACCTGCAGGTAAGAGAGCTTTGCTGAACTAGTGGGTGTTAAGAATCAAGACTGAACCAGATGACAAAAGAAGGTTCAAGGCTCCTTTAGTGGTTTAAGGAAGTTCACAAAGGAAAGGTATTGATTATGCTGAAATATTCTCTCATGTTGTGAAGTTAACCTCTATTCGAATTCTTTTGAGTATTGTTTCATCGGAAAATTTTCATCTAGAGCAAATGGATGTAAATATAGTGTGTTTACATGGAGATCTGGACAAAGAGATCTATATGCAGCAACCGGAAGGATTTGTAGTTCAAGGCAAGGAACACATGGTCTGCATGCTCACCAGGAGCTTTTATGGACTAAAGCAAGCACCAAGGCAGTGGTACAAGAAGTTTGACTCCTTCATGACCAAGAGTGGATTCTTCAAAGCTGAAAAGGATCATTGTTGTTACTTCAAGAAATAAACTGATTCATATGTCTTTCTACTCTTGTTTGTGGATGATATGTTGATTGCAGGATCTAGTATGAGGGAGATTAACAATCTGAAGACAAGGTTGTCTGCAACATTTGAGATGAAAGATTTGGGTCCAGCAAACCAAATTTTGGGGATGAAGATTTCTCGGGATAGATCTGCTGGCACTTTAAATCTATCTCAGGAGTTGTATATTGAGAAAGTGTTGAGAAGATTAAGGGTTAATGATGCTAAACCCAGGACTACTCCATTGGCAAATCACTTTAAATTGTCAAAGGAGCAGTCACCCAAGACTGCCGAGTAGCGTGATCACATGGCACTTGTTCCATATGCTTCAGCAGTTGGTAGTTTTATGTATGCTATGGTCTGCACTAGACCTGATATAGCACATGCAGTGGGATTAGTTAGAAGGTACATGGCGAACCCTGGGAAAGAGCATTGGGAAGCTGTGAAGTGGCTTATGAGATATCTGAGAGGTACATCCAGTACTTCACTTTGTTTTGACAAAGGCAAGGTGACTCTACAGGGTTTTGTGGATGCTGACTAGAGCAAGAGTACATCCGGGTACATTTACACCATAGGTGGAACAACAGTGAGTTGGATGTCCAGGCTTCAGAAGTGTGTTTCTCTTTCATCTACTGAAGCTGAGTATGTGGCAATAGCTGAAGCTGGGAAAGAGATGATGTGGCTAGCAGATTATCTTGAGGAATTGGGCAAGAAGAACAGCGAGAAGATTTTTTACTCAGATAGCCAGAGTGACATACAGTTGGTGAAAAATCCAGTCTATCATTTAAAGAGAAATCACATCAGAAGGCGATACCATTTCATTCGCAGGGCAGTGGAGGATGGTGATATGTTCTTGGAAAAGATAGAGGGTGCAAAGAACCCGACAGAAATGTTGACGAAATGTGTTGATGTTGGGAAACTGAGGTTATGTAAAACCTCAGATGGTCTTCTGTAGTTGTTGCTACAGATGTTGCAGTGCGGTAAAGATGTTGATGATGAAGATTTTTTTTTGAGAATGTATTTTTTGGATGACTTAGTCAGTCTCCAAGTGGGAGAATAATTAGGTAGTGGATTAGGTTTTCCTATTTATTCTCTATTTTAGGTTTTCCTATTTATTCTCTGTAACCAAAAATACTCTGATTTATTAATATAAATATACCTCACCGCCGTGGAACTTTACTCACGGGGTGTTACCACGAAATATTGGGTTTTATCTTTCTCTCTCTAGATCTCTCATCTCTTTCTCTTGAAAGTTCTTGTGTTCTTCATTCATCTAGTGTGTGTGCCTGAATTCGATCATAACAAATTGGTAAATTGGTGGATTTGTTTAAATCATGACTACAAAGGTGACATCTCTACAAATATTTATTCAACTGAAAACCCATGACTTTTAAAATAAAAAAATTCGGTTTAATTACCTTTACAAAAGAGATATAATTGATATTATGCTTGTTGTGATTGTAACATCGATACCTTTTAGGATTTTAGATTTTCTCTAGTAAATCTTGAATTCATCTTTTCTTTATGTCATAACAACATTTTTATAGTTGATTATGTTGTTTTAATTATTAATAAATGTTTTTATGTGTTTATAGATGAAGTAAATTAGATTATATAGATTTTGTTCTTGCTATAGGCATGTTATACACTCGATAGCCTTCCTCCATAAAAAATGTATATGATAGTTCGGGGGGGAGGGGGGGGGGGGGGGGGAGAGGGGGAATTAATAATCTTATGTTAATACTTGCGTAGCTCCAATTTGATTAGATTTTCTGGAAGTGCCAAAATTTTATGATAAAGTCAAGTTATTAATTAATAAACTTATATATACGTTTTTCACACTTGAGTTTTTGTAGAATAAGTGGTAATTTGTTCTTTTAATTTTTTTTCAGAGGCATAAAATCATAGCAGAAGATTAATAAATTCACCAATTTTTATTTTTTTTTGAAGATGTAGATATTTGAATTATATAAATCTATCTATCACCTTAAAAACAAAATTGGAGTAACAAAGAGGGAAGAGAAAGTGCAAGATAAGAAGGGATCTGATTATCATTATTATTTACATTGAAACAACTTTTTATTTTAATTTATTATACGTAACAAAAAATAGGTTTATTTGATTCTTGTTAAAAAAAAAATTCTTCTTATTTATTCTTCTATTTTTTAATTTGATAAGAGTCAAAACTACCTGAGAATTATTCAAAATTGATCAAAAATATCTTTTGTTTGTGGAGTGCATTGAGGTTTTGTGTAGTTTTAGGGGAGAAAATTGTGTATATTAGTAGTGTTCATTAAATTTTTTTGTATGTATGGGGAAAAGTCGATTGAAAGGTGGGTGTATTGATTGTCTTAGGACTGGAAGGACAAGTAATATGCTTGTATAGTTGCTTGTTAACTTGAGTAACGGTTGGTGTGGAATTAAAAATTAAAAGGCTTATTGGTATTAAATTACTTGATTTTCCATGGTGGATATTTATGTGTAGTAGTCACGTGACAAATTATCTTTCACATGGAACAATCGGTGGCATTAGTTAAAGTTAGGGGTATTTGTGAGCAAACAAAAAAAGGGAGGATGTTTTAGCCAAAACACAATCGAATAATATTTTGAATCTGCTTTAATAAATACTAGTGAAATATTATATTTATTATGGGTCAACTATAATATTATTCTACTTAATCCTCTGTTTTAGATTCTTTTAAACTTTTGGCTCAGGCTATGATCTTGGATATAATTTAACTATGTAAGTATATATTATATTCATTCAATTATGACATCTATCGTGAGAACAATCAGTTACATATAGAAATATACTACAAAAATAAGCTAAAACTTTTCTATTGATATTAAGTTAAATTTTTTGAATCTAAAGAATTTGGTACAATTCACAGTTAATTATCATGAGTAGCATTGAATATTTGTTATTTAGTGACTTTAGTTATTCGTTGTTAATATATATTTTGTTTTATAAATGCTAAGTTATTATTTTGTAACGCAACATTTATAGTGGAAATGGTTGAAACTAACTATTTATATAGTGTTTTATAGAATAATATCCATATTTATATAAAAGAGAACAATAGGCTTGCCTACGTGGCGCCACCATAACGAAGTATTTCCTTTATAAATTTATTTATTTCCAAATCTAATGACTTTGATGAAGAGTTATGACTTCTGTCATGAGTTGTCACTTAATGAATATTTCCGACTTTTATAAATAGTTGTGACTTAAATTAAGAGCTCTAACTTTAATGAAGAGTTGCGACTTTATCAAAAATTTTGCGACTTTTATCAAAAGTTTTTTCTTTTCTGAAAAGTTGTGACTTGAATGAAAAGTTGTGACTTTATGAAAAGTTTGTGACATTTATGAAAGGTTGTGAACATTCTTAAAGGTTGCACCTTTTCCAAATAGTTATAACGTTTCTGATAAGTCATAATAAACATTTTTTCACTCTACCCTTTGTTGTCTTTAAATAAAAGCATTTCCTCTCATTTTAAAACAACAAAAATTCTGATCTTTTTCTACTTTCGTAAAATTAAATATTTTTGTACTTTGCTCCTTTTGGTGACTTACTAACACCATTGTTTTTAATTAGTAAGTTGGTGAATAAAATTGTTTCACCCTGAGATGATGTAACTCTTTAAACCTCTTGTATCGAAGTGGAATCATTTTTGTAGGGATATATTGTGTATTCAGTGGACACAATTTTTTCATTTATATTTTATTCTATTTCCTTGTATGTTTTTTACACTCATTAATTTATGTTTATGATATTCATTATTTTTTTAAGTATATATTTTAAACTATGTTTTTTTATATTTTTGCAAAGTTATTTTCTCCGGTAATATTGAAAATATATACATATACTATGTATCTTTATTGTACAAAAAATAATTATTGTGAAATTACTATACATAAGCGTACATATTATCTTTTCCTACATAAATATGAAATTTCTTACTAATCAATTGAAGAAATTCATTATGCAAGTTCAAAAGTTATAATTGTTTTCATGTGTTTTTGAATATGTTAACAAATTTTTAAATTTTCTCCTTAGACATATGTCACAATTTTATAATCCATGCAACTTAAATGTTTCTTTTTATTACGAAACATCTTTGTATATATATTCAGATTTTATTCTTTATTTTCCTTTCAATGTTTATTAAAGAACTAATGATTTAGTATATCATGAATAATTCATTCATTAGAGGTTCTTTACTTATTTGATAATGATAAATAATAATATTCATGGTTGAATATTGCTTTCTATTTGAAGAACCTATTTTTCTATTATTTTTAACTAGTAAAACTACCCGCGCTTCGCGCGGTTAATAAATATCACAAATTTATAAAGTATAACTCAAAGTATAACTGTCATTATCACAAAAACAATATATTATCTTACATTCAAGATTTCGTAATAACAAACATTAATAATCTTAAGGAAAATGAAAATAATTACATCTTACCATTTATCCTTAATAACATAAGCATAAATTAATGATTGTTAAAAGACATACCAGGATTTGTAACATAACCAATGGTCTTAGTGAGTCAATCAACAAGAGAAAAGTACACAAATATTTAATTGTGAATGAGGAGGAGGAGGAGAAGGAGAAGGAGAAAAATATTAAGAAGTGTAGAATTTTCGTAGTTTTATAATTAGAGGAAATCCCTCTATTTAGAGATAACAAAGGGTAGTGTAAAAAAATTATTATTGTGCTTCATCAGAAACATTTCAACTATTTGAAAAAGTTGCAACACTTTTGGAAAGCTCATAACCTTTCATAAAAGTTGCAACTTTTCATAAAAGTCGCTACTCTTCATCAAAGTCGCAACTTTTTGCAACACTTCATTAGGGTCGCAACTTTTCCTAAGAGTCACAACCTTTCATAAAGTCACAACTTTTCATCAAAGTCACAACTTTTCATTAAAGTCATCACTTTTTATAAAAGTCATAGCTTTTCACGAAATGGGAAGGCTAGTTTTGGTAATAAATAAATCAAAAGGAAATCCTAATTTCTTGTGGCACCACGTAGGCAGGCTTAAGGTTTTATTTTATATATATATATGATGTATGGATATTAGTAAAAAGTCATTTGCAAGTTCAATGCAATTATTGTATATGACCACGCGAAGCGCGGGAAATTTACCTAGTATTTATATAAACGAGAAACTTAGGCTCGCCTACGTGGCTCCACCACAAGCAAGAAATTCTTTTTAAATTTATTTATTACAAAAACTAGCCTTCATCTTTCATGAAAAGATGTGACTTTGATAAAGAATTGTGACTTCTATCAAAATTTGTGACTTTTATAAAGAGTTCCGACTTTTATCAATAGTTGTGATTTTAATGAAGAGTTGTGACTTTAAAGAAGAGTTACGACTTTTATCAAAAGTTGTGACTTTTATAAAAAGTTGTGACTTTAATAAAAAATTGCGACTTTATGAAAAGTTTGTGACATTTATGAAAGTTTGTGAACTTTCTGAAAGGTTGCACCTTTCCCAAATAGTTTTCACCTTTCTATTAAGTCACAATAAATATTTTTTTCACACTACCCTTTGTTGTCTAAAAATAAAAGTATTTCCTCTCATTTTAAAACAAGAAAAATTCTGTTTTTCTTCTACTTCCGCAAAATTAAATATTTTTGTACTTTGCTCCTTATAGTGACTTACTAATACCACTGTTTTTAATCATTAAGTGGACTCAATTTTTTCCTATATATTTCATTTATTTGCTGATAATTTTTTACACTCATTAATTTATGTTTACGATATTAATTGTTGTTTTTACACCCGTCTTATTAAAATCCACCCTAACCCTCAATCTAATTTTCAAGTAAATATATGACCATACTCTTAGTGTTCGTTTTGGATCAAAGAGGAGCTGGATGTGTGATGATCTTGGTTACCTGCGTCTGTATAATAATAAGATGCAGACCAACGCACATCAATACATTTAATGTACAAGTATGCAAGTTGAAATGTTAAAACAACTTAAGCTTGCAAAAGTGTTATAAGGAACACTTATCTTGGCTCTTTTCAACTTAAGAATAACTTAACTCAATACAACTCCAAAAAATACTTAGCTCATATAGTTTTAAAACAACTTTTTTTCTTGTTTGAGGTAAATACATAAACATAACTTTAAAAACTCTCTTGGAAATCGTAGTTTCCTCTTAACTAAATCTACCGAAAGGTTCTACTGGAAGTCTCATCTTCCTTTCTTTCTTAAATTGTGAAAACGTTTGTAACTCTTAGATAATACTTAGTTCCCTTATAACTTTTGACAAACAAACTCAACTCTTTATTCTTTGGTGAATTTTTCAACTTGAGCCTTAAAAATTTTAAAAAGTTTGTTAAAGACATGTAAACTTTGAGAACTTACTTTAACTTGGTTCTTAACTTTTAGTCTTGACTCCTAACTTCTTTGACTTTGATCTTAACTTTCCTTGAATTAGATTGTGCATTCAAGTTTCATGATCTCATGTTTATTGATAATTTCATGATTTTTAGATGTACCTTTGATTGTTGGAATAAACTAAGAAACATAGGTACATCACATAGGAATTTGTACAAAAAGTTGGGGGAAGAATGGGGAGAGCTGACGTCCCTGGCACTATGAGAGGCGCGGGGTGCCAGCCGCCAAAGTTTAAAGAACATTCTGTGGCGCTCTGGCTGGCGTGACGCACCAGAGGCCAATGCTAAAAAGAACTTTTGTGGCACTCTGGTAGGCGAGGCGCTCCAGTAAATAAATATCCGACCTTTCTCCTTTATTTTTCATCTCTAAACCCTCTAAACTTCAATAGTTATTTTCCCGAACACTTAGGACATTAGTCATCTCAAAACCCAATAGATTTAAGTCAAAAAACAAACCAAATTACGATTGAAATCAAAACTAGATATTCAATAACCCAACCAACAATAATTCGACAATGATCATCAAGAACTTCACACATTAATAAGTAAACAACTCACCAATCACTGAATTGAGATAAGTTTGGTGTGTGGGTGAATAAACCTAACACTAAATGATCTCAAATTCCTTTATAGGGATCACCCCCAACGAACTTCACTTGCAAAGCTTTGACATTTTTGGAAAATGTTGGACTTTTGTCCCTTTATTTCTTCTTTTCCTCTTCTCCAAACCCTAAGTGTAATTCTAAATTTTTCAAACTGAATTAATTTAGATTTTTTTACCCCAATAATTCCATAAAAATGTATCACAAATTTTTTTAGAAAGAAATAGATTGTTTAGTCATTGTTCTTTTAATTATTCATAAATGTTTTTATGTTTTTATAGAAGAAAAAGAATTAGATTGTTTAGTTTTTGTTCCTCTTATAGGTATGTTATACACTAGATAGACTTCCTCCAAAAAAATATATATGTTTTGAAAAAAGAGGGGGGGGGGGGGGGGGGAGTTAATAATCTTATGTTGTATTTGTCTAGATCCAATTTTATTAGATGTTCTAGAAGTGCCACAGTTCTCGAGACAACTTCTCAGAAATATCACTTCAACAATTTGAGATCTCCTAAAGAGAGCAAAAGTAGTCATCGTACATCAGGCCAAAAATCTTTAAGTGAATCTCAACTTAAGAGTAGCAATAGAAAATATGGGAGAAGCCCCGTCTTAAACAAAATATTCCTAATTAAATCCAAAGAGCACTAGAGTTTCCATTTTGAACTCC
This sequence comes from Solanum habrochaites, assembly GCA_027704765.1. Taxonomy (NCBI): domain Eukaryota; kingdom Viridiplantae; phylum Streptophyta; class Magnoliopsida; order Solanales; family Solanaceae; genus Solanum; species Solanum habrochaites. The sequence goes on from JAKWJA010002498.1 coordinate 52,601,349, forward strand.
CAATACTAGCAACATTTTTGCTAGAGGGGAGAGTTAAATTAAAGTGAAACTCTATCCTCCACAATTTCAGGTTCATCTCCACTACCCAAAAATTGAGAGTTCATTAAATAAGCCATTTTTTTCTATGAAAAATAATGTTGGTGGTGTGCTTCAACAATATAAGTATAGACCATTATTTGTGATTTTTGGTTTGGTGTATGTTTTAACAACATCTGTATAAACCATTATTGGAAATGTTTAGTTCACCAAGACTACAACACCTAATTAAAGGAAACATTGCTCATAGGCCTGACTGACTCAAAATTTAACACTTGGAATCGTCATAATCGAAGTTAGTAAAACTTGGAACTCAATGTAGCTCATAAAACAAGACATTAGATAGCAAAATAATGTTTGATATATGTATTGAAAATATGACGATTAATGACTACAATTTGAATGTGAATGCAGGAAATACAAACACATATTTAGGAAGTAAAACGATGTCTTATATTGATGCTAAAAATTGCAAATAATGATGCACTTTAAACAATAAATGCTAATTTTCAGCAACATACTGCTGAACCAAATATGTCTTATTTGAGTAGTATAATCACGACAAATAAGAGTAATATTGAAGGAAGTGATTCAATTTAGAAGGAACATTGTGATTCATATTCTAATTTTAATCATATGGGTTATTTATTCAAAAATCATGGACCTTCATATGCTGACTTGCTAAATGCATATGACAGTGAGTTTGATCAAGTTTATTTTGATTATTAGGTTAGTGCTTTGATGCAATATATATATATATATATATATGTATATTGGTATTAGCTAAAATCAATATGTGTTTACAACAAAAGTTGATTACACCAGCTGATGAATATTAGTTGGTTTAACACTAACCTATATTGCTGTAAATTTATATTGCTTTTAGCTAATACAAACAATTAAACATAAAAAATATATAATATCAAATAACTAGGGTGAAGCACTTACCTGATCAATAAAATGAACTTAATCAAACTCATTGTCAAATGGATTGGGTAGGTAAGCACCTGAAGGTCCATGATTTTTGAAAAAATAACCCATATTATTGAAATTAGAATATGAATAACAATTTTCCTTCACATTTGAATCTATTTCTTCGGTATCACTTTTATATATTGTCACGATATTGCTTGGATAAGACATATTTTGTTCACCAATTTGTTGTTGTAATTTTGCATTTATTGTTCCAAGTTCGTTACTAGTAGATTTTTCAGCATTAATATTAGACATCATTGTTCTACTTGAATTTTTGTTTGTATTTTCTGCATTCACATTCATGTTGTATTCATTATTTTCCTAATTCCAACACCTTTATAAAATATTATTTTCTACCTGAATGTGTTATTTTATGAGCTACATTGAGGTCCAAGTTGTACTTACTTTGAATATGATGTTTCCAAGTGTTAAATGCTTAGCCAAACTAATGAGTAATGTTTCCTATAAGTTGGTGTTGTCGACTTTGTGAACCAAAAATTGAAAATAATGATCTATGTTGATGTTGTTAAAGCACACAATAACCATTATTTTACATAGAAAAAATGGGTTATTTAATGAATTCTCAATGTTGGGGTGTTGGGGTTTAACCTGAAATTGTAAAGGATAGAGTTTGTCTTGAATTGAATTCTCCACTCTGGCAAAACTATTTCTAGTATTGGGAGTTGAAATGGAAACTCTATTTTTCTTAAAACTTGAGTAGAAATATTATTTTGAAGACAAGGCATTAATGCTTATGTAGGGACTAAAGGAAAATATTTTCTGTTGAACAAAAGAGCTACCTTTTAATGCTTAGGCTTTGGGTCTAGTAATAAGAGCGTAGTGTCATGTCCCGCCACTAGACCAATAAAATTTTGCATCTGGAGTGGCAGAAGACTCCAGAAATATTGAGAGGCTTGCGGAGAATTCTAGAACTTCCTAGACAAATAAAATATGTTTTAGAATTTCCAAGAGTATGTCGAATTCTCTAGAAAGGGGACCAAAGAGTGTATATTTTAGAGACTTCTTAAGTAAATATTAATTGATCTTTAGTCCCTACTAAGTAGTATGAATAGAGGTGCCCCTCATTTTGCAAGACATCACTCAAGTTTTAAAGAATTCTTAAGTAAAAAAAACAGTATTTAGCAATGGCAACAATCTGTCACTATATGAAGAAAATCCATAACTAATCACAATTAGCGACAGATTAGCTACGAAATATTGATTGTTTCTGTTATGCTCGTCAGTAAGATCTTAATTACAAAAAATGAGTCCGTCACAAGTTTTGTGACGTATTAGTAATGAATTACTTCTGTCTCTATATTTTTGAGACGGTTTGATTCGTCATTATATTTATATAATTTTGTTACTAGTTTCATAATTATTAGACGAAAAATGATGTTTCATCTCAATTTTTGAGACGGTTTGATTCGTCAAAATATTTATATGGTTTTGTTTCTAATTTCATAATTCATTTCGTTATTTTTGATAAATTTGCAGAAAAATATTGTCGCAAGATATTTTGTAACAACATATTAGGCCTTTAATAATTCGTCGTTGATCTTTCGCCAACATTATTTTTACAGGAATGACCAAATAGTGGCTAAATTTTTTGCTGAAATTGTTCAGATGCACTGGTTGATATATACTAAATTAAAATTACTAATTACTCCGAAATTAACAAACATTCATATTATATAATGCCCATAGACGATTCATATTATATAAATAGAAAACTCAAAAACAACATATTTTTGGTTGAAAATATACAAAGAAAACTATCAAGTACTGTTAAATTAACCAATGTTCATCAAAATATTACTACGCGCAATTTCTAGTTTCAAAAAAGTATGACATTATAAAAAATTGAAGCTGTGGAGGTATAAACTTTAAATATAGGTATCAAATTCATCCACATTGCTAGCAGGAGGCATGGGTGCCGCAGACGATGGATTTCCAAATGGAGTAATCGATGCTTTCACCTACTCAATAATAACATAACAGGATGAATAGTTAGTGCAGACATCATTTTCTTTACAAACTCTTCCATACATGTTGTTGATGTTGATTGATAAAAAGGATGTGGTAATGATGATGACGAACAAAGTTTCTGCCCATTGTAATTTTTTGCTTCAGATCCAAGATCTAAGATTCTTCTTTTCTTTTCTCCTCCCGTAGCTTGGTAATATGCCTTATATTGATCAATATCATTTTCAGACAATGTTTTTTCCTTTAATATTCCTTCATATTTTACCTATTATAAGTAGAGAAAATGCAGAAAATACACAAAGTCCTGCTCAGTATAGTGTAGAGAGTGGCAGAAACACTAAGAATAAAGATGTCCATTTCAGTTAAGTTTGGTACTATTCCATATGATTCTTTAAATGTACAAGCTACTCTTTACAAAGATAAAGTAGTATATGTGAGTGCAGGATGTGGCATCCCTTTGAAACTGAGCAAACTGATAGAAATAAAATACTTCACAAGTTGACTAGAATGGAATTCATAGATGTGTACACCATTTGTCTAGTGTAGCAGTTGTTGTGTATGTGGTAATAAATAGTGGATATCCAAGTAATTGCTAATAGCATCCACCCCAAGAGAAGATCATCTCAAGATGAACTATCTCTTAATACCGTAGGTGTGAAGTAGAAGTGCACTAGTTTTAAGCATGAGTTTGTGTTTTTAGCAATATTAAGTTATACACACACCACTAAAAGTAGTTCCCTAGAGTATTAGTGCAAAACCCCGTAGCCAAAATATACAAAAAATAAGTTTTTTAAGAAAAATCTGCAGGTGCAACTAATGGTGGCATCGACGGTCCGTAGTACAGACGATGGTCCGTCCTGCACAACCGTCAATGCTATCAGAAAATCCCAAAAATTCAATTGGGAAAAATTGGCTAAGACTAGATCGACGGACAGACCCCGTAAGTCAGACGACGGTCCATAGTCCGTGACCATCGATCGAGACCCCCAATCAACCACTATCTGACAAGAGCTATGGATTACCAGCACGGTCCATGGGTGTAAAATTTGCAGAAAGTTAAGGGGAAATGCAGTTAAATAAATTTCAAATGGTCCAAACTCTGAGCATAAAATTAATTATGTATCCCATGACCTTACCAGTGATGGATAATTTAATTATCTTTCTATATCCACCGATCTTGCGAAATTAAGATCTCTGAGTAAAAAGTTATACCCATTTTAGTAAAGGTTTGTAGAACAGGCCCTAACGACGGACCCCACGACATGGCATTGGTCTCACGACCCAAAACGAGCCGCGAGTGGCACTCACACTTACTCTCCTAGGTGAGCGAACCAACTAATCCAAACCCCAACATTTACCAATATTTCAACCATAGTGAACAAAATATAATGCGGAAGACTCAAAACTCATTAAGGAAAATCAATTAAATAACTTCTAAAACTCAATACTTATTTTTCCCAAAATCTGGAAGTCATCACATCAAGAACATTTATCCTCAAATTTCTAAGTCTAAGAGTATTTAAGAACTAAAATAAGTAGAAAGATGGTCCATGTCCGAACTTCAAGACATCAAGACGTGAAGGAGAGAATCCAGCACGAGCTAGGAACAATAGCTCACCCTGAATTCTGATATGCTGGAGACTGGCTAGAGTGGAGGGCGAGTCGAAGTCGATGGCGCACTTGCTGTACTCCACAAAATAACAAAGAAGAAAATACAAGTAGGGGTCAGCACAAGGAACACGTACTGAGTAGGTATCATCGGCAAACTCAGAATTGAAAACAATATATACTGAATAATAATATAAAATCAACCATAATACTTAACAGGTGACTATCAACAAGTACAAGAACCATCGGCCACAAAACCAAGCATACCCTTGAGGACTCAAGCCTCAACACCATACTCATTAGGGGAAAATAGGTTCTTCGAATTTTGAGTTCATTAATCTAATTCAAGATTCATTCCCTCCAATATTACCGTGTCGGAACATGACAGTTCGATCCCCTAATACTACGTGTCGGAACGTGACACCCGATCCCCTAATACTACATGTCGGAACGTGACACTCCGATCCCCTAATACTACATGTCGGAACGTGACACCCGATCCCTTGATGCTACGTGTCGAAACGTGACACCCAATCCCCTAATACTACGTGTCGGAACGTGACACTCCGATCCACTAATCTCATTAATTTTATTTCATCAAGTCTTCATTATGCCAAGGCGGCATCTTAACAGAGAGGATTCAAGATTAAAGATTCAACAGTATCAACATTCTAATCCACCACAATTACACAATTACAACATACAAACCCACAATCAAGCATATAGAAGACTTTACAATACCATCCAATGCATATCAATCGCTATTAAGAGTTTACTATGAAATAGCATAAACCATAACCTACCTCCACCGAAGAATCTCGATCAAGAAAGTTACTTCTCAATGCCTTTGCTTTCCTCTTTGCTTCTCCCTTTTCTCGCTCGTTCTCCCTCTCTTCCAGTTCTTTTTATTTTTCCTCTCCAAATTCTTTTTCTTTTACCCTAATTATCATATAATCAATTATAAAAGATGATAAAAGTAACCCACTATTTATTTCAAGGTTACCTCTTATAACCCTCAAGTAAATAACTTATTAAACTTACCCCACTAATTTCATAAAGTTTGTCTGGAATGGTCCAAGGCACCCCTTAAACACTTTTAGCAGAAAGTTGACCCAGTCGAGGTTACGCAGCTTGTGACGGCCCGTCGTATCTGCGACGGTCGGTCCTGCAGGTCCCTCACAAAGTTCAGAGAGTTAAATTCAGTAATGAAATTTGTGACGGTCCATCGTATCTACGATGGTCCGTGCTGCAGTTCCATCGCGGAGTTCAGAGAGTCGCTCCCAGTACCCAGATTTTCAGAGTTGAAGTGTTTTGGAATGGAGGCCATCGACGGACCGTTGTGCTTATGACGGTTCGTCCCACCTGTCGTCGAGGGTAATGAAGGGAGCCATAGCAGAAATTTCACAAGTATGGGACGACGGAGTCCATCACGGTCCGTCGTGACCATGACGGTCGGTCGCGTGATCCGTCGACCTAGTCAGTTTTTATCACAAATGATTCTACTGCTCGAAATGACTAAACAGGTTGTTATAGTTGGGTAGACGATGGACCGTCAATCCTTGCCGTCATTTGGCCCATAGTAAATTTCCCAGGGGTCTTTTTGATGTTTCCCACTCTGTTTAATCCCTATGTTATGTCATTTTGACCCATTGGGTCCCTAGTTTTATAGTCAGATTATTGATTCTCTTTTCATAATTAAAGTAAGGGTTTCTAAAAATTTGATAGAACTTCATGATTTAGTTATATATATGTTCCAAATTAGATTATCATGTTATTATTCAAATTATTGCATGAATTTTAGAACCCTAGCTTTGTATTTCTTGAGTTCTTGAATTAATGATGCTAGGTCAGATATTTCAGATTCATTAGATATGCATGCCTCAGATTTAAATTCATCATTACAAGATTAATTGTTGCATTCTTAGTTTCCATATTCTGTTTCGAGCTATCTAGTATTTATAGAAATTCATTCATAAACAATAAATTTTCAGAATTCATTGGTAGTAGTATAGTACCGAGTTGGAGTACGGTTTAGCATACCCAATAATCCCAGAACAACTAGCCAAGTAGGTTGTAAGTATCCTATGTAGGAAATCAGTTTAGTGATTACGCCAACATGCCTTTATACCTTTGGCAGGGTATATTGGGGCCTCACGATGGGGCATATACATCGGACTCCACATTTAGATCATGTGGTTTTATCATTGGTTATTAGTAGCTCTCACAGATCAGACAGACTCACTGAATTGACTATTTATCAGTATATTTAGTATTAAGTTTTAGCATGTTACAAATTGGAAATTTCATCCTGTTAGCTCAAAATTAAGTTTATCATGTCATATTATTATACTTCCTACTTTGCTTGTATAATTATGTTTAATTTCAGCTTTACTATATACTACATGATCAATGCCTTTCATGTACTGACGCATACTTGCGCTACATATTCTCGTGATGTTGGTCTTTGTTCTCAGTATCCAGATCACACATAGATTGATTTCTCGATCTCAAATTCAGTAGATTCAGTGGTGGGTCCTCATTCTCCAAGGATAAGAATCATGAATGTCATTTAAGTATTTAGTCATGTAGATTAAGTTTTGGTAGATTTAGTAAGGGGTTGTCACAATATTTATTGTCCAGTTTAGATGTTATTTTCAGACATAGTTAGTTTAAGCTTAGTATTGAGTTAATATTTCTTTGTATTTAACTCCTCGATTTTTCATATATCTCAGCTATAAAATATGGGTTATTCCCCATCTTTTTAGATTAAATTATGATTTAGCTTCCGCATTTGTTTATTATTCTTTAGTATGCTCATGATTATGCCAGCAACGTTTGCTTGGTATCACTTGTGGTCCTAGGTTGCGTGTCCGCATCTCGGGATTAGCTCGGTGAGTAACAAAACATGGTATAAGAGCACTAGGTTTAAGTGCCGTAGTATTTCTTTAAATCCACACTAAGTAGAGTAATTTTCATGGGTGTGAAGTGCAAAACATTTAATGAGAGGGAGGATTTGAAGGGTTTTTGGAAAACATCACTTTCTTGTTACTCTTATCGTGCTTATAATATGATCTTATTCCAATCAAACTTGAAGTTTTACATTTTAGATCATGCCTTGTCGTAGATCATATGCATGAAATTCTAATGCACGCAATGCTAACGCTATTCCTCTAGTACTATATAAGGAAGTTCAAATTCAGAATTTTAGTAAGCCAATTCAGTTTTTGTGGTTGCATGTTGGTAAGGACCCACAAAAGTTCATTGATGAGGTCAAGAAAATATTTTGTGTGATGTCAATAACTGGTAGTGATAGGTGAGAATGTCATCCTACAAAGTCAAGGATGTGAATCACATATAGTTTACTCAGTCGAAAGACAACTGACATGACTTTTTCTTTTGTAACTCAGTATAGCAGTCCAATTCAGTGTCAGTCCAAAAACTCTCTCAGAATAATTTTCAGTCTCTACTTCAATTGGTTATCTAGTTATAGCTAGACATGTATAAAAAAATTTCCCTATCGTCTCTCAGAAAGTCACCTATGCAGATTTAGTAGAGTTAGAAATAGTAGACTTCGATGTCATTCTAGGCATGGATTGGTTACACTTATATTAAGGGTTATCTATATTTTCTTGTTCCGGTTAAGAATTCTAGCCTTGAAACCCCAACTCGTAAGTCAGTTCCAGTAGTCCGTAAATTTCCAGAAGTATTTCCAGAAGATCTTCCTAGAGTCTCTCCCAAAAGAGAAATCGACTTTGTAATTGATCTCCTTCCAGATACCCAGCCTATTTCTATTTATCCTTATAGAATGTCTCTAGAAGAGATTAAGGGATTGAAAGATCAGTTTTAAGACCTTCTAGATAAGGGTTTCATCAGGCCTAGTATTTCACCATGAGGTGCACCAGTATTGTTCGTAAAGAAAAAAGATGGTTCTCTAAGAATGTGCATTAACTATAGATAGTTGAACAAGGTCACAATCGAGAATAAGTATCCCATACACAAGATTGATGACTTTTTTGACCAACTTCTTCTCAACGATAGACCTCAGATCGGGTTATCATTAGCTTAGAGTCAGAGATAGTGACTTTTTGAAAACATACTTCAAAACTCGGTATGGTCATTATGAATTTGTAGTTATGTCATTTTGACTAACTAATGCTCCTTCAACTTTCATGGATTTGATTAACATAGTGTTCAAATATTACTTTGACATGTTCGTTATTGTCTTTATTAATGATATCCTCATTTACTCTCGGAGTAAGGAAGAACATGCAAGTCATTTAAGAGTAGTGATGTAGACACTCAAGGATCGCCAGTTATTCGCTAATATTAGTAAATGTGAGTTCTGGTTGCTATCCATTGTTTTTCTTGGACACATTGTTTGTTGCAAAGGGATGCGAGTGGATTCGCAAAATATACAAGCAGTGAAACTGTGGCCCAGACCTACCTCTGCTACAGATATATAAAGTTTCTTACGTCTAGGTGTTTATCACAAAAGGTTTTTTGAAGGATTTTTATGCATAGCCTCACCGTTGACTAGGTTGATTAGAAGATGGTCAAATTTCTATTGTTAGATGATTGTGAAACAAGCTTTGAAGAATTGAAAACTAGATTGACTACAACTCCTTTCTTCACTCTACTAGAGGGTTCAAATGGTTATGTGATCTATTGTGATGCTTCAAGAGTTGGATTAGGTTGTTTGCTGATGCAGCAAGGTAAGGTGATAGCTTATGCCTCTAGAAAACTTAAGTTTCATGATAAGAACTATCCAACTCATGACCTCGAGCTTGAAATAGTGGTGTTTGCACTCAAACTCTGGAGAATCTACTTTTATGGTGTTCATGTAGATGTGTTCATTGACCATAAGAGTCATCAGTATGATTTCACCCTGAAGGAGTTGAATCATCGCAGGATGAGATGGATAGAGTTTCTTAAAGAATTATGATATGAGTGTGCATTACCATTCTGGTAAGTCGAATGTAGTAGCAGATTCTCTTAGTAGATTATCCATTGGTAGTGTAACTCATGTTGAGGAAGAAAGGAAGGAGTTAGTGAAGGATGTTGATATATCGTGGTTTCATGGTATTATTAATACTTTTTCCTTAAGTTAAAAGTGTCCAAAAGACTTTTTGTGCTAATTTTTATATAAGTTTCTCCCTATTTGCAGGAAATCTGTCAAAAGATGAATGTGGAGGTTTTTGAGCGAAGAAATGCAGAAAAGACCATCTACGGAGCTTTTGACGGTCCGTCATGCCTGTGACGGCTCGTAGGTGGCAGCGTAGCGCAGCTGCTGAAGGTGGATGGGGAAGTCTGACCAAGTGTGGGGTTACGGAAAGCTTGATGGACCGTCGTAGCCAAGATTGTTCGTCCTGCAGGTTCGTCATAAAGATCAGAGAAGTAGCCCCAGTACCCATATACCAAGAGTTCAAGTGTTTTGGAACGGAGACCCTTGATTAACTGTTGTACTCGTAACGATCCGTCATACCTGCCGTCGAGGGTAATGAAGAGAGCAGCAGAAGAAATTTGCAAGTATGGGACGACAGAGTCCACGACGGCCTGCCATGACCACGACGTCCCATTGCGATGTCCGTCGACCCAGCCACGTTTTGACATATTTCCAGCAAATAGAGTCCTTGTTTAATTAGGTTTTTATTTTTTATAAATAGTTCGAAAAACCTCGTTTTTGAGGCTAGACTCTTGATTAATAGTTAGACTCTAGATTATTTAGTTAGGCTTTTGAATATTGTGAGACTCTTGATTATTTTGTAGACTCTTTGAGAGATGATTGATTATCTTGAGACTTTTATCATTGATTGTTGGTGACTTTTGCAGATTCATCAAGTGAACTTTCGCATTTTACTCTTTCTCATCGAAGTAAGTGCATGAATTCTTATATCATATATTTGAATATTCTGATTATTACTATGGGTAACTAAACTCCATAACTAGGGTTGTGGGAACCATAGGCTAATAATGAGGTAAAACATAACTAAAATAACAATTCTAGAATAGTGTCTTGCATGTCTTGAAAATTCTTTTGTTTAGAAGTCTTTTTAACGGTTTGCCAACGTTAGAACTCGCCTTAATGCTACTTTCCGAACCAAGGAGGTAGATAATAAGAAAAGAACTATCAACATAGATTTAGTGTATACTATCTAATAGGCTAGTATTGATTGGTACGAGGTAATAACATAGTCAAATATAAAAAACAATGCTTAATATGAGGTGAAGATAAGGGTTAGGATAGCAAAACACGTTGCCGAACCAAGGTGCGGAGTGGTATTTTCTATATGCCGGACCAAGGATGTAGAAATACATAACTTATAACATTGCATGCAAGATACTAGGAAAGAATTGTTTTAGTTAGACTCATCAAGTCATGAACCTGTGGGGAGCACGCAAACCCTAGTTACTTTGAGTAATTGATTAAAATCCAACGTTCGAAGCTGTTAGTGTCTCCTTTTATTTCGCTAGTTATTTTCATTTGTTTAGAAATGGAAACCCCCCTTTTTATAATTTTATGCTTTCCATGGAAGTAATTAACTGAACAATAGTAGTAATAGAATGAAGTTAAGTATAAACTATTTTCCTCGTGGGAACGATCCCAACCTCACTAGCTGGGTTATTAACTTGACACGACCGCTTTACTTCTTATTTGAGAAGTAAGTTTGAGCGTATCAAATTTTGGCGCCGCTGCCGGGGAAAGTAGCTTTTAGATTAACTTAAACTTATTACTATAGTTTAGTTGATATTTTCTTGATTTTACTTTGTTTTATTGTTTTTGATTCGTGCAGAACCACCCTCTTTATATGCCAAATACACGGAGAGGAAGAGAACCCTTGTTTCCCTACGATCAGGAATTAGAGTGTACACTACGCAACATGAATAGAAACATGGGAATTAATTATGATGATCCATACCAGAACATCCCAGCTCCGGTTGATGTTCATGGTCAGTTGTTACCCGATGATTTGGGTGAACACCAACAGAGGGGACAGAATCCCGATCCACGGACCCAAGCATACTATAGAGGCTATGACAACATAGCAGACTCCAATGGGCCACTTGTATTGCCTCCTCTACCACCAGGCCACACCTTCGTGGTAACTAGCAGCCTGATGTAAATGCTAACTGCCAGAGGTTTGTTTTCAGGGCAACCTTCTAGGGATCCACATTCCCATATAGCTAAGGTAAGGAAAGTGTGTAAAAGCTGTGTAGGAATGCCTGACTTAAACTTTGATGTAATAGGGATTAAAGTGTTTCCTCTCTCACTAACAGGAGAGGCTACTATATTGTTTACTGAGCTCCTTTACAACTCAATTTTCACTTGGAACCAACTAAGGGATGTTTTCTTAGCACGCTACTATCCGGTATCCAAGAAACTAAATCACAAAGACAGAGTGAACAACTTTGTGGCACTACCAGGAGAGTCAGTTAGTAGTTCTTGGGATAGATTCACCTCATTCTTGGGAAGCGTCCCAAATCACCGTATAGATGATGAGTCACTGAAGGATTACTTCTATCGGGGACATGATTATAATAATAAATCAGTGTTGGATACTATAGCAGGTGGATCTTATGGGAAGTGTCCTTATGCTGAGATTGCTGAAAAATTAGAAAAATCTCCCAGAATAATAAAGCTTGGAGTACTAGGAAGTTAGATACTGGGAGAAATACCTTCGCAGTACAGTCCACCCAAAACCCAGCCACAAATGAGATTCGTGATGAAATGGCTCAGATGAGAACTGAGCTTGGGTTGGTTCTAAAACATGTCACGGGGGGTGAAGAAAGATAAATGCAGTCAACTACTTGTCAAAACCACCGCCACAAAATGATGAGTGTTATTATGATGAGGATTCCTATGCGGTAAATGATCATACGGGGGGTTTCCGACCAAGTGCCGAAGGCTCTAATAAGGAGATTTAGTGAGGGTCATTATTTTTGAGATGGAAACTACAACCGCGACAATAACTTCAATAGGGGTAACTACGGTAATAGAAATGACAGGAATGGGCCCTATGTTCCTCCTCAAAATCTTAAAGTTACTCCTAGGGATGGTGGAGGTAGTATGGCGCGAGTTGAGGATATGTTTCACAAAATAATGAGGAGGTTCGATTCTAGTGATGAGAACCTTAAAGAGTTAAGGTGTGATTTAGAAGGTATTGAGCTAATAGTCGATACACATGCAATATCGATTAAGCAAATCGAGTTGCAAATGACCCAACAATTTGCGACTGTGAACACACGACAACCGTTCACTCTTCCTAGCAACACTGTCCAAAATCTGAAAAATTATGCACACTATATGGCAATCACTACTCGTGGTGGTAAGCAAACCATTGACCCACCTATGCCGTCTAATGAGGAAAAGGTGAGAAAGAATGATGATAAGGTGGTAAAGGGTAGTGGTGAAGCAAAAGAGAGCACTGGAAAAGATGCAGAAGTCCCTTGAAGGTAATTCCCATGCCTAGACCACCACCACCCTTCCCTCAGAGATTAGTGAAAAACACCGAGGATGGTAAATATCGGTGATTTATAAAAATGCTGAAGCAACTTTCTGTCAATGTCCCTTTGGTAGAAGATCTTCAACAAATGCCTGGTTATGCCATATTTATGAAAGATCTGGTTACAAATAAAAGATCGGTCACTTTCGAGGATTATGATAGACTGCAACATTGTAGTGATATTGCTACAAGATCTCTCGTACAAAAGAAAAAACATCCGGGTGCGTTCACTATTCCTTGTACAGTCGGGTCATTACATTTTGCGAAAGCATTGTGTGATCTGGGGGCAAGCATACATCTCATGCCCCTCTCGATTTAAAAGAAGTTGTGTTTGGGTGACCCACAACCCACTGCGATGCGGCTACTTATTGCAGATCCAACAGTGAAAAGGCCTATTGGGATACTCCATAATGTTCTAGTAAAAGTGGAGTCATTCATATTTCCGGCAGATTTTGTTATTCTTGATTATTAAGTCTATTTTGAAGTTCCTATTATTCTTGGGAGGTCATTCCTTGCTAGAGGCAGAGCCTTCGTCGATATGGAAAAGGAGCAGATGAAATTTCGGTTGAACAATGAAAAAGCGACCTTCAACGTTTGTAGGACCATGAGGAAGATAAGTGAGCTCCAATCGGTATCTGCCATATCCCACAAAGAAAAAAAGAAGAAGAAATGAACATAAAATTTCACAACAAGAGTTTATTGTTGAGGATTTACTGATTTTAGACAGTTGTGGGTTGCCTTGTCTTCCGGGCAAGCTCAACTCCAAACGGACTGGCCCTTACTTGATCACCCAAGTATTCCTCATTGAGCACTTGAGTTAAAAACCAAGGACGTAGTGCGGTTTAAGGTGAATAGACAACGGACAAAACTCTATTTTGGGCATAATGCATCAGTGAATGAAGTGATAGAGGCAGACCATCTCGATGAAGGCTGAGTAATCAAGTATCCTCAGTCGTGCCGCAGTCCTTGACGGATACATCGACGGACCGTTTCAATTGTGACGGACCGTCACATAAATCCGTCGTGCCAGGTACGTTCTATTATTTTCAAATTAGGGCACACGTGACAGAACAAACGACGGATCGTCACATATGAGATGGACAGTCGTCGAGGAATCATCGCGTCATTAATGAGGCGTACCCGACCCGACCCGGCTGGGTTTTTTTTAAATAAAATAATAATAAAAATTAAAAATATAAAACCCCCAACCCTTCATTTCACCCCATTCCTTCACTCTTCCTCCTATTTCCCTCCCTTTTCAACATCCAAAATAATCTCCCTCTTCAATTATTTTCCCCAAATTCTCCAATGTCCTTAAAGTCCTCATCTACTAAACTCGGAGCTGCTGCTGTGGGTGTTTTTTCTCAAATTCCCTCTTGTGTTTTCTCAAATTCTCAGGTACGTGTCTCTATTTTCTACTCATTTATATTGCATTTTTGTTTATCAATTAGAATTAGCCTAGTTCTTGTTCATTCTTTATAAAAATAATTCTAACCTAGATTAAAAATCCTCCAAAATTGCCGTGTTAAAACCCTAGAAATAAGTGCCTTAGTATTGCTAGTTTACTAGTTATTTGGTTTAGACAAATGTAGGTCAAAACACTACAAATTCAATTTGGGTCATAGGGGATGAATGGGGCATCTCCAATTCTGTCAGTGAGTTACTGAACGAGACCTCGATGACGGACCGTTGTATTCACGACGATCCGTCACTCGGTCCGTTCCAACCGCCCTAACAATCCACTGTCCAATTCTTCTCCAAGTGTCCCCTGACGGCCACACGCGACGGAGCGTTGTTCCCTCGATGGTCCGTCCTGCACAACCATTCTGGTTGTCAGAGACCCTTTTCCTAAGGGTCTCTCTCTATTTTTCTAAGTGTCCTCAAATGGACAACTACGACGGATCGTCGTA